>JAHZTW010000003.1:83264972-83443410 GCA_020283515.1 Alliaria petiolata | reverse complement strand
TTTTTTTTTTTGGCTGTTTGGATTGATCACAAGAACAAGAAGTTCTCAAATTGGTTACCTGTTTTGGAAAATGTTGGTGAGAGATGTCCTTGAAACAATGCTTCCTTGTGGAGAATCAGAAGCGTTGGTTGGTGCTGGACTTGGGCTTATACTTGCTACTGATTGTATATTCACTGAATTCTCACTATCGATTGAGTCTGTAACAATGAAAAAAATAGGAACATCTCCACCTGTTATAGCACCAAAGGCTTTTCTCTATAGTATTTAGATATTAGATCATTTAGGGATGGATTTAAAAATAACCTCTGCTCGGAGTGCAGGAATACATTGTTGAAGATCTATCTGGAGAGTTTGAAGCTGTCTTCATAAACTTGGAGCTATCGGATTCAACAGAGCCTGCGAGTTTGACCAAAAAATGTATGTACAATTTCATATATTCTTTCATTCCTGGTGAATTACAGTAAACAGGAGAATAATGATGCTAGGGGAGATTTTAACCTCTGGATGTGAAGCTGTCGTATACAGGGCTCAATCCATCAATCGAGCCTGATTTTCCATGATCAGATAAAACGAATCATCAGTCTATAAGCTATGAAGTTTCTTATCATTTATAAGAAGAGAGACATGAGATGCTTAATTCACTCACCATGACATGAGCCTTTCACTTGTAAACCAAGCATTAAGCTATAATCCATTATCCCTTCATCTTCCAAAAGTTCACAATCTAGCTTTGTTTGCCTGCGCGATGACAAAAAAATCAGGTGAGCATATGTAAATAATAATTCTCTGGGACAAGAAACAAGCTAGAAACAGAGAAAACTCACTTGAGGAGGCGGTGCCTGGCCAAGGAATCCACGTAGAAATGAAAATCAAGGTCTATATCCTTCAAGATGGTTTTATCTCTCACTTTGATCTTCTTATTAGTTCGACCTTGTGATGAACCCTTTAGATCATAGACCTTGTTCATAAAAACATCTGACTGCAGTATGTTTGACATGACGACAAAGTATGTCTGCTCACAAAACCAAAAAAAAACTTTCATTTTAATTTTAAGATGTTAGAATACTTATACTGTATCGCACTTGATAGTCAGCTTTTCACCTTAACACCACCAATAGGTTTCACAGAATGAGCTCCATAGTTCTTGGACAACAACGTTGACCTGTATTTATGAATATGTCGGTAGTAGCCAGGGAGCATCTCTAGTATTACCTACATCATAGAACAGAAATGAGAGGATATATAAGATGAGCATTTTGTTAGCAGTCTGTAAAATGTACCTTGATTTCGGATTTCCGGAGAATCTTGATGAGAAAGCGGTCATCTTTGGAGAGAAGAAACATGTTGCCAACTTTCCCCGAAGAAAGCTTCCTTAAGGTCTCATCATTACAGATGGATTTCATGTACTCATCATGGTTAATATCCTCAAGCTCTTGCACAAGTCTACAACAACCAAACTAATGATGAATAGATCGCTCCCTACACTTGGGAAAAAATGAGATAGAATAAATATGAAACTACCTGAATCCCAAGGGACAATAATCCTTCCATTCAAAATCAGTAATCGTTCCTGGTGGAAGATGTTTAATGTGCTTGCAAGAGTATCGAATCCGTTTTTTCTCAGTGGCTTTCGCGTCCTTTGCTGTTATCTCCCTTGTAAACATTTCCATATAACTCTCTCTCTCTCTCGGAGATCTAAGCCCACATCTTTGTATGCCCCTACGAAGAAACCCCCAAATTTGTCAATTTGTGATAAATCCGCGGAAAAATCCAAACCCTAGATCTGAAACAATCGAATTACAACGCGGTATATATCCACGATAGGTAGAGATGCCCAATAATCGATTCATACCAACACAAAATTATAAAGATCTAAATCAAACACACAACGAATTTCTCCTTAGAGAGAAGCAAAAGCAATTCAGAGCAGCAAGAGAATAATACCTGTTTCAGGAGCTGTAAACAAGAGAGGAGAAGAAGAAGAAGAAGAAGAAGAAGAGTGCGTTGGATATTGAAGGAGACGAGAAATTTTTTTAAAGATGATTTTTGTTTTTGTTTTCGCTTCTGTTGACAAGGAACATAAAAGAATAAATGGTTTTGCCAAATTTGGCCGTTGAAGTTCGCCGCTCGATCCAACTCATTTTCCTCTGTCGTAAAATAAAAAAAACCAATTCCCGCGTTCTGTTTCTTATATTTCCGTTAACCATTTAATTTAGTCATTTGTTATTATTTTATACTCCAAGGCCCAGTGCCAACACAAGGCCCATAAACATAAAACGGCCCAAACAAAGGTCATTCGCGCTATAGATCGCAAGTAACAAACAAATTGTCGACGTGCTTCCCTCACGTATAAACGTGACGACGATGACATTTATTCATTTACCGACGAGAAGATCTATCATTTTGTAGATGTGTGTCATACATCATTGCATATAACATAGTTGAAATTAATATAATCACTACACAAACAGATCTTGTATTTTATTTTTACGTGATTCCTTGTGATATTATTCTTTGTAATTTTTCCTGCCAGTCTACACAAAGTCCAATTTTATGGGATCCTTATTACTCATTCTTATAGAGACGAAAAAATCCAAACTGAAAAACCTATTCTACCTAAGAAATTTTGGTTCATGATATGGCTTTTACAAATTTTTAAAATAAATTTATCAATCGTATATTGTGTATATATAATCAAAACCGTACCTTCAATTGAAAGCATACATTTTTTTCGAAGTAATATTTGTTTCTTTTTAAACGGCGTAAATACAAAAATACTCATCAATTGGTGCATGGCTCTGTCTGCTTAATTATACAATTACATTTTGGCCCAGATAAATAATTAGAGAAGGTCAAAGATACGAGCTGTATACTTTCATACATGGTGGTCACTATCTTATAAACTAACGACCGGTCCATATATTGTCATCCCAAAGACAAGAAAAAGGCAAGCTGGTATAAAACGCTGAGCAGTTTGCATTCTATAAAGCCAAACGGCACGCGGGTTGAAGTAACAACGTGAGCACAGTTCCGGATTCTTTCTTGTTTTAGCTGGTCGGTACGTACGTGTAGAATCAGTTTATATCTTAGTGAAAGAATCTAGTTTAATAGTTAGGGTTAACATGGAGCAAAAGCGGCCAACCATCTCCGGCGACGAAGAAATGGCGGCGGAGAAACCGTTAAAACCGGTACTCCAGAAACCACCGGGGTTCCGTGATCAAGAGAATCCACTAGCTCCGCCGTCTGGAACGGCAACGCTTCCTCGTCGCCGTCCGAGGCCTATCCACCCTGAGAAAAAAAGGCGGCGGACCCCGTGCCGCGTTTTCTGCTGCTGCCTATGTATCTTGGTCGCCGTGATTCTCCTCCTCCTCCTGATCGCCGTCGCTGTTTTCTTCCTTTGGTACAGCCCGAAACTTCCCGTGGTCCGCCTGGCCTCTTTCAAAATCAGCAATTTCAACTTTTCCGGCGGAAAATCCGACGACGGATGGTCGTTTTTGACGGCGGACGCGACGGCCATGCTCGACTTCAGAAACCCAAACGGAAAGCTTGGGTATTATTACGGAGATGCTGACGTGGCTGTGATCCTCGGAGAGAAAGACTTTGAGACCAATCTAGGGTCAACGAAAGTCAAAGGCTTTATTGAGAAGCCAGGGAATCGGACGGCTGTGATCATCCCAACGAGGGTGAGGAAACGACAGGTGGATGATCCGACGGCGAACAGGCTACGGGCAGAGCTGAAGAGTAAAAAGATGTTGGTGAAGGTGACAGCTAAGACGAAGGTTGGGTTGGCTGTGGGCAGTCGCAGGATTGTTACTGTGGGAGTTAGTCTCAGATGCGGAGGCGTTAGATTACAAACGCTTGATTCGCAAATGGCCAAATGCACCATCAAAATGCTGAAATGGTACGGTACTAATATCATCGTATCATAATAAACTTATAAATCATTAACGGTCGTGCAATTAGCAAAATATATTTGATTTAACCATTTGATTGGATAATTGCAGGATCAAATTGCGGTCATGAGGAATGGCGTTGTTTGAGTGATGCCTCAAAGTTTGAAAGACGCGTGAAAAATCGTACAGCTCTCTCTAGTCTACTACATACGAGGGCTAAATTTGTATCATTTGTTTTATTTAACTTGTCAGATATTTTCTTCAGCCATATTTCTAATTTTAATCCAGATTCATTATAAAGATATCTGTTATACTATACACACATACATTCGATCGTTGTTAGTGGTTTGTTTTATGTTTTTGGCATTTACATTACCAAATTGTTTTTTTCTTTTGTTTGGTTAAAGTTCCAAATTGTTATTCAGTGTGTGATTTGTCTCGATGAAGAGAAAGCTGTTATGCGCGTTTGTTAAAAAAAACTGATTTTAAGTAAATCAAACAAATTATAATTGCCAAAAATACCTCGTTAACTAACTTATTTTTCCGTAGGTGTACGCACACCACTGGTTATTTTTTTTTTCCTTTTCTAATCAACCAACTAGTAGAGAGAACTTTTTAGAAAACGATTTCTTGTAATACGGTTTGTGTCCAAAATCTCGAAGAGGAATTTGTATGAGTATTAAAATGTAAAATTCTTCCAAATGCCCTGAAGGGATGCAAAATGGAGCAATTTCGAGAGATAGGAGAGGTATTAGGAAGCATTAGAGCGTTAATGGTGTTCAAGGACAACATTCAAATCAACCAGCGTCAATGCACTCTGTTACTCGACCTCTACACCGCGACATACGATTCACTTTCCGTATCTATGCGATCGAATCTACGCTTCGGAGAGAAGAACAGTAAATGGAGGATTCTAGAACAACCCTTGAGGGAGCTTCTATGGGTGGTACGGGAAGGGGAGGCTTATGTCAGAATGTCTTTAGAGCCTAAACTTGGGTTTTGGGCTAAAGCTATTGTGTTTCAACACAGTAGAGATTGCACAGAGCTTCACATCCATAACTTGCTCTCTTGTGTACCGGCCATCATCGAGGCTATTGAGATGGCGAGTGAGGTCTCAGGGTGGGATGAAGAAGAGATGAACAAGAAGAGACTGGTGCATTCTAACAAGTATATGAAGCAATGGAACGACTCTCAGATGTTTACCTGGAAGTTCGGGAGAGAGTATTTGGTGACCGCGGATTTCTGCAGCCGGTATGAGAGTGCTTGGAGAGAGGACAGATGGATTCTATTGAAGGAGCTTCAGGAGAAAAGGCGTCCCGGTTCAAGCAAACACGATAGGAAGATGGCTGATTTCCTTTTGAAGAATTCTGGAGATGGCAAGGAGAGTCCAAGGCTATTCCCGTCTTCTATTCTGGTGAGCACGAAAGATTACCAAGTGAAGAAGAGATTAGGGAATGGGAGTCAGTACAAGGAGATTACCTGGTTAGGCGAGAGCTTCGTGCTTAGGCATTTCTTTGGGGATATCGATGCTTTGCTCCCTCAAGTTGCTCCACTGCTCTCCCTTTCACACCCAAACATCGTATATTACCTCTGCGGATTCGCGGATAAGGAGAAGGAGTGTTTCTTGGTCATGGAACTGATGAGTAAAACCCTCGGGACGCACATCAAAGAGGCATGTGGTCCGAGGAAGAAGAACACTCTCTCCCTCCCGGTCGCTGTTGATCTCATGCTTCAGATAGCTCGGGGTATGGAATATCTCCACTCCGAGAGAATACACCACGGAGAGTTGAATCCATCTAACATTCTTGTCAAACCAAGAAGAAACAACCAATCCGGAGATGGGTATCTGCACGGGAAGATCTTTGGGTTCGGGTTGAATTCTGTCAAGGGCTTCTCCTGTAAAAGTGCTTCTCCGACGGGTCAGAACGAGAATTTTCCGTTCATATGGTATTCCCCGGAAGTGCTAGACGAGCAAGAACAGAGCGGGACAGCGGGAAGCCTCAAGTATACTGACAAATCTGATGTGTATAGCTTTGGGATGGTTTGCTTTGAGCTTCTAACAGGTAAAGTACCGTTTGAGGATAGCCACCTGCAAGGAGATAAGATGAGTAGAAACATTAGAGCAGGGGAGAGACCGCTTTTCCCATTTCATTCACCTAAATTCATAACAAACCTGACAAAAAGATGCTGGCATGCTGACCCAAGCCAGCGTCCAGCTTTCTCGTCGATAAGCAGAATCCTCCGATACATCAAACGGTTTCTCGCTTTGAACCCGGGATGTCACGGTAGTAGCCAACAGGACCCGCCCGTTGCTCCTCCTGTGGATTACTGTGAGATCGAGACCAAGCTGTTGCAGAAGCTTTCATGGGAAACCACAGAGTTGCATCAAGTTTCAGAGGTTCCTTTTCAAATGTTTGCATATAGGGTTGTGGAACGGGCAAAGAGTTGCAAGAGAAACAATCTCCGAGACACATCGGAATCGGGTAGTGAATGGGCTTCGTGTAGCGAGGATGAGGGCGGGGCTGGATCAGATGAGCAGGTGTCATCTGAGAAGGAAAGGAGGCTTTCGTGCTCAAAGAAGCCTGTTTCAAAACTTGTGAAAAGAGCTTCTGGCCTGAAACCAATCCAAAAACCAGGTGTGGTTACCAACAGTCAATACATATTTGAACTTTGTTGCTTATACTAAGGCATTTTGTTTCTACTTTGCCTTTTGATTTTTGTGTTCAGGAACTCCCAGAGGACGATCACGGCATCCCCCACTGAGCCCTTGTGGGCAAAGCATGAGAACCAACTCTGAGAGTCAACTGATATTGATGAGCCCAAAGATACGGAGATCGAGCTCTGGCCATGTCTCTGACTCTGAGCTTTCCTAGTCTGCAGAAAGAAAGATATTCATATACACTACAATAGCAAGTTCAACATCCTTGTATACGTCAAACGAATACTAACACCTGTTGTGACACACAACACTCCAGTAAACATAAGTGCTCCAAAACAACAATCCTTTTATCCCAAGTTCCTACAGATAGGCTCATACAGTATAACCTTGGGGAAAGTCAACAAAGCAGAAACAGTGCCAGAACAAAACAAAAAAAGAAGTTTTAAGAATTTGGGGGCTATCTTTGTCTTCCACGATGCAGAAGAGGATGAATTACGCCTAATTTACTTATCTTTAAGCTCCTACTGATGACTTATTCAAGCTTCAGTCTGATATTCTAAATTCAACTCCTTAAACTGCAATGGATGGAACAACCTGGAACGCAAATCAGGGATGTTCGAAAGGTATATCTATGATCTATCAAACATAATCTATTCACACTAATCAAATACGGGTTTGGATCTCACAACCTCAAAAAGAAGGAACAATTATCGCTCTGCCTAAAATTGCCCTTAACAAATAAGGAACAACGAGTGACAATGGAATTATAAAAATAACTGTATCAGTCTGTTCAATGAATCAAGAGATCTTTCGTTTTTTTCTTCCCGATTTCCACCAGAAGATAACAAAAATACAAAACGAGTGAAGAGTGAAGACTCACACTCCACCAGCAACAATGACTCCGTCGGCGATTAGAGCCATCGACAAACAATAGCAAGATCAAACTCTTTCATGTCAATGGTTGTGAGATTACCAGAAAGCCCCCAAATATTTTTTCGTTTCGTGTCGTTTTTGTAAGAAATATTTTTCCATTTTACTTTTACTGTTGTACTGCCATAATATACTTCCAACATTCTTTTTTTAGTAATACAGATATTCTGTTCTCGATTTATAAAAACTAGTTTTCTTCATTGATTCTTAATCTGAATTGCCTGCGATTTCCTACATTTTTCATTTCGAATTGTGATACTACTACTTTTGTTCCAAGAACTTCCTGCAGTTTTTTTTTTTTTTTTTAACTTTAACTTCCTGCAGTTTAGAAGAATGATTTATTCTTTTAGGGTTCGTTCGTTAATTTATGCACTTAACAGGATCAGCCAGAAATGATTATAATGATTATAGGGCACAACATACTTAATTAGATGTACACGAAACTAATGGTCAACGTTGGATACAAACTTTGGTCTTCTTCTTTTGGTAAAGGGTTAAAAAATATATAACTATTAAAATCTGCTCAACTACGTTTTATGAATTTAATATCAACAAATCTCACCGATGCTTGTAAGCAAGTGGAGTATAATACTAAATGTTTTTGACAAAATACTTTACAGCTATAACATTTGTCATTGTCGCCTTAGACACATAATTCCAACAACCTTTTTTAATTTGTGCAAATATTCAACAAGTAAAACACATTTCTAAACTTTTAAGAGGCCTTGGAGTTTTGTTAGACTATTGTAATTATTTGAATTCAATAAACAAAGCTGTGAGCTTTTGGAATCAGAATACAATATACAAGTTATGAGCACGTCTTGGAACATGGCACACCATCTACTTTTGACAATATATAATATAATTGATACATTTATAAATAACTTACTCATCATAATAAACTAAATCCCCCAACGCCATGAATAATGTGTAGCTGACTGCATAGTTCAATTATTGTTGGTTTGGACAAGAGACCATATCAGGAACTAATTTGGTATTAAAAATTGATGATATTTGGAATGTATTGGGTTTGTGATATAATGTCGCCGCCATATCATAATTTTTGGACTAGTGTCGCTACCATATCATAATCCAAATTTAAATTCGATAGTATGTGTGTATAAGTTCAGTTATAGATTATTGACAACAAATATCCCTTATTCAATGCAATTAAGTCAGTCCCATCATACAGAATAAACTAAAAATTAAAAACCGTAAAAATCAAACATAATTTAATTGTTTTTTAGAATAATCTGTTTATAAGTTAGCAACAAAAAAAAAAAAAAAATCTGTTTATCTACGCGCACTAGATTTTGCATAAGACTTCATATATTATTAGGCCGTCACGTTATCTGTTGGTCAACTTGACCAGGTAAAGACTCATACTGTAGTTTCAATGTGTTCTTGTCCTAAAATCTTAAATCTTAAAAGGTCAAATCCTAAATTTCAAGTTTTGTTCGCAGTTTATCGTTATAGCTCTCCCTCCGAGATATTGGAAACTCCCATTCCATTGTCGTTCTTTTCTTTCCCAATTGATTTCCCGGAAAAAAGCGAAGCAAAGTCTTTCGATTATTTAAATTCCTCTGAAACTTTCAAATTCTTTTCTTTCTTAAAAAAATGGCTGCGTCAAAGAGATTGAAAGCCTGTTAATTGATTCTCACTGGAGAAGAGAAATTGCCAAAAAATTCCAATCTCCACTTCATCTAATCCAGGCGCCGGAAACGCTCTTCTTCGAGGTGCGTTTGATTTTGTTTTTTCACTTTTTTTTTTTTTGGTGTGTTTTATTTCCCGTTTAGATGCTTAGAAATCATGGAATCTGCGAGAAAGTTTCTTCCCAGAAACTCTAGAAATGGTCTTTTGGAAAGTTAAAAAAGAACCATGAATTGCTCTGCAATGCTTACATATTATAAGATGGTTCGATTGGAGAGATATGTTGAGAAATTCGAACTTGAAGGATTATTATTTTCAGTTGCAGTAAAACAAGCGAAACCCTAGAAGCTAGTCTTCGCCGGAGAAACAAATTCCGATGAGGACAAGCGGTGACGTCTACGGAGCAGATGCTGCTTCCTCGAGAAGTGACGAAGAAAGAGGGTTTAAGGAGGAGGGCAGTGATTCCGCGAGCCCGATGAGAAACCGCCAAGTCGATTCAAATTCACGGCCTGTGTCTCAGAGATCCGTGAAGAGCTCGAGAAAAGAGGAAGATACTCGAAACCCTAACTACGATTCAGATTCTTCTTCTAAAAAGGCGGCCAGAAACAACCCGATTCAGTACACAGATCAACAGCAAGCCGAGGTTCTGAGAAAGCTTGATTCCATAAAAGGTCATCTTCTCCGTGGTGGTACTAGTAATGATAAACCAAAAGACTCAGATCAGCCACCAATGGGTTTCCATGGCCATGGACCTTCTTATTACCCCAATCCATTTCCTTTTGGAATGTATCCTTCCACGAATCATGTTCCAGCTTATAGAGACCCTTATGGATTACCAATGCATATGACACCTCAAAATTGGTATCCAGGTCATTACCCAAACCAGATGCTTCCTCGTCCTCCGTATCCTCAGGGACAGTATGTAGATATCGGTTCTGATATTCTTGACCCACAGTTACATGGGGAACCTAGATTCTTCCCGGGTACACCGAGTAGGTACGGTGATGTCCCTTATAGCCCGGTTTCGCATCACGGCGAGAGAAACGAACCGTTTAGTCCACATGGGGGTGGCAATCACACGAGGTGGCCTAGTGAGATTAATTCTGAAATGGGCGGTGCTGCTTTCGCTCGTGGCTATGTTCAGAAGGCTGTGTCGGATACTGATTCCCGTCGCTGCCATCCTCTAGCAGGCGGTGCGCCTTTTATAGCTTGTCACAATTGCTTTGAGCTTCTCTTTCTGCCTAGGAAGAAGCTTCTTGCTCAGGAAATGCAACAAAAGCTGCAATTGCAATGTGGTGCTTGTTCTGAGGCCATCAGTTTCACAATTCTTGATAAGAAGCTTGTCTTCTCTTCTTCTGCTCTTGCGGAGACTAACCGGGTTTCCGTAAAGGCTGAAGCTAGAAATGCTACAAGCGCAGTGGTAGAAGATGATTGTCCGGTTAAGGATGAGGAACCAAGAATACACCGGGATACCAAAACTGTCCGGGCTGTATCGCCTAGTGAACACTCAGATGATGAAGAAAGATCAAGCATTTCTAGCGAACCGCAAAAAGAGGCGGTCAAGTCTGTTCGCCGCAGAGTCAAAGGCACGAAAGTTCCTCCTCCTCCTGAGAATTCCAACCTCCTTGAGCTCTTTGAGTATTCTAATGTAAACCGAGCGGCAATCACTTACGGAATGGCGCGGTTAGGGTACTATAAACAAGAATCCTACACGAAACAAGACTCGCTGAAACCAGAATCAGTAGCTACTGAGACAGATGTTTCTTATAATGGGTACTATAATAACACTGAGGTGTCTGAAGAGTCAAGGATCTCAAAAACCAGTAAAGAAGAGAGCAGACCGAGAAACAGAAAGGAGGGTAGTGACTACGGTTTCTCAGATGTCACAAATAAACTCATCTCTAACGACCAAAACAACGGGCTGTTAGAGGTTTGGGTGAATGGGCATCTAATACCAGAAGACCTGGTCATCAGCGCCGAGAAACAAGCTGGACCAGTTCAAGCTGGCAACTACTGGTATTGGTTACAATTTCGTTTTTTCTTCCGACAACAAATTTGATCAGCCGTGAAAGAAATGATCTTTGTATTCTGATTCTGATTAGGTATGACTACCGTGCTGGATTCTGGGGAGTGATGGGAAACCCGTGTCTCGGTATAATACCAGTAAGAACTTTCACAATTCTTCTACTTTGCTTTCAATTCCGGTTTGTATTGGACTGATCTTGATGAAGAAATGGGAAACAATTCTCGGTTGATGCAGCCATTTATCGAAGAGTTTAGTCGTCCAATGCCAGATAACTGCGGTGCAGGAAACACAAGCGTGTTTGTGAACGGAAGAGAGCTTCACGAGAGAGATCTCGAGTTGCTTTCATGTAGAGGTCTTCCTCGAGGCAAGAACCGTTCTTACATCGTTGATATTTCAGGAAGAGTTCTTGATGGAGACTCTGGTGAAGAGCTTAAGAGCCTTGGCAAATTAGCTCCAACGTAAGCATAAAACAAGTCTTTGTAATGAAGTTTCATATCAGTCTTTTAGTTGATTCTGAGATTTTGTAACTCATTATCATTCTTTGAAAAATGTTGAAATTTGATTCAGGATTGAGAAGGTTAAGCATGGATTTGGCATGAGAGTTCCAAGATCCCTAGCTTCATGAAGCTTGATTCAGCCTCTGGTTTCAATCTTCGTTATTTAACTAATACTATGTAAATTGTGCTTTTATATAACACATTATCGGTTATATTCTGACCCAATTTCCTTTTTTTGTTTAATAGTGTTCTTGTACCATTCTATTCTTTTTTTTTTCCTTGTTTTGGAAGCAAGCCAAACCGGTTTGTGATTTTCGGTGTGGTTTTCTTGTGATCTGGTGTATGTAAATTGATCATTTTTTTTTTATTGTGGATAATCTTTTTGGGAATGAAATACAATATTTGTTTGTTTTGGATAATCAGTTTTTATTGTGGATCAAAGAAGTAAAGTAAATCATTAACTCTGTCCCTTTTTATAATCATCACTATTTAATACTCTATATTTATAGATCTGTCTGTACAGGCTGTACCTGTCCGTTAAATCGTTTTCAAGAAAGAACACACAGTGGAAGCTATTACGGTAGATTGCTGACACGTGTTCAAATTTGTGAGATTGGTCCACGAGGTAAAATATTTAACCCCATGGGTCCAACATCTACGTCAGGCAAAGACTGAGAATTTATTTAGAATGGGCCTCACAATAAACCCCACCCCATGCATATTTTTTTATTTTAAATATTTTTTAATAAATTCGATGTATTTCTTAAGATTATTTTAAACAAGCAGAAAATTCAGTACAAACACATTTTTAATGGAGAAAATTTTGCCTACAAAATGCCATGAATATAACCATCTATAAGACTATAACGTTAAATTGCTTTATTAGCACGGATATTAGAAGACCCAATTCTTTGTTTTGTTGGCTGATTTGAATTTTGATGTACAATAATTATAGCGAGTTTTAAGTTGGAATTTACAACTTACAACCATCAGATCTAAGGCGTCGTGTCTTAATCTTCTTAAGTAATACGGGCCAATAATAATAAGTAAATACAGTCGGACCATTGGCAAATGACATTTATTCTCATATCGACAAATGTTTGTGTTAGTTTTAACGATAAAAAATGAATGAGGATAAAATGCAGACTGAATCACACAATATTCATAATAATAGTTGATAAATTACTCGATACATTTAGTTTCAGACTTACTAATACGCTATGCCATGTTCTATGCATTTTTCAATAACTGGAGAGCATTTTTCAATTACTATCATGTCTCCTCCGTATATCAGTGGCTTAATCATATGCGTAAAGAGACAAAGTATCTGTTTTTCTTTACAATTATTATATTTGCATCTTTAAGAACAATTAAGGACGCCTAATCATAAGATTTTTATTTCTGATTCTCTATACAAATCTGTAAATCTCACTTAAGCCACGACCGACATAACAAAAAAGAAAATTAAAGCAAACACGTACTCGTTTTTTTTTTGTTTTTGTTTTGTTAAACGAGTAATTTAGCTTTCGAGAATAATACTAAATAAGTACTAATGACTTTGAAAAAACAAAATAGTAAAGACACTCTGTCATTTAGCAGGAGGAAGATCCTCGCTTTCAACGACAACCAAAAACCTCCAAGAAAGCTAATAGAAACAATTCGATAGCCTCACTGATCTATTCCTTTCTCTGTCTCTAATTCCCATGGATACATTGAGATTACTGTCTAAGAGCATGAAGATCGAAGGAAACCCATTTGGTACCTCTCACCAACGCAACCAATTTTTCCTCAAATTCGTCGCTTTCTTCCTTCTCATCGGTCTCGCTTACCGTCTCATCATCACCGATTCCACCGTCTCTCCGGTTCCCGACTTGCGATCCTCGCCTGAATCTTCCCCGGCGGATCCTTCCGTTCTCACTGCCGTCGCCGAAGCTCCAACCTCCGTTGCTTCCCCAGGAAACATCACCATTGCTTCACACAATGGTAAGAGATCTCTGTCAACTATCAGTAAAAATTAGTCCAAAATTCGAGGAATCAACAACGCAAAAAGAGTAAGATCCAAGCGACGTGAAGAAAATGGTTTTCTTTTATTCCTTTTCTCATCCAATCATATCAAAATCTTAAATTCCCCTAAAAAACTGATCATCTCTATCATTGAAGACCAAATTGTTTGGATTAAACCNGAATCTTGCATTAATGGCGGAAGCAAACACTCCACATATAGCAATCATACCGAGTCCCGGTGTTGGTCACCTAATCCCACTCGTCGAGTTTGCAAAGCGACTCGTTGACCACCACCGTTTCACCGTCACGTTCATCTTCCCCGGCGAATCTTCGTCGCCGTCTAGTGCCCAAAGTTCCGTTCTCCACTCTCTCCCTTCCTCCATAGCCTCCGTATTCCTCCCTCCCGTAGATCTTTCCGACCTTCCCTCGACGGCGGGAATCGAAACTCGGATTTCACTCACCGTGACTCGCTCGATCCCGGCGCTTCGTGAGCTTTTCGGCTCGCTTTCGTCGGAGAAACGTCTCCCGGCGGTTCTCGTCGTCGATCTATTTGGTACGGATGCGTTCGACGTGGCCGTTGAGTTCCACGTGTCGCCATACATTTTCTACACATCAAATGCCAACGTCTTGTCGTTTTTGCTTCACTTGCCGAAACTAGACGAAACGGTGTCGTGTGAGTTTAGGGACTTAACCGAACCGGTTAAGATTCCCGGTTGTGTCCCGATAACCGGTAAGGATTTCGCCGATCCGTGTCAAGACCGAAATGACGACGCATACAAATGGCTTCTCCACAACGCCAAGAGGTTCAAAGAAGCCAAAGGGATTCTACTGAATTCTTTCGTCGATTTGGAGCCAAACGCTATAAAGGCTTTACAAGAACCCGCTCCTGATAAAGTACCGGTATACCCGATTGGACCGTTGGTTAGCACATGTTCATCTTATGCTAACCGGAACGATGAGTCCGAATGTTTAAACTGGCTTGTAACCAAGCATCCCCGATCGGTTCTATACCTGTCTCTTATACACATCTAGATGTGTATAAGAGACAGAGGTAATGCTTAACCGGGAAATGTACAGATGACGAGTGTTAAAAGACGAGAATAGCCTCGACTTCACGTGTAAATTACATATGGTGGAGGTTTCCTTTTAAAAACTCCATTCACATTATTGGGCCGCCTACCGTATGGGTCCAAAATCCAAATACATGTGGGAAAGAATCGTCGTGTCGTTTTACTTCCTCAGCTGCCGCTATCTGTTGCCGTTTTTGGATCTTTTTGTCTACTATCCATCAATGAGATCCGAAATCACATTAGTAACATTGCTAATTTGGGATCCATTGGACAAAGAACATAAC
The DNA here is from genome assembly GCA_020283515.1 of Alliaria petiolata. Lineage (NCBI taxonomy): Eukaryota > Viridiplantae > Streptophyta > Magnoliopsida > Brassicales > Brassicaceae > Alliaria > Alliaria petiolata. Next base: position 83,428,397 of record JAHZTW010000003.1, on the reverse strand, counting down.
CAAATTAGTAAGTAACTCAACTAAATAACTTTTATTGAATAATAACTCGGCTAATAATATCACTCAAACCGTGTAACTTTCTTGTTAACCGATTTTTAATCGATTGAGCAAAAATCTGAATACCGGGATAATTCAGGCTGCGTATAAGCTGCCAACTTTAGATCAGTGCATTCCACAAGTGTGGTCTTGCTATTTCACATTCACACAGCCACATCTTCAAACAAAACAAATATTATTATTTAAATTTATAATTAAATTTTAAATTTAAAATAAAATTTAAACCATGGATTAAAATAAAAGTGTGATAGGGAGTTCTCAACAATTTATAAAATAAGAATTTTTTTTCACTCTCTCTCTTTTTTTTATTCATGAAAACTCTTCGATGGGATGCTCTAACCATTTGCCAACGTCCCTCTGCGATAATTGAATGACTATATAGCAGCCTTCTATTATGCTCTTTTCTGACAACAGTCTATACTAATATTATAACTATATTATAAATCACATTTATCAATGTGAATGATAATCTTCAATCGTGCAAAAACTTTTACCGACCAAGCCATCCAATTATTCCACGCGAAATCATAACCACGATCATGTTCTATAAAGCCAGTGGCTTTTTAGAAAACTAGATACCCTGTCTCTTATACACATCTAGATGTGTATAAGAGACAGGTGTGATATCTTCACCGGGAATTGGGTACCAGACCCATCAGGTCCGGTTTACACCAATGTCTCTTGCCGTCATATCCAAGAACACCAGAATTGCTTGAAGAACGGACGGCCAGATGCGAATTACCTTTTATGGAGATGGAAACCTCGCGATTGCGATCTCCCGAGGTTTGATCCCGAGCTGTTCCTCGACAAAATGAGGAACAAGTGGTGGGCTTTCATCGGCGATTCCATCTCTCGTAACCATGTCCAATCCCTCATCTGCATTCTCTCTCAGGTCAAAATTCATTTTCATCTCTGATTTGATTCTGTGAAATCCAATTTGGATTTGATGCCAAATTGGTCGATCTTGCAGGTAGAAGAGGTCGAGGAGATCTACCACGACAAGGAATACAGATCAAAGATATGGAGATTCCCTTCTCACAACTTCACACTCTCAGTCATCTGGTCTCCTTTCCTTTTGAATGCTGAAACCTTTGAGAACACCGAAGGCGTTTCCTTCTCAGACATTCAGCTCCATCTCGACGAGCTCGACCACAAATGGACTGATCAGTACATCAATTTCGACTACGTTGTCATCTCCGGTGGAAAATGGTTCCTCAAAACATCCATCTTCCATGAGAACGACACCATTACCGGGTGCCATTACTGCCAAGGGAAGAACAATCTCACCGACCTCGGTTACCAATACTCGTACCGAAAGGCCCTCCGTTTGGTTTTGAACTTCGTCGCTGAACCAAACCATAAAGCTCAGGTTCTGTTCAGAACAACAACACCTGATCATNTCGGTTCTATACGTATCATTTGGAAGCGGCGGCACACTCACGTTCGAGCAGCTCAGTGAGCTCGCTTCCGGTCTAGCGGAGAGCGGGAAACGGTTTATTTGGGTCATAAGAAGTCCGAGCGGGATAGCTAATTCCTCATTTTTCAACTCACACAGCCAAACCGATCCATTGGCCTTCTTGCCACCTGGATTCTTGGACCAAACCAAGGAAAAATGCTTAGTGGTTCCGTCTTGGGCCCCACAGGTTCAAATCCTGGCCCATCCATCCACGGGTGGGTTTCTAACACATTGCGGATGGAACTCGACTCTTGAAAGCATTGTAAACGGTGTGCCGCTCATAGCGTGGCCTTTGTATGCAGAGCAAAAGACGAACGCATTGCTCCTTGTGGAGGATGTTGGAGCGGCTCTAAGAGCGCGGACTGGTGAAGACGGGATCGTATCAAAGGAAGAAGTGGTGAAAGTTGTTAAGATGTTGATGGAAGGCGAAGAAGGGAAAGCGATAAGGAATAAAATGAAAGAGTTGAAAGAAGGAGTTGTTAGAGTTTTGAGAGAAGATGGGTTCTCTGCGAAGGCACTCACTGAAGTTTCTTTAAAGTGGAAAGCCCACCAACGAGATATCGAAACAAGACACGATCCATTATAAGCAGTATTGACTTTTTATATTATACTAGACCAATATTTGTATCTTCTTTTTTTCAATTGTTTTGAGTACTCATTGTGCTACCTAAATGCTCAAGATTAAAATGCTTCAATTTACGTATTACGCTGCAAAGAGTCACAAACAAATGATAAACTGTTATCACAAAACAAATGATAAACCCTAATTACAATGAGAAAAAGCTGACATGAACGAGTTTCTTAGGATCGTCTTTTGGTCTGATGAGGTCTTTAAGTTTGCGAATAAAATTTACGAGGACAGGTCTTGTTTTGGTGTGAACATATATTTGTAGGGTTAACTCGAAAAAAATAATATAAACACATTTGTTGTTGGTAATTACTGCATTGTACAGTAAAGAGTCTAAAGAGAACATATTTTACGATTGATGTAAAAACATGTCGTTTGCTTTTGATGATAAAACAGAATTTTATATGTACATGAAACAGAGACGCAAGAACAGAACTTGTCCTCAACTAATCAGGATAAACTTTAAGATGATGAGATCTCATGACAAGATCACTCAGCTTTTAATGAAAAGCTTTCTTAACATAAACCACAAGTGAGTAAAAAAAACACGCATATTACATTCTGTCAATACAAAAATATTTCCTTCATCCATCTTAGGATTGTAAAGATTGCTTGATTACACATAAAAATCAAGCTAATAGATTGACAACAGACGCATGAAATATAGACAGATTCATAACATATATATACACTCTGTTCTTAGTCAAATGCATTTTATATTGTTTTCTCTCTTAGATGAATGAATCCAAAACAAGATGCTTGGTTAGGTTAATATTTGTTATTTATGTTTTTTTCCAAGTGTTTTTGACTCAGGAGTCAGTTAGAGCATCTCCAACGCAGGTTTTGGAGAAAGTCTCTAAACAATAAAAAAATGATAAAAAAGGAAAAAGCAAGAAAGAGAACTAAAATCGGTTATGAAAATAGGACTTTAAGAAACAGTCTCTGATACTCTTATGATAGGTGTTATTGTATGAATGATTTATCTTTCTTTTTGAAATTAAAAATTAATTATTTTTATTAATTATATTTAAATAATAATATTTAATTGGGAAGAGACTCTTTTTTTTGTACTTGAGCATTGGAGATGGTCTTACCATCTCTATCCATGTCTCTTAAGAAAGTTTCTAAAAACCCAACAAATATATAAAAATAATAAATAATAATATAATATTGTATTGGGTTTCTTAATTTAAGAAATTACTCTTCTAAAATTTCTTACTAAGATACTTTACAACCTTCTATCTCCATTTTAAAAAACTTTATAATTATTTATTAATATTTTTTCTACTAAGAAATCCATTTTAACAACTCAGAATTACACCAATGGAGATGCTGTTACATGTTTCGTCGATATACGTATTATATTGCAAGGAGTCACAAACAAATAATAAACTGTTATTTTATTTTATTTTTGTCTCAATAAATTGTTATTTAGCCTTGTCAAAATCAGAATGATTTGTTTTTGACGTGATATTAAATTAAGATATAATTTGTTGTTGTTAAAGTATTAAGATATAGTATTAAGATATAACTTAGAAATACAAATATGAAATCCCGAGATACAACTTGAAACACACGAACAAAACTGCAGAATTACCAACGAATAGAGAGGATATATGTATATATTTCGTAATTATAAAAAAAATGAGAGAGAGTTCGGAATCAACGTAATTGAGATCTTCGATGATTCTTCATCACCCAAAACCTCGCTATCTCGTCTGCTGTTCTTCCCGGAATCCTCCCAGCTATTAAGTCCCACCTTCACAACCAACAACAACCAAAAATAAAATCTTTAATTCCCTAATTAAAATCACATATTTAAAGATTTACCCAACAAATTAATAAAAATGAATTGAGAAAAGAGTGAAAACCTTTCACCGACGAGCTTATACATTCTGCAGATCAAATCCTCTTCTTCTTGGGTCATTGCTATTTCATCCCACTCAAGACTGCTCACTTCTGTTCCACGTCATCTCCACATTTTCACATTTATCCCCCCCCCCAAAAAAAAAAAGAGCAAAATAGAAACGGCGCCGTATTTTGGAGTTGGCTGAGAAATATAATTTATACCTTCAGAAGAAGAGGCAACAATGGTGGCATTGGTCTTTGGATTCTTCGACTTACGCTGCTTATCCATCAGAATGACACCGTAATATACCAAAGATTTACGATCCTACCTTACGACACTGTGAATCAATACGGTTTGGTACGGTTTATAATAGAGCGGGATAGTGTGTGTGGAATTTTAAGAGAAGAAGAACACAAACCCTCGTCTCTATTTATAGTGTCATTTTTTAACGACCGGTTTGGTCGGTTTCCTCATCAAGGATTCATGTATTGTACTTTAATTTCCTTAAGTCGGATTTAACCTAAATTATTATTAGTATATAAGAAAACAAAGAATCTTAAATATTATTCTTATTAATTAACTTTGCAGCTTATGGGTGGCAGTGCTATTGCCTATTATGTCAGTATGTATGTAATGTTTGAGGGATTTCGTTGTGAACCAATAAGAATCATATTAGACATGTTTCATTACATCATTTACTCCGTCATGTGTTTTGTGTAATTGCTTTTAAACAATTGATACTACTTGCCTTGAGTTGGTCTTTTGTAATAAACAATAAATATATAAGCACCAAAATATATAACTCAATACTATTAATTAACTATTTTACTAACTATAGGTTGTTGTTACACACACATTGAGGGTACAATTTTCTTTCTTTCCAACCTCTAATAATTTAAATAAAAAGGTTTGAGGTAGCGACTTAACCACGAAGAAAATGTTTTGTTGCATCTATGATTTTGCAGTAAATATGGTAAAAATATTTTTGGTAATTTCAGTCAATGAAAAAGACTGTTTTGATTTTTCGAATACTAAATTTAAGCACAGTGTGATACGTTGATAAACAATATAATTATCGATAAACATCATATACTAATATACGTTAACAATGGCTGATTATAAACTGTTGAAGACTCAACCATCTTTGGTAACTGGAAAAAAAGTTCTACAGATAATAATCACATGACCATCTCTGCTGCTATGCATTATGAGAATCACTTAATATTGAAATTTATGAATTCCAGTCTATTACGTTTCTGTTATCATTTGAATTAAATTCTCAATTTAATGAAAAAATATTGTTAGAACTATCAAAAGGAGAGTTGAAAGTTTGTTAGGGTATGATATAAAATTAATTTTAGCTGTGGATATTCCCATTATTCACATCACAGTTTTATTCCATGCTTCTTTTTATTTGGTTCGATCGGTTTATTATTTATTTACTTTTAAAAAGGTTGCGCAACGTACCGAACAAACTATGCAGTTGCAACTGAAAACGACACGTGGAATTCTTATTTATTTAATTTGTTGGGACCATGGCATGATTCATGACGCATCCAATTTTTATATACACACACAAACACAACTATAGAAGTAAAACGTTATTTTTTTCGGTCTCGATGATTTTATATTTTTTTGTTCGCTCTGCACTGAATTTTTACCAATGCACCGAGATCATAACGGATGAAAAGAAATAAATAAACTGTATTAAAGGAAGCAAAAAAGAAGAGGAATTTGGCAAAAAAATACATATTCATAAAGAGTTGACAATGAGATAAATATAACCAAATTCGAAACACAAGCTTTTAGTTACATATATTATCAGACAGTAGCAAGTAGCAACATCGGACGGTGATGAATTACTTGTGTTTTATGACAACACTATGAAATCACAAATGTTTTATTCGAATAATCATTAAAAATCAGTATATGTATTATAAAATTTGAAGTGCGAAGGAAAATCTCTTACTTTTTAAAATATGCCTTGAAAAGTTGAAATTGGGAATCCATTAGCAAGGCTGCCAGAGAGAGTATTTCCTATTAAGCCCTCTCTAAACACATGTTCTTTCAAATCTTTCCTCTTAATTTTCTTTTTCCTTCAGTCGCAGCCCTTTGTAAGACTAAGACTTCTTCGAGTTATATATTGGAAGTTTGGCACTTAAAAAAAAAAAACATTTTGTTCAAGTAATAATGGAAACTACCAATTCCAGGGAAAAAGCAAATAAGAAAAAAAAGTTATACAACCTAGATATTGAATAAAATCAAATTCGGGTTTCCAGTTATGTTTCAAAAGAAAGTTTTGGTCAGATCACGAAGTCGAAGAAAGGACAAGCATAACAACAATACATAACCAGTGAAATAATCTTAATACAACCTGCGACACATTTGCGGCTACCTAGTCGACCCTCACTTACAATGTAAGAGATGTGAAGAGTGGGTGAGTTTCTATCACCATGGTCTGCCTTTTCCTCCAAGCCGGCGTGCAAGCTCAAAATCTTTTCTCACTGATATGAACAGAAACAGAGATGGATGAACATATAAAAATATGATTTTTAAGCAAGTATTGGACTCCAAAAGAGAGATACAAGTATGAAAATGTCTTCTTTTGGAGTACTTACTTAGAGTAACACGTCTTGCATGGATAGCACAGAGCATTGAATCTGAGAACAACCCAACTAAGAAATCTTCTGCCGCCTGCCCAAAAGGATACTCGATTAGGTCCATTATCCATCATTATTTATACATTCATATCAAGAAAAAAAAGTTGAAGGATTGGTACCTCTTGAAGAGCCACAAGAGCTTCAGCTGTCCAACGAGTAATTTGCGGGGGAGCACAAGCATGGGTTATTCTTCTCACCTGGTCGAACAGTGTACATTAGTTTGTTAAGCATCATATGGGAATTAGAAGATCTTGGGATATAGTCATTCAACAGATGTAGCCAAACAGATGTAGTATTGTAGTTACAGAAATCGTATATGGTTCTATATCTATTTAGCCAATAACCTCAAAGACAAATTACACTACAAGCTCCTTAAATGGAGGGATGGGCAGCTAATGATTGCTCTGAATTGTAGTCAAAATGTTATATCAGTATGTTATCTGCAATAATGTTCAGACAGTATCCATGTTGAATAACAAGAAACAAGTACCAGGATTATGAATAACCAAGTTCATTGCATTTTTTGTGTGTGCATAATCTGGCGAAAAAACTAGCTTCTCTGTTGGTATATGTGTGCTGTGCAGCTAATTATGGCAGGAGAAAGAGAGAACTTACTTCTCTTATAAAACTAGCAGCTGGAATAAGAAGGCTTGTGTTCTTCTGGAAATGGCGAATCTCTCTCAGAGCAACAGTTCCAGGCTTGTATCGGTAAGGCTTCTTTTTTGAACCTAGAAGGACAACACATAGATTAGATCAAACGCGATAGATGTCCTGCATCCCGAGAGGATATCATAAGAGATTTTCCAAAAGATCAAAGAAAAAACTCACTTTGTGGCATAGCCGGTTTGGTTCTCTTAGCCCCTTTCTTCACAAACAAAATGAGAAGTAGATCAGCATAACGAAATCCAAGCTTAAGCAGTTCATAAGCAATGGTGAAATCTTACTTTTATGCCCGAAGCCGGTGAAGTTGTAGGAGTTCCTGTAATGTCACAAAGGAGGAAAGTTCATCACACTCAGCACAAGGGAGACGAAAATCGGGAAGAAACAAAAAAAAAATCAAAGTGTTTATAGATCTCACAAAAACGATAATGACCCAGAAAAACTCACTTCTTTGAGTATCATCTCCACCTTCGCTGCCCCTTCTCGTCGGAGTCTAACATTTCGATAGATGGGAAAATTCGTCAACAAACCAAAACAAGATAAGGAAAATTTTGCACAAAAAACTCGAAACCCTAAAACGGAAAAGATGCCGTACCGTACTCGGACCTGCCGCCGTCGAAGGTGAAGCAGTTGCATCTACAATTTCAGATGCGAAATCTAGGGTTAAACAGGGGAGAAACCAAACAAACAAAAACCCCTAAAAAAATCCCGGGTAAAATCAAAAGCAGATTATGATACCAGTTCGATTCCGATCTCGTGCCCTGGAAGCGAAATGCTTGGTTCTCGCCATTGATTACTGCCGGAGAAATTGTACCATGAGAGGAACCGTACAAAACAAAACGAAAGAGGAATCCGACTTGAAATGCGGTTAAGGAACTCACCTGATGAGAGATTACAGGACATGGGAAAACTTGAAGGCGGGAGAGGATTTTGTTTTCCCGCTCAGACCCTAAATTTTGATTTTCAAAATCGATCTGATTCACAAATTGTTCTTTTTGTCAGACTCGAAAGAAGTCAGAAGGAAATGGTCGTGGTACTTATATTTGCCCTAACCTGCCATATCACAGAGAGGGTTTTCATCTTTTCTTCAAATTAGCGAAATGATAACTGCTAAGATAAAACGACGCCGGTTATATTTTCTTATTTACCCCTTAATTTCGTTCAATATTTACATTGACGACCCCAAATAAAAATTCCAAACAAGTGGACGTAAATTGTGAAGTGAGAAGTTTTCAGATTCCTTGTTACATTTTCTGAGCATCCTCCAATCAGCTTCCTATTAGGTTCAGAGAATTATAACCTGATTGCTTTTCTATATAAACATTTTGAAAACCACCTCTTTTGTAAACAATATTGTATATAAACATCCACATTTACATAGTGTTTTTTTACAAAATCCAGCAACGGTCACAAACCACCAGAAGACATTTTTTTTACATCAAAACTCCACCATTGGAAAAATACATCTTCTAAGAATTTGATAGACCATTATCACACATATGTAACATGGGAGAGTCTCTCTATATATAGACCAGACCAACCAAAAAAAAAAACCAAAGAAACCCTGATGAATATTATATCACACAGTGGAACTGATATATACTCCATTGATTATGTTCAGAGAATAGTTATGTCCTGTGAAGCCAATCTTTCGGAAACATCTGCTAATGATCTGAGATTACATCTTATGAGTGCTTCAACGAAATAGCAAGTCTCGTCCTTTGTGTTTCCTTCAGGAACATCAACTACAAACGATTCAATCACCATTGTTCCTGGTCTTCCCTCGATTATCTCTGGATGAACAGTCACAATCGAAGAGTAATTCTGCGGAATGATACCCAACAACAACAAGAAAAAAAAGAGACATTTCAAATTCCTCGTTTCTAAACATCTGTGAGATATATGATTTTGGTTTACCTTGAGTCTGTGATCACCACCGATGATTTTGATACCGAGGATGTGTTCATCATCGTCGAGAAGCTCCAATCTCTCGGTACTTGTTGTCGCGGGAAGGCCAGATTTGACATTTACTTCTCTGAGACTCCCGATTTCAGGATCACCGATCACTGTGCATCTGCTCACGAATGGTTTGTATTTCTGCGGCTGGTCAAATCTCCGCACGAGTGACCAAACCTGTTGAAGTTTCAACCCAAATCATTTGTTGAAATTAAGCAAACGAGGAGAGATTTCGGAACCCTAACTCGGTGGTTCGGATCAAATCTCACAAATCAAAACAGAAAGTATATATATCGGATAAAGACTCAGAAGTCGGTGAAATCAGTCAAATCGAGAGGCGTACCAGATGAACCGGAGCTTTGATGTGTTTGACAAGAGCAGAGGTAGACTGGTTTTCTCTGCAGTGATGTTGATGATGCGTCCGTACGTACTGCACCGTCTCGAGTCCACCGTACATCGCCGTCCCGCCTCCGACGCCGTTCATATTCTCTCCCAGCAGAATCTCTCTCTCTCTCTCGGAGGGAATCTGTGAAGTGGATAAATAGAAGAAGAGAAAAACTAAGAAAAAAGAAGAAGAAGAAGGTGGATGATGATGCTTCGGTATGCAATTAAAAAAAAAACATTATTTTCCAATTTCCCCCAATAATCAATGATCTCACCGACATAATCACTTTTTTTATTATGTGCCTAAACTCTCTTTTCTTCTCCTTCACACATTTTAAACTTTTCAAACACACAAAAACAAAATAATTTTGCTTTTTTTGTTGTAACAAAACAACAAAAGATCAATCAACTGCTCTGTTCGACTTTTTGGAACCTTCCGAATAAAACAAACAAATGCTTAGAAAAATATATGAGGTAAGATCGTTTCAAACTTTATAGATATTTTGCTACGAAATTAAGTATTTTGGCAAACCTAAAAGTTTTTTCTATTCCAATGAAACCAAAATCCATGGATGGATTATATGGTTTTTTTATCGTTATTTTCTTATGCATTTTGTTAGTTATAATTAATCACTCAAATCTCCTAAAAATAATAATCTAATCTCTATGTTGACCTAATTTTTTCAACTTGATAATTTAATCTTGTTAAGGTATATTTTGCTCATACCCAACCATAAACCTAGTGTAATTCAGTAATTGCTTTGTAAGATGCATAACTATTAAATGTACATTATATCGTTGTCCATTTAAATGCTAATTAAAGAATATGTTGAGATGGAAGGGTTTGTAAATTGTTTGGCGTGCTAGTTGCAGAATATGCTGAGTTATATTATAGTTGGTCTTCTCTTCACATATATCGGGTCCCATATGTCTTGTACAATAAATATAGTTCTTGTTGTTTACCTTATTATATTTGGTTGTTAAGAAGACATTAGTTGTATATTTTTCTCCTAAAACATGTTATTGGTTTTTTTGTTTGTTAAAAGATATTCTTCCTAACACATGTTGTTACACCATATATTTTAGGAAAAAGAAAAAAAAACTACTACTTGTAAATGTATTTGACAAAGAGTTCCGTAACTTTTTACACAAATTCAAGCACCACAGGACGTGGCCTATTTCGTTGTCTCTTGAGAGGGCTCTTTTTTTTCTTTTTATCAACATGCATTCTTTTGTTAAATTTTTCTAAACATGTATTTTCTGTTTAAACAAAGAAAAGGCATTGCTTTGTAGTATTTTAACATACAGAATAGAGAAAGTGCCTTGTCAGAAAATATAGAAAATAAAATTATTAAACAAATTTACAAACCTGCATACTAAGAAATCAAGAAGTCAATAACGCTAATGTTGTTGCTAAAAGTCAACAACGCTAATTACGCTTTCAAACCAGTAATTTATGCATAACTATTGTAATTAGTGAGTTCCACTTTGTTTTCTCAAAAGACCCATCTTTTTACCCTTCTTTTTTTCAAAAACATAACCACGTCTTGGATAACCCTAGTTAAATGATTGCCTTATCTTCTAACATCTGAATTATGTTTTAAAGTTTAAAACATAACAATCTTTCGATCTTGTAACCACCCAACACAGATAGCTATACTGGAGGTTTGTTCGATTTGAATATTATTCATGCTTACAAATTTTCTTACCCATTAACATCAAAATAAAATGCGAAAAATGGTATTTGGCTTACATACATATATATCATTTCTTATCTGTCTGTTTTAAATTTGTAATGCCAAGTGATAATATAGTACTTAAAAGAGCGGTGGTTGATGGTAATTACGGTAACCTTATCTGATAGGATAGGACCAGCTTTGGCATCAGGCATGCAAATTTACGCAAAAAGATGTCTTTAACGCGGCCACAAAGATAAAACGACGAGTCTTTTTACTAACAGCGACATTACAACCAACTATGGTCAAATTATAAGAAAATTGTTTACGTGTCCTCTTCTTATTGGTTTATTGTCTGACTATTTTCATGTTACACTTATTGTGGCGTATCTCGTGAAATTGACACACGTTGTAAATCTACTTTTTGCTTACTTGGATAACTTTTTGTCTGGCCAATAGAGATTCTCGAATCTGTGCGAATTAAAAGAACACACAAATATTGTTGGGAAAAATATTCAAAAAGATTATTTTGACTACGATTTTTTTTGTTTCAAATTAGTTTAAAAACTCATCTATTAAGGACGCACATGGAAAACGAAAGAAACTCAGTTACCGATGGAAGGGCCAAAGAAAGGCCCAATCTGTAAAGACCATCACAATACAGGTCCATGACTACAAACAAAAAGCTTTCCTCAAGCAAGAATAGTTTTTGATAGTTTTTGATTTTGGCACTTCACAATCCTTCAGCTTTACTCCGTTCTTCAGCCATTCTCTTCTTGATCTCATGTGCTGCATTGAAAATCCCCATAGTTGGTTGGTTACACACAAAGCACTTCTTGTTCTTCGTGTGATGCTGCATCATTACATAAACAAAACTCTTAGTTTCACAAACCAAAAACAGAATCATAACTGTGACTTAATTAAATTCATCATCATTACCTTTAAAGCACAATGCTCACAGAAGTAATGCTTGCATTTGGTGACAACTGGATCGACGAAAGGCTCTCTGCATATGAAGCAAGCAAAGGGCAATGCATCTTCGTCTTCGTCGCTGTTGCTGTCAGCGTCGTCATCTTCATCCTCAACTCCCATAGCTTTATTTCTCTTCCTCACTTTCTCTGCTTCTTCCCACTCTTTCTCTATCTGCCATCCCGGTTTGTAATCCCCACGGTCATGCAAGAACTTACAAGAATCTCCATATCCACAATATCCGGTTTCTTTGTAATCCTTGCAAATATCTGGCTGGTAATCAAATCTAGCAGATACTCTGATATGAGCAGAAGCTCTTAATGGCCCGTGTGAACCTCCAGCTTTCTCGCTCGAGATTGTTTGCTCTCTTCTAAAACCGGCTTTGTGATCTGTATATCCATGAATTCCGGTATACAGCTTCTCATCGGAAGCCTTTTTTTTATTCCCTTTCAATGCTTCGTCTGCTCGTTTAAGAACTCTCTCCCGGATGGCTCGTGCGTCTTGATTGAAGTCGGTTTCGGTTTCTAGAGTCGCCGTCGCTCTACTGTCGTTTTGAACCTGGATCTCCTTGGATGAATCGTAGTGAAAGACGGGTTTCTCAGGAGCTTCACTCGTCGTAGCAGAGCTCTTGGATGGTCCAGAGGAGAAAAACAACTTGCTATCCGGTTTGGCAATTTTCTTTAGGTTGTGTAATATAGAGCTTTCGCTTTTCGAATCTCCGTCTTCTTCATCTGCGGCAGCCGTTCTTTTCCTTATGTTTTTAGCTTTCGATGGCTTCTTGAAGAAAGTGCAAACTGAAAACAGAACAATGACAAATTTGTTGCTCAGTGTCTCCAGTTTCCTTAATTAAATTATTTAGCTAACAGCGAAGAACAAGAACAACCGTGAAACAAGTTAAAAGGTCTAAAATCTCAACCAGGAAACACAAAATTTACAAGAAATGAGAGAGAAGAAAGCATATAAACCTGGTTGAGACTGAGATTCTTGCCCAGCAGGTTGAGATTCTTCTTGCTGAGATGTTTTGGGTTCACCAGAATCTGACATTTTCAGATAAAGATTATGAAAACACACTTGAAATTCCCCCTTAGTGTCACCTGCACAATGCCAGATTTTCCGATTAAAGCTAGTTCTTACCGATTCAAACAATTCATTGATTTTTCTCTAGATTCGATCATATTAGCGACAATGAAACAGAAACCTGAGAACCCGAACTCTTCCTGAACATAGCAACCCATGGAGAAATTCGATTCCAGAATCATATACCTAAGCTCACGAAATAACCAGTGCTACACATTGAAGAAACCCTAGCTTAATTAACTCGACAGCAATTCCATTTACAGTATATACAGAAGCATGAAGAAAACCGGTAACATATAATCCAGATATAAAAAACACAGTTCGAAAATTCCAGTTTAACCGAACCTACAAAATTTGGAATCGAAACATCCTTGATTGAAACTGGAATAAAAACCTCGACGAACACAGTAAGGAACAACAAGAGAGAAACGAACAAATGAAGAGAAGGATATAATACCTTAAGCAACCAAAGGAATCCTCGCCGGTGAACTACGTCGGGAAGAAGAACGACGACCCCGGTCGCGGTTTGCCGATCTGAGACAGAAAATCCGATGTGAAGAGAGAGAGAGAGAGAGAGAGAGAGAGTAGAGAAACTAATAAGGATTATGAGGTGAGGCGGTTAACTGAATCTGCTGGATGATGGATTTAAATGGGCCCAATGTTCTTAATGGGCCTAATACTTCAAATTGGCAACTTGTTTATTTTACCCGTCCTGACTTTGACCAAGTCTTCAATTGTATAGCAGAGAGAGGCTTTCGGTTATTTAATTGCATAAATTTTTATTTCCCTCTCTCTTGTCGGATACTTCACCAAAATTTCCAGGAAAATACAGAGACACAAGTAACCGCTGGGGTCTCTCTTTTCAGCGAGGGGACCAGTAGCGAGCTTGAAGAAGAAGAAGACCCAGTAGCGAGCTTCTTAGTACTTCCGATTTCAGTTCATAGAAGGAATCTTACTCTCTCGCCGTCAGTTACTTCGTTCGAGGTAGGTTTCAGAGAAGTTTGTTTCCGATTTGCGTTTCGTTTTCCCGTTCATCTGTTTTTTTATTTTTAATTATTTTGCTGTTTCTCAGAATCCAAACGATTCGATAAATCGGTGTAAAATATTATTCTTACCCGTTTCTCTTCAGATTTGACGGCCGTGGGGGTCGATTTGTTTTGAAACATAGCTTTCTTATCTTCGATGAACAGTTATTACAAGTTGGTACCGTTTCGAATTATTGAGAAGAAGAAATGGGTAGGAACTATGTTAGGTGTAAATTGACTGATTCTATGTTCCACATTAGCCTTTGAAGAAATATTTTAAAAACTCTTACTTGCTTTTTAATATTTATTTTGGGGATTAGTAATTCTTGTACGTAACCATGGAGAAGAATTCGTGTGGTTTAATTTTTCTTCTTTATTATAATTTAGGATTCGTCACACTGTAAGCGAAAGATCAGTTGAAATATCCAAGCTTTGGCTGATGGCATTTAGCCATGATAACCGTGTGAGGTTGGTTGGTTGAATCAGTCTTTGTCTCTACACAGACGAATGATTTTTACAGTATCTGATTTGATGATTTTTTTTTTGTTCAGGTTCAAAGATGCAGACAGATCATTAGCCTCTGAGTATGGTGGTGAAAGAAAAGCTAGACCTTCTTTGGATAGAGTTTTGAGGAATGTAAAGTGGGGATTTGAGAAAGGTTCAGAAAAAATCAAAACTTTCAAGAGGCCATTAAGTTTCCGTTCACATAACAAGGATACTAACCAGAAAGTCCAGAAAGAAAAATCTAGCGTTACACAGAAGAACATCATAAACCCACAGGGTTTGTTTCTGCAGAACTGGAACAAGATATTCCTCTTTGCTTGTGTGGTTGCTTTGGCGATAGATCCTCTGTTTTTCTACATCCCCATTGTCGATGGCGTGAGGCACTGTCTTACTTTGGACTCAAACTTGGAGATAGCCGCGAGTTTGTTTCGTACACTCATCGATGCCTTCTACATAATCCACATTGTGTTTCAGTTCAGGACAGCTTACATCGCTCCTTCTTCCCGGGTCTTCGGAAGAGGCGAATTGGTGGATGATGCTAAATCGATAGCCTTGAAGTACCTCTCTTCTTACTTCATCATTGACATACTTTCCATCCTTCCTCTCCCACAGGTAAATGACTACTTTGATTGCTTCTTCAAAATGTCAGTGATATGACGAGTCGAATCCTCTGTTTTCATATGTTGCAGATAGTAGTCTTAGCTGTTATTCCCAGTGTCGAAAAGCCGGTCTCCTTGCTCACAAAGGACTACCTTAAATTTGTCGTAATTGCCCAATATGTTCCTCGGATTCTTCGAATGTATCCGCTTTACACCGAAGTGACAAGAACATCAGGCATTGTTACTGAAACAGCGTGGGCTGGAGCTGCTTGGAACCTCTCTCTCTATATGTTAGCCAGTCATGTGAGTCCCGGAACATCATGAGATGACTGAATCTTTATAAATGTAATGGCATTTTAGATATTGATCAAGTTTTTTTTTTTTTTTTTGGAACTTGCTTACTTATTCAGGTGTTTGGAGCTTTGTGGTACTTGATCTCAGTAGAACGAGAAGACAGATGCTGGCAAGAGGCGTGCGAGAAGAGAAAAGGCGAGTGTAAGATTCAATATCTGTACTGTGAGGATAATCAAAATGTTAACTACGATTTCCTGACCACTTCTTGCCCATTTCTCGACCCTGGTGATATTATAAACTCAACGGTCTTCAACTTTGGCATCTTCACTGATGCTCTAAAGAGTGGGGTTGTTGAATCACATGATTTCTGGAAGAAGTTCTTCTACTGCTTCTGGTGGGGTCTGCGAAATCTAAGGTTTGGAAACGCATACAAACCATTCTTGAACACTTTGGTTTTGGTGTTGAATCTCTGGTTTCACACTTACTAGCTATAGCCAGTTTCTACTTTCAAAGGAGTCATCATTGCTCACCAGTTGCTTTTCTCTGTTGCAGTGCCTTAGGACAAAATCTCCAAACGAGCAAATTCGTCGGTGAAATTATCTTTGCTATATCAATTTGCATATCTGGGCTAGTCTTATTTGCGCTACTTATCGGCAATATGCAGGTAATCCTCCTAGAATCTCTTCATTTATTTGACTTGCTATATAAGTAACCCAGGAACTTGATGTAATTTCTGTTTGCTGTTGCAGAAATACTTGGAATCGACAACAGTCCGAGAGGAGGAAATGAGGGTGAGAAAAAGAGATGCAGAGCAATGGATGTCTCACAGGATGTTACCTGAAGACCTGAGGAAACGTATCAGAAGATATGAACAATATAGATGGCAAGAGACAAGAGGAGTCGAAGAAGAAACCCTTCTTCGTAACCTCCCTAAAGACCTCAGAAGAGACATTAAACGCCATCTCTGCCTCGATCTCCTCAAGAAAGTAAGTTACAAACTGTCTCTCTTCTTCCTCCGTTAATATCAACTGATCCAAGAATCTTAGTTCAACACTCAGAAACGAAACTATATGATTTGATTTTGGTAGGTACCTATGTTTGAGATAATGGATGAGCAATTACTTGACGCTGTTTGCGATAGGCTAAAACCGGTTCTCTACACAGAGAACAGCTATGTGATCCGTGAAGGAGATCCTGTTGGAGAAATGTTGTTTGTGATGAGAGGAAAGCTTATAAGTGCCACCACTAATAGAGGAAGAACTGGCTTCTTTAATGCCGTGTATCTTAAGGCAAGCGATTTCTGTGGAGAAGATCTTCTCACGTGGGCATTAGATCCTCAATCTTCCTCGCACTTTCCCATCTCGACGAGAACAGTTCAAGCTCTAACCGAAGTCGAAGCGTTTGCTCTTGCAGCAGAGGATCTCAAGTCTGTCGCTTCACAGTTCAGACGCCTACATAGCAAGCAACTCCAACATACTTTCAGGTTCGGTCTCTCTCTCTCTCCAGCTTCTCTAGTTTGCTTTGAAATGGCTAAAACAGAATCTTGATTTGATCTACAGGTTTTATTCGGTGCAATGGAGAACATGGGGCGCATCTTTTATACAGGCGGCGTGGCGGAGGCACTGTCGGAGGAAGTTAGCCAAGTCATTACGCGATGAAGAAGACCGTCTCCGAGACGCGCTCGCTAGACAAGACAGAGAACGCGAACGCGAACGCGATGCTGCAGCCGCTTCTTCGTCGTTGAGCCTTGGAGCCACGCTTTACGCGTCGCGTTTCGCCTCAAACGTGCTTCACAATCTGAGGCACAATATCTCCAACCTCCCTCCTCGGTACACTCTTCCTCTGCTACCTCAGAAACCAACCGAGCCGGACTTCACCGTCGATCATACTAGTGACCCTTAGATCTCTTACACGTGTCGCACAGGTAACAATATCTACTCGTACATGTGTAATGTATATATATTGGTTAACAAAAAGAGAAATATAATGTTGCTTTGGAATAGAGTGCGCCTATGTAAAAAATTGTTTTGTTGAACCAAAAAAATAATAAAATTTGTTACCGACATAATGGGCTGTAAGTCTACAAAAAGCCCAACAATAAGGCTTGGTTTTGTATCGTCACTTTTCTCGTCGAAAAATCGAATTCGTGTTCTCCAGACGTTTATCAATGGCGGATGAGATGAGAGCACTAGGGCGTTGCAGTTGTTCGTGAGGCTACTCGATGGAAAATCGACAACTCTAACTTTCGCTTCTCCTATAGCTTATGGCCATCAGATCAAGCAGCGAATCTTCGAGAAGACGAAGATTCCAACGCATCTACAGCGTCTAATATGCGGGGGGTTATCAGATCTCCGACGGAGTCGCGGTCTCGCTTCCTGAATCCACCGTGAATCTCGTCCTCTATCTCCGTAGAGGCAAATGAGGGTTCGGATCGCTGCTTCGTGGCGCGGCGACGAAGGCTGGGGCGAAGAAGACGAACAACTTCGATGCGTGTAGGAATATGAGTGGGAGGAGGCTGAGACATGCGAACGCGGAGAAGAAACAGGAGGAGTGGAAGGCGGATGAAGAGGAGAGGAAGCTTGAGAGATTGAGTTCCTGAAGAAACAAGCGAGGAAAGTGAAACAAGGAGTTGGAAATGGAGCGACGCACAAGCACGTATAGGGAAGAATCTGATAAGTGTATCGAGGCGGTCGAGCTCGCCCTGTGTGAATCTTCCAAAAACGGAAAGAGGAAACGAAAGATGAATGCAGAATCTGAGAAATCAAAACGACTGAAGATATGGTATGATTTGCTTCTTTTTTGTTTTCCATCCATGATCCTAGTAGTTACTGAGCAAATTTGATAGATTGAGATTTGTTTAATAAAAAAGTTGCTTTTTGAAATTGACTGATTGATCGATATAAAGTAGTCTTGCTGTGGATTTTGTGGTTCTTTCTCTTACTTATATGGGTAGGATTTCAATTTGGATGAGTTATAAAAGTCTTCTACTCGTTGTTGTTGCTAATCGTGGGTGATTTGTCTATGATTGTTGTAGGAAGGAGAAGAGAGCTGTTGGAGGTGGAGGTAGTGACAGTTGATTATGAGAGCAGCGACGAGGAGGCTGAGAAATCTGTTGGCAATGGAAGCAAAATTGTTTCAGATAAGGGTACTGGTGAAAGCTCGGGATGAATCCTCTAGTGAAGCTTTGCCTGAAAGCTGAATCTTATGAACCCCTTAACTTTGCAAAACTTCAGCTCAGCATCAGACATGGAGGTAAGAGTGGTACATGCATTGACTCAAATTCAAATAAAGTTTGTAATGTGTGTCACTCATGGAACACCAACAACTTTGTGTCTTTCGATGGCTCGATTAGGTTCTTGGGATGGAGAGATTGAAAAACGAGTTTCGAACGAATGTGGAGGAACGTTGAAAGAGAGAGCAGAGAGACTGCTCTTACTAAAATCAACACCGTTGGACAAGATCCCAAAGAAGTTAATGGCGGTAATTCAAACAGGTAGTTCTCACAATTGCTTAGGAGCATTCGAAAGCCTAAACGTCATTTTCTCGTTCTAACGCTAACTTCGGTAATAGGCACTGTTCACTTGTATATTGTTTTCATTTTGCTCGCAATTTTTTGTTATCATGATTGGTGGTGTCTTATGAAGTAAAAATAAAAATACTATAAATAAGTAATAAACTAACAAAAATATAACATTTTAAAATAATAAAGTAACAAATGAAAAATAAAATTGTAATAACATAAAATATTCATTATTTTGTATTTTATTTAATTTGTAAAGCTCTTATCTTTTGAAGGTATATTTTTACTAGGGGAGAGTGAGTATTGGTGGTTGATGGCCCACCGTCTCTGTTTTTTTCCTTCTTGTCGTGGTTGATATTTAAACGAAAGTACAATTTCTTCATTTTTATGGTCAGACAAATAATTTAGTTTCATGGGAGAATTTCTAATAATTTTATTTTTTAAAGCGAAAGATATAATAGAGGAAAATAGGCAATATCGATAATTTATTTGCAAAATTTGACGTGTGTAAAGATAAGTACGAGAATTACAGAAATTTTCCACAAATTGGGCCATTTTCTTTTGGTTATGTCTGTATTAGGAATTTAGGATAATGGGAGGAGCCAGCTTTACGTGGTCCATCTTGCACCGTCTGATTTGTAGTCAGATTAAGAATTTGAGCGGTCATGATTCGTCGGAGCACCCATTTTATATGGGACCCATGTGAGCGATGGTCCCGCTTCTTGTTTCTTCTTTCCACTTGTGACATGCAATTGCCAACATTACTGGACGACAAAATCGCCTGCGCTTTCTTCATACATAAAAAAATGTTTATTTTCTACAAAATGATTATAAAAATTTCTATAGTTTAATCAGATTTTGCTTACAAAAACTTATTTAACTTGATTTTATGCAACCATACAAAAAAAAAACATGTCTAATTTATTAAAGTTGGAAAAGTTTGAAACTAAGGAAATGTATTTTAGACTTTCATTGGGCTATTTTTCAAATTAGTACTGAAAATATGAGCTTGAAACAGTATTGGTGAGCCATATAATACCTACTAACTTGATTTCTAAGAACACTGAATAAAAAAAAGTTTAATCATTAAACAAGAAAAAAACTATTTTTAATTCTTTTGAGGTTAATATAACAGAAAAGCCGAAAAATAACATTTCCGCAAATTCAAATTTGAAAATTTTAAAACTGGGTCTGGCCTAGAGAGCAGGAAATTAAATTCTAGTGATTCTGCGCTATACAGTGTAGTATATAAAAATAGGAGGGGGCACAAATAGAATAATCCAAAAAGGAATGATAAAAAAAGAGGGTAGAAATAATAAGACAATTCCCTCAAGGCCCATTAACGGCTTTTAAGGCCCTAAAAGATACGAAATACAATTCCGAAAGAAGCCTTGGAAAGAGGAGATAAATCTTATCACTCACAAAGACGAACGTCCATAAAAAGCCATTCTACCCCATCTGACTATTGAATCTCCGCCCTTCCTTCCTTATCACTCACAAACCTTTTACTATCTCTCTCTCTCTCTCTCACACCGTTTCTCCATGAAAGCTTACACCTTCAGCTTTTCTTCGAACCACTAAACTCTCTTATAACTCTTTTATCATTATTTTCATTATTCTTATTATTCTCCTATACTTTTTTTTTTTTTATTAATTCCGTATTTCTCTGCTGGAAGCTTAATCTCAATAAACTAGCTCCGGCTCTTCCCCTCACTCGGTAACTATCGAAATTTGAATTTTTAAGTTTGTACTGTTATGTAAACAGATATTTTAACTGATGGTATTTCAGAAAACCCGTATTATTCAGTTTGATATGTTTTGGATAAGATTACGTACTCGATTGCATATTAATTATAAACTTCACACTTTGTTTTGATTATGGGTTCTTCATGAGGTTTGAGTGATTATGGACTTATGAGTTGCACATTTGTATGTATATTGACAATGGTATTGTCTTATTTAACCAATTGAGTTTCGGTTTTGTTCTTTTGTCCATAATTAACCAATTGTATTTATTTTCAGCTTTTATTTGGTTTTCATTTAATAAAAGAAAAAAAAAAGCTCGAGAAATGGCTCCCAAGAACAACCGTGGAAAGACAAAAGGAGACAAGAAGAAGAAGGAAGAGAAAGGTCCCAATAGTGAAAACCTTTATCTATATGAATTTCAATAAGAATAAGCTGACCCAATGATAATTTCATACCTTCACATACATGAATCATGGTTTACGGTTTATGTGCAGTTCTTCCGGTTATCGTGGATGTCATTGTAAACCTTCCGGATGAAACGGAGGCTATTTTGAAGGTTAGTTTGTTTATTTCTCGCATGAATTATGTTTTCTTTTCATAATTCTTGCGTGTTTACAACTGTTTTTTTGGTAGCTATTTCTTTGTGAATTTTGTTATAACTTGTAAACCGTTTTCTATTTCTCTGTTTTTAATATTTTTGATGCACATAACTCTGATTTCTATTACATTAGTTTCTGTACCGAGTTGCCCAAATCCTTATTTGTTTCTGGTATATAACTTTCTTTCCCAATGTGCATACTCAATTTTCTTTTTCTGTATTTTTATTTTGTGCTGGCTTTTATTTAGATAAGGTAAGAATACACGTTACCATAAAAATTGATAGTTATATATACATGCTGATTTTTTGGTTTTTTAAAAAAAATAAAAAAAAATCATTTTCAATTTGACTTGGAATTATCTTTTGAATTTTTATCAATGTTTGAACGTGTATATAAATACAAAACGGTGTGTAACACACAAATTCGATCATCAAATAACTCAATTATCAATTATATAACCCTTTTAGCAAAAAAAAAAAAAACTCAATTATCTCTCATATTTTTGGTCAATAAATTACGTAGACGTTATATAGACAGTGAAATATGTATAAAGAAAACATATATATATTATTATTTTTATCATCAGAAAACATGTATATCTTTAAAGAAAGAATGCTCTTGTATGAAGTGCTATTAGTGATATTTTAAGCCGTATTTTAGGCATAGGTTTCACATATTTATTATTTTGAAAGGTAAATCAAATGTGGATTTTTAATAGAGAAACACGTATGTCTGAAAAACAGGGCATATCTACGGACAGGATCATAGACGTTCGGCGGCTTTTATCCGTTAACTTAGACACCTGCCACATCACCAATTATTCTCTCTCCCATGAGGTAAAAATAAATTTTTGAGTGAAATTTTAAGAGGAGGAAGTTTCTAAATCATTTGACCTTCCTAAAGCATTTTTCTCGTTATTGTTAGTTACTAGTTAATGTCCGATGGTCCAAAAATATTCATATTTATTGTGGAATTTCATAGGATCCGAATACTAAAAAAGTGAGCAAAAAGTAACGGAAAATGACTTTTATGTACTTATAAGAAAAATGATAGTGTCATTGTGCCTAAGAATTGCCACTCTGACTTTCCTTTCCCTTTTCTGCAATTAGATTAGATATGTTACCAGAGAATAAGCTGTTCTTTTTTTTTTTCTGTTTATAACTATCATAATAATAGTATGGATAAAAGGAACAAAAAGTTACTGTGGTAGTAAGATAGTCAATTCATGTCTGACTTGTAGAAACTGTCGTTGCAGGTAAGAGGATCGCGGTTAAAAGACACAGTGGATGTTTCGGCGCTTAAACCGTGTGTTCTCACGTTAACGGAAGGTAAAGTTCAATACGACGCCGTTAACGCTCCGTAACGGATATAAAATGTAGTCATAAGTGGTAAAACGGCAACGTATTGGTTATGTGCCAAAACAACGTCACTCTCAGGCTTTCGCGCGCTTCTAATTAGTGTGACCGTTATAAATTTATTTCTTGCAGAGGACTACAATGAGGGAACAGCAGTGGCGCACGTTAGACGCTTACTTGACATCGTCGCCTGCACTACTTGCTTCGGTCCGTCGCCGGAGAAATCGGATTCGGTGAAAAGCGCGCAGGTAAAAGGAGGTGGAAAGAATTCAAAACAGACGGAAACGTCACCTCCGCCTTCTCCTGCGCCGAAAGATGCGGTGGTTGAAGAAGCCGGAGAGACTAGCCATTCTTTCCCTAAGCTTGGAAGTTTCTACGAGTTCTTCTCTCTCGCTCACCTCACTCCTCCTCTTCAATGTATGATCGATCGTATTTGTCTCTCCCTCTAACCCTAAATTTTATGTCCTGTTTCTCAATCGATTTTGTCCCAACTTACGGTAATTAGGGTTTTATAGATATACGTCTCGTGACGAAGCGGGAAACCGAGGATATCGCTACGGAAGATCATCTTCTCTCCATCGATGTAAGCCGATGATGATTGACACAAAATTTCTATTTATACGTACCTCAATTGGCCGTTTTGGTGATACCGTTTGCGCTTCAAACATTTTATCTCAGGTGAAGCTTTGTAACGGGAAGCTCGTTCATATCGAAGGTTGCAGAAAAGGATTTTACAGCGTTGGGAAACAAAGAATCATATGTCACAATCTTGTTGATTTGCTTAGACAAATTAGCAGAGCCTTCGATAATGTAAGTTTTTTGTTTTTTTTTTCTGGCTTGTGATCGATCCATCTACATGTTAGTAAATTCCTTGTTGAGTTGATCTTATTCTTTTATCATGTTTAGGCTTACGGTGATCTCCTGAAAGCATTTTCGGAGCGCAACAAGGTACATTTCTCCATCTGAATAAGTATTTAGTGGATGTTGAATTGGGTGTGGTTAATGAGCATTTATATAATCTTTGTTTGCAGTTTGGGAATCTTCCATATGGGTTTAGAGCAAACACATGGCTCATCCCGCCTACTGCGGCGCAGTCACCAGCAGCGTTTCCGCATCTCCCTGTCGAGGATGAGAGATGGGGAGGGGATGGTGGTGGTCAAGGAAGAGATGGCACCTACGATTTGGTTCCATGGGCCAACGAGTTTGACTTTATCGCATCTATGCCTTGCAAAACAGCAGAGGAGCGACAAGTCAGAGACAGGAAAGTGTTTCTTCTTCACAACCTCTTTGTCGATGTCGCGACTTTCAGAGCCATCAAGGCTGTTGAGAAAGTTATGGCTGAGCCAGTACTAGCTCAAGGAGACTCTCAAGTTCTTTACTCGGAGACAGTCGGAGACTTGAGTGTTACGGTTACAAGGGATACTTCGAATGCAAGTAGTAAAGTGGATACAAAAATCGATGGGATTCAAGCCACTGGTTTGGATAAGAATAAGCTGATGCAACGGAACCTTCTCAAGGGACTTACAGCTGATGAAAACACTGCTGCTCATGTGAGTATTTGTTTTCCTAGAAAATTTCCACTTTTTTTTACTCATCTTAGTTGTGTAACTCTAGGTTAATTACAACTGTTTATGGGTGCAGGATGTGGCTACTTTAGGAACTATAAGCCTCAAGTATTGTGGTTACATTTCTGTTGTGAAAATAGACAAGGAGAGTGAGAAGTTAAGCCCACCTTCTCAAATTGTTGACCTCCTTGGACAGCCTGAAGGTGGTGCTAATGCTCTAAATATCAACAGGTGATTATTTCTTACTCGATGAAAAAAAAGATATTCATCCTTTGTCTCTCTAGCTTATATGTGATTACTTACCGTTTAATGTTGCTTTTACAGTTTGAGATTCCTTCTCCACAAATCGTCTACTGAGCAGAACAAGAAAACACATCAGCAACAGGATGATGAGCTTACATCTTCACGAGAATTTGTAAGTAAAATGCTGGAAGAAAGTCTTGTTAAGCTTGAGGAAGAGGAGATAGACAGGGACAGCATCATGAGATGGGAGCTTGGAGCTTGTTGGATACAGCATCTACAAGACCAAAAGAATACGGAAAAGGACAAAAAACAAACCAACGAAAAGACTAAGAATGAGTTGAAGGTTGAAGGGCTTGGGAAACCGCTCAAGTCCCTCAATAGCAGCAAGAAGAAAACAGATGCAAGCAGCCCTAAGACTGCAGTATCGTCTCAGGTTGACGCGGTTTCTTCAGAGGCTGATATTGCTGCAACAACTGCATCTTTGCAAACTGATGCCGAGAAGAATGCTCAAGAAAATGTGCTTGTCTTGAAGAATTTGTTGTCTGATTCAGCCTTCACTCGCCTTAAAGAGTCAGAAACTGGACTTCATCACAAGGTTTTTAGTTTTTACACTACAACTCCATCTTTTCCCCCTATGTTCATTTACTTACTGTGTGCTAACTAAGAATTTTTGTTTCAGTCTTTGCAAGAACTTGTCGACCTAGCACAGAAGTATTACACTGAAGTCGCTATTCCGAAACTGGTAAAATGTTTATTTTTAGTGCTGTCTATTGCTAATATGAAGATAATAACACATCATGTGTTTGGTACTTATCGCTCAATACAGGTTGCAGATTTTGGTTCGTTGGAGCTCTCCCCAGTCGATGGCCGGACTCTAACTGATTTTATGCACACAAGAGGTCTTCGGATGCGCTCTTTAGGATATGTTGTAAGTAGCCTTGTTTTATCTACAAGGTTCTTAGAATCTACTGAAGATGAATGACCAATATTTATTCAATGGTTACGATAGGTGAAGCTCTCAGATAAGTTGTCACATGTACAATCTCTGTGTGTTCAAGAGATGATAGTGAGAGCACTTAAGCATATCATCCAGGCGGTGATTTCTGCTGTTGCTACTGACACTGACAAGTTAGCTGCAAAAGTAGCTGCTGCGTTGAACATGATGCTTGGGATTCCTAAGAATGTATCAGCAACACCACATAACTCTTGGAATGTACATCCTCTTATCTTCCGGTGGTTGGAGAAATTCATGAAGAAACGATATGACTATGATCTAAATGCCTTCAGTTACAAGGATCTACGAAAGTTTGCCATTCTCCGTGGATTATGACATAAGGTGATTTAATGAATGATGCTTTAAGCAGAAAATGTGAGATTAAACATTTAATTATTGGTGTTAATATTTTATATGTCATCAGGTTGGTATTGAGTTGATCCCTAGGGACTTTGACATGGATTCTCCAGAACCGTTCCGGAAAACAGATGTGGTCAGTCTGGTCCCAGTGCATAAGGTAATGGAAAAGATCAAATATATATTGAAAAAAATTTCTATCTAATATGACATGGTTATTTAGACTTTTTCTATTCTAAATCTCTGCAGCAAGCAGCATGTTCATCTGCTGATGGAAGGCAACTTCTGGAGTCATCTAAAACAGCTTTGGACAAAGGAAAGCTTGAAGATGCAGTTACATATGGAACAAAGGCACTTGCTAAACTTGTAGCTGTTTGCGGTCCCTATCACAGAATGACAGCTGGAGCTTACAGTTTACTTGCTGTAGTTCTATATCACACCGGTGACTTTAACCAGGTCTCTATTTATACAATTAGGCTGTGATATGATGTTTTTCCTCGATATGACCATTGCAAAACTAAAAAGATTTTGTAAAACCAGGCTACAATATATCAGCAAAAGGCATTGGATATCAATGAGAGGGAACTTGGACTTGATCATCCGGATACAATGAAGAGTTATGGTGATCTTGCTGTCTTCTATTATAGGCTTCAGCATACAGAGCTGGCTCTCAAGTAAGTTTCAAAAGAAGTGCAAGGTTTTATGGTTTTGGATGTCTATCTCTACCATCTAAACTCGGATGTTATTTGCTTTTGTTAGGTATGTTAAGCGTGCGTTGAATCTCTTGCATCTAACATGCGGCCCATCTCATCCAAACACTGCTGCTACATACATCAATGTAGCCATGATGGAGGAAGGTCTAGGAAATGTACATGTTGCCTTGAGGTATCTTCACAAAGCTCTCAAGTGTAATCAAAGGTTGCTTGGTCCTGACCATATCCAGGTTCTTTTTTCCCCGATGCTCTCTTGTGTTTTATGGGAACATCACTTTTGATTTGCCTTTGCTAATATGTTTTCTGCTAATTATGTCAGACTGCTGCAAGCTACCATGCCATAGCAATTGCGCTCTCGTTGATGGAAGCATACCATTTAAGTGTTCAGCATGAGCAAACAACCTTAAGAATCCTACGAGCAAAGCTGGGGCCAGATGATTTGCGCACTCAGGTATATATATATATATTACCACTATCCCCATTAAGCCAAATCAGTCATCTTTCTGAAAATTGTATACATTCTTAAATCTGATCATATACTTCAGGATGCTGCTGCTTGGCTAGAATACTTTGAGTCCAAGGCTTTTGAACAACAAGAAGCTGCAAGAAATGGTACTCCTAAGCCAGACGCGTCTATAGCCAGCAAAGGCCACCTAAGGTCAAACAAATTCTTTGGATATTATTATCTCCTTATTTGTTGTTTATAAGTTTTCTATCTTGTTTGAATGTAAAAAGTACTCCTTGAAACTCAGATCCTTAGCTTGATAAAGTTTTGCAGTGTATCCGATCTACTCGACTATATCAACCCAAGCCATAACGCAAAAGGGAAACAGAGTGTGGCAGCAAAGAGGAAGAGCTATATTATGAAGGTTTGATTATTTTTTATATCCTTTGATGATCTCTCTCCACTTTAATGATGGTTGGAAAAAAATGCTTACCTGGTTGGACCTGTGTTATTATGTGTAGCTAAAGGAAAAATCAAAACAGAACAATGTTTCTGAACAAGTAGCAGAAACTCAGAGAGAAAACCAAAAGGAAATGTCTGAAGAGGAGACAGAAGCAACTGGATCAGAGGAAGGTCAATCAAGCGATGCACCAGTTGAAGAACCACCTTCTCCTCCAGTCATTGAGGAGGCTACTACTATGGATCCAATTACATCTACTCAAGTTTCAACTGAGACACAATATCCTGATGGCAGTGAAGATGGATGGCAACCGGTGCAAAGACCGAGATCTGCTGGATCATATGGTCGCAGGCTGAGGCAGCGAAGAGCATCCATTGGGAAGGTATACACATATCAGAAGAAGAATGGTGAAGCTGATATAGATAACCCTCTTTTCCAGAATAACGCTGCTGCAACTCAGCACAACACCAAATACTACATTCTCAAGAAGCGGACAGCGCCATATGCAAACTATGCGGATCATCATTCTCCCGGTAAGGCAACTCAATTTGGCAGGAAGATAGTTAAAACCTTGGCATATCGGGTTAAATCTATGCAGCCTTCTTCTGACAACACCAAGACTGCAGCTGAAACATCAGAAGAAGATGTGTTGAAGACAGATGCTTCTCCTCTTGTGACCAGTAATGTGCAAAATGAGTCCTCCTACCAAGGGAAAAGCTCTCTTGTGAGTCTTGGAAAATCTCCATCCTACAAGGAAGTAGCATTGGCACCACCTGGTTCCATTGCCAAATATCAAGTCTGGGCTCCACAAGCCGAAGTTTCAGACAAGCAAGAGGAGAGTGATGTGGAGAAAACATCTGAACAGGGCACATCGACGGAGCTAACAAGGGATGAGCAGCTGATGATTACAGAGGAAGAAGTGAAAAAAAACGAAATTTCTGAAGACACAGATTCTAGCAAAACCCAAGGCGAAGAAGAGATCAAAGTAGAGTTACAAGAATCTGGCGGTGGCATTCAGGTGGAAGAACAAGTAGTTGAAGCTGAGTTGACAAACGACGGTGTAACAGATATGATTCATTTCACGACAGAGCAACAAGTGACAGATCAGTTGGTTGCTGATTCCGATGATCTCAAGGAAAAACTGGGAATATCCTCTGCTACAGACTCAAGCGACGCCTCGCGAGGATTAATATTATTACCTAACAAGAAGCTGTCTGCTTCAGCTGCTCCATTCAACCCATCATCACCACCAAGTATAATACGTCCTACTCCAATAGGGATGAACATTGGACCGTCGTGGCCAGTGAACATGACTCTCCATCACGGACCTCCTCCTCCTCCTTACCCTTCACCTCCTACAACTCCGAACCTGATGCAGCCAATATCCTTTGTGTACCCTCCTCCTTACACTCAATCAGTCCCCACAAGCACTTATCCTGTAACCAGTGGACCTTTCCATCCCAATCAGTTCCCATGGCAGCTCAACGTGTCGGAGTTTGTGCCAAGAACGGTTTGGCATCCTCACATGATCGCTCCCGAGCCAATCGCTGCAACTGTGCTAGAGCCAACAGTGATTCTGCCAACTGATATCGACACTTCAGGTGTGGAAGAAGCAAAAGAAGAAGGCAAGCAAGATGTGGCGACCGGGGATGAAGATATCGACTCTGTTAAACATGTGAAAGCAGTGGCTAGCAGAGAAACGGAGAATGGAAACAGGAAAACTGAGGACTGCGAGAAAACTTTTAGCATTTTGTTAAGAAGAAGGAGAAACAGGAAACAAACACTGAGAATGCCGATCAGTTTGCTTAACCGGCCTTATGATTCTCAGCCCTTCAAGATTGCTTATAGCAGAGTCATCAGAGACAGCGAGGCTCCAAAGTCCGCAGCTTGAAACTCTCTCAAAGATTCAGCCTTTATCGATGAAATTCAAAACTCACACACATCTCTCTCTCTCTGATCCTTGCTGTTTCTTAGGGGACAGTGTAAAAGGTTAGCTTCTAAACTCTTTGGTTGAATCTTCTTTATACACTGATGTATATTATATTGTAACTTGTTGATGTCTTTATTTGCAGGTAATTTCGTTATCAGTCATCGGAAGCTGGGGCTTGTGATAGTCTCAAAAATGATTTGAATTCTAACAGGAGAGAGGTTGTAGAGGGGGAAAATAAAAAAACAAGCCAGAGCCATTCTTTTTTTATCATGTGAGGTGATGATGTATTATTTTTCTGGGTTTTACTTTTTAATTCAGCCAATAAAATGTAGGAAATTTTGGACATAATTTTTTTTAGATCCCCATGTTTAAAAACTTTTGTTATCTCTCCCATTTAGTTTTCACTTGTTTACTTACGTACAGTATTTGCCATCGATTACATCAAATTCTAACGGCTCACTATGAAATTTTGAAATTATGAACTTGGGTTTTTTTCAGAAGAATTATCATCTAATAATAACTCCTCTGCAAAAAACCGAAGGTAGGTTTATTTCAAAAGATAAAAGAATTTGAGTATAAAAGAAAAATTAGCAGCTAAAAACGGATTCTTCCACCGCCGTGTCCTCCGCTCTCATGCCATTTCGTTAAAATGGTTTAACGATCGCCGCCGGTGGATCTTCCCGGACAAGACCAATCTCGTCTTGATAACTTCCAAAGGGGTTTTCGCCATCGTAATTTCCCGGTGGGTTATAAACACAAATCGCATAAACGCCGCCGTTTGAACAATCCACACGTGCGCACCCAACCTTCGTGCTATCTCTCCACACGATCTGCGTGTAATGTCCACACATCTGCCCTGGCTCACACGTGTTACATTTCACGTCGTAAAACTTGTCCTCATCGGCCCACACTTTAACGACATCTATGGGCCTCCAATTATTCTGTCCGGCCCAAAAGATGTTTTCTCCAAAAGGACCGTTAGAGTGAACAAGCCTACAATCTCCCACGCGCTGTTTCGCCCACGCGCGTGCGTACGCCGCTAATCTTCCGTCCCATTGTAACGGCGGTTCTCCCACGCGCGCGCGTACGAGGTTGTGTGCGAATAGAAACTCCATGCTCGCTCTGTTTACTTTGTTACGACGTCGTCTTCTCCTCCACCTGAACCTGAACGAGAACCGCTTTCCGGTTAACGACGGGGATGATGACGACAGATATCGAGTACTCGTGGCTGACGGAGAGTTTACGGAGGGTTGTGTAGAAGATTCGCAGTGATTAATTTGGGCCGTGACGGCGCAAAGCTGAAGGAACAATAACGTAATGGCGACGAACATGGGAAACGGAGCTCGGGATTTCCGTTTACGGAAGAGGAGCTCCATTTTTTAAAAAGTTAAAAAAGGGATATTTTTTATCGGAGAGTTAATTACTTAATCGTAGGTAAAAAGTGTTATTAACTCTAGAATGGAATTTGTGAGGGGGAACGAATTAATAGGTAGTGTTTTCTATTTTTTTATTTATTACTATTTGCATTAGATATTTGTTTCTAATTATGAACGTTGAATATAAGTCAATCGAAATTCAACGCACGGTGAATATTGAATATCGGAATACCGTTCGATTTTTTTTTTTAAATGTAGTAAAACCTTTGTTCGGAAATGCGTTAGGCGCTAATTGGGCGTTCGGGTCTAGCGATTTTTTCAAAAATCGGAAATAAAACGGAGAATAATCGGGGAGTAATTTTTTGTACAATTTAATATTTTATTAAATATTTTTATACATAATACTTTAAAATAAAAATTTATAACATAGATTTTTTAAAAACTTGTAAATTCCAACAAAAAAAAATCTGCATTTCCTAATCTGTTTTTCTCTTTGGCATTGTATCGAGCACCTTGTGTGCGTTCTGTAAATTCTTCTCTTTACCACTGAAATCAACAGAAACCAACCACATAATCTTCTTCTCAAACTATCACACGATATTAACCATTTGCTGTCTTAGAAGAAAGTAAACACATTACCGTATGTGTATTTTCCACTTGCTGTGATTTATTTAATGCCCAAAATCAAAATCTGTGACATCTAAAGTTAAGAACATCTCCTCTCTAGCAGCAGCCTTTGCAGCGTTAAGAGAAACTTTCACAGACATTCACTTTACACCCACACGACGATCTCAAGCTCCTGGTTATCGCAGATGATAAAGTATTTTGAGTTGAGTGATTCTCCACTTGTAACCGCGTGTTACTCCGGCATCGAAGCTTGGACGAAGCTCCGTCACTATATTGCTTGCAACCCCTTCGAAAACCTTCACCATTGTAGAGTTAGAAGGAAACGCCGCTCACAATTAATCGCCGAGTACTTCAATTCAATGGTTAACGCGGAAGAAACTCGGGTCAACACGGACGAAACTCGGATCAACGCTTAACCTCGACGATTACATCAATTCGCCACGGTGTGAAGCCCGTGCACCGTTTTCTCGGCCGAGTAATTGACAATTCTGCCGAGTTTTAGAACAAGGAGTAAAACCACATTAGAGTTAAGGCCTAAGGTCTGTTAGTTTGATGTAAAAAAAAAGAGTTAAGGCTTAAATAAGGGTGAAATTATTAATCGGGGATCTAAGATCTGATCTGGATTAGCTTTGATCCGTTTCAGAAAGATAAAAAAATATCTTGTATAACACATAGTTTTCTTAGATATTAATATATATATATATATATAACGCTCTAATTCAGGATAATTTGGTGATAAAGAAGATTAAACCCAAAATTACAAGAATTAAAACAAGGAAAAAAGAAGTAATCAACACGGTAAAATATAACGATCGATCGAACCTGCTCAGAAAAACAAATATCGCACCACTGTCTCTAAGTTCGCACTGGATTTTCGTTTATGTCTGATTAAGAAATACCAACACGAATTTTCATGTGCCCTATACAATACACACGTACACCTTTATACCAACATTTTATTAGTATTTTGGACGTACTCTACGTGCCTTAGATATAGTTCTATAACATTTGTCTTGAATTTTTTTTTTATAATCTCGGTCTAACTAATTTCAGTAGTTGTTTTATCTAAAAAAAAGAATTCCAAGTGTTGTCTCATTTGTTGGTTCGCTAAAGTAAACAAGAGCTTTTGGCGAATTCAGAAAGAAAAAAAAACAAATCATACATCTCTCTTTGGTCTAAGAGGTAAGTTAAAAAACAATTATATATATAAAGAAGATAATAAAACAGCCGACAACACGTGAAGCTTTTATCAACACGTATTTAACTCCACCGCTAAAAGATTCACTTGTCCGAAAAACACAAGTCTAAGCATAATAAATTGAGAAAAAAAAAGAAACAAGGTACATTATCCGTACTGCCTCGGGTCGGGTCGGGTCGGGATGGGATTAAGCGCATCCTCGTGGAGCAAACCCGACCCGGTAACCCGTTAAGTCGTATACGACCCGGAAACCCTGTTGCTGGATGTTCCCGATGATAGATAGTCCGCTCATCGTACCGGCGAAAGCAAAACAGAATTTGCCGTTCGTATCCACCGGAATCAAGTAATTCGTCGCCGGAAGTGACACGTCAGCTCCACNATATCGCACCACTGTCTCTAAGTTCGCACTGGATTTTCGTTTATGTCTGATTAAGAAATACCAACACGAATTTTCATGTGCCCTATACAATACACACGTACACCTTTATACCAACATTTTATTAGTATTTTGGACGTACTCTACGTGCCTTAGATATAGTTCTATAACATTTGTCTTGAATTTTTTTTTTATAATCTCGGTCTAACTAATTTCAGTAGTTGTTTTATCTAAAAAAAAGAATTCCAAGTGTTGTCTCATTTGTTGGTTCGCTAAAGTAAACAAGAGCTTTTGGCGAATTCAGAAAGAAAAAAAAACAAATCATACAACTCTCTTTGGTCTAAGAGGTAAGTTAAAAAACAATTATATATATAAAGAAGATAATAAAACAGCCGACAACACGTGAAGCTTTTATCAACACGTATTTAACTCCACCGCTAAAAGATTCACTTGTCCGAAAAACACAAGTCTAAGCATAATAAATTGAGAAAAAAAAAGAAACAAGGTACATTATCCGTACTGCCTCGGGTCGGGTCGGGTCGGGATGGGATTAAGCGCATCCTCGTGGAGCAAACCCGACCCGGTAACCCGTTAAGTCGTATACGACCCGGAAACCCTGTTGCTGGATGTTCCCGATGATAGATAGTCCGCTCATCGTACCGGCGAAAGCAAAACAGAATTTGCCGTTCGTATCCACCGGAATCAAGTAATTCGTCGCCGGAAGTGACACGTCAGCTCCACGGAAGTGTAAAACCACCGTCGGGACCTTAACCTCGTTTTGATTAGAGAGATCGAAACACGTGTCGAAGAGAGAGAAATCCGGTGCTCGCTTCAGGGTCTTGGCTCCGACCCGGAACGCGTCTCTCATGGCGATGTAAGCGGGTCGGATCAACCGGGTCACAGATGTCCCCGAATCGATAATGACTCCACCGTTTCCAATCTGGTCGAGTTTGAAAAGAGAAGCGGTTACGCCGGGGACACGTGTCCCTCCGACGCTAATTCCTAGAAGCTCGACGTAGTAGAAAGTGTCGAGCTTCGGGTTAGATAAAAGCGGCGTGAATTTCGCGGTTCGTGAAACGGCGGCGTTTCCGAAGACGACAGAGGAAGGTTTAGAGGAAGCGGATCTGTCGACTAAACAGTACGAGAACTTCTGATTAAACCGGCGACCGGTTTGACCGGGAAACGACAATCTTCCTTTTCCAAGGCCTAACAAACCGGCGGCTCCGACGAATAGACCTTCGTTGTCGTGACCGCATCCGACCGCAACGCCTTTAACGCGGTTTCGACGGAAAGTTAGTGTTTCGGTGGAGAAATCGCCGACGGTGAAAGAACCGTCGCCGTATGAGACTTGGTAGAGGCAAGTCCGAGTACGGGTGTTGCATCCGGCGGAATCTAATCGCCGGCAGAGAGGCGAAGAACAGGAGATCGTGGAGTAGGTCCGGGATTTTCTCGGGTCGAAAATCGGGTCGGATTGAGAATAACATCTCCGACAAGGAGCGCACTGGAGCCAGACGATGTCGCTTCCGGTGTCGAGCACCATGTAAACGTATCTCGCCGGAGTTCCGACACCGAGGCGCGTGAAGTATTCTCCGCTTCCCTGAGAGAGACCAGAGACCACCGAGCTGCTGAATCCGCCGGTCCTCGGCGCGTGAGTCGCATTTCTCCTGGGGATTCGGGCGGAGAGTGCGGCGATTGATTTCACGCGCCGGGAGTCGCGCTGGAGACGGGAGCTGAAGAGCTCTTGTGGTGTTCTGTTAGTGGAGAGAGCATCGATGTGGTTGAGGTTTAGTGTAATCGACGACTCGGAGTCGGATCCGGATTCGGATTCGGATTCGGATCCTAGCAACGACTCGGAATCGGGTTGGAAGGAGATGGGGAAAGCGGAAGGAAGAGAATGAGAATTTGGGGTTAGGGTTTGGAAAGCGGGAAGGGAAGAGAAGGAAGGGAGAGAGAGGAACAAGAAACAGAGAGTAAAGAGGAAAGCTTTCCTTCTTCCTTCCATTTTTTTTTCTCGCGTTTTCTCGGGAAAATGGCAGTGAGAGTGGTTCCTGTATAAATAACTGCACTAGTCTTCTTGGAGAACAGACTGAGAAAAAGAAGCAAGCGGTCTCCTTTATTTTATTCTTTTTTATATATCTATATTAATAAATGTATGAATTATATACTTAAATCATGCTGTGAAGATGCAAAAGCGACGTTATAGATTCGGTGGATAACAAGCACTATGAAATAATCATGTTGTTGTGTGGAGAAAAGCTTATTTCATACCCAATAATTCTCCCACAATTGGTGCCATATTTCGCTCTCGAGTTAGCAAAAGCTTCAACCATCCCACATAGGTGAAAATACATGCAAATATCTACGAATTATTGGTGTTTGTATATTCGTGTATCCAGACTTATTTAATCACTAAATCGTCACGAACTTTAAAACTCACGGTCTTGTTAGATTATTGATATCATCAAATCAAACACTCTTTCCATCTATTCCCACACAAGAATTCGAAAGAATGACATCCAAGATTTGGAACTTTCATATTATTATCAGTGCTTCGATGTATGTTAACATCAGATACTAGTATATATTTAGTCATTTACTACTAAGGAAGGATCATAATGAATACAACAAAAAAAAAGATAATTAAATAGAGTGATATTGGGATGTGTGACCCACAATTAATGCTGTCACCAATCTCTTCTCACTCTATAAAGAATGTGAACACTATTATATGAATAGTGTGAACGGTGAATAATGACTTTTCACAGTTGAAAGCATTGATTTTCTATCACACACTTCCACTCTCATAAATGGTTTCTCATAGGGTTTAGGTGAAATTCTCAAATCCCCACATCAAAGTGCTTACCAAAGTACCAACTTTTTAAAGAGTTATTATCACACAAGAAAGCCCAAGCCGCACTTGACCGGTTCGTTTATCAACCAAATCTTTTTGTGACCGGTTTTACTGATCCGGGCAAGCCATGGCTCTCTAAGCGTATGTTTCCAATCTGATGAAGAAATTAGTTGTTCATTAGGAGAAAACCAGAATTAGAAGATTTCCAAAAATGGAGAGAAGAACATATTGATTAATGAGTCCAATGTAAAAGAGACAATAAAGCAAAAGCCACTACAAGAAACAACTTTTTGCTTTCTCTGCTTTACATATGTTAAGTGCTCATTCATCATTACAAGGTCGTGGCATGAACAATTTGCATACAAAAAGATTAAAAAAAAAAATTGACATGATAATCAAATAAACATTGCCTGTACATATACACATTATGATATCTGATCCTCCTAATTGTGTTGTACTGATTACTTGATTGAGAGGTTTAATAATGTGTGTTCTTATCAGAGCCCATAGCAAGAACAAGTGTGAAAAGGAGAAAAAAAAAACAAAAAACTGTCGATTAAGAACAAAGATGATATTGCGCTTTTTGCTTTGATAAAACCCAAACTCAAACAGCCCTAGCAACAGATTTTGAGCGAGTAATAGAACTTAATTACGCCTAATTGAGCCAGTCAATATTCAAAAGTTCCCATCTTTCCATATACGGTTTTATCACCCAAGGAACCAAATAGCTGGATCACAACAAATCGTTCCAAGATAATGAAGAAAGCTAACCTCCATAGCTACGGAGACAAATGTTCTTTGTTGTTCACTCGCCTCTAGACCAATACCCGCTCTTTCCACCAGTTTTACGCTCGAGCCTCACATCTGTAATACTGATATCTTTCGAAGCAGCCTTGCACATATCATAAACAGTTAAGCCAGCGACCGATACAGCAGTCATAGCTTCCATCTCAACTCCTGTTTTTCCAGTGCAAGAAGCTTCTCCTTCAATGTCAACGCTGAATTGCTCAGGGTTTAATCTTAAGTCTACACGAACATGCGTGAGAGCAATGTTATGACACAGTGGTATTAAACTGCTGGTTTGCTTTGCTCCGTTGATGCCAGCGATTTTCGCCACTCCAAGAACATCTCCTTTCCCCATCTGATTCGCTGAGACCAAATCGAAAACTCTTTTCCCCAGAATAACTTTACAGCAAGCCAATGCGGTTCTCTTGGTATTGTCCTTGGAAGAAACATCCACCATTTGAGCTTCACCTGAGATCCCGACATGGGTTAGCTTAGACATATCACTATCCACTTTTGCATGTTGTTCGTATTTCCTACAATTCTCCGAATTTGTAGATTTCAGAGATTCAATCTTGGATTCCAGTTCAGAGTAGTCAATTGTCGCAGGACCGGAAAATCCATCGGGAGAGGGTTCTGCTCCAAAGATTGATTGCATTTCCTAAAACACCAATTAGATCGGCTAAAAACCAACGAAGATGTAGAAATCAATGGAGAAGGCAACGAACTTCTCAGCACTTGTTTCGTATAATCAGTGAACTTCTCCGAGATCACTGATTTTCTTTCGTTTTCCTCATTCCTCAACATTCTATTATCGGAAATACGAACTCTAAACCATTAAAACTGAATCTACTTAGTATCTCAACACGATTGAGAATATATTTTTAAAAAAACCCCAAATTTTCAAGAGTTGATTGATATAACTAATTACAGATACAGAGAGTGAGAAAACCTGATTCAGCTCGTTCACAACTTGGAGATCGATTTCATCGGAAAATTTACTGCTGAAAGCCCTTCTGGTGGGAGATATCACAGCCGGAAATCGACGGAGAAACATGGCGTGACGAAGCGTCGGGAACATTTTTTTTCACCGGAAAGGGAAGAACCGAAGAAGACAGAGAGTTAAAACTTAAAAGTAAGGTTTCTACTAAACCGGAAAGACACGACTAATCGTTCTCTTCTCTTTAAACCGATTAGGTTTAGATTTCAATAACCGAAATTTTGTTTTCCGATTTTTAAAAAAAATATGTGCCCAACACACACGGATCACACCCATTTTTAGCTTTGCTTGGCCCAATTTTTTATTTTCTTCTCTGAATTCTATTTTACTTTAGGATTTATGAGTTTGCTAAACGTCACTATAATTCAAGACGACATTATTGATATCGAAATATATAACTCTTATTATCTAATTTAGGCAAAGTTATCATTGTACTAAGTGTACAAATGAGCTTCCAATCTTGGCCTAGCGATAGCCCACAATGGTTTAGCCTTAGGCATAGTCATGCCGTAAACTTCCACCGTATCAATATTTCCCGGCGAAGACCAGTCGAAGCAATGGAAGAGACGAGCCAGAGCCATAAGCACCATCGTCACACCTAACGGAGCCCCGGGACACTTCCTCTTACCGGCGCTAAACGGCAATATCTTAAAATCCGGCCCGTGGCTAATCTCGACGCGTCCGCTACCGTCAACGGGCCAATGCCGTTCGGGCCTGAAGTCTTCCACGTCGTCCCATATCTTAGTGTTTCGACCCAACCCATGTGTATTGATGAAGACACGTGTCTTTGCCGGGATGTAATAGCCGTAGATCGTCGTTGGGCGGACGGATTCGTGAGGGATCAAGAACGGTCCGGCCGGATGCATTCGGAACGTCTCTCGAACCACACAACGTAGATAGTTTAAATGGACTAGATCCGATTCATCGACCATCCGATCTGATCCTACGACATTATCGAGCTCCTCTTGGATTTTACGCATCACTCGCGGTTGCTTAATTACCTCGGCCATAGCCCATTCGTTCGTGACCGCGGACGTGTCGGTCGCAGCCGCTATCATGTCCTATTCAATTTTCAAAAAAATATAAACGTCACGTAAACAGAAAAATTGTTAAAAAAATTATACAAAATAACATACAAACAATAACAAACTAGTGAATTCGACGATTTGATGCATCAATCAACATAACAAATTTGAATAGTACCTGAATTAGAGCTTTGATTTCAACGTCATCCATGTGTTCTTTCCCGTTCTCACCAGGGAGAGACAACAAAACGTCAACAAAATCCATGTCTCCGTTGTTATCTTCGTCTTCCCGTTTTGCCCTTCTGTGCTCGTCGATGATCTTCGTGTGAAACTTGTCCACACGCTTCTCCACGTCCCTCATTTCTTTCTCGCATCCGTACGGATCCACCCATCTCCAAAACGGCAAGTAGTCTCCTAAGTAAATAACACCCAACAGCCAAAACAATTTGTGAGTTATATGCATAAACTCTTGAGCTTCTTTTGGGCTTACTACAGACCCAGGCCCAAAGAATTGTTTCCCTAGTAGCATCCGGGTCACATTGTTCATAGAGAAAGCACCCAATACTTCCCTAAGGTTTATGGGCTTCCCGTATTCCGCTCGTTCAAAGACATCCCGTATAAGATATCGGGCTTCCTCGGCTCGTTGGACCGCAAAAGATTCAAGCCTTTTGGTTGTAAGAAGGTGATCCATGCATATCCTCCTCATTCTTTTCCAATGCGGGCCCATTGGTGCTAATGCCACATCCCCGCACCCGTACGCCAAGTGGACCGCGGCGAGTGTTTTAGGCCTTGATGCAAAAACATCGTCCTGCCGAAAGAGAATCTCTCGGATGGTATCAGGATCGTTCGTTGTGATGGCATCGATGTTTCCGAGCCGTAGGTAGACCAATGGGCCGTAATTGTCACAGAGAGCGGCCAGGTCCCGGTGAGGTAAAGGGCCCAATTGAAGAAGGTTACCCAAAATAGGCCACCTTGGTGGGCCTGGAGGAAGCTTTTGAGATTTACATGCTGAGGCCTTTAGCCATCTCCATAGAAGAACATTAAGAAAGAGAATAGCGAAGAGAAAAGCTAACACCAAAATCATTTAATCTTATATTTTATGTTCAGCAGAACTTTTCATTACTCCATATTTTGTCTTTCTTGTTCTCATATATAACAAATAATGGAAGACTAGTAGCTAAGTTTTTGTTAGAACTATCAATTACCAACTTTTCAAAAATTTAGATATAAACCATATACATCTCTTTCTTTGTGTGTCACTTTTACAAACTACATGCTTTATTCATGTTCTTTGAATCGGTTTATTAGGACAGAATTAGCTTAGGAAAGAGACATCGCATCTTGATTAAAAGACTTGTAAAATACTGAAGAATGGATACGTGAGCACAGAATTAAAAAAAGAAAATCAATATAATGCTTTAAACTATTAATTCAAATATTTTCCTTTTGACATTCTAACATTAAAAAGGTTTTTAATTCTCGAAAACATCGAAACACCAGGCAGGACATACTAAAGGATACAAAAATATATATTTTAGTAGCGACGACTGAAGCATTGCTAGCAAATGGTTCCATGGTCTAGCGGTTAGGACATTGGACTCTGAATCCAGTAACCCGAGTTCAAGTCTCGGTGGAACCTATATTTTTTTATTTTAAACTTAAACTTTCTCTATTCTCTCTTTATTGACTTTCTCTCCAGAACCCTGAAACAATTTTCGAATTTTCCCCAACAAAAAGAAAAGAAAGTTTACACTTGACACACTCAGAATCTCGTTGGTTTTGTTGGAGACTGTCCTATTATTGAGTTTTTTTCCTGGCTCGAGTAAATTCTTCAAGGGTTCTTCTTTTGTTCTTGAGCTATTCTGTGAGCAATCCTAAGCTGACTATACAGAGCATAGTACTGTACTTCTCTATATACTCAATCCAAGACATTAATACTCAAGCTATTGATGCAGATCACAAAATTTGGCTCAAAGCTGATTACCCTGTGCCACCATGACTTGTTGAACTCCTCTGCGAAGAAGAATCCACTTTCAAGTAGGACAAAAATTAGAACAAAGACTGATTCTTGAGCAAAGTCCAAGACATTACCAGAAACAAGTCGTTAACTCATAAACATAACGGTTTTTTTTTTCTTTCCCAACTTTTGGCCATGTATTAGGAGTCTACTTTTGTCAATAAAACTTCTACAATCCTAGTTTGGAGGATTCTTACAGGTATATAACCAAAAAACCAAAACCAAAAGAAACCTAGAAGAAAAAAAGAACCATTCAAAACCGGCTCTTCATTACAAACGTACTTTTCAGTTTTCACCTTCTTCTGTCTCTCGAAAGGCTATCTACCTGATGATGTTCTTGACTGAACAGAACTGGATTGCTCTCTAGATAACGCCGAGATCAGCTTCTCTTTCGTTAACCCTTCGGATTTGATCACAAACGTATGCAACACAGTATCCTGAGAAACTTCCAGTTCCGTATTAATCACTTCTACTTTAGCCTCTTCAAACGCATGGAAGATTCTAGAAGCCGGATGAGAATCCAGCGGACAGTTAACTCTCATTGTAACACCTTCACCTACAGTTTGAACATTGATCTCCGGTTCCAAGCTGATGGGTGGATTTGAGCTATACCCTAACCTCTCTCTCTCTGCTTCCATCACCTTGAGCTTGGCATGAAGCTCATTTATGTAAGAAACCGCGTCTCCCAACAATGACGCTTTGTCCATCTTAGAAATGTTGGGAACAACTGATCTCAGGGCGTAAAACCTCTGGTTAAGCTTCTCACGCCGTTGACTCTCTGCTTCTACGTGGTTCAAAGCTTCCGCTCTTCCGTTAGCAGGCCTCCTTCCGCGTTTTCTTGGTCTGTTGTTACCAGATTCATCACCGCCCACCACGTCTGCCCACTCCGCTCCTCCTTCTCCATCAGAATTATTCTCAGAAGCCCTAGAACTCGCACCAGAGAAATCAATCTGCATCTGAGCAGGAGGAAGCAGCCTCTGCGATGATTGCTGCAAAGGAAGAAACTTGAAATCTTCAGTGCTCGGAACTTCCTTGACACTGTTGGTCCTCGTGTACATCTCCGGTTGGACCCACGTAGGACTCAGAAGAGTGATGTTGTTGGTGCTCGGGTTCGAAAACATATACCTGTTCCCATTATTCGGATAAGCATCTAATCTCTTTGGAACTCTATCATCCATTTTTCTAACCGTAAGTTTCTCTCTGAACTGCCTATGTTGTTGTTGTGGCTGTTGTTGATGCTGAATTTGATGATGATGATGATGATGAAGAAAACCCGAATTGTGCAGATCCTTGCCGAATATCTTGGACGAATTAACCGATCTGTTATCATCATTCTTATCAGCTACGACAACAGGCAAAGCAGGAGCCGGAGGAGGCAAATTACTCGAAAACAGCGATCTTATAGACAACATGGACTCCTCACTTTGAGGCAAACATCTAGTAGAGCCTAACTCAACAACGCCGATATCGGTAGGAACCAAAACAATCGTCTGGATTCCAGCAGATTTAGCAAGAAACGATCTAACGCAATAATCAGAACCCGAATTCATCACATCGGGCAGCCAGACCGGTTTACCAGAGTCGAAACACTTCCCTGGACCGCCTTCACCACGAGGGAATGAGAAATACATGGAAGCAAGAAGAAACATCTCAGTGTCTGTAACTCTATCTAGTCCTAAAGCACAGTTATCTTCCTCTAATCCACCGAACAAAGCATGAAGCTTTTGCAACACCCTCTTGCGCATCGTCTGATGCGTTTCTTCTTCTCTTCCCATACTAAGAATACTCACGATCTCTGATTTCTCACCTTCTTTAGGCTCTCTGCAAGATCCGTCCCCCCAGCAGAGCACCAAATCTCCGGCCTTTGACCTCGAAATCTGCCAGAAAATGGCGTAGTTCCATGAGAAATTCGAAGCGTTGGGTCTCTCCACGAGATCCGACAGCTTGTTCTGCAGATTCTCGTCGCTTCCTACAGTCATCAGGAGGTTTGCATTTGGTACCGAATTCGA
Organism: Alliaria petiolata; assembly: GCA_020283515.1. Lineage (NCBI taxonomy): Eukaryota > Viridiplantae > Streptophyta > Magnoliopsida > Brassicales > Brassicaceae > Alliaria > Alliaria petiolata. The sequence continues at coordinate 83,385,414 of JAHZTW010000003.1, read as the reverse complement.
AAGCAAGTAATCGAGAGCTCGTTTGCCCAGAAACGAAGCAACAATCGCTTTATCATCCTCGTTCCAGACTACGCCACCTGTGTTCATCGCTCTGTTTGATTCCCAGAAGAACCAAAAAATCGAAGCTTTTAAGAAACTCAGATCTTCAGAAATCGAGTCTTGGTCAAATTCTAGGGTTTAGAATTGACCCAGATGCGAAAATACGGCCGAGTATAACAGGTTTGCATGCAACACCAGAGATCTCAGATCTTGCCCTAACAAATCAAGAAGTCAAAAATCGATTAAAATTCTTCGCAGAGTCGACTAATAACCATATGAACATTACTAACAAGATATATTTACCAGTAAATCGGAATTGAGAAAGTTTCACCACCTATATATCTTCCGGAAAATCGGAAATTTCATCTTTTTAATCCGACCAAAAAAACACAAATTATTATATATTTCTCCTCCAAGCAGAAATGAACAAGCCGAAAAAAACCTAGGAATCGAAGAAGGTGCAGGAACAGGAAATGGGTAAAGATTAAAAAAAAATATATAGTATGATTTTTCAGTTTCCTCTATCGCTCCCTCCCTCTTTTGTCGCCGTGGCCAATTGAATGAATTCAAGGAAGAGAGAGAAAGTCCGACGCATGTTCTTCGTGCTCTTTTTTATTAAAATTAACAAAACAAAACAAGACTTTCACTTAACCGTGGTCACCTGTTTAACTACAGAGTTGAGTTAAAAAAAACATAAGCAAAACTGAACCGGGTCGGGTCGGGTCGGGTTGGTCCAGGCAGCAATTTTGTCTGTGTCTCGAGTCTCCGATACACGAAGATGCAGTAAACACTAGATTACACTAGATTATGTCATGTTTTGTAGGAAAATATATAAATTCAATAATTGAAACAATTTTCAAACAAGGATGATTAATTAAGTTTGTATCAGATCTATCTCAACGGTTTAGATCTAAACCAGTATCTGACAATTTGAGTAGATTCTCTTGTACAGCACATAATACTAAAAATTGTAGTTTAATACTCCCTCTGTTTCATAATAAGTGTCATCGGAGAAAATATATCTGCAATATATCTGGATGTATTAAATTCAAAACACATTCAGATACATCCAATTATATTGCAGATACATTTTCTCCAAATGACACTTATTAGGAAACGGAGGGAGTAATTACGAAACAACTGAATACAAAAGGGGAAACCAAACCCAAAATTAGTATTTCGCTTTTAGTTTTTAAAAGTTGTTTACAAAAATTCAAAGTATGCCAAGTCCGGTGGTCAAGCACCGGAAACTTTGACCAAATCTATTCACGTTAGTAGGTTTAAAACTTTAAATAATTAATTTTGTTGCTTAGATATAATTTTTAATTTTTAATAAACGCTATAAAATTTTATAATGATCGGGAACGTATAAATTGTATAGAACCAGTCACAGTTTAATAAAGTCTAGTAAGAATCAGTTGCGATTTGAAAAAAATGCAACTGAAAAATTCTTCGGTTTATAAACATAAATCTATAATCCCTTCTCTTTTTCTTTTTTTTTTATATGTTTAGTGTTAATAAAATCCCCCTTTTTATGTTGAAATGTGAAACATATATTCCCTCCGTTTTTCAAAGATTGATTTTTTAGATTTTTCACAATATTAAAAAACAATCATTACTTACTTTTTCCTATTATTTTTGTTTGTTTTTGAATTTAAATTTACTTTCTCTATTGCTTTTTGTTTGTTTATTGTCTTGAAAAAAGGAATATATTAAATATAATCTAGAAAATTAATTTTTGGAAAACAAAAATAAAACCTAAAAAATCAAATTATGTGGAACGGAGAGGTAAGTCTTTTTTCTACGTTTCTATACAAAGGCTGCGTAGGTTATGCAATAGACGAGCAACTATGGAGTTAAGTAAGTTATAGAAATGTGACGTATTCACCGTTTAAATGATTATGGATGTATTTTACTTATCTAAAAGGGTTCTATTTATTAAAATCAATAACAGAAGAAAAAACAACAACTCGATTATAGTCCATATAGAGGGGGTTAAAAAAAGTCGGCAAGAGGCGTGAAAAGCACGTGATATTCACGTGGATCAAGGAGATGACCAGAATGAGAAGAACGTGAGATGCATTTAATTTTTTTGGGATCTTTTATTTTCAAATACGCCTGCACAGCTGCACTTTCTTTGTGTAATTTTTTTTTTATTAGTATTGTTCTTGGCACTACAGCAATTGAAATACTGTTATCATCAAAAATATAAACTACGACGGCTCATGAAATTCTCGAATGTAAAAGTGAAAAGTAATAAATAACTTAGCTATGGGGAAAATGGAGAGTCACGAGTGATATGGCGGTGAGAAACACACAGCAGAAAGTGGGGACCGCGTGATTCACGTGTTTAAAGAATCCTTTAATCGAGACGTGGGAGTCAACAACGACAACAATCTCGACAAGTCAAGAAGAAGGCACACTTCATATTGGTGTTACGGACCGGGTTTTGGATGAAACTATTGAAATATTGGGCCTGACACAGGCTACAATAATGTCGTGATCGTTTAGTCTCTCTCCCTGATGGGCATATCTAACAATTGAAATTAGAATGGGCTGATTGGTGTACGGACGGTATCTTAATGAAACTATCTCTCGCTAATAATAGCTGTAAATTATCTTGTAGAGAAATTAAAGTACTATTAACTTTTGTTGTTTAATTGTGAAAATAATCCAAATTGGTTAGACCTTTACACGTGATTGTAAACTGTAGATTGAGAAATATACTTGTAACTTATAGTATATATAGATGTACTGTCGTAGATGAGGCATCTATATATATTCTTTTTCATTAACAACATGAAAAACAAAAAAAGCTGTTCTTTTCGTAAGGATCCAACTCATTTATCCCATACTGGCGTCTAAAGTTGGGTAATTAAAGATGTGTATTCCATTTATAATAATGAACTCCGTGTTTTAATTTCTGCAAAAATCGACACCTTGTTGTGGTTACAGCCAAAACATAATCATAAGATGCTACTTTACATCTAACAAAAAAAACTCACGAAAAGGAAAAAGCACCGACCAAAACTTAATGCTCATCGTATAAAATGACAAAAAAAAACCTTAAAGCTCACTGGAAAAAAAAAGACGTCACACACACACTGTTTGTTATAATTTCAGTTACTTCCTGTTTAAAAAGCGAACAAGTGTTGAAATTGTTACAAGAAAGCACCTCAAGACAAACTGATATCTCTAATTGGTAGTAACTGGTCTGATGTAAGAAAAAGTGTTTTGTAACTCCTCTCGCTAGCTATTTCCTCCCAATTGAGAGTATCTTATTATATAAAGTAGGATGCATCAAAGTTAGTTTTTAACACGATCGTAACACGTGCCAAGTTAAATCGATTATATTTTAACACGTGTTAAAAAATTCAACCAATTAGATTTTAACATAATGTTTATATAAATCTAAAACATAGTTTTAAAAATAAAAGGGAAAATAAGTTTTTTTCGATTAGTAATACAAAAAGGAAAATAAAAAATCTAAAAGGTAAATTAAGAAAAAAGAAAATAAGTTTTTTTATCTTTTTGATTTAAATTGAAGAAATTGTATGATCAATTACTAATACGAAAAGGAAAATCAAGAAATTAGTTTTAAAAGTAGAAAGGAAATAAGTTCTTTTTAATTACTAATACCAAAAAAAAAATTTGAAAAGATAAATAAGAAAATTAAGAAAAAGGAAAATAAGTTTCTTTTAAGTTTTAAAAAGGAAAATAAGTTTCTTTTATGTTTTTCATATATTTTTTTAAGTAGTCAGATTTTGTTTTCTATTTTGTTAAAAATTTATTTTAATAACTTTTAAATATTATTATTATAAAGAAAATCTAATTATGATAAAAGAAGAATAACTAATTCGCCAAAATTTTAGAATAAATAAATAATAGATAAAGCATTAGAACATAATTCATATAAGAGTATTAAAACATATATATATCTAGAAATATTAATAAAAATAAATTTTATTTTATCTTTACAGATTATTTGATTTTACTTTTAATTTACTTTTACGGATTCAAAATATTTTATTAAAAACCTGCATATATGCGGACCACTATTCTAGTATATATATAGAATTATATATTTTAAAATAATATCTTCATCGCAGTATTACTTGGGAGTCAATTTTAATTGTTAACACGTGTGGGAATTTATTGTTTATATTTAGTGACGTGGCGGGTTAAGAAGTGGAATCCATATATATTTCAGGGGATATTTATCAAGTAGTGCCCTTTTGATGTTAATATATAAATCACCGCACGAAGACGTGATTTTTCTTGTGATAGTCATATCCTTCTCGAAAAACTATCCATGTATGCTTTATTTGTAAGCTTATAAATATNAGTGCCCTTTTGATGTTAATATATAAATCACCGCACGAAGACGTGATTTTTCTTGTGATAGTCATATCCTTCTCGAAAAACTATCCATGTATGCTTTATTTGTAAACTTATAAATATATTCGTGACATGGCTTACTGATATAGTAGTCGTAAATATCATGGTGTATGCTTTCGTATAAACAGCAAGTAAATAAAAGAAAACTTTTTAAGTAGAGTTGATTTCTGAATGGTATAGACTATAGTTTAGACTGGTCCCTTCGGAAAATAATCAATGCAATTTATAAAAGCAACCTCTGTGGACCTGCGTTGCCCAAATATATGAACTAACATAAAATTAATACGTTAACAATTAGGAAAGAAAAAGGGTCCTTTGTAGATATATTTTCACGATAATGTCATGTGCGTGCACAAAAAATTACACCTAATAAAGCGATTTTCATTAAAAATACGATATTAATATAACATGTAGCACCTTTTTGGCGAAGTTTGTCTAATTTTTTTGGAGTATACACATGTTCACTACGAAATTGTAAGAGACGGTGATATGTTTTATTAATTCTAATTTAACTACACTACAAACAACAAACATATATATAGATATATATATAGATATATATATATATATATATATATATATTATATCTCCGTTGATGATGATCGCAGATCGGAACTAAGAAGAGCATTTATATTGTATATTGATAGTAATAATAGACTGTGGGATAATAAATTGTACTGTCTAATATAAAATATAAAATATAAAATATATTTCAACATAAACATATATAATTATTAATTAGTCTGAGGTGGCGGTTGATGGAACAAATGATTAAAATGAATTGTTCAAATATATGGTTGAAGCATATACGGTTATAATCGGCAGTTAAAATATGAGGTTATAAGATGAAACGAGGTGGATACGAGCCGTCTAAGAAAATAGATATCTTTAAAAACAAAAGGTTAATCTTTTAAATAAAAAAAAATAGATGCTATATATATATTTTACTTTATAACCATTTTTACTATTTAAATCGTTTGCCACCAATTATAATCATCGTTCAATTTTTTGTTTCAACGAAACCGTTTTCTTACCGCTAATAACAGCAAAGAAAAAAATAAAACATCTTGCAAATTTGTTGAAACTATAGGACAGAACTTCACCAATACTTGAAGTACTGATAACATTTCCCCACCACTCCCAATTGCTAGGGGACGAAGATTTGACGTATACACTTTGTTTGGTTTCATACAAAACTATCATTGGGGACATCAATAAACGACGATCATTAATTTTGTTTTTATGCGAGATTTATAATCACTTTTGCTACTAAAATTATATATTACTGGTTTAATTTGATTCAGCTAATTATTGTAACAACCCATGGACAGACGACCATGCATAATCTATATATACGAACGCAAGGTCATGCTCGCTGATTTCACATTTTTTTTAACAATATTCTACAATACTTTCATTTTTCATCAATTAAATTATCTTGTGATATAAATTAAAACTACACTAGTCTACTATCCAACTAAAGTAATCGGCGGTAGATAGTTCTGTTTTTTTTTTTTGGAAAACAAAAATAAATAAAGAGCTCGATGACCTTAATTTTCTTACAATGTTGGGGGGCACTTATGTAAATTCGTATAGAGAGCGTTTACAATGTTGGGGGCACTTATGTAAATTCGTATAGAGAACTGTAACGCTTTTGGTTAGGACATGGGATTGGATGAGCTTATAAATGTTGATAACATGTGTGTGACTAACCACATAACAAACTCTTTGTAATGTTACAAAAAAAAAAGAATGAAGCTATCTCCACCACTAACCAACAACGAACCAACCGACGCCTCGACCGCCGTTAAATCTTGCGGCAGAGGGGGCAGAGAAACCAACTCGACTACGAGACATCCGGTGTACCACGGAGTCCGCAAACGCCGATGGGGAAAATGGGTTTCCGAGATCAGAGAGCCCCGGAAAAAGTCTCGGATTTGGCTCGGATCTTTTCCAGTGCCGGAGATGGCGGCTAAAGCTTACGACGTGGCAGCGCTTTGTCTGAAAGGGAGAAAAGCTCAGCTCAATTTCCCCGAAGAAATCGACGATCTACCTCGACCGTCCACGTGTACGGCCAGAGATATCCAAGTTGCAGCGGCCAAAGCGGCCAACGCCGTCAAGATCATCAAAACGGGAGATGATGACGAGGCGGATATCGACAACGGAGAAGATTTCTGGGAAGGCATTGAGATGCCGGAGCTTATGATGACCGGAGGTGGGTGGTCACCGGAGCCTTTCGTGGCCGGAGATGATGCCACTGCCACGTGGATGGTCGACGGAGACTCCTATCAGTATCAGTTCATGGCGTGTCTGTGAGTGTAGTTGTCGATTGTGTCGTATTCGTTATACGTGTGCGTTGTATCGTATGTGTTGGCTAGATCGATTCAATGCATGTATATTTTTGAAGCATTTTTTTTTTTCTTTTTCTAGTTTATTGTTTTACGTGATTAATAAATAGATATACCCCTTGTTATATCTGGTTTGTACAATCTTGAAAAATACGTATATATATATATATGTGTGTGTGTGTTCTCTCTTATACAGTTTCAATCACATAAAATTGTATGCCCAAAGTATTGATACGAATTCTAAGTTCCAAACATTTAGGGTTTTGTCTTTGAAATAAACTATTTAGCTACTTAATTTATTGATGATTTTTTTTTTCTTACATTAGAGCTTGATCTAGGGGCCTGATTGGCGTTAGGACTGTGATGACTTTTATATGTTTGACAGTCTCTACAGCAATTTTTTCTCCAATGAGACTTTTTTTACTTTTGCAATTTTTAAAGTCGTAACAGTCATTTTATCCGTTTTCTTCTTCCTTAATCCTTTCCATTCTTTTTTTTTAAGTCTTCTAATCCTGACTGTAAAAATAATAGACAATAGAAGTCTTTTTTTTTCTCCCCGAAGGTAATTGAAACTCCTTCTAAATATATATATATATTTTATTGTAATAATTTTGACCATAATAATTTAAATATATATGACGAAACATTTAAATTTTATCTTAATATTCGTCATATGTTTTCAAATCTGGTATAATTTTTATCATTTGAATTTTTTTTAACAATATTTAAAATAACAGTCACAGTTTTTAAAGTTTTTGTTAACAATCATACTATAAAAAATATATAAAATAACAGTCACAGCTTTTAAAGCCAAAATCTCTACAGTCAAAAGTCCACAGTCACAGCTTACAGTCACAGTCCTTACCAATCGGCCCCTTAAACTTCTTTGGGAAAAAAACTATGAAAAATTAAATAAAACTTATATTTTTTGGTAGAAAAAATAATTCGCCACCTAGCATAATGTCCATTTTTGTATAATTTATATCGTTGTTCGTGGAATAGTTTTCGGCACCCATATCCATATTAGACCACCTCCATTACACAAAAAAGAGGGTGTCTTTAAGTTTTTAAAATATTAAAAAGGAGAAAAAATAAAGATTGTGTGTCTTTGTAAAGACACTTAAGACATTTTTGGTCTCCACATGTCAATTTTTGATTGGAAGAGAAAATATTTTTTTTTATTTTTTTATTTTTAATTGTCAAAACATATTTTTTATTTTTGAGACACTACTTAGAACATGACCAATGGGATGCTCTTAGGAGAGATTATAGACCGAACTCACACAGTCTAAAAAAAAGCAAATACATAATCGATAAACGACAAAAAGAAAAAAAAAACAACCAACGGGAAGATTTCAGCATTCAATATGAGGAGAAGTAAAAGACGGTTATGCCCTCTTTCTTCGTTGGACTTTACCTTCTCTCCGTCTCGGAGGCTTCGTAATCAAGCGCAAAACGGACGGCCCATAACTGTGTCATGCCGTTTATCAAATACAAAAACGACAGTACGCGCGACTTCCTTTTTATAATCCGGCACTCAGTTTCGTGAATGCCAATCAAGTAACGCGAACAAGCCACAATTTGAAAATTTTGAATGATCGAAATATGTCCAAAATCATAGTAACCGTACGTAGAGCGAGGTAGAGGATTATTAAAAATGAATGCTAGATTTTCTTAATAGTTGTCTCCTTAAGCATATTTGTATCGACCTAAAACTTAGAATACTGATAATTAATAGATCAAAATCACGAGGAGAGAAACATGAAAATTGTAATTAATTTATTTCAAAATATAAGATCGATATACATATACGTGTTAAGAACTGGACGTCTGGACCATGCTTGTTTCAAGAAAAGAAAAAAAAAACTGGACCATGCACAAATATGTTTTCCCGTAAAGAATCAAGCGCGTAAATAAACCACCTCTTATATAACCAGCCCCAACCCTAAGCTAGACGTTTTAATATATAAACTTGTAATTATTTCACATAATCCATGTGCAAATTAAGTTGTAGTACTGTAGTAATACTTTATGTTCATGTAGGACACACGACAAGGATTGTACCCGCATGGAACCAAGAGCTGTCTGCCTGGTGAACTTTGGAATTATTAATATTTGTCCTTTTTTATTTTATTTTTGAACTTAATAATATTTGCCCTTGCATCGTCATAATATGATTTTGCACCACATATTAGGATATTTAATACAACACGTGTTAAATAATCATGTCTAAAACGATACTCGAATTTATTATTTCAGACAAGGATTTGTTGGACTTGAATTCAACTACACTCTAGAGTTATTTAGTGGTTTAAAAATCGACCCTCCAATAAAATCGAATATTGGTTTTATTAGAAATGGGAAAAATGTTGCTTCATTGTGAACCGTTGCAGTACGCAATGCTCAATAAAACATATTTCTGCTGGAAATTCATTAAAGTACAATTATATTATATATTATTCAGAACCCATAAGTACGGATACGGATAAATAATATCAAATTTGTCCCAAGAAATGCTGAAATAACAACATCAAAGAATCCAATTAAGACATGTCATTAAAATTAGCTACGAGAAACTATTTCAATTGGTAGCAGAAACATGTTGATATTTTACCTCATCTTAATCAAAACAAAGCCAAAAATTATGTATAAATAGTTTTATAATATGATCGCCAAAATTACGTACAGATTTCTGGTTTGGAATAATGCTTGATGCGGTCATCCATATACATAACAACTTTGATTGCCGCATATACTTTCAGATACACACACCAGTCAATTTTGAAACTCTCTCAAGTACATCTACATATAGACGTGATATATGAGGCTTTGGAGTCTTCTGGTGATTGGAAAGTTTTTTACTTTTCGTTTTCTTTTTCTCTTGTAGAGCAACGAGTCGACTATAAAAAATTGAATATGGAAAAGATAATATCATCAGAGAATCCAATACATGCCATTGATTAGCTATTAAAATCAGTTTTTAAAAAATATATATATATATATCCTCAAAAACTCCATCTAAAACTTGTGGGTAATTTTCAAAAAAATAAAATGTAATTGGTGTTTATTTGTAACTAAATAATTCGATTGTGTAAATACCAATTACATTTTAGTGTCAATGAAGCAAGAAAAATCTGAAAACATAGTCTCGTGTTTCATTTGTTTACAACAACAATTATGATCAGAATGTACAAGATTTGAACATTTAGTCGGTATGCATTGGGAATGTCATAATTACTTATTTTGCAGGTTATTGAAGAAGACGTGAATATATTCTGAAATTAGACAAACAATCCTGATTCTCAAAAGAAAACCGACAATCCCAACAATCTTAGAAAAAAACAAACAACAGAAATCAGAAGAAACAAAAGAATCCATCCATTGTCTTCCAATTGTCTCTCACCAGCTTGTATGTTTTCATTAGTAAATTTGGGAAGGCGCGATCGACATAGGCAAAGAACACATCATGTCCAACTCCAACACTAGGTTGTTGAGTTATCAAGAAGCTTCATCAATTGTTGGAAAACTTTGATGTCAGTGTTAAAAGTAATTGAAATTTCTATGGGACGAACGTAGGTAGAAATGTCTGTGAGGTGATCAGATGTACCTCTTATTAATCTTACCAAATATTCAAGCTTCTTATTGTGGTATGTGAATCTCTGAGTTCCCGCTCAGTCTTTCCATATAAGCAAGATAAGCTGGATCCACTTTAGGTCTCCAATCACATAGGGTGCATCCAGTAGCCACCTCTTTTATGCCATCGATCAATAGGAGCTTACTTGAATCATTAATCACCCCTTGAACTTTAAGTCCCCACAACTTAGTGTAACCTCCAATCTCCCCTAGAAAATCAAGCTTCTTACGAGATTTCCAAAAACACGGGTGCTTAAGAACTTTCTCTGCATTGAAACTACAAATAAACGTCTATTATAGATCGCTCATACAGTTTGAATCAAATCTACAAAACAAAATAATTTACCGTAAGTTTGGTGTTTTTCGCAGCAAATTATTTAGCAGATCTAGAACTACTGGGGTGAGATCAGGAGCTTTATCCTTGATACAACCCTCCTTAAACCCAAACGCATGAAAACCATATATGCTATGAGGAGGAACTGATTGAAAAAACTATTTTGTTACAACCAAACAAAAAATGTTTATTAAAAATACTATCCTCAAAAAGATCCATCTAAAATAGGTGGGTAATTTTCAAAAAAAAAAGTAATTAGTGTTTATTTTAACTAAATAATTAGATTGTGTAAACCAATTACATTTTAGTGTTAATGAAGCAAATTTTTTTTGAAAATATAGTCTCGTGTTTCATTCGTTTACAACAACAATTATGATCAATGTACAAGCTTTGAACATTTAGTCGGTATGCATTGGGAATGTCATAGAATTACTTATGTTGCAGGTTATTGAAGAAGATGTGAATATATTCTGGAATTTGACAAACAATCCTAATTTTTAAAGGAAACAGACAATTTCAATAATCTTAGAAAAAAAACAAACAACAAAAATTGATGTGAATTTGATGTCTTCAAAATGTTGCATCCAGAATCGAACATCTTTAATCCAATTAATCATCCCAAAATTATGTATAAATTAGTTTTGAAGCGACTTACAACTCCATCGATATATTACATTAGTTTTTAAAAACTAAGACCATAATCATATAAAGTTTGAATTTTGAAACAAGCTCTAAGCAAAAAGAAAAGATCTATGGACGTATGGGCCTTAATTAGTGAATGGAGTCAAATATGGGTTTGGGTCTGAAAAATGTTTCCAGAACGTGTGGGCCTTAATTAGTGAATGGAGTCAAATATGGGTGCATATGTAGCAAAAATGGGCTTTAAATATGGATTCCAACATTCTCAAGCTTTTCTGATGCATTTCCGTGCTTGAATCTCTTTTCTTCTCAGTTTTGTATAAAAGAGATCTTACGAACATAAACCTCTGTAGAGAAAATATCACACATACATACATGAAGATAACACCACACACACACACACACACTTTTAGAGGCAAAGTGAAAGTTATAAACCCTAAAGCTCTTGTAAAGATTAGTGATCAAACAAAAGACATTTTCAAGATTCTAGAAGGGCTTTAAACCATAAATAAAATAAAAGATATTATTCTAGAAGGGAAACAACCATCCAACAGTCCAACCTAAGAGCAGACCAGCACCAATGAGACTAAACCCTAATGCAAAAGCCATCACATATCTCCCAATCTCACCCATTTTCTTCTTCTTCCCTCTCTGCTTCCTCTTCTTCAGATTCATTCCTTTGATCTGCTCTTGTTCTTCTTCCTCCTCCTCCTTCTTCAGGTGCAGATAGACAGCTTCCATTTCAAGAAGCTTTAACCATTGCTTATAAGCCAACATCTGACTCGCTTGTCTCAACAAGATTGTTATCAAACGGTCTTTCTCAGCGCAAGCTTCCCTGGCAGCTTTCTCTGCTTCTCTTGCCCTGGTTTGAGAATGCCTTAGTGCTTCTAAAAGCTGAGCTTTGCTTAGATCATCACTCCTACGAGAAGACTTTGGACTCGTGTTATTGCTCTCTGTGCTACTGCTACTGTAGCTCAAAGATCTCACAAACCGATCGTTCCAAACACCTTGTTTCCATGGCGATTTAACCACTGTTTTAAACCCTTTTTCGCCACTCGTGCAGTGGATCCTCTTGTGGAATTTCTGGGGTGGAGGAAGATCACAGTTTTGAATATTATGATCAACCGATCTAGTCGCCACCAAATGAGCTAATTCAACTTTATCCGTAGTGGTTCTCCACCACGGCGTTGTAGCTATATCTTTCTTGCTAATAAAGCTATAGACGTCTTCTTCCTCTTGTTCTCTTATCCCAATCAAGTCGACAAATTCTTGCAATTTCTTGCATTTGGTATCTTCAAAGAAGGAGTTTGTAATCTCCTCATCAAATCCAGTTGACCCCTTAAGCCACCATTTGGTATCACAAGAGAAATCAGAGGAATCTCCAAAACTTCCCGACGAAAAGCTGCCTTTTTCGGTGTTGCCCGAAGAAGAATGTTGTTGATGGCAACAAGCTAACCTCGGAGCCATTTTAGCATCTTCATGAAAAACAAAGCAACGACTTGCTGTTCTTTGCCACAATGCTCTTGCTTCAGCTGCTCCCATTATCACATCAATGCTAAGACACAAGAACCCTAAAGATTAAGAGAAAAAGGGGACAAAAAAACACAAAATCAAAAGTAAAATCTTCGATTTATGAATCAACACCAAAATTTGTTCTTTCTTCCCCTAGATACCACAATTGAAACATAAAACAAAAGTAAAGGAGTAATTTTTAGTTCTCTTGCCACTCCCGAGATTGCTTTTAAGCAAATGATTAATTCATATACAAGAGACTGATCTAAGGATTTTAATTAAACAATACACGCAAGTCTTGGGATCGAGCATCTTCACCAGCGAACAGTCAATTATTAATAAAATCTCCGCTAAACCAAAACCCATTCAACAACATAAATGAAATCTTGAAAAGTTTGACAGGTCCAGACATGAAGGAGATAAATTTCATTACAAAATTAAAACAACAAAACTCAAGTTTCAGTGCAATTAAAACGTACTGTAGAACAAACAAACAAAAAAAAGTTTTGAGCAAACACAGATCATGCGTAAGATGTGGCACTGTAATCGAGGAAATTTACCAACTTTCTCTGCAATTCCAAAATGAGAAGCAGACCCATGAGACAAAACCGTATGAAATAATCTCTGACTGAATAGAAAACAATCAGATCGAACCAACCAGAAGAACAGAGAATCTTATGTAAATCGAACACGAAAAAACAGATGAGAAATAATAGATGAGAAAACGGAGTAACAACTAAAGATACCATTTTTATCAGTTCAAAGATTCCATGAATCTCTATGAACAAATGAAGCGATCTTGCAACCGAAGCATTCGGCTTTTCTGCTTTTTTTTCCCTTCTTTCTTCGTTCACACTCTGGCCCCATGGAACGGATTTTACAGTTTTTTTTTTCGTAAAGCTTCTTTGAGTTACAACGCGAAAACGACACAGTTTCAATGACCTGTTGGCTTGGGTAAGCATCTGAAACAGCTGGATTGACTACGCGTGTCGATTAAAGAGAGAATCGACGGTTGATATGATATTGACCCCACTTTGATTTATTGGATAAGGCGTTTTTATTTTCTTATATGGATAATGGACCACAATAGGAAAAATAAAAATCATTACTCTTATTCCATCTTTAATTAGTCATTCTTTCGTTTTGTCGGCTTCAACTTTGGAAGGAATACAATTTTGTGTCAAATTAAAAATTTTGAATCACGTAAACTACTGATATTTTTTTGCAATGTTCTATACAACTTAACGAGGGGTTAACTAGATGATATGTACAACATATTGAAGAATTTGAATACGTGCATCATAGCATATAATATCAATCCACGTGGACTTAACACGTGTCATTAAACAACTATTATACATCTTGTAGTCAGCCACGTGTTCTTTAGAATCCACTGAATCACGCGCAATCAAACACACACCATCGTGTTAGGATAACTCATGCGTCACTACATGCATATTTGGGCCATCCTTAAACCCAATTATGGTTCAAGGCCCATATCGTATCTTAAGCCCAGTAACTAACACAAATTGCCCAAAGTTATTTAACTTAAAAAAAAAAAAAAAAAAAATCAAAGTTTCAAAATTAGTTACTTACAAATATCCAACAAACATAACTCTCGGATTAAACCAATTCATATGAACATTTTATACATATACATGTTTGTTTGTTTCTTCTTCTTTCTCTTAAAAGAAATGGATTCGAGTTAATAAAAAGCTTATTTATCACCATTGATGCCGAAGATGCGTACCTTGTGCATATTAGGGAACTTGGCAACAACTAGAACCATCACAGCGACTGTGTTGAGGAACAGCCATGGATGTCTGTAATCTGTTGTATGTGATGCTATCAGATACCTGTTTTTAGATAGAAATGTATCGTTATCTATTTGACTAAGAAAACAGAGATAACAATGACAATAAACCTTATCTATAATGTCAAAAACAAGTAACAGAAGAGAAAGAGCTCAAATTGATCCCTCAACGAGATAACTGCAGGTCTTGTTTTTACACATTATCGGGTTGGTGAGTTCTCTAGAACAAGTCCGTTACACATTACCGGTTTTTAGATTGTGTGAATTTGAGTCTTAAGATATTAGCCTATTAACCATATCAGACACTAGGATATATGCAGCTAAAGAGAATCAATTTCCTAAGTGCAGACACTAGGATATATGCAGCTAAACAAGAATGTTGAGATTTGTAGGAAGGAGCGGTTGGGACTTACAGGACAACAGGAACAACGGTAAGAAACTTGCGGTTGCGGGTAAGTTGTTGGCCGTTGTCCATTTGTTCCCACCAAGTCAAACCATTGTAGATGCCTTGGTCTTCTGCAAAAGGAGTTCCTTTCATCCAGTGAAAGCAGTGATAAGTTACCTGACCACAACATATCCACAAAACGCTACTCAAATTTCACTGGTTTTGATAATCAAACAATGTTAATTTACAAGTCACCTGATTATCTAACAGTTATAACCATAAGGGAATTCCGAAAAAACGAAACCTCGTAATTTAGTTGATACCATGAGAGTTTTCAGTTTCTGATACCAAAACTGATCAATGCATTTATCAGAAGGTAATTGCATCTTAATATTCCCGAGGCCTGATCAACTTAAAAATTCTGATACCAAAACCGATCAACTCAAAAATATATGAAGGTAATTGCATCTAAATAGAAAGTCTGATCAACTCAACATTGCTGATAATACTAACCAAACTAATCAATTCAAAATTTTGGTGATACCAAATCAATTCATTAATCAGAAGGCAGTATGTTAATTCGAAGCCTAATCAACTCAACATTGCTGCTGACTCCTAACCAATTCAAAATTGCTGATAACCAAACGATAAGGCAATTGCATCTTAATTCGAAGCCTGATCAACGCAAACATCTATGATAACCAAACTAATCAATTCAAAAATTGCTGATACCAAATTGATCAGCTCATACACCAGATTCAAATCCAGATCTCAGGAAATCGAAAAACAATTCAGCAGTATCAATCAATCGTCCAATTCCGAGTCCCGGTCCTATTGAAGAGCGTAAGCAATCTGCACTCTCCAGGGCATTCTCCTCATTATCGGTTATTCAAAGGTAGAAGAAGAACTTACAACGAAGTGAGCGAGATTAACAACAGTCCAGGCCATTCCAGGGGAACAACCAGAGACGGAGAGAACAACGAGCCAACCGAAGAAGAGAATGAGTATATAAGTTGTCCACACTCCTGGATACATGAACCATTCCGTATTCCTGTTCATATCCGGCGGTGGAACCGCTTTCACATACAGATTCGCCATTTTTTTTTCTGATCCAACGGATCGAATCTAGAAGCAATCCGATGACGATTGATTGATTCTCGGGTTTGTGTGATGGGTACGGGACAAAATCTTATAATTTCACCTGAATTGTAAACCCAGATTCACAAAATTCTCTCTATCCAGATTTTTGGTTTTGGTTTAATCTTGTGTGCCCGTGAAAGAAGACGACTGCTTTTTAGCATCTACTGTGGAATAAAAATAATTGGGATTTGCCAAGATATTTTACAGACACATTTATCTGAAATATAACAGATTAAAACGGTTGCGTTTTGCTTCCCACTTATGTTCTGAAGTCTGCTAAAAGTGTCTAAAAACGTTTCCATCACAAACATTGAATAACAGTCAATAACAAGATCATAGAATTCTGTTTGTCACCTAACAAAGTCGGTATCAGAATGTTCTTCTTCTTCTTCTTCTTCGTCTTCTTCAGCTTGCTCGATGGTCTTCAAGTCAAGGTTAAGAGCCAAATCCTCAACGGAAACCTTAACCACATCGGTTCTAACGCCAATGTCAGTAGCATACCGGCTCATACAATACATTCCAGCAGTAACTGTTGCCACACCAATGGGGCTTGGAATCAGCAGTTTGAAAGGAGAAGAGAGAATAGCAGCCAAAGGAGCACCAACAAAAGAAGAAGCTTGACCGCTTCTCCCTACACCGAGCTCGTCCATTATGAGCAAACCGGTCTTGCAGTAGAGCGCGAAATCCTCACAGTTGTTCTTGAAAATGTCGTAGTTTCCAAACCCGTTTTGGAGAAGGTACATTGCCCTGTGGATGACTGAATCAGTTGGGTCGGATGGCGCGGTTGTGCAAGTGCCTCCGCGGACTTTGGTGAGGAAAACCGATGGACTGACTCCATATTCGAAGCAGTAGAGTGAGCCGTTCTTGAGGAAACAGTCTAAACAAGAAAGGACCACTCCACTGTTTGCTTGCCTGAAACCACAATCAGGAAATATTGGGCAGATATCTTCAGAGGAAGAAGAAGCTGATGAGGATGACTCCATGGGAGAAGAAGCGTTCAGGTTGTGCTCAGGTCTGAAATGAACAACCTTGGATCCACCAACAAAGATTCCTGCAGAAATGTTTTCTCTCCAACAATTAAATCAAAGCTCATTAGAGTTTGATGACATGTCTAGCTAGAACAGTATCCAATCCAATCATCAACAGAGGAAATTGGGGACAAATGTTGGGGCTTATGTTGAATATGTCAAAAACATCATCAATAGTCGTCTATAATGTCCACTGCAATTTGCTACTACCGGAGGCAACGGAAGATGGTCAATTAAAATCAAAATAGTGGGAAAGGGTGAAATTAGGTCATGAGATCAAACTATAACAAAGATTAGAATCAGAAAACAATTAAACAAAGCAAATACCTTTTTCTTTATTTATAAGATCTGTCTAAGATAAAGAAACAAACTTGGGAAGAATGAATATAAAGTTACCGTGGTGAGAATAAGCGAAAACTGCTCTGTAAGTGTAGATGTGATCTCCTGGCTTTAACCCTTCTCTCTCCATCTTGTTCGTAAGCAAACCCATTCTTCTTCCTTCTGCTCTCTCTCTCTCTCTCTCTCTCTCTCTCTCTCTCTCTCTCTCCCTGCACAAAGTTTTTTCCCTTTGCTCTGTCGAAAATGCAGGAAACGGCGTTACAAGTGTGAGCTCTGACGGTGGGATCTGACGTAAGCGAGATAGGTAAAGTAACGTTTTCTCGAGAGGCATATGATTGGGTGAACAAACTGGAGCTGTTGAACTAACCCGTTACGGAATCTTTTGACGGCGTTATCTCCAAATCCAAATGCGACCAACGAGGTCCCAAGTGTACCCTTTAAATGTCGAATGGGCTGATTTTCCGGGGACTTTTTTAAGGTTTTGACCATGATTCTAGGCGAGGGTAATATGGTAATCTCGTCGTGCATGACGTTGGTGATTGAACTGTGAAGTAACCGGAACAAGCAAGGCAAAGGAGAGAACGACTTCGTCGAGTATGTCAAGCAAAGGATTTTGTACCCTTTTAGATTCCCAAAATTATTTCTACTTTTCTTTTATTCTTTCCAAAGTTTCAACCAAAATAAAATAAAAAATAAAAAATTCAATTACAACGACGCTTTATAAAGTAAAAAAAAGCCAAGCACAGATATGGCACTGTTAGAGACAGATGCTCCAGTTATAAACTTTGACATCAAACTCTGGATGTTCTTCCAATCTGTATCTCAACTCTTTCGCTTTCTCTGTGTCCTTGGCCAATATAAGAGAGAATCCTCCACCACCTGCACCTACAAGCTTGAAACCTGAGCAATAAGGTTGCGAAAACGCGAAAAGCTTGTCCACAAACTCATTGCTGCAATACGGGTCAAGCTCTTGATGTAACCTCCAAGCTTCTGACATTATCTCGCCGAGCTCATCAACTTCACAGTTCATCAACGCTTCTCTCCCGGATTTCGCCAGCTCCGTCAAACGCTTGATGCTTGAAACCAAGAGATTGTCTCTTTGCAGATACCTTGTTACAACCTTGTGTAGGACTTGGTGAGCAAGCCTGACCTGTTAACAAAATGCATCAATGAATGAGACAGTAATTGCGCGTTTTGTGGTGTAGATAACAAAAACTCTTTCTTTCCTCTCTCAGTTGTTGTTGTTGTTGTTACTTACTTGACCCGTGAAAACAACGAGGAGGCGTTGCTGCAACTCTGAGATTAGCTGTGGCGAGGCGAGTAAAGGAACAACTTGAAGACGCAGAGGAATTCCTGGAAAACTTGAAGTGAATTTGATTCCTGGGTATAATCCACCGATCTGATCTTGCCAGCCACCTCCAGTACCCATGAGCTGCTCCAGAACCAAGACGAGCCTCGCAACGTTATCATTGCTTTCATCTCCATTAGATATCTGGAGAAGTCCTTTCACAACAGCTGCAGCTAGAATGCTTGAGGTTCCTAGACCGCTACCACGAGGAACATTGGCCCATGTCTTTATCGCTAATCCTGTGGACTGGACAAAGTTTTCTTGGACAATGCCGGTTACCAATAGAGCAGACTTAACCAGCCTGAATGGATCATTGATTTCAAATGGTGTCTTGATGCTTATTGGATCTTCGATGTGTAACTCGTTTCCAACATCGTCTTGGATTGAGATTCCACTCTTCTCATTTGTTGTCTCGACGATTGTGCCAATGGGGAGTGAACCTTCAAGGGTTATAGCCATGTTCAGGACGCAACCCGCACGCTCTAAACTCCATGGAGGTGTATCACTCCAACCTCCTACAAAATCTACCCGAACTGGTAGTTCAACTTTTGTACTTCTTGGTTGGAAAACTCGATCCAGATGAGAAATATGATTCTCGGAACGGGGCTTGCCGCTTGACTCCAAGAGATGTTCTGAAAAAATAAATAAAAGATTTATCCAGGTTTATCCCTAAAAGAAAAGTGTTAGCATATACACTCCAATACTGCTAGCTAGATTTTACCTTTAAAACCATATCTCACTGCTGAAGCAGTTTCTTCTGCAACTGCTCCCCAGACTCTATGCTCCAAGTCTATAGCTTTTGCCTTATCTCCACATGCTCGTAGAAGATCAACTTCTACCTGATATGCCCGGCTCTTTGGAAGAATTTTGGAGTTTTGCTCCTGAAATTTGGGACATTGATCCAGAAAATTCTTGCATATTTCCAATCCTAATGACTCTTTCTGTAAAATCTCATGGCACAGCTGAGACAAATTTCGCCCAAGCATACCATAGTTCATACATGCTTTAGCGATTCCAGCCGCAAGATCAGCTTGATGGTTGCTGGAACCATTGCACATCTCAGGAAAGTTTATTGATCCGTGCAACTCTTCTAAGCTTACACGTTGTGAGCTTCTCCATAAGGTAATATTCTCCTTGTTTCTACTATCATCTAAACCCATCAACCATGACGCTAAATTCAGCATTTCACTATAAGTGAGAATCGGGAACAGTTTTGCGTTCCACAAACATCTGTCTTATGCAGCATACGAATTCCAGAGGTCAATTTCCTGAATGCCAAGATCAAACAGAACCTTCTCTAAGGGTTTACCGCAAAAAGTTCCATCTTTGTGAATTGAGTTCTTCGGATTATCATGGAGACCACAATACACAATCACTCTCTCCTTGTGTCCCACCAATGGGGCCTCCCAAAGACAATGCCTATCCGGAAGCATGAACCTGAAACTCTCTGGAGTTCCAAGACCTTCGCTTGGGATGTGAATACCAACAACTATGGACTGAGAACCAATTTGTACAGCACCAGAAACTGTTGAATCATATATAAGTGAATCTTCACCAATGGAGACACCAGGTGCAATTTCACTAGACAATATAACAGAAGAGGCTGCAATATCAGAAACCGTAGTTGCAGGGATAGAACATAAGTGTCGTCGACCTACAATTCCTGAAGCATCTCCGCTTAAGTGATCCAATACCTCACTTGATGTTCCAAAATGCAAAAACTGCAAATCATCTGACACAAGATGATAAAAAAAGGGATTAAAAAAGTAACCAAATGCAATTGAAAACTGCTCTAGTTCTGCTAGTCTTGGGATCAGTACAACATACAGGTGCAGTAGCTGTACATCTTTTGCCCCCCTAGACTGTTGACAAGGAGCTCGCCCAAAGGTCGGGTTCGCAGCCAATCATGCCTTGAGGGAACCCAAGCAGCCACCAAGTCTTCATACAAACTCATCTGCATGTAATAAAAAAAAACATTTCCATTATAAAATTTTTGTATGAATGTCTGTCGAAGAACTACAAGGCATTCTTTAGGGACAAACTGCAAAAATATGAGAAAACTAACCTCCTTTTTACGGCTTATAAGCTCTGAGATCATTGGTTGGCACGTGCATCCGAGAGCAACCAGGTCCAACCATGCTCTGCCCCTCGCAGAAATTATCCCAGTGTCAAGGAGCGTCCGTCCATCATGTAAGATTGCATCTTTCTTGACAAGCTCCTCTACTGTAGGCTTCTGCAGAAGATCATTTACTAAGCTGACAGTATAGCCTTCAGCAAGGGACTCAGATTTGGATGTGACAATAACACCATGGTTGGAAGCAATATCCAGAGTGATAGGCACAGTAACTATGGAGGCCGCATCTTCAGGGAGAGTCATTTTAAATGCATCAAAACATGGAAGGACATCTCCAGTCATAATGAATAGTCCACCTGCACCAAGTTACAAGTAATCAAATCGCAGAATGAAACACACTCTTGTCTGTTTTTATGTAAGGGTATGAACAGCAAGCTCCAGAACAGACAACAAGAAAAAATGAAAATGGCACTTGCACATTGCAATAAAGCACAAGAAACAAGTTGGAAAAATCACCTTCATCTCTGAAAGCCTGTCTTGCACATGAAGCGATTGCAAGTATATGATCAAAAAGGAGAGGAACAGGACCATCAGGATCATCAGCTGCAAGATAAGGAAGTGGGAGGAATACTTTCCCCATAGGATTTGCCCAGGGAACCCTTTTGGAGTCACCTCCAGCATGAAGCATCAGTACATGCTTTTCAGAGAGGAATCTAACCCAAGACTTTGAAGAGTGTTTCCTATTCTCAGGACAAATGTCTGGTAAAGAGGACTGCGTACAACTACCACCATTTGCAGCTTCCACCTGTTGATTATGAACAGAACCATCGAATCATAACCTCAAACAAAGTTGACCCCACAGTGGTATATAATGTTTAATCAAACAAACAGATCTTGTCTTGTCACTTGACCATTCAGATCACCTAACTCAGAGAGTTCATTGCACAATGCCAAACCCAGATTCATCGACTAACTTAAGTTCCTCGAGCAAATCAACTACTGATCATACAGATATCAACAACTCAAGCGAGAAGATTGTTAGTTCGAAAGACGGGCTATGAATTATCTAACCTGCCAACACAATTTACCTCGGGGCTAGGATCGAAACCTAATTTCTCATAATGCCGAGCGAGAGCATAGATGGCGTTAAGAGTGGCAGCGCCAGACCCGATCCGCTTGCCATCTGGATCAGGAACGGCCAAAGTGACGGTGGAGCTAGCAATCCGACCAATCCGCTTCGCTCGCCGGAGCTGCCAATCGTAGAGCTCCGCCTGCTCAGGGCTAGCCGCAGTGAGAACGATCGCATCCCAAGTGGGGACCCTAGTGGGATGGCGCACCGACAGCCTCAAATGGTACCACGACTTGCGGAGGACTGTGGCTAGGTCAGCCTTCTTCCTCTGCTTGCTTCTCGAGGATCCAGACATTTTGTTTCTCCCGGTGAGGTGTGGGGAAGTGAGAGAAATGAAATCTGGGGGTTTAGTGGACAGAGGAAGAAGAAGACGAGGGAAGTTTTTAACAGCTGGTTCAAAGTCAAAGACAAAGACAAGGCACACACGTCGTCGTTTCCGAAAATGAAATCTCAATAGAGAGATTAAAGTCTCAATCTTCTTTGTCCCAAAAATTAAAACTTTGACAAATCGAAATACACAACAACTCCATTCAGATGAATGTTCATGTTTCTGATTAGAAATTGGGAAAAAACATTCCAGAAAATCAAAATTGCAGAAACTAGTATTGCGCTGAGAAACATCCCAAGTTGCCGCCAGTTCGAAAATTGCGACATTGCTCAGAGACTAAAAGGAAGAAGCACGGCTAGTCAAAGAGCGAGATTGATGTTTAAATAGATTAGGTTTCTTGGGATTGCAACAGTGATGATGGATCATCATTCCTCGCGCCAAGTTAGCTCGCACTTCAAGCATCTATAAAATCTCGACTCTGGCTCATCCGCTGAACGAATCTGCATTGATTTGAAGTATGCCTTGTCGTGGCCGCATCTTGGGCATGGAGCTGGTAAACAAAGAATCCAAGTAAAGGGGGTTACAAAGTTCCCAAACCTAAGAGGAATAAGATCAATTCCGATGAACCAGCAAACAATTCTGAGAAATGCTTTTAAAGAGCTCATAACTTAGAGAGATCCATGTAAACTTGTTACTTGTTTACTCATTTATCAAGTAGTGTTATAGCAAATTCTGGATTTGTGCTGTTTATCATCACTGAGCCAATGATGATGATACATTGAGAATCCTAAATCTTATAATTATAATGATGAAACATAAGAATACCTTCAGTTTCAGGTCCTGTTGGTATATCATCTTTCGTCACAACAGGTTCTATGGATTTCTTAACCAGCAATTGCTTCTTCTTTATCTCCACCTGTAAAAAGATACAAGGAATTACGACCCAATTACAACAACAAAAAAACCTCAAAAGAGGGGTTTTGATATTAGTTTAAGCAAAGACCTGTCTCTCGATGCAGGCGATGTAAGGACATGTCGAGCAGAAGAATCTCGAACTACCGTAACGCAGCAAGTTCCCACACGTAGGACAGAACTCCATCTGAAATAAATCCCCCAAAATCTGTTTCATCAATTTCATAAGTTTTCACCACACAAAGAACAAAACTACGAGACGGATAGAGAGAGAGAGATAGCCAAGGGTTTCGAACATTGTTCTACTGATTTACAAAGGAAACCAGACNCCCCCCCCCCCCCAAAATCTGTTTCATCAATTTCATAAGTTTTCACCACACAAAGAACAAAACTACGAGATGGATAGAGAGAGAGATAGCCAAGGGCTTCGAACAATTGTTCTACTGATTTCGCTCCGGCAAAACAATCCCGCCGTCGTTGAGCCGCCGCTTCCGTTCTCTCTCGTTTGTTTAGAATTTGAAGGTGACGAAATTTACTCTTATAACCCCCAAATGTTCTTCTGATTGTTGAGCCCCTTTTCTCTTACAACTCTCCTCTTTAATTGGGTCTACAGGCTCTTAGTTTAGGCCCAACTCATGAAATTTATATCGAAAACTTCATTATCTATCTTTCGTATGTACAAGTTTGAGATGTTTTCTTAATTTAAATAAAAAACAAATAACAGTAACAATCAATCGATTAATTATTGTCTTCTTATTCAATCAATTATAAATTTTAGTTTCAAGCAACAACAACGAAATGAAAAAAAAAGAAAAAAAAAAAGGCAATAAATTCATACATGAGGCCTGAGGGAGAGGAGTAGACAACAACCAACAATTGATGATGGAGCATTAGAGCTTTTTTAGGTGGTCTCCAGACAAAATGTGGGTTTCATGTTGAATCAATAGATTGTTTTAGCAAAATTATAACGTTTTTTTAATCATGTCGGTTCATGCAATTGCCCACAGCTATATTAAACATTGTATATTCATTTAATACTTTGGGATATTTTAAATTAAAATAATGCACAGAGCATCGTCGTTGCTGTCTTCATAAAACACTTTGGGATCATTATTTTTATTTTTATTTGTTAAACACTCTGGGATATTCGTTATCATAATTTTCGGTTTGGGTTATTTCGTTTACATTCGAAACATAATTTCCGGTTTGTAATAAATTTTGGTTCAGCAACAACCATTGGTCCATTACATTCGAAACATAATCTCCGGTTTGTAATAGTTTCGAATGTAATGGTTATAATTTTTTCTTCCTAACAAAAATGAACCAATCTACCAAATCGAGATTTGGTTCAGTTATGTTTATCCGGTTTAGTTTGGATCGATTCGGGTTATAAAAACTCAAGCATATAAAAACAAAACTAACTCAAACAGTTTTATTTGCCTTTCCCTGTTTCACTCAATCACTTACTCAAAAAAGACTCAAAAACTTTATTGTATTTTCTTCATCAACCCAATTCCTCGATAATAATGAACGAAGAGATGAGCGGAGAGTCGCCGGAGAATAAACACGCAAGGAAACCGACGATGCCAGAAAAGATCGATTACGTGTTCAAAGTGGTGGTCATCGGAGATTCTGCTGTCGGCAAAACGCAGCTCCTTTCACGTTTTACACAGAACGAGTTCTGTTACGACTCAAAATCCACCATTGGTGTCGAGTTTCAGACACGTACGATCACTCTTCAGGGCAAACTCGTTAAAGCTCAGATCTGGGATACCGCCGGTCAAGAAAGGTAATCTATATACACACACATTGATCATTCTTTATGTGTTTGGATTCAAATAAATTGTTTAATTGTATTAAAGTATAGTTTCGTTTTCTCGGGTCACGATAACTTTAGATATGTCAATTTTTTTATTTGATTTTCGATCTAAATATAATTATTTGATGTAAGGATTCGAAGAATTATTGGTTTTCTTGATTTGGTCTATATATTTTTTTTCCTATATTTATTTGATAATTCTTTATAGCTGACGCTCAGATTTGCTGGATCACGATATTTAATTGATTGATGGTCTGTAATGTCTGATTTTGTCATAAGTTATATCACTGACTATTCGTTTTTTAACTGCGTTTTCCGGCGGTTAGATATAGAGCGGTGACAAGCGCGTATTACAGAGGTGCGTTAGGTGCGATGGTGGTTTACGACATAACCAAACGCGTCTCATTCGACCACGTGGCACGTTGGGTTGAGGATTTACGTGCTCACGCCGATGATTCCGCCGTGATCATGCTCGTCGGGAACAAAGCCGATCTCGCCGCCAATCGACGCGCCGTTCCGACGGAGGACGCCGTCGAATTCGCCGAGACCCAACGGCTTTTTTTCTCGGAAGTTTCGGCTCTAAGCGGCGGAAACGTCGACGACGCTTTTTTTCGTCTACTCGAGGAGATATTCTCTCGCGTTGTTGTTTCGAGAAAAGCTCTGGAATCTGACGGTGGATCTACCGTGAAGCTTGACGGTTCGAGAATTGATGTGATCTCTGGTTCGGAACTTGATGTCAGTCAGAGCAATGACCAATCTTCATGTTCGTGTTGATTTTGATTTTTGAGTGATGGGTCGAGGTATGGGCCAGATAAATCGATGACATATAAAAGCCAATTAATGGGCTTTATTGAAGCACATATATGACCCAGATCTTTGTTTATGGGCTTTTCATATTTATTGGGGTACTTATTAGATACGTCTAAAAACTATTTTTTGCCTCATTTATAATCTTCTATTTAACATTATTGTAACAGAAAACATTTATTTTATACCCGAATCAAACATTTTGAATTAGACCTAAAACTCATCAATTAGTATTGTAACCTAAAATGGCTAAAACTCATCACTGTGATAGTGTCACTTGGATCCAACGTTATCTAAATCGATCTGAATTTTTTTTTGAGACGAAAGACGTAACAGAATAAGTATTTACTTTAGAAATTAGTATTATACTATTATTACATATCTAGAAAACAACTATAGATCGATTATATATGTTACTTTTTAGACGTGTTTAATGGGCTAATTATATCACATTAATTATGTTATGATGCGTCTTCGTGCATTCATCCACGCCGGTCTAAGTTAACGGAAATTTTGTATAAAACTATAGTGAATCATCAGAATTACAATAAGATCACCAAGCAGATATTTTCATAATAATTTCGTGACATCAACTGTGAGTGACACTTAGAATCTGGAATATAATCCAAATCCAACAGAAGATATGATTCTATTTATTTTTTGCATGCAACCGAATAATTTGAAGTGCTCCAATCACAAACTCGCTTTTTCGCTCAATACCTAAATAATGGGTCTTTTATTATTTATTATAATCAAATGCATAATACATCGCACATTAATATAAACATATATATGTGCATATATGATTAATCCACCACCAAAGTGCTTTGCGACCACTTAGCTACTTATTTCTATCCTGATACCTCTGTATTATGTGTAAAGTTATAATTAATTGAATGTTTAGTTTATAAGCAAAAGAAAGATTCTTTTAATAAAAAATGTAAACTACTACTTCTTTGGTTTTTTTTATATATTTCAATAAACGAATAAAAGATATATCTCATAAAGTTAGGATTGTATGTATCAACTGAATCGATATGGAATACAACAGTAGCTAACTAAGACCGGTTTTGAGCAGGAAAAAAAGTTTGGAATCAGGGTCACAATATTAGATTAAATTTCGGTGGTTAATTAATTTGTTGTCGCCAAATTTAGAAATTATAGTGTAATTGTCTTAAATATAAACAGTTCAATTCTTTTTTATAAAAGAGGTCACCATTCTTTGTGGAGCTCGAGGCCATTAAAAATTCAGAGTTGGCCTTGATAGTAAAGCTAGTTACAATATTCTAATTTTGATAAATTAAAAACAGATTCAAAATAATACATATACAATGTTGAAACAGAAAAGCATATCTAAATGGTACTGTTAGAAACTATACATAAAAAGAGATAATTAAAAGAAAAGGTCGTTGACTAGAAAAAGTAAAAGTCAAATGGAGACCAATTTGCAGGAGAAAAGTCGTACGTTCCCAACTTGTAAGGAGTCCCGTCCGAAAAATGGCATCTTTACAAATAATAATTACGTAAACACATTATTGTATATTGTTTTTTTTTTTTTGCTGAATTTGTTAATTAAGCACTACGTTTAGATATGCAATTTACTTTATTAAGATGCATATATACTCACTTTTATTACACATCACCATATCAAAAATAATTATTTATAAACCATAATATTATATATGCAAATTGTCTACGTATGCCTTTCCTTCGAAAAAAATATAATTAAATATAATACTAAACAATATAACAATAATTATAATAAATTAAAAAGCGGATCTTCTTAGACAATTATCTACAACCGAAACAAATGGGACAGATGTAAGTGTAGTCTTCAATACTTGTGTTTATTTGGATTAAAAACTATTTTAAGAAAAAAAGAAGATTGAAAATCCATCGAGAGATATAGTGATTTGAGTGTACCAAACATAAAATGACATATACATATAGAGATATAGGTGACCACGAGCGCATATTGGGTTATTACTATTAGCATATACCCGTTTGAGCAAATGAGCACCAACAATTAACTTTGAAACAACTGTTTAAAATTTTAAAAGTATTCTCTGTTTTGCGATTGGCTAAGATCTTCACGTTTCGTAGGTCTATTTAAAGCTTCCCAAGGACCCAAACTTAAATCACAACCCAAAAACGGAAAATATCACCCCCAAAAAAAAAAAAGGAACTATTTATCATCCATAATGTTTTCTCTGAATATGAGAACCGAAATGGAAAATTTGTGGGTCTTTGCTCTCGTATCAAAATCCAATCTTTTCATGCAAGAACATTTTGTTTCTTTTCTTGTCGCCGTAGCCATCACTTGGTTTACCTTAACAATCGTATTTTGGTCTACGCCGGGTGGACCGGCTTGGGGAAGATACTTCTTCACTCACTGGTTTACTCCCGGTTGTAAACGGAATCTCATACCCGGTCCGAGAGGGTTTCCACTTGTGGGAAGCATGAGCCTAAGATCAAGCCACGTGGCTCATCAGCGCATAGCGGCAGTGGCCACGATGAGTAACGCCAAGAGGCTCATGGCGTTTAGCCTCGGTGATACCAAGGTGGTAGTGACGTGTCATCCTGACGTGGCAAAGGAAATACTGAACAGTTCGGTTTTTGCAGACCGGCCTGTTGACGAAACCGCTTACGGTTTGATGTTTAACCGAGCCATGGGGTTCGCTCCTAATGGTACTTACTGGCGTACGCTGCGTCGATTAGGCTCGAACCATCTTTTCAACCCGAAGCAAATCAAACGCTCGGAGGAGCAGAGACGACTGATCGCTGCTCAGATGGTGAATGCGTTTGCACGTAACGCTGAAACCGCGTTTGGAGTGCGTGATGTGCTCAAAACTGCGTCGTTGTGCAACATGATGGGTTTGGTTTTCGGGAAAGAGTATGAATTGGTGGAGTCTAATAACAGCGTCGAATCGGAATGCTTGAAGGGTTTGGTTGAAGAAGGGTACGATCTTCTCGGTACGCTAAATTGGACCGACCATCTTCCTTGGTTAGGCGGTCTAGATTTCCAACAAATCCGGTTCAGGTGCTCTCAGCTCGTACCGAAAGTAAACCAGCTATTGAGACGAATCATTCAGGAACAACGTGTTGCCACTTGTAATTTCCTCGACGTATTACATTCTCTTCAAGGTTCCGAAAAATTATCAGAACCCGATATGGTCGCCGTTCTTTGGGTAGGTATATTTTAATTAGTTATTACTTAATAATATTGATCATCAACGTTAACCAAATTAATATTTTCAAATTTGTCAAAAAAAAAAAAAAAAATTTAATTAATATTTCAAATTTTTGGTGCCGTTAGGAAATGATATTTAGGGGAACAGACACAGTGGCGGTTTTGATCGAGTGGGTGCTAGCGAGGATTGTGATGCATCCCAAAGTTCAGTCAACGGTCCACGATGAGCTTGACCGAGTCGTTGGCAGATCCAGAGCCGTTGATGAGTCTGACCTTCCATCTCTCACGTATCTAACGGCCATGATCAAAGAAGTGTTGAGGCTGCATCCGCCGGGCCCGCTTCTCTCTTGGGCGCGTCTCTCTATAACAGACACCACCGTAGACGGATATCACGTGCCGGCTGGGACCACCGCGATGGTCAACATGTGGGCTATAGCACGTGACCCGCACGTGTGGGAGAACCCTTTGGAGTTTGAGCCTGAGAGGTTCGTGGCTAAAAAGGGTGAGGCTGAGTTCTCTGTTTTCGGGTCGGATCTGAGGCTGGCACCGTTCGGGTCGGGTAAGAGGGTTTGCCCGGGAAAGAATCTGGGACTTGCAACGGTGTCGTTTTGGGTTGCGACGCTTTTGCATCAGTTTGACTGGCTTCCTAGCGTCGAGGCTAACCTTCCGGATCTATCGGAGGTTTTGAGGCTGTCGTGTGAGATGGCCTGTCCTCTCGTCGTTAACGTACGTCCGAGGCGTAAGATAGCATAAGCTTCGGTTTCGTCAGGACATGGATGGTTCAAAAATTATTGGCAGTTAAAAAAATTACGTATATTTACATAACCCTTGAAACAACAAAAATAAATAAACCAAATTACGTATCCTAAGAGCGAAGTAGATATTCGCCCGTCGTTTATTGATTAAGATATATTAATGTATTTGTACAATATGAAATAAAAATTATATCATATGTTTTATGTGAATTTAAGTGTTGATAATGACTAATGAGTATATGTAATGGTGTTAGTTGTTAACTCACGTGGTACGGTGGTCTTGTCACCAAAAACTTTGAACTCGGTTCAGTTCCTCGTGGACCCCTAGGTAGGTTATTTGGACATTGGCTCGGATATTTGGACATTGGCTCGGATGAGGTAGTGAGACACTTCTTGGCAAAATGTTTGTTCATCGTCGGTATTAGTCAAACGTTTCAGCGAATATTTGATTTACAAAATTACAAATGCTAACTGCGCATGATATAAGAGTCCTGAAATATTGGAAAGTGTATATAAAAATAACTAAAGTCAGCTTAATTATCTGAAAATAAATTTAACTATTTTCCTAGGAATCATTCAAAACAAAAGTAAATTATATTGCGTGTTGAACGATTAACAGAATAACTTCTCCAAAATTAATTATATCATACTCCGAATTGTTTAGACATCCTTAATTTGCTACGAAATTTCTCATTATGAGACAACGATTATATTTTTTAAAACGAAGAATTTGATTGGAGCTGTGTTTGTAGTTTATACTTATATATAATAGGTGTCCTCGTCGAGTGTTCGACTCGGTTAGTGTTTCTGACTGTTCAATAACATGATGTGATGTCATTAACTTGTGTTATGGTGTATCACTTAAGAAACGTTAAACATTTTATTTGTAGTTGTTGGTTGAATAATTTACTAGTATGTTAAGAAACTAAAGTTAGAATCATTCCACGGTAATTTCAATAATAATGACAGATCGTTATAGACGTTTGAAGTAAAAAAAGTATATGGTTTGGAATTTTCTTGTTATATAAGAAAACCATTTTTGGTGTTGTGTGATATTTTCTTAACCGTATTATACGATTCATATAATTATACAGAAAAAGAATTGGTTATTGGGTTTAATACAAGTATACAACTGTTGGTCAAACTGGTTACGTTCAGTCAAATTTATAAGAACTATTAAGAAGTATCGAAAAGTCAAATCAAAATACAATTTCCCGTGATGTGAAATATACATGGTGAGTCTATTTTGTGATTTTTTTTCTTTTTTTTTATAACAACAATTCATTAAGAAAACCGAAAAGATTGATTATAAAAAGTCGAAGTTCGTAAAAAACTGTTTTGCGAGAGCATGGGCACACATGTTGTCGGATCTTGCAATAAATTTAAAAGAAATTACAACAAACAAATTCACTATATGCAAGATATTTTGGAAAACACCAAAAATTTCTGCAATTTGATTTCTATTTTGTGTTCTATATATAAGTTTTCGATAGTAAGCTATTTATTTTATCATCTTATTTTCTGGAGAGATTATCCTATTTATTCTACTATAAAGAAGAATAACATTAGTGTATTACTATAACTAAATGTGTTTGTTTATTACAAGATTGTATATTGTCATAATGCTATTAAAGATAATTTCTGTTAATTCAGTTTTTTTACACCTGCAAAGGTCATTAGTTCTTTGGAGAGGGACGACCGATTTTATGAAAGAACATAGGTGCAATATTGTAAATCATCTATCAGCAAAAATGCATAGTCGAAAACAAATTCACGCCTTTTTTTTCTTCTGAAATTGAACTTTGTTTTTGTTCACCAATTGAACTAGATAGTGCTTGCATTGGATAACAACAACATA
Organism: Alliaria petiolata; assembly: GCA_020283515.1. NCBI lineage: Eukaryota > Viridiplantae > Streptophyta > Magnoliopsida > Brassicales > Brassicaceae > Alliaria > Alliaria petiolata. The sequence goes on along the minus strand of JAHZTW010000003.1, from coordinate 83,353,586 downwards.
AAATTAAAAATCTTGAACATTCCAAGTACTATAAATATAAAAAAAATCGATGTCATTATAGACCTATAGTTATAGATGGTGAAGAGCTATGAGACAAACATGCCTCAAAACTTGACACTGCCCTTTACATTTATTACGTTCCTAATTACAATGCTACATATAGATGAAGTAGTAGCCACCTGTATTCTCTATACTCCTGTTCAAAATAAATGATAAACAATAAATTTCATGTAAGGACTATTAAATGTTTAAAACAACAATGAACAAAATAATTTGACCAAAAAAAAAAAAATACTGAACCAAGTACATTGTTGAGATACTTTTATTGGATTTATTTTATTTTTATAACCAATCTGGGTATCAACTAAGTCTATGATTTCTTTGGATCGGAGAGGAGACCGAAACCGGAAAGCGTTTTGTTTATGTGACCAATTTGGTCAATATAAATCTGGACCGTAACTACATAGGTAAATATTTAATATTGGAATATCAGTGGACGCAAACGAGACGAGAGTAACGTTACGTAAGAAGACTTAACGTCTAAATCCAGAGCAAGATTTCTTTTATTTTTACGTTTTTTTATCTTCGATTCTGCGTATCGTCTTCTCCGTTTGTCATTAACCACTATATTTATGCTTTATTGTTATATAATTAATCATTTAATTCACTGTTCACAAGATGACTCAAAGCCTATAGATAACTAATGTTTAGTACATAGATTTATGATTTAAATGGTAGTAATAAACGATGGAAAAAAAATGGTAGTAATAAACTAATCAAACTGGAGAATATAATAATCTTTTGAGTGAAAAAATACCCCACGCCATAAAGAAACAACAACATACCTTCACGTTGTAAACAACACCCCGAAAACTTCCAACTAGCTTAAACCTAATTCTAGCTATATACTTATTATATAACACATATAAATCATAATTAACTACAGTTAAAAAACTTATTTTACCTTTTGTGGTTGATATCTACGGATTGAGATCCATTGTGACAAACTCTAGACGATAAATAATGGGTCCTTTGTTTTCCAAACACGAAAAAGAATGCATTTAGAAAACAACCTGAAAAAAATCATATAATGATGTTGCATTTATAGTACGCATACAGATATCAAATTTTAAAATGTTTAAAGTTTTGTTTATATTTAATGAAGTTGGTAGGATACAGTAAAAAGTGATGCAGAATTAAATTGTAAGTATTTTGATTCCTAACTGGTCATCCTCAATTTACCCAACTACTCTTCTGACTAACTTCTCTTCCCTTCTTTATTTCGCAATTCAATAATACTCTCTCGTTGATATATATGCACGTATATAATTGTATTTTTTTCATATAATAAAACAAAATCAAACCATATTGGGTTGTTCCATTAATTCAGCTGGGTTTTGTGCATAGACGGGCTATGCAGTGCACCTCTCACAAAAGGTGGATATATATATATATATATATATTGGAATATGATAATTGTGTATTTTAATTATTAAACCATGGCTATGGTTATATTTAAAATTAATTGCCTCTTAGTTTATCACTTATATAATGATATCGTATATTAAACCATGGCTATGATTGCATATATATTATTTGCATGCATATGTCTTTCACAAATCACAATTTTGGCAAGGGAAGCTTAAACTTGCAGCTGTGAAAGGTCGAATGCGATCAAGATAAGTCCTAGCTACTCCTAGAACGAGGCCATCTCTCGGGATGCATTAGAGCTTCAGTAGCAGCCACGCAGTTTGACCAGAGTCCGTGGATTAGTTATACCGAATCACAATTAAATTATTTACGTTCAAGTAAAACGTGTGACGTGTCACCTCATTCAATAATACATGCATTAACTGCATTAATATTATTATTTTCAAAGCTAGGGTTTAGGAATGACGACCTGTTTCTGTTGTCTCTTATTAAAAGCCCATCTTCTTCTCCTCCGCCACTCATCATTCCCTCATCATAACACCATCATCACCATTTTCACCCACCTCTCTCTTTCTCTCTCTCTCTCTAGAACAATATCTGAGAATCTGCAAATATTGTGAATTAAGCTATTTCAGTTGAGGGGAATGTTGTCTGGATCGAGGATATTATATATATATACACGCACATGTATACATACATTTATATGTTGATACGATGATTGATTACACATATGTATAGAGAGTATCCTCGGACCAGGCTTCATCCCCCCCAACATGTTATGGCCTCTGATCACAAGATATTTCTATAGTTTTTTTTTTTTTTCAATTACTTGCAAATATCGTAAAAGCTGATTGTATGTCCTTATTTTTACAATCATAATAATGTCTTTGAATCTTTCATCATTTCATGCATGGCTTCCTGTTCTTAAGAGTAGATTTACACATTTGCGTATCTGTCTTTTTCTTGTTTTTCCTTTTGCTTATATCATCGTTTGTGTACTCTGAAAGCAGCCAGATCTTAAGGATTGAAGAATACAGGGTTTCATATGAATTTCGCGAGGTTAAGGATCGAAGAAAGAATACACTAATTAAAGATCTATCGTTGTTTGTTTCCGTATTTTTTTGCTAATATATCTGATAAAAAAAAACGAACTCATGTTTTATTATTCTTGAACGGAGATTCATCGACTAAAATGTTCAAAGATCTTATCGGTTGTATCCAGAGCTGGCCCTTGAAAGAAGCAACCCAAGCCCATGCATCTGACCACATTTTAGAGGCCTATTTTTTCAATATCTTTTCTTGGTGTAGTAGTATCTTAAGACATGCATGTGCCAGTTGTTTGAAGTCCCATGTCCCTTGTTCTCTCGTTTGGACTCTTATAAATTTCCACAAGAAATGTTTTCTTCTGAATAATATCATTTTAAAATATTATTATTATTGTTCTCTTATCTTGATCGGTGTTTTCTAAATTTTCTGGCTAATATTTGAATATACTGTAGTTTGAATTAATGAAATTTAAAATTTTATTTAGATATGGGATGACAACTCTGTGATTTAGTTCCAAATAAGTGGTTGTGTAGTGGTAATACAAGGATATTGATTTTGTTGTGCTTCGAATTCAAACTTTATTTGGGATAAAATATTATTGTTTTAATCAAAATATCTAAAAGGTGATTCGAATATTATAGAATATTAAATGTGGAAGGCACGCAACTTCCACAGTTTTCATAAAAAACAAATTAAAAAAACTGTGATTTATTTGAATATAAATAAATAAACATCTTGATTGTCTTGTTCTCTCTTACGTATTGTGGATGATGCTTCTGTTTGGAATTATTTTATGTGATGAATATAACTATACATCAATATATAAAAATGTTTTGCTTACACTAATAAAGCATTATCAGCTACATTTTTTTATATAACAGCAAACTATTACAGTATTGATTAACACAAATACAGCAAGCTATATTCATTTCTAGCATATTTTAGACATCTATATACATAATATATATTGTAAACTTGTGTAATATGTATTGAAAATCGTAGACGCCTACAATATTTGCAAACGTTAACGCTATCTATCATTGTATGATATACATATTATGGATATATATATACTGTAATAACTAATGATATTTAACTCTTATATGCTTAATCCCTGTGCTTAATAGACAATAGATAACTTTTCTAGATGTGTATCATTACTCTAAAGAGACACTTGAACATTTAGATGGTTATATATAAAATGTTGCACAATTATTTTTAAAAGAGTGCCGTTAGATTGAAACATATGGACTGATAGCAATTATATGTTAATTACGGTTATTGTTATCCGTAATATACGGTATGAAAACAAAGATAGAAGTGAGTGTGGGATTGTCTTAAATGTACTTCTCAGTTTCATAAATAGAAAAATCTATAAGGGTAATAGCGGGCCATGCGGGCCTTCGGGATGTAAGCTCGTATATGGTTGGGCTGAAAGGTTTATTATTGCCCGAAACAAAAAGTCCTTTGCGTATCTTGCATCACGTATGTTAAGGAAACCTGATACATATCTTAAAGCTCTGATTGAACAAAATACAACATACATAATGGAGTTAATTAGGTCAAACAACCCATATTCAAGCGAGAGAAAGGTTTTCCAAAATTACATTAGATGCTTTATGTTTTTTAGAGCCCTCCCAGTCCTTCCAATGAACGCCATGCACAGAATCGACAATATGATCCAGCGACCACGATACAAAGTGGCTGAGTGTCGCATACGGAAGTTCTCGAGTGATCCAACGGACTATTTTTTTGTAGACAGGTTCAGGAATATAACAAATCTGTTTACCAACAGAAAAAAGGAGATAAATCATCAGCAAGCAAGCTAGACAGACTTATATTTGATTAGAAAACGTATGTATGATAAATCATCGGCATAGTCTGGAACTTTGTCTATTCACACACACACACACACAGAAAAAGGGTTGGATTTTTGATTTGTGGGTCTATTGGTTTAGTAGATCAGAAGGAATTTAACATCGCAGGCAATGGACTTACCCCTCCTTTGTAGAGGGAATCAACAACAGGTGAAAACTGTTCTTGATGATATATGTAGGTTAATCACAAACTGATTCAATGGGCTTTTATAAGACTACTCGAACCAGGTTCGCCGTAATATATATATATATATATATATATATTCCTTGCTTTAATTTTGGATCGGCCTTGGCCACAATAATAATTTACAGGCTCATCGGGGCTAGAATGTTAAGCTGAGGGGGTATAAAAGCAAATTCTAAAACGTGGGAGAGTTTTAATAATATGAAATTATGTAATTGGATCTTTATAAATTTTCAACTATAAATGAGAGAGTATAATTAATTCTTCCACACGCAATTTGAATGAATTTAGGGCTGAATATGTTGTAGGTGAAGCCAGGAGCCTTTGAATTCAGAGGGGTTTAATAGATTTTAGGACTGAATATTTTGCAGGTGAAGCATTTGATTTTGAAAGCCGGATATTCAGATTTGTGGCAACACAACACTTGGAGTAGCTGCAACAATCAACATACTCACTGCCATCATCTTCCTTTTGGCATTTGCAATATCTTGAGGATTCAACCTTTTAACGATATATAAATGGTATCTTAAAGGTATAAGAAGCAGTATCTGTTGCATAGTTTCATCTTCAAAGCTAGCTTGTTTTCTCTGTTTTTCTTTTTTTCAGGCTTAATTCTTGTGTCTTCCGTCTTCGTCCCAATAGCGATACTTGCGTGGTCGATTCTTGTGCCTGTAAACTGGACAAGCGATGGGCTGTAGCTAGCAAAGCTTCCTACCTAATGTAACATACTAACATCTAGTGACTAGTGATATTGATAACTGTTATGAATTTTTGAAGGTTTTGGCTTGACTATTACTCGGGATGTAAGCTCGTACATGGTTGGGCTGAAAGTTTTATTATTGCCCGAAACAAAGTCCTTTTCGTATCTTGCATCACGTGTGTTAAGAAAAAAGAATACGACCAGAACAAGGTACTTTTAGGATTTTTTTTTTTTTAAAAAGATGAACATCAATCAATTTGACAATTTGTGTAGTATAAAATAAAAGGAGAAATTTTCTACTAATCAACTAATACAATCAAAACTTCAAATTTTATTCGGTGTCGTCGAATTTTTAATTCCACGGGTAATAAGATTTTTTTATAGTAAAAAAGAAAAAAAGAATATTTATCAAACGTTTGACAAAAACAAAGAAGAAAGAAGAAAGTATCATCAGATCACAACATTAACCGAATCAATAACCCAATGTTGACCATCGGTTTTGACTTTTAACCGGTTGATCTCTGCGAACAAATTCACGGCCCTTCTCACTCCTCTATTATCCGCCGCCGTGAAATAGTCGTGACCGAATAAAACTCCGCCGGGTCGGAGTATCCGAAACCCCCGGTTTATATCCGCCCAAGCCGAATTGAAATCGTGACCCGCGTCTATCTCCACCAGATCCGCCGACACACCCCACTCACACAGCTTCTCCAAACTCGAACCGGTCGAGAATGGAACCGGCAAAATCGAACCGGCAAAATCCGAGCTGACCACGTTTTGCATAAACTGGTACAGAAGCAAAACATCGCCGTTTACCAAAGCCACGTCCTTAAACCGGTCTCGAAAACCGGGCCAGCCACGGAAATCGTCGACGCAGAGTATCTGAGTCTCCTCGAGCCCGAGGCGGCGCGTGAAATTCGCCATGTGAATCGCCGACGCGCCGAGGAAACTCCCGATATCGACGATCGTCCTAGGTTTGACTCGGCGGATTAGATTCTCGAAGACGAGCCCGTACGATCCCCATCCTTTGATTCATTTAGGCCGTAGGAATTTTCCGGCGTGCGGTGGCGGGAAATCGGTGTACGGAGAAGTTCCGTTGAAGATCCGGTCGATAACCGTTCGGCGGATTAATTCCGGCGGAACAAGATCGCCGCAGCGAGTCGTTACTCGGAAGTTGTCGATTGGGCAATCGTGAGATTTTGTCGTCTCGACTGTCCTCGACGACGTCGTGGACGGCGGCGGCTGCGGCTGCGGCGGTTGACTATAATAGTAAGCGGAGAAGTAACCAAATGCGTAGGTTAGCAATATGAAGATAACGTACGCCGTCTTGGTTTTCAAGAACTGGATGCCATCGCGTTTGTGAGGAAGACGCCGATCCTCCTTCATGATCAAGTTTTCTGAAAATAATCAAGTGAAAAAGGATTTAGGAATAATGGTGTTTGTAAATGAGTTTATATCATTCGAGTTATGGAATTTGATTATTATTATTATTTAGGCGGGTCAGTTTGTTAAGACGTTTAATATAATCGGTTAAGAAATGGCTAAGTCTGTGATCTAATTTATTTGACTTTACGTGTCTAGAAAGTTACATGTGATGTAGTCATTTACAATCAAAATATTTAGCTTTATCCTTGACCTAATTAATGCTAAACAATAATCTATTCTTATGAATTCAGAACACCGAAAAGAAATGAACAATAATCTATTTTTGCTAAAACTCACATATCAATCATGATATATCATTCTATGTAATATTCTAAATATACAACTCAATATAATAAATTTCAAAAGTATTGGAAAATAAATTAGTTATCTTGTGCAGATTACAAATATATAAATAAAAACCAGTTTTAATGAAATCCCACGGTATGATTATTGTTTTTATTTAAACGAGCTCAATAATTAGTACAATCGTGCGCCAAATGCAGTACCCGATCCGAATGAAAAAAAACGAAATGAGTTATATAGTTGACCAGAAAAAAAGACATCAGCTTTAAATATCGTAATTCCGCAAGAATTTAACTGTGGTGTTTAAAATTGTCTTTGATAAATAAATAGCGATCTTAATTGATGTTTCCATGCTTTTTTTTTTTGACATCATATATATTTTTTTTTGTGTCCATGCTTGGGAGACTGTTTTTACTTTTTAATCAACAACCCAAATATTTTTTCTCGCAGGGATCTGATAGGACCGAGACCTTATAGTATACTTAGCGCGTGTCATTCACCGGAAACAATATTGGACCCGTCCTTGCTAATAGATAAATTTGAATATCATAGTTTGACCAAAAAAAAAAAAAAAAAAAAAAGAATATCATAAAAAATGGAGATTATTAAATAAACTCAACTAGCCAAAGTGGCTGGTTAATATTATAGGTTTCGATCTCTTATAACAACTAGAAGAGACGTCTAGTTATTTCAGCGAACTTAAAAGATTTAATATTTTCTGAGAAATTGTATTTTTTCTTAACGTTATTCTTTTGTTTGGCTTTGGGCCACTATATATGGGAGACTCGAATTGTTGTCTCTTATAATATAGTGGGTGTTTTTTTTTATCAGCGTTTAGAAAGCATATGCGGTCGACAAAATAAAATAAAATAAATCATATGCGTGGTATTGTAAAGATTTACGTCGTACATAAAAATATCGGATATATGTGTGCGCTTCGACTAACAGTAATATTTTCTCGGGTTTTCTAACATACTAAATTCAATAAATAAATATATTTAATCTGAATAATTTATTTTCTCCGTTACAAAATTATCCATTCTGGTCAGAGCTGAAAAAACACGATAGATCTTGTTTGACCGTTGGATCTTGAAAATACGATCGGACGTCTGGTAAATGCAATGTTCAACAACACGGGCAAATACGATTAGATGGTGCCCATTTTGGTCTTTACACACGCAAGCGAGAGCGATATCTCTCGAAGCTGCTGTGCCCACTTTAGTAATTTTACAGACGTTATGTCCATTTCAATGTCTTAAAAGATAAGAAGAAGATAAGAGTTGAACGATCGGATCATTTTCCACCGTTGAATTCTTCTCCAACTCCAGTCCACTGTTTAAGCTTCACTGTCTCTGAATCAGCAAAGGTAATTAGGAACGATTCTACTTACAAACCCTAATTATCTCTTTTTTTCTTCTTTTGAATTGAAAGCTCAAACTTTGCTCTTGTACGTGTAAAAGAGCCTAAAACTCTGATTCTCTATCTACTTACTTCGCAAACTCTCACCGATTAGTTTTTCTTTTGTAAGTTATTTCTTCAGACCCATCTCTGGAATTTGGTTGCGTTTTCATTGGTTGTGTGATAAGTAAAGCTTCGATTTCCCACGAGCAGTTGAATCTTCTCTGCCGATCTTCTTTTGCCAGTTCAAAAATCAAATCTGGTTTTTTTTTTTTTGTTCACTTAGAGAAATTGATGGACTTTCGCATTCTCTGTTGTCAATTTGGTTTTATTCACAAACACGAATCAAATATAACTCGATTGATCTTCGAATACGGTTTGTCTGTTGTAACGACCCTTTAGTTACTTAAGCAATTTAATCTGTAGATTTCTTTTGCCTTTATATTCTTTACATGTCTTAGTTTTACTTCTTCTTCTTCTTCTCTGTTGTGTCACATATGTTGAGTGTTTTAATGGTTCTGATTTTTCAGTTTCAGGTTAGAAGAAGATGGCGGCAACATCATCAGCAGGTAAAGCCAAGTACATAATCGGTGCTCTCATCGGCTCTTTCGGAATCTCATACGCATTCGACAAACTTATCTCCGATGATAAGATCTTCGGAGGCAAGATTTTTCGAACTTTTTTTTTCTTCTTCTTCAAACTCTCATCATAACTTAGGAACGATCTTTAATGTGTTCTAACCAAACAACCTATGGTGAAAAAACTCAGGGACTACTCCAGGAACTGTCTCTAACAAGGAATGGTGGAAGGCGACCGATGAGAAATTCCAAGCTTGGCCAAGAACCGCTGGTCCTCCCGTCGTTATGAACCCTATTAGCCGTCAGAATTTCATCGTCAAGACTCGTCCAGAATAAGAAGAAAAGATCACTTCCACTGCTTTGATTGTCAGCATAAGATGAATAATGATGTTTCTAAACCAAGCCGTACTTGTACTAAATAATACAATACATTACAACACGGTTCTGTGGAACTATTCCACAGTCTATCTTCTGTTAAAACTCAAGAAAACGAACGCAAAGCCTTAAATGAGACTTGGAAGAAAGCATAAAGTCCTAAATATCAACAAAACAAAGCTTCTTTGGATCCTTTCACTTGCCATCATCTTTCCCTTGTCCATCTGCTCCATCTTGCTTGCCTCCTCTATGCCCCACTGTTTGTTAAGAAAGAAAGGAATGAACAAAGTTATAGGATGCTAACAATAAGCGGAGATACCAGCCAAGCCATTCGCTTCTACATTCAAAAAACAAGTAACAATTGCGTAGAGATTATGAATTGAGAGTATTGTCATAACCCAAAGAGTTACCGTTTGCGCCGCTGCTTCCTCCAAGACCGGTTTCTGGTTGCTGCATAGGGTGCTGCATCCCGCCGTTGTTGATACCCATTGGTCTAATCCCCATGTGTCCTTGCATAGCTTGCTGATGTAGCTGCTGCTGCTGCTGCTGGTCTTGAAGCTGGTGTGGGCTACCAAACTGCAAAGGACCTCTTGGAGGGAAAATACCGGCGGGTGATGCTTGTTGAGCCATTCCTGAAGCTTGTGGGTGTTGCATAAAGTAGCTCGGCGGTTGCATCACAGGATGCGGTGCTGCCATCTAACAGGAACCACAGACAAAAAGTAAGGAAACCTGATACATATCTTATAGCTCTGATTGATCCCAATCGACTTTCTGTCATCACAAACAACCTGGGAAGCCATAGCTGGTGCGGGTGCAGCTCCTGGCGTAGGTGGAGGAGGTTGAGCATCAGCAATTGCAGCGAGGTACATTAAGTTCTTCTGGAGAAGAGCTTGGTACCTGCAAATATGACGGAGCAAAAACATTGCGATTCTCAGATTCCATTACTGTTCACGAGATGGGAAATGGATATACAAAGTAGGAGACACTTACTGTGCACATTCTGCAAGTTTTCCGAGATTCTGGTTTTCCATGATTGCCATTATCAGCTTTTTGTTCTCATCAAGGTACTGAATTTGAGCAGATGAAAGAAAAGACAAGGAGATCAAGTATAAAACAACAAAACCCACCAAGCATCTTAAATCCAAAATCTCATTCTAAGTTCAAGTAACAAAATGAAAGCAGGAAAATCACCAAGAACAGACCCAACTTTGGTATAATATTAACCAGAACTGTTGAATGCCATCAGAGAAGAATAGTATATACACTTTTGAGACTCCTATCTGATTAAAAATTAACGAAGAAAGTTACAAAGATAGACACTTTCAGACCAAATGCCGCCAAGTAATAGTTGCTTCACTCAAATCACAAGAATCCATTGATTGTCGGCACAAATAGCTCAATAAGACTCTAAATACGAGTGTTCAACAATTTGAACCAGTGAATTCAAGAGAGAAATGCTCTGAAACAGAAAGAAATTGAAGAAAGAAGGAACCTTTTGGATCTGTTCTGTGGTGATGTTAGTAGGCGGAATCGAAGGAACCATCGGAAACATTTGCGGAGACTGCTGCATCTTCTTTACTAATTCCTCGTCGCCGAACAAACCAAAACCCTAGTTTCTTCTCCCCTTAAAACCCTCAAAATTTCCACCAAACCAAGACCGATCAAGACCCCGTGCGCAAACGAAATGATTGCAAGATTCTACAAATATTTTTATAGATTATCCTACAATTTATTACTTGGATGTCGACGAGGTCTCCTGAGATTTTATGACCAAAAATGTGTCCAATTTTCTTTTATATATTAAAAAAAAATAAACAATAACGAAAAAATAAACTAATTTGGCAACAACCCGCTAAGCAAATCAGAATGTTTCGTTCCTGATTCATCATGTTTGGGCCATAAGATTCAGCCCATTCTAAGGCCTATAAACAGCCCATTCTAAGGCCAATAAACAAGTTAGTAATAACGACAACATGATGAATCGCATTCTGAAACTTTGAAGGAAAATTTACTTTTCCTCTAATCCGATGAAACAGCAGGATTAGTAGAAACTAGAAACTGTTTTCAGCGTTATGCTGCGTCTTCTTCTTCTACCTCGTGATCAGATCTTAATTTTGTCCTTTACTTTTACTTTTCCAACTAATATTTGCTTTAAGAATTGTTTTCGCAACGAAAAAAAAAAAAAAAACTATTAACTCATACGATATAAAACCACACAAATATTCTACCTTCTATCCGGAGATTATTAATTGACCATATTAATAATACCAAATAATTAACAATAATTAAAGAAAAAGTCAAACTTTTATATCACGATCCTCTGTGATTTGTTTTCGGAGGTCGGGATTGACGTCTTCATCGTCGTCGTCGCAGAGATCGCAGATCAAAACGGAGAGAGAGATAAACGCGGGAGTGACGAGGAAGATGAGCCCAAGAGGAACCATCCAAAGATTAGAATTTGTGGGATGGTATTTGTAAAACCAATAAGTTAGAAACAATCCTCCACACAAAATCGCAATCATCGAATATAATATGAACACCATTGAAGACATGCTCTTCTTCTCCTTCCTATCATTCTCTGTCTTCTTCTTCATATTCGGGTTCATGTTGCTTTCGTGTTCCATTCGCATGAGTATTATTGATTCTAAGGCTTTTTAATTGCTGGGAAAGTATAGCTAGGTGAAGTGAAAAGACAAGAGAGGGGGTGTGAGCGATCAATAGATTTAATAATTCTTCTGAGTGTGTGAGTAAAGTATATATACAGTCGGGTTTCGATTCGTGTATATGTCGGTTTAGAAAAATGTAATTTCAAAATCAAACCCGATTTAATTTGGTTTGTGTCAATTTTCTAACCCGGCTTTAGATTTTTTTAAGGACATTTAAATATTCTCTCTCTTTTTTTAGCTTAGTAAACGGAATCTAAAACTCGATTCGATATATAGACGACTGATTTTCAGGTACGACTGCGATTTAGTTTGGTGTAAAATAATAATATACATTTATGAATATGCAGTTATGGTTTGTTTACTAAAAATACATTTTAGGTTTTGAAATATTTTTGACAACTTTCCTATTTTTATAACTAAATATGATTTGAGGTATTTTAATATAGTACTCTTTAAGTTACATAATTTCTGTTACGAGGCCAAAAGAAACGTGAGAGAGGAGGGGCAAAAACGGTGCCGTGTGGTGCAAGTAGAGTTACGTATATTTGTAACATACATACGCACGGTCGAATCTAGATAAATATGCTTTATCAAATTTAATTGACACGTATTATTAGGTTTCTTATTAATAAACAAGAAACACAAGCTGACCCGACTCTGTTATTTATGCGTATGAATATCTAACTTCGTTACTAAAAAGGCAAATAGTAAACCCGGAAGCAAACTATGATGGGAGTAAAACAGTTAGGTCCTTCGACCGTGTTTGTGTTGTTCTCTTTTATAAAAAGTTTTCAGACATTTTTCCTTTTGAAACGCAGAACACAATAAAAAATGCAAACAAATCAACGAAAAACGATATATAATCATAAAGTAGAATTTCAAATAAATAAATTTAAATCAGGGATTATTAATGTAGCTATCACATAAATATATATATTAATCGAAATTATACATTTATTAATATTGTATTTCACACATTCATACAAATGTTTTCTAGCATCAGTGCATCACCCATATTCAATATTTTTTTTTTTTTAATCTTTTACGTATAAAATAAAGAAATCAATTACAATGTCTTCTTAAATTGCACATGCAAATATAATCTTTTACTTGGGCCCTTAATTTTAACCCACAAAAAAAAAGAGAGCTTAGTAGCTGCAGAAGTGAATAATGCTAATGGGCTGTTTAAGTATATATGGGCCACAAATTAATAATATGGGCTATTTAACGTAGCCGAACTTTTTTTTTTTTTTTTTTTGGACTAATGCTAACGTAGTCCAACTTGATTACGAGTAGAATCATAAAATGCACGACTCGAGATGTTTGGTCTAGTGGAACTACAAACCGAGCTAAATCGAAAAGAAGCCATATATACATTTTAGTTTATAGAGTTTTATATCATCCATATAATCGAACAAGTTCGAATTCATAACCAAATAAAAACTTGACAGCAACAACCAAAAAAACCCGACCAAATGAATACAAAATAAATAAAAACTAAATCTGGATTGAAGAAGTTCAATTTGATAACCAAATGCAATTACTTTCATGTGTGATGGTGACGTGATATTATTGTACCCGACTATGAGTAGAAGAAAAAAAAAACTTATAACGTACTCAATTATTGAATGAGTGGTTCAGTCTGCATTATTTCCCTTTTTTTATTCATAATAAAAAAAAAAAGATTATTGTATCGGACTAACCCACTGTCTGCCACTCTTTTTTTCTGCGTTTTTTTTGGCTATATTCTATCTTTTTTTTTTGGGGAAAAAAAAAAACACAGTGGCTGTATTCTATATAATATCCCAAAATCAGACGAAAAAAAAAACTTTTTTTTCTGTAACAAAAATGGGAGAAGAGAAATTAAAAACATTATCACATTCTGTGTCATCTGAGTTTATCAGGAAGGATTTATGTGGGGTTCAACTGCCTTTAGTCACATGGAAAGATCAACTATTTACCTTTTTGTTTTTATCATACTTGTTTATAGGAATCAAATCTATAACCGTTACATAAATGTTTACAAATCAATAGGGCTTAAGTTTCCCGTATTCCACTCGGGCTTTGTCTCCGGTGTATCCGGCCAAGTATAGTATCTTGTAATGTTTCAATGTTTAATATAATTATCCTTCAAACGGAAAAAAAAAAAAAAAAAATGTTTACAAATTTTTTATAAAAAAAAAACAGTTCTAGGAATCATATACTTGAAAAAGAAAGGATCTCAACTCTCAAAAATCAATTTCTAATTTTGATCATCATAACAAAAACCATCCATTCTACCATCACTTAGCTATTACTTTTGTTAGATACTACTTTCCAACTTCAAACTACTGAAAAAGCTATACTTTGAGGATATTCTCGTAAAAAAAAAAAAGATGGACAATATAAAGTTTTGTTTTTATTAAAATGGACCACATAATTTCATGAAATAAAATCTATACTTAATGAAATTCAGAATGGCATGAAACAAACAAGGAAAAGAAGAGCATCCAATAAATAAAACCATATCCTGTCCACAAATAATAAAAATCCAACTTCCATAGAATCCCAAAATTCCACAAATACTGAAGTCAAAAACTAGATTGGAGAGAGACTTCTTTGTAGTAAAAAAAAAACAAAAGGAAGTGAATATGGAAGAATGTAATAATGTACGTACGTACACACACACACGGGACGGACGCGGAACAGAAAATAATGTTTTGCCGTTAAGTAACTTTGGGACCCACATTGACGCGCGTGAATCCCACTCTCCCTATGATATCTCTCGCTCGTCCGCTTCCTCTCGCTCGCCTTATATTCTCAGCCAGCCACTAGGAAGAGAGAAAGAGAGAGAGATAGAGAGAGAGAGAGAGAGAGAGAGAGAGAGAGAGAGAGAGAGAATCTAGTTGAGACTTGATTCGATTTGACGTTGAGCGTCGTCGTCTGTTTCACCGGATTTTGTGAATTTTTGTTTTTTAATAATCGGCGGTGATATTCGTCTGTGAAGAAGAAAAATGAGTGGGAGCAGAAAGAGGACGACGCCGGCGAGTAGGACGCGAGTGGGGAACTACGAGATGGGAAGAACCCTCGGGGAAGGAAGCTTCGCTAAGGTGAAATACGCGAGGAACACCGTCACCGGAGATCTAGCCGCTATCAAAATCCTCGACCGAGACAAGGTTCTCCGTCACAAAATGGTTGAACAGGTGAGTAACGTGTTGAACACGAAGCACGCGCGGATTTACGATTTCTTTTTTTTTTTTTTTTTTTTATAACAATTTTAAGATTTCTTTAATCCATAAGAATAGTTTGATTTCGTGATTAGGGACCCACTTGTCCGAGGTAGGTTAATGATTTTGATTAAAGTTTAAAAATCGTATTTATTTTCTACAAAATCCAGATAAAATGGATTCGAATCTACATGAATGTTCTGTATATGCGGATTTGAAGATCTTGGGATCCATCATATATACCATGCGGATCGTAGTACGCATTGACCGTGACAACGAGAATACATACACTGATATGGTTTTGGAATCTGAAGAAAATTTTGGTTTTGTATACCGTTTGATTGGAAGTTACAAGCAAGATCTTGAAGATATAAATGAGCATGCGTTTTCTTTATTCGTGCAGCTTAAAAGAGAAATATCAACAATGAAACTGATTAAACATCCAAATGTGGTTGAAATCATCGAGGTAATTACGAAGCTAATTAGTTTTGAATCTTATCAAACCACTAATAAGGTTTGTGATCTTAATTAGCGTGTATAACCTCTCTGTTTGCTATATTGGTCTGAGCAGGTTATGGCGAGCAAAACGAAGATCTATATCGTTCTTGAGCTTGTCAATGGAGGTGAACTCTTTGATAAAATCGTAAGAAACCAATCCATGCTGGTTCGCTCTTTGTAGCTGAAAGTTCTGATCTTAAAGCTTTCGAATACTTTTTTTTCATTTAAACAAAATATCTTAACATAAGTTTTGAACTTGTTAATGGAGGTACTCATTGCTATGATCGTGAGAGTAGTAGTCCATAAGATTTCTTTGACACTACAAAAGATCAAATCTAATGTCATAACTTAGAGTTTCTTCCTTTCTTTTGATGTTTTCCTCTGTTCTTACTATAATGTCATTCTTGGACTTGTATCATACATAGGCCCAACAAGGGAGACTTAAGGAGGATGAAGCTCGGAGGTATTTTCAGCAGCTCATCAATGCCGTTGATTACTGCCACAGTCGAGGGGTCTACCACAGAGATTTGAAGGTCTTTTTTTGTGTGCCCTCTTCTTATTTCCTGCTATATGATGGTCACTATGTTCAAGTTTCTCAACCTATGTGTTGCTTGTTGCAGCCTGAAAATCTTATCCTTGATGCAAATGGGGTTCTAAAAGTTTCGGATTTTGGGTTAAGCGCCTTCTCACGACAAGTTCGGGTAAATCATTTGATTTATCAATTAGATATCATGGCAAATTGACAATTAACATAAAAATTTAATTGTTTCCACACATATTGATTGTTGTAAGCACCATTCTTTTGAATGCAGGAAGATGGTTTGCTTCACACGGCCTGCGGAACGCCGAACTATGTTGCTCCTGAGGTAGATACTAAGTTTCAGCACTAAAAAAATAAAGTCATATATACTTATGATGTATATCAAATATACGACTCTAAATTTCTGTTGCATTTTTTTTTGGGTTTGCGGGCAGGTTCTGTCGGACAAAGGCTATGACGGTGCAGCAGCAGATGCCTGGTCCTGTGGTGTTATTCTATTTGTGCTAATGGCTGGTTACTTGCCTTTTGATGAGCCAAATCTCATGACATTATACAAACGTGTACGTGTCTCTGCTTTTTACTATTTTGTATATAACTTTTCTAATCTCATATCTGGTTTCAGATATGCAAGGCTGAGTTCAGCTGCCCACCATGGTTCTCGCCAGGTGCCAAGAGAGTCATTAGGCGTATTCTTGATCCCAGCCCTATAACCGTAAGCGCCTGCTTAGCTGTGATTTGTGAACATGCAATGCTGTAAACTAAAGATCAAATGGTCTAATATAATATGTGCAAGAACTCTGTTTTCCAAATTGCAGAGAATAAGTATTGCAGAGTTACTAGAAGATGAATGGTTCAAGCAAGGGTACAAGCCGCCATCGTTTGAGCAAGATGATGAGGACATAAACATCGATGATGTGGATGCTGCTTTCAGTAACTCCAAGGTAAAAAAAAACGGTCAATTCCCAATTCTCCATCCGATTCTATTACTTGTGTACCTGTAAATATCGTAGTTGGGTTAAGTTAAACCAGTGTGTAAACCCAAACTAATGTTACTCTTTTTTGTGCTCCTACTCTAGGAATGTCTTGTGACAGAGAAGAAGGAGAAACCGGAATCCATGAACGCTTTCGAACTTATCTCTAGCTCAAGAGAGTTCAGCCTTGAAAATCTGTTCGAGAAACAAGCGGTACCAACTTTTTCCCTGCTTACAATTTGTGGATGGTTTGTTTCGATATCGTCAAAAATCATGCGTAGGTTTTGTCTAATCGTTTCGGTTGTGGAATTGCAGCAACTCGTGAAGAAAGAGACGCGGTTTACTTCTCAACGATCTGCGAGTGAAATAATGTCGAAAATGGAGGAAACCGCAAAGCCATTAGGCTTCAACGTCCGTAAAGACAAGTACAAGGTTTGTTCGCATTCTTGATTTTGTCTGTGTTAGTCAAGCATTGTCTTTGTGGCTTCGTTGAAAGATTTTTTTTATAAAATCGCAGATAAAAATGAAAGGAGACAAAAGTGGTCGTAAAGGCCAGCTCTCCGTAGCTACTGAGGTAAATAAAAAGAAATGACACTCCGATTAAGTTCGGTTTTCGGGTTTATTTTACCAATACCGGCGGTATACAATTATTTTGGTTTGGTTATCGGTTCAACAGGTGTTTGAAGTGGCACCATCGTTGCATGTGGTAGAGCTTAGAAAAACCGGCGGCGATACCCTCGAGTTTCACAAGGTTTGTTTTCGGTTTAGTCTTCATGAACCGGTTAGGATCTCTAAATGGTTTGTTTTTAACTGGGTTTGTGTAAAATCTGTTTTGCAGTTCTACAAAAACTTCTCATCTGGATTAAAGGATGTAGTCTGGAATACTGATGGAGCCGCTGAAGAACATAAAGCTTAAGAAATCACAAGTTGTTTTATTAAAAATAATAATAATAAATAAATTAATAAAATCAAGAAAGAAAAAAAGTCGAAATTGTAAAATGCATAGCAAAATCTGGGAGTTGGCAAAATAGGAAAATTGGTAAACAAAAAGCCAAACCTAGCAGTGCGCTACAATTAATGGGATAACCATATGCGATCTTCCTCAAAACTCGGTTCGGCTCGCTTTGACTCAGGCCCATTAGTCAAACAATTCAATTGGTCAAAATCCAATAAATGGATCGTTGCGTCAGACGCGGGAAGTTCACTGAACAATGTCCATTTATGGCTACGGTTGGCAACGCTTTTGGAATGTACACAGGACTAATGAATAATGATGGAAAGAATAACTGAATACAAAGTGTTATTTCGAAGAATTGTGATTGGTAAAAAAATTGCAAATCATACTGTGATTCTGCTATTCCATATACGTACTACAAATACTGGCGTGTATAGCCCACACACGAGTATTTTTCGTAGTTAGGATGAAAATTACAAAATTAGCGACGAAATGTATGATAACAAATATCAAGAAGAACTATCGCCATTAATCCATATTTAAATGGCTATAGATGAAACTCATATATAGCTTTCTCAAACCAATTATGTTTGGCTGCGGAAACAGACGTGACAAATTTTGCTCATATGACAGACAGCTGATGAAGGTCGTCATTTTGGCATAAATTCATAACAAATCATTGATTTGGTATCTTTACATATTTTAGTATTAGTATCTAGATACCCAAAATCATCGCTTATAACTTTATATACGGTTGAGATTTTAAAAATATGGAAATATTTATCGTGGTGTTGTATTAAATTTCTAGTGACGTAGTGTGATACAACTATCGATTTTTATTAACGTTTTTCATCAGAATCATTTTAACTACTGAAAATAATTAGTTAAAGTTGTTTTACTTAATTAATCATTCGGTCTTTTGAAGCTTACAATTAGTACTGTGCAATGTGCATACTGTATTATACTGCCAATTCTTCAACCCTGTTTTCGCTTGTCTTATGTATTCAATATCGTTTATTTATGTTGCAGCCCTTTAATTTGTTAGTCCTTTTTTTATGAACAAAAAATATAGTACTATATCTTTTTCAAAAAATAAATAAATATACTATATACTTCTTGGTCGTTTTTATACATTGTATGAGAAGATATATTTATGACGAACTGGTTTCTAGTTAGCTGGTATTAAGCCGACCAACATTAATTGTTGGTTTATGGTCTACACATGGGCACTAGTCCACCATTTATTATCATCATTATCTCATTTATTTGACAAGTTAACTAGTTTGATCTGTTATAATAATAACTAATCTCTTATTACGTTCATCAAGTTTGACTTCAATTACAGAATTAAGCTGCTTATAGATTAGTTATCTACTGTTTACATATATGTTCATTATATATACATGCATAAGCTAGTAGACATAAACCTACATTTTATTAATTATTATCAACTGGTGAAATGGATCATTCTAATATTGAAGTTGGAGAGTTGGCATGTCGACACAATGTGTTTTATGTGCCAATCACGATTCATCGAAACGACGTCTTTGTTTTTTTTGTTTTTTTTTGTTTCTAACTTTGACGTCTTTGGTTTATGGCATCTCTTTTTTTTCTGTTATTTCCCAAACCGTGAGAGTTACTGTTTTGTATCTTTGTGATATAATCGGTATATATGAAATGAAGGGCTTGTCATATTCATAAGAAGAAAGGGTATAGTATGTTCTTTGATTCTTTAAATGTGGCGAATCATACAGACTGTTTTTGCTTGTTGGTTTTCCTTTTCCCAGAAGATAGAAAAATGTTGACAAAATAAGCAAAGATTCTAAAATACTCAAACTATAAATATTGACTAACTGATATTAATTCACAATTAGGGTAATGCAAAAGCAATTCTTTTTGATTGGCATGTTGATTACAGCTTTGTAAATTAGTAACAAATAAAATAGGAGGTATGCGATACTAGAAATGATTAATTTAGAAAACAATTGCATTTAACTATTAACTTATCCCAATAAAAAAAAACGAAAAAAAACAAACAAACAAACAGAGTCAGGTCCAATTCGGACCTAAATCCAATCACTTTACCTTTAAGACTATCCCCTCCGCCCGTTTGACCCCTCCGAGTTCCATTTTGGACACCTTGGCAGTTGACACAATCAACTTTATACGCAGATGTAAAAAAAATACTCTAAAAATAGGATTTCATATCCAAAATATTGATGGACATATATTGTTCGATTTCTAATCACTTTAATATTTTCATATGTTAGGACGGCTTTGGCATCTACTGATGTTTTAACATATATTTTAAAAAGCCGTCCTGACAGATTTTTTCATATCCAAAATGTTGATGGACAGACATCCATAATGCTAAAGCATTTCATACTATATATATATATATGTCATTTCATCTCCAGCTAATTGAAATTTACAATAGCAACAAAAAAATTACTTGTTAATACAAATTTCATATACTATGGGTTTTAATTCAATAAATAAACGCCTTAGTTGAGACAGCAACATTTTAAATGATAATGACAGCAATATTGAAACATTTTAATTTGGATATTCGTCATGGGTATACAATGGCTTAAAACGAAATGTGCTAAAGTAATATAATTCATGATCAATTTATCATGGTCGACAACAACTAATAAGGAATTCATGTGGAATACACAATTATATAAAAATGACAAATTTGAATATTCGGGGACACGCTTTCGTCTATCCCTTGTAGTTGCAATTGGGACAGGGAACGCTTCTCATGAATGAAAGAAACGTTTCTCAAACACATTTCCTTTAAATTTACAAGTTACTACAAAATTATTTTATCAATTGTATTATTTAATTGTTAATTTTTTTACTTTCCCTCACTCAATTTTGGGAATAACAATATACTACTTGCTAATGAAGCAAGAAAAACATGGCTGACTAAATCATTTTGATTAATAAGAAAATATATAATAAACAACTAAACTTGTAACAAATGTTGCTATCTCGACTGTAAAAGTATTTTATACAAAATTAGAAATCATAATATTAACAGTTGAGACGAAACTAATATTACATATTGTAATTCTAAATCCGGATAGATTATGGATTTAGGCCTATAACTTTCTGATAATTAAAAAAAAAAAAACATGTCATGTTTCATCGTTGTGTTGTAGTGCTATAGTTAACAAGCTAGCTAAACAAACGAAAATAGAAAGTTAGGATGCCCAAATTTATGTGTGAAAAAAGAAACCTAAATTTATGATCTACCCATATATGCGTGTTCAGCTGAGTTTTGAAAGACTTTATGAAAATGTACTATTTATCATTTGCATTTCGTGTGAACAAAAAGTGACCAATTGATCTGACTACTTAATATCAAGGTCCCATATAAGTAGTTGAGCCAATAATAGTATCTCGGAACCACCCACCATTAATTTCGAATATTATTCCTTTTTTTTTTTTGTCAAGTATTATTTTATCTTATTTATCTTTCTTGCACTTAATAGCAACTCTATATATCTCTCCACCTCCACTTGCCCTAATTTCACCAAAATCCTCCAAATTCATCAATTTTAGAATTTTCCTTCTCCATTTTCTCTCTCTTTCTCTTTCTCCAAATTTGCATAAAGATTTAACAATTTATACACATTTTTCTATCCAGTTTGAAATATTTCGACCCAAAATTATACAGATGGAGAGATCCAACAGTATAGAGATGGATCAAGAGAGATTAACGGCGGAGATGGCGTTTCGAGATTCTTCATCGGCCGTTATAAGAATCCGGCGACGCTTGCCGGATTTGTTAACGTCCGTTAAGCTCAAGTACGTGAAGCTTGGACTTCACAACTCTTGTAACTTCACCACCATTCTCTTCTTCCTAATCATTCTTCCCTTAACCGGAACCGTACTAGTTCAGCTAACCGGTCTAACATTCGATACGTTATCTGAGCTTTGGTCTAACCGGGCGGTCCAACTCGACGGGGCGACAAGACTCGCCTGCTCGGTTTTCCTCTGCTTCGTTTTGATCCTCTACGTGGCTAACCGGTCTAAACCGGTTTACCTAGTGGATTTCTCATGCTACAAACCGGAAGAGGAACGGAAAATGTCGGTGGATTCGTTCTTGAAGATGACGGAGGAAAACGGAGCGTTCACCGACGATACGGTTCAGTTCCAGAAAAGAATCTCGAACCGGGCCGGTTTAGGAGACGAGACGTATCTGCCACGTGGCATAACCTCAACACCCCCAAAGCTAAATATGTCCGAGGCACGTGCCGAAGCTGAAGCTGTTATGTTCGGAGCCTTAGATTCCCTATTCGAGAAAACCGGAATTAAACCGGCCGAAATAGGAATCTTGATCGTAAACTGCAGCTTATTCAATCCGACGCCGTCTTTATCGGCGATGATTGTGAACCATTACAAGATGAGAGAAGACATCAAAAGCTACAACCTCGGAGGAATGGGTTGCTCCGCTGGATTAATCTCGATCGATCTCGCCAACAATCTCCTCAAAGCAAACCCTAATTCTTACGCTGTCGTGGTCAGCACGGAAAACATAACCCTAAATTGGTACTTTGGCAACGACCGGTCAATGCTCCTCTGCAACTGCATCTTCCGAATGGGCGGCGCAGCCATTCTCCTCTCTAACCGCCGACAAGAACGGTCAAGGTCAAAGTACGAGCTAGTCAACATCGTACGGACACATAAAGGATCAGACGACAAGAACTACAATTGCGTGTATCAGAAGGAAGACGAAAGAGGAACGATCGGTGTCTCTTTAGCTCGAGAGCTTATGTCTGTTGCCGGAGACGCTTTGAAAACAAACATAACGACGTTAGGACCGATGGTTCTTCCACTTTCGGAACAGTTGATGTTCTTGATTTCCTTGGTCAAAAGGAAGTTGTTGAAATTCAGAGTGAAGCCGTATATTCCGGATTTCAAGCTAGCTTTCGAGCATTTCTGTATACACGCAGGCGGTAGAGCGGTTTTAGACGAGGTGCAGAAGAATCTTGATCTCAAAGATTGGCATATGGAACCTTCTAGAATGACTTTGCACCGGTTTGGTAACACTTCGAGTAGCTCATTGTGGTATGAGATGGCTTACACCGAAGCTAAGGGTCGGGTTAAAGCTGGTGATCGACTTTGGCAGATTGCGTTTGGATCGGGTTTCAAGTGTAATAGTGCTGTTTGGAAAGCGTTACGAGCGGTTTCGACGGAGGAGATGACGGGAAATGCGTGGGCTGGTTCGATTGAAGATTATCCGGTTAAGATTGTGCAATGACTGGTTTGGACCGGATATGTGGAGTATAGTGGTTGGTTTGATTATGTAATTGTGTACTTGATAATAAATATTTTTATGTAATTTGTCGAATGAAGAAGATTATTACAATTTAATTAATTTATGGATGTGTGTTTGGTATGCGTTAGTTGATTATTGATACTTTTGGAGTTTTGGTAAACCAGAAAATTGAAAATTTGCCAAAAGTCAAACAGAAGTCGCATCTTCGTTCGTAATCCACTATAACCGCGTTCACACCCATACATATAAGTAGATATAACTTGCATTATCCAACAAATTACGCTGGTTTTAACTTTTAACTATTACACTTTTTTTTGGTGGTGAAGTTGTTGTGGTTTTGATTCATCCATTGAACAATATGGGAAAGTTATTGACCAACCATTATAAAAAAATATATAAAAAATCCACAATTCTGCAGGTTTTAATTAATTTATGTTCATTCAATTCTGCAGATTATTGTATTTGGATTTTTTTTCTAAGATTCAACCGTTTTTTTTTTTTTGTTTGGTCTAAGATTCAACCGTTCTATAATGTTGATTTTCGACTGCATATGTAGAATGTATAATTCCTCTTCAAGATTTGGAAAAGTAACGAAGAGAGTCAATAAGAGAATCTAACTAAGCAACATAATAAAACAAACAGATCCATATTACACAATTCTCTTGGTTCTTCAAAGTCTTGATCTATAATAATAACTTAGCAAAGGTCGCCACTTTCGGATTGAACCGTTAGTCCGGTCAACAACTCTTCTAGGTCGAAGTCGTTGAACCATCTTCTGCATAATTGGTTGCTGCTGCCTACATTTACCAACGAAAAAGCAAAAACATTTAATTTTCTCAAAAAGAAAACCCACTGGGAAGGCGCACAGGGGGGCCCACTCTTTGGAAGTCTTACATGCACGTTAATAAAGACCAACGTCAGGCCCATTAATATTTTTTCTTGCTTGCTTTTATTGTTTTCCTAAAGGCCCATTCAAAAACGTATACTCGGGGGGGGCCCAAGTGGAAGGTAACTTTTTATCCAAAAATCTAGTTGTGATGAAAAATATCAAATAAATCGAATTTAGTAATCATCTCAAAAGGGGATGTAGCTCAGATGGTAGAGTGCTCGCTTAGCATGCGAGAGGTACGGGGATCGATACCCCGCATCTCCATTTCTGATTTTCCCTTATTGTTTTTTTACCACTGATGGACAAATCCGAATGCAACGTTAAAAAGAATTAGTGAAAAATTTCTTCTCTAAAATATTACACACAGGTGATAAATATTTTAATACATACGGAATTGTGTGTAAACGTCAAATCAAAATGACAAGACTTGTGATTGTTGGGGATCATGTCACATGGGTGACGCCCTCTGCTCTTGTTTCAAGTTGCAAAGTTGCAGCCTTTTTTTTCCTTTTTAGCACATTCTTAAAAGATTTAAGAGTCTCACTTTTGCATCAAAATCATCAAAAACGTAATTTCGGGGGCCAAAGTAGAGATTTAAGAGAATATTTTTCTTCGACTTTTACAGAAATTTTGTTTGGATAAAAACTGTAGAATAATAATGTCACTTTTTTTTTTTTTTTGTTCTTTCCCTTTAAATGAATGGATTAGTTATTTTAAATTTTCTCGAAGAAAAGTAACATAATGCAAACATGTTAGCTTTTGAATTGCAAACAAAATACTCTCTTATATCCTACAAATATATTTAATCGAATATAGTTTTCGTTAACATTGCATATTTTAAAAAAGTTACAGAACAATTGGTTAACAAACTTTTTTCAAATGCAATTTCCAAATACAACGACTCAAATTCAGTAGTCAATATAAAAGTCACTTTTTTCTTCTTCTTCTTATGCATAAAAAAAATAAAAACGCTTTTTCGTGGAGGCTGACAAATCATCTAAGCCAATTCCTAAAGTCGCTAGTAGAAGCTGGAGAGATCTCAACACCAACAGACTCAGTGCAACACGAAGAGTAATTCGACTGCTGCTCCAACAATCCACCAAAATGTGAACCAGCCACACTCTTAAAGCTTGGACTCCTCAAGCTATTACTGTCATCATACTCCGGCTGCGGCGGGACTGGAAACGAGAGCCTTTTCTTGACCAAACCCGCACGGTCCCTCTCGGGAGTCGAAGGTCGTTGCCTCGGCGCGCTCTGGGACCGAATCCTCGCCTTAGCTGACTCGGTATTCGCCATATAATTAGGCAGCAATGTTGCATTATTGACCATTGTGGTACTAATGCTACAACCACTTCTAGCAGTGAAACTGTAGTTAGATCTCAAGCTAGGTGTGTTTGATGTATAACTATAAGCTGCTCGTTCACGGTCGTCCCTCGGGTCTCTTTGGCACCGCGGACTAGCTGACCGGATTTGGATCGGTCTAGACTTAGACGGAGATGGAGTGGCTGAGAAATTATTGCGGGATTGGTAATGGTGGCTGGTTCTTGATGGGGAACTTGGTCTTTGGCTACGGCTCGGGCTTCCGGTTCTTGTTCTTGGGTAAGGTTGAGAAGTGTCAATTTCCACGGTTTTAACGGAAACCCTTTGGTCAACCGAAGCTCTGCTAATAGCTCGTTTATCCCACGGTCTTGTGGACATCCACCGGTCAAGCCATTTAGGTCTTTCCTCCTCGAGTTCTGCCTCCTGGTCTCCTCCCGCGGATTGGTTACCAACCGTTCTCCACATCTTTTCATTAAAATGAAACAGTCTTATTATCAAGAAGCTCAATATATGTTGCTACTAACACTTTTTCGGTTTTTAGTTATTTTACCTGTTGAGAGAAAGCTTGAGACAAATTAGTCTTCTCGTGTCTCAATGCTGTGTCTCGTCTCCGTTGCAGCATAGCTTTCACTTCGTCTATTGTGTGTGGCCGGTCATCCCAATCTTCGGCGACGCTGCTTCCTTCTCTTGACTATAACAAATATATAGCAAAAAAAAAACGTTCTCTTACTATTTCGGTACTCCGCGTTAAAATTAATGCTAAAGTGAAGGCCAGACCAAAGTAGAAGGTTCGGTCTAATATGTCTGAACTAACCATGGATTGTCGGTCTGAAATGTCTTGAAGATAACGAGATTCAAAACCACTGTTAGAGTCGCTGAATGCGGATTTGCGGCTACCGTCATGAGACAAGCGTTTACGTTGGTCAAGCACACGAGACTGGACTCGAACCAGAGCTTGCATACACCTTAAAGTCATTTTGGCTTGCTTTCTCACATTGTGACCTCTCACTAATGCTTGCAGCTTCACTAATCCTTTTAACGCTCTTAATGCCCTTCTTGCCTTTATTGATTTCATTTACACAAACATAAAACACCATATCTATAAAATATTTTAAAAATCAAATCCCAATCTTTATACTCTTATAAACACTGTTGAATTATATAACACGTCCTCGTCACTATAAAGTTGTCTACTACTTAAAGTAAAAGCATTGCTATTAGTTGTATGTAATTAATTGCTTACCAGATATCCTCTGAAAGAAGTTTGGATAACAACAGCAGCGTAATTCTCTCTTGCGTAATAAATCCGCCTCGGGAGTTTCGGTAAAACCACCGGAGATGCTGACGTGGCGACGGAGATAACGGCGGACGGGGATTTTCCGGCTTTCAATGGCGTCGTCGTTGCGCTACTCGGTGCTGTCTCCAGGAAGGTTTTCGAGTTTCCGTTATCTGATTCTGGCGGCGGTGGTGGCGGATGGACACCGGAAGCCTTCACCGGAGATTCTTGAGTCGCCGGTTTTCTGAATAACCACCGTCTCTTCTCTCTCTTCTGTAGAAAAACAGAGCAAAACGGAAAATGAGAAGAAAGAAAAAATCTGAACTTTTTGTTTAAAAACTGAATAACAAGATCTAGAAATAACAAACCTTTTCTTCGTCTTCTTCGATTTCATTACCGTGAGGAATATTTTGTTCCTTCTTGTTCGGAGATCGGAAAGCTCGTTTCACGGCGGTAAGCCAAGAAGAGCCATTCTTTTTCCCCATGTGTTTTTCGTCTGAAGATCACTCTTTAGCAGATTATTACCACCATTGTCTTCGTGTTTCGGTGTTCCTTGGCCTGTTTCTCAGTGAAAGAGGGTTGAGATTTGGCTTTAGATTTTTTTTGCAGAAATGAGGAAAGGGAGGGAGGAGAGAGAGAGAGCAAGTACAGATAATCTTTTGGTTGCTTAACTTTGCTTGTGTAAAAAATTTGCTCTGACCACCTCTTTAACTGCAACCACGACACCGATGACTGTGAGTTTTCTTTATTCTTTCACTATTTTATCTTTTCACGAAACTATTATTATATATTAGTATTATTTAATTTTGTATGCATCGATATTAACATGCATATATTCGTTAGGGGTCCATGTAGATGTACCGTGCGCGATGATATACGTAGATATACATAGGGACTAGGGAGAGAGATGGCACGTTGATATATAAATTCCTTCAGATAACAGATGATTTCATTATCTTTTTTTTTTTTTTAAACAAATGATATCATTATCTTTCATTATCATTTGGATTTTTGGAGCATGCGTAATAACAAGATTTGTTAAATATGTGGGATGAATGAGATCGATAAATCAAGATTCCAACTTTGTGAATAATAAAAAAAAATCATTTATTATGCGATTTGCTAATTTAATTCGTAAAAGATGACCAATGAGAGTTTAAAATGACTACTATAATTCGCCATTGTTAAAAAACTTTATTCTTTGAAGTGGGAATAGAGCTTAGAATCAAGATTTATGTAACTCGTGATTTTTGGAAAAGTATTACGTTTGGGAAAAGAGACTTATGTAA
Organism: Alliaria petiolata; assembly: GCA_020283515.1. NCBI lineage: Eukaryota > Viridiplantae > Streptophyta > Magnoliopsida > Brassicales > Brassicaceae > Alliaria > Alliaria petiolata. Next base: position 83,325,367 of record JAHZTW010000003.1, on the reverse strand, counting down.
CTCGTGATTTCTTGGATCTAGATCAATGGACAAGATAAGAAAGGCTTGAAATTTGACCATTTGCCAAAGAAAAAAAGTTGAAAAATATAAGGTTGAGTTGAATGAATGTCATATGTGGTTTATTCAAGATATCTCTGTATCATATCCTGAAGAATTATGATACTAGAAAATGACAGCCATCAAGTATTGCTTGACCAAGCTCGTGCTGTCACGTGCGTGGAGCCGGAGGTCGAGACATCAGGTGCATGCTGGACCACGGTGGTCGTTCCCTAGAACCCAACCAACAAGTTTTGTTTCTTACTCAAAACCAAAACATATCTGGTCAAAGTCAAATCTCTCTCTTACAGGCATATATAGGCCCAAAATATTACGGAAGCCCGAGAATCGTAAACTGTCTATAAGATTCCAAACGGGCCTACCGAATATTTAATAGGCCCATATATGCCAAGCTTTATAACCTATTATGCGTCTCCCTAGCAAATTCTTCTTCCCTCGAGAGCCGCTTTGCGAGAGCATTTTCGATCCTAGTCTAAGGTACTTGGTTCTTCTCCATGCCTGTTTCGCTACTTCTGTAAGATTTAACTGTTGGATTGTTTATACATATATTTGGTATATACTTAATTTTGTTTCTGAATAATCTTCTATTGATGTTTTTTCAATGGTTTTAGGAGTTTTTCGTTCGCGATTTCGGTTTTCGTTGTTGTGGTGTTGATCTGTTTATACGTTGTACTTAGTCATTTCACATCCCCATGTTTAGTCAGAATTTTGGATTTTACGGATTTGGGTACCCGATATGTGTATTCCTGAGTATGATTCGTTTTTGTTTTTTGTTTTATAAATCGTTGAGTAATCGTATGTTATTGTTACTTAAATCGTTTCAGGAAAGAATGTCGACAGTCGGAGAGCTTGCTTGCAGCTACGCTGTTATGATCCTCGAGGACGAGGGTATTCCAATCACGGTATTCTTTATTCCGTTTTTTTTGCCTAATCACGGGTTCTTCGCTACTTAATAACGCTTAATCTAATGTTGGTAATCTGAAAAGATTTCAATTTTGAGGTGAATAGTATTGGAGTATTAGGATTGGGAGAGTGACAAGTATGATATATCCTTGAACTAGTACCAAAAGTCTTTTAAGTATTTAACATTTGGAGGTGTTTTCGAGGGTTAGGGATTTGGTTTAAGGTGTTTTGTTTTTTTATCGACTGTGTCCTTAAACTTGATGTTGTTAGGCCGACAAAATCGCGACTTTGGTCAAAGCTGCTGGTGTCAGTATTGAGTCATACTGGCCAATGCTATTCGCCAAGATGGCTGAGAAACGTAACGTCACTGACCTCATCATGAACGTTGGTGCTGGTGGCGGAGGAGGTGCACCGGTTGCCGCTGCTGCTCCTGCCGCTGCAGGTGGTGCCGCAGCCGCTGCTCCTGCTGCCGAGGAGAAGAAGAAGGTGACAGAAATAATAAAGAAAAGCTGTTTTATTATTTGATGGGATATAATATTGTCATGCTTCGAGTTATCTATCTCATTTTTTTTGGGTATTTTTGCTGTTGCAGGATGAACCAGCAGAAGAGAGTGATGGAGATTTGGGTTTCGGCTTGTTCGACTAGACGCATTTACTTTTCTCGTAGTTGGTTTTATTGATCTGAGACTATTTTTTGTCATATCTTGTTTGGGTCTGGCTAAAGAACTCTTTTTTTGTTTTTGTTTGGAAGTGTCTGTTGTAGTTCCGACTTCCGAGCAAATCCATCGACTGTGGCTTTTGTTAGAATGGAATCATGGATATTGACATTTTGTTTATGTTTTTCTTATATGTGACCCGATTCAAGAAATATAGGTCTATCTTTTATAAAAAATAATTCTAATAATTATATCAGGAAATGGGCTTTTACAATATAAGGGTCTATTATTGAGCCCGGCCCATAAGCAATTAAAAATCCATCACGCCCGCGGTGAGGGAGATTGAGGAACATTTCAGTTGCTGTTCTTCTTCTTACCCACTTGTGTGTTTCTTTCTTCTGCAGCTGTACATTTATTATTTGTACGTTCTATTTGCAGATTGGATCTTGAAATTAAGAAATCAAAAAGAAAAAAACATTGGTGTTAACGAAAAAATAGCGTTGGGTGGGTCCAAAATCTAGAAAACATGTGAAATTAAAATTAAAAATGTGAATTGAGAAAATAAAAATAGGTAGAAGAAGTTGAGCCTCCGCCTCTTATTACACTTCATCCTCCTCCTCCTCCTTTCTCCCTCCCTCGTTCTCTCCGCCTCTTTCTCTCTTCATTTTCTCTCCCTTAATCTCATATTGGTCTCCATTGAAATGGCCACGGCTTTCTCTCCCGCCAAGCTCACTGCCACCGTCCCTCTCCATGGATCCCAAGAGAATCGTCTCTTGCTTCCGATCCGATTGGCTCCTCCTTCTTCTTTCCTCGGATCCACCCGTTCTCTCACCGTTATTTCTCCCCGCAGACTGAATCACGCTAATGCCGCTCATCGATCTCCCGTCGTCGCCGTCCAGGAAGTTGTCAAGGAGAAGAAAGCCACAAATAGCCTGGTATGCAAGACTGAAACTTTCACGCATTTTTTCAAGTTTTTAGGCGGAGAATTAGCAATTCGTGTTCAATGCACTGATCCTGAGTAATAATCAATCGAAATCTGTGTGATAGAGTTAGCTTATTTTTAGTATCGATTTGCGAGGAATCGAGATTGTGAATTTCTATGCGCCTTGATTTGTTTGTATTGATTTTAAAGGAATCGGATTTCGGAGATTGCTTAAGATTTCTATTGGCCTTCTTGATTTTGTTTTTGAAACAGTTGATAACCAAAGAGGAAGGATTGGAGTTGTATGAAGACATGATCCTTGGTAGATCTTTCGAGGACATGTGTGCTCAAATGTACTACAGAGGAAAGATGTTTGGTTTCGTTCACTTGTACAACGGCCAAGAAGCTGTATCAACTGGGTTTATCAAGCTCCTTACCAAGACGGATTCAGTGGTCAGCACATACCGTGACCATGTCCACGCCCTCAGCAAAGGTGTCTCTGCTCGTGCCGTGATGAGAGAGCTCTTCGGGAAGGTCACGGGATGCTGCAGAGGACAAGGTGGATCCATGCACATGTTCTCTAAAGAACACAACATGCTTGGTGGGTTTGCTTTCATAGGCGAAGGGATCCCTGTGGCCACCGGTGCTGCGTTTACCTCAAAGTACAAGAGGGAAGTCCTGAAACAGAATTGCCAAGACGTCACTGTGGCGTTTTTCGGAGACGGGACTTGTAATAACGGACAGTTCTACGAGTGCCTGAACATGGCTGCACTATATAAGCTGCCTATCATCTTTGTTGTTGAGAATAACCTGTGGGCGATCGGGATGTCTCACCTGAGATCGACTTCAGACCCCGAGATATGGAAGAAAGGACCTGCATTTGGGATGCCTGGTGTTCATGTTGACGGTATGGATGTGTTGAAGGTGAGAGAAGTTGCTAAAGAGGCAGTCACAAGAGCTAGGAGAGGAGAAGGACCAACCTTGGTGGAATGTGAGACTTACAGATTCAGAGGACACTCTTTGGCTGATCCCGACGAGCTCCGTGATGCTGGTATGACTCTCCTTCCTTGTACCTTGTAGTGGTTATCTTAAAGTACCTTAGATTATGAAGCTTTTTCTATGGGTTGCATTTGGAATTTAGTTATGTTGTTTTATTTTGGCAGCTGAGAAAGCCAAATACGCGGCCAGAGATCCGATCACGGCATTGAAGAAGTATTTGATTGAGAACAAGCTTGTGAATGAAGGGGAACTAAAGTCGATAGAGAAGAAGATAGACGAGTTGGTGGAGGAAGCGGTTGAGTTTGCAGATGCGAGTCCACGGCCCGGTCGCAGCCAGTTGCTGGAGAATGTGTTTGCTGATCCAAAAGGTTTCGGAATTGGATCTGATGGACGGTACAGATGTGAGGATCCCAAGTTTACTCAAGGCACAGCTCAAGTCTGAAAAGGCATAAGTTACTGCTTCTGTTTAATGTTTGATGTTACTATTAAGTTACTGCTACAGAGAAATAGTTTGAATCATTTCTACTTTTCTTTTTTCTTCATTTGTTGGGTGTTGTTGCTAAATTATCAAAATCTTTAAAGTTTGAAGGGTTAGTATTAATATGATTATGGGATTGTATTTGGTTTTCGGTATGATCGGTTCAGAGAGTTTTAACCAAATAAAAAAGGGATTTATTCAGTTTGATTAGAAAAATAGAAAGGTAAGAAACTCGCTAAACGGGAGTGAAGGTCACATGTAACAAAGCCGGGTTGTATCGTGTTAATTGACCCGACCCGATTTGTTCACTTAATTTCTATTTCTTTTATTCTTTTCCTCTCAAAATTATTTACTTTCTGGTTCGATAATGGCGGCTTCCTGCTTCGCAATTCCCCCCTTATCTTCTTCTTCTTCTTCTTCGTCTTCTTACAATGCCATTCCCAAATACAAAACCCTAGTCTCTTCTACTTCTTCTTACTCTTACTTAGAATCACTGAAAGCTCAATTCTTTTCATCTACTACTTTCCACCTCTCTTCTCTTTCTCGCCACTTTGTAGTAGCTCAACCACTGCAAATTAAGGTCTCTTCTTCAGAATTATCAGTTCTGGATGAAGAGAAAGAAGATCAAGTTAAAGGAGAAGGAGAAGGAGAAATCGGAGAAGAAGCCGAAGCAGAACCAGTGGTGATGAAGAAACCGAGACCGTGCGAGCTATACGTGTGTAATATCCCCAGAAGCCATGACATTGCTCAGCTTCTCGAGATGTTTCAGCCTTTCGGTACTGTAATATCCGTCGAGGTAATTCTTTAGAAAACTTCTTCATTCTTATCCAGATCTGATTGATCCTACAATGCCTTAAGAAATTCCAAACTTTTACTCTTTCACCTGATCAAACAGAAAATCCCCACAAAAATGTAATTTTGAATTCCGTAGCATTTGACAATCACATGAGTTCTTCAATCAAGAAGAGTCAAACTTATTATCCTTACCAGTTTCTTCAATAATGACAAGTCTGTGTGTATTGCTTGAAATGATCTTGCAGGTATCACGAAATCCTCAGACTGGAGCGAGCCGTGGAAGTGGATATGTCACAATGGGTTCTATAAACTCTGCAAAAAACGCCATTGCTTCTCTTGATGGAACAGTAAGAAACAAACTTTGATTCTTTTTTGGTCTGAGCTTAAGAAGTTGACTGCTTTGGTTTCTTGCTATGAAGGAAGTAGGTGGTCGAGAGATGCGGGTTAGGTATTCTGTTGACATGAATCCAGGAACCAGAAGAAACCCAGAAGTCTTAAATTCAACTCCAAAGAAGATTCTGATGTACGAAAGCCAATACAAGGTTTATGTCGGAAATCTCCCTTGGTTCACGCAGCCTGATGGTTTGAGAGACCACTTTAGCAGGTTTGGTACAATCGTAAGCGCAAGAGTGCTACATGACCGCAAGACTGGGAAAAACCGAGTCTTTGCCTTACTATCTTTCGCAAACCTTGAAGAACGTGACGCGGCTCTATCACTGAATGGAACAGTTAAGTTCGTTATCCATACAACTTCTTGGAAGACTTCTGCGTTCTGGTTTACTCCTTTCCCTTAACACAATCTTGAAATTTGCAGGAATATGAAGGTCGCAGAATCATAGTCAGGGAAGGTATCGAGAAGACCGAGTCGTAATCCAACTGTTCCGCAGTTTTTGCTGCAAAACATCATCTTCGGATTTCTTCAACAATGTCTCAAGAAGTAACCTTTTCACATATTCCCTCTGTTTTGAAGTTCTTACTCTCCAATGTAACTTCCAACCAGATCCTGGCATAAACGAATTGTTCATCACCCCCCATTTTGTATAATTCTCTACTCAGATCTTCTCCGACTCCTCATCTGTTTTACAAATGAAGGGTAATCGTCAATCTCCTCAACTGTCTAGATGCAATGCTTCCCCATTCTTCATTTCGCCGCAAGTTTTACAAACATTACTTGCTTCCTCGAATTTGCAAATATTGCAAAACCCTTGTCTCATGATCCCGTAAGACTCAACATCCGGAACCAAATCTCTCTCGAACATTTTACCAAACACTTGGTATGCAATACTCAAGCTCCCCAATGAAACAGAACCCTACCATCATACCAAGGATCCGATTCGGAGACCCGAATAAGGATTTAAGATCCGAAGATCCGAATACACCTCTGGGATTTCATTTCCCGTTGAAGAAGATAATGAGTTTATTACCGGCAAGTGACGTGGCTAGGAAGGCGATCGCGACGACGGCGCATGTTTTATTAGGGTTTTAAAGCTGGGCTCTTGAGTCTTCTTGAGTTGAAGGCTCGAATTAAGCCTGTGACAAAGAGCCATAAATAATAAATGGGCTTTAGATCTGTTGAAGCCCAGTAAAAGGAAGACGACATAGGAAGAGTTTAAGTGGGCCCCTTCTGATCTCTTGTTTGCTTTCAAATTATTTCAGGGATGATGAGTTAACGACGTATACAGATGTATTATGGCCCCCAACTCACAAACAGCAGATTCGAATTTTTTTATTTTTTTCAAAAACTTGTTAACCAACCGAATTAAACCGAGACAAATCGTGAACCACATACATTGGACCACAAACATTTCCACATTATGTGGCTACCTAACTTTAACTTAGGCGTTATAGGCCTGACACTATCTTCTTCCTTTATCCGAATGATTCGTTTGCTACTTTCACAAAATAATACTATTATTTCTATTTTTATGCGCATCTTCTGATTTCTATAGTTTATATTTGAATCAATTGGGCTGTTTATATTTTCTTAATCATTAGTTCGAGACAGTGGCCTTGAGCGAAAAAAATTAGGATAATAGACAGTATCACGAGTTTAAAAAAAAAGTAAAATGTGTATCACAGTAATTATACATAATTTAATGGAATTAACAAAAACGAGATAGTGCAAACCAGATGGATCCAATGAAAGAAATGAAAAGCTATTACGGATCGAATCTAAAATGCGAACAATTAAAATGAATAATTATCTTACAAAATTTGCTATAATTACATTATCTAGTTGAAATGTGTTTTTTCAATCATATCGAATCCGAATTAAATATGACCTTAGATTTCGAAACTGATCATCGTGCATATTTAGAATCTGAACTAAAATATGAAGTCTTCCAGAATATAAACAAGTAACAAACTCTTGTAAATAATTTGTGTGTGATTGTTTTGTTGAGTTTATGCTTCTATTTTAAACTAGAGTGTATTTTCAAGGACTAAGTTGCAAAAAAACAAGACTTTGGAAGATCAGCTACGATACTTAATCAAGTTTTTTTTTTTGAGTTTTATGTGCCTTCATAGTCGACTCTTAAAAACTTTTCCGCTGAGTAATTCATTGTGATTTGTTGTAACTTGTAAGTTTTTTACTATTCTCAAGTTAATTTCTTCGATTATACGATTCCATAGTAGTAGTAGTATTTGACCCCTAAAAAAAAGCTTGCATGTGATGTTATTGCGCTCAAGGCCACTAGTTCTTAATAAGTGATATGATATGAGCCTATTGAATTTTGATTGGAAAATGTTCAAAGGTTCTAATTCAAATCAATAAAAACATTTCCTATTTTTAAAAAAAAATATCATATCACATTTATATGTCATTAATGAAATATACTAACTTTAAACGTAAAGATGATACTAATTATTTTTCACTAATTTCACTTCTCAATAATAGTAATAGTAAGAGGATCTTCTTTTTTGGAAAAAAAATGCTTCTTGTAAATTGGGGAGGGGAGGGAAATTTTACCCTAGAAAAGATTGTTAATTATTAGTTATTGCTTTTTTTTTGTTGGTCAAACAATCATTCGTTATTGTTATTTTGGAAATATTTTGGAGTATTACATTTTCTTCACGATGATTAGTGGCCATAAAACTCCGAACTATGCTTATAAGATAAGTTATAAAAATCCGAACTATATGTTAGTGAGGTACATGTCGACCCACACTACATTCCAAACTTTTATAAAAAGAAAAAATATTATTGTCTTGTTACTTTCAATTGCTTTTCTGCGCCCTCGATTATTTTAGTGGTTTTATTAGATATAATGTTCATAAATTTTGTACTTTTTCTTTCTGTCTCAGATTAAATAATATTTAAACAAAAAATTATATTATTTTAAATAATATTTTATAGTTTAATACAAAATTAATTATTATTTTTTTAAAATTTAATCAATAGTATTTTATAGTTTTTTTATAATTGGCTGAATTATTTTTAATTAAACATTAAATGTAATTCATTTAAAAAAAAATATTGGATTAATGTTTTTCTTAATATATGTAATTTTTTTAAATATCACTTACAGCTAAATAAAAAAAATATTTTATATTTTTATTGGAAGTCTGTATAGCTTTTTTTAGTGTATGATTAATAATTTTCAATGTTAAAATAATTAAATGATTTATGTGTAAAATTATATTATCAAATGATACTTACTACAGAATTATATATTACATGTTCTTTTTTTGTTCAAACATGTTATATGTTCTAATCATAAATCTAAGAGAAAAAACTAACTTTATTCTACAGTTTTTTAATCATAAGAAATGATTTATATGTTTTGACCCAAAAAAATGATTTATATGTTTATAAAATGAAATGTAAATTATATATATATATATATATTTACATAATATTAATAAAACAACGTAATGAGTTACGTTTCATAAGTTATAAGAAAAATCAGTTGTTATAATTAGTAAAATAATATTTTTATTTAATTAAAAAATCGTATGTTTTAGTTTTTGACCTGTTTTAAATCTAAAATAATCATTAGAAATTTTTTTTAAAGAATTAAATATACATAAATTTTCATTTTAAATAAAAACTTACATTAATGATAAAAGCCTAGACTTTTAGACCTAGTTTATACTCTTGAATTTTCAATTATGATAAGTTTATTGACTAATACACGATATAAATTTGTCTACTATTTATATGACACTTAAATGATATTTGAACAATTATTTAATTTATTTTTTATTAATAATATATATTATATGGATTTGAATCCAGATTATGACAAAATAATATTATTATGACAAGCTACCAAACTATATAATCCATTTTTAACACTTATTTTTGTACAATTATGTTGTGAAGAAAAAAAACAATCTTTCTACTATAAATAGTATGAGCCTGGTGACAAAACAAGAAAGTATGAGCCTATGAGTTAATATGAAATAAGCATATCCTAATCCCTTTAATTATACGAGATATATTATAAATTCTGTGGGTTCCACTTCGACAACTACCTCATGCATTCGAACTCGGATGGCAATTTAAACTCCTTTTTCTTTCGCAAAAAAAAAAGGAGTTTAATCTTTCAGAAAAGTTTTGTCATGCTCAGTCTCAACAGATTGCGATCAATCTTATCAATGAAAATAGTAAGGTTCTTATAACTTGGAGTATGGTATATTTGTGTTCTAAACAAAAAATCGTTTCAGAACAAGAAAAAAAAAAAATGTCACTATTTCTCTTGGAGTATGATTTTGATTAGTATATGTTGTTTTTTTCGTTAAAGTTGATTAGTGTATATGTTGACAAAAAAAAAGATTAGTATATGTTTTTTCCACTCTATATGATCAGTCATATAGTATTAATTATTGAATTTTGATTCATAAAAGTAAACCATACAAAAAAAAACCGTACTCCAATATACCACATGAACAGATTGGAGTATATGTTTCATTTGTTCAATTAGTGAATTTTGCTTCTTAAAAGTATGTAATTACATTTGTAAGAAAAAAAGATATATGTATATATAAATGACTTGCCGTGATAGAACTTACAACCTTTTATTTTTTAATAACGTTTCTTTATTTCCATTTACAGTATATGCAAACGCTGAAGCGCGTAATACGATAAGTCGATAAATATAACAAGAGTTGTCATTTTTCCTGCACAAGGATTTTTTCCGTGTTTTGTTACTTTTTCTTTGGTGCAATCCGTGTTTTGTTACTAAAATTCATTTCCAATAGGTTTCATATATAATATTAAAATAAAGTAGAAAAAGGACCGAATAGAATAATGATTTTTGGTGTTTTTAGGAGTCTTCAAATAAAGTAATGTACTTCTCAGTAACTTTAGAACAGCACACGAAAATAAAATATTTTTCTTGGAGTTTCGTTAGTGATTTTGAGCCTTAGGTAGGCCATTGAGGGTGGCGATGAAATTTTAAAAATGGTTTTGAATTTTTTTTGGGTCTAAAAATGGTTTTGAATTTATTTACCTTATTAAACTATAATTTTGTTGTTGTTGGAAATCGCACTGAATTAGAAAACTTAAGAAATTAAAAGTTTTTATTAGTTTAATTGGCTGAGATTGATGAGTTTACTTCTGATCCAAGGATTGTGGTTAAGCCAGTTAAAGGTAAACTCAATCTTTCTGACATCCGCCGTAATCTGCCTCATAGTTTCTTTAAGCCACCAATGGTTGATCATAACCTTCCTCATACTCTCTTAGAGAAGAAAAGCATACAATTTGTTGGACACCTCTTTCTCTAGCAAGAGGCCATCGACAAATTACTTCGATTAAGCTTTTCTAATTCCGTTTTTTTATATTTGGATTTTCTCTTTGGACTACATAGAGTAAATATATAACATCTAGAACATGATTTAGGCTAAAATAAGGAGAGAATATAAAGAGGGGGAAGAAAAACTACAATTGATTTAGAAATGATGTAGCTGATATATGTGATTACAGAAACAATAAAGTAGCTGTAGAAATCTGAGCAACATCATTTCTTGATTTTGGAAATTCTATACAGTAAAAAATTGGTTAATGTTATATACATATATATCTATGCCATGACCAGGACTTTGAAATTTTGGTTTATCTATAGCTAATTAATAAACAGAAGGGAAAATTTTCTGTTTTACACATCAAAATATGATGAAAAATGAAAAAACTATATATTTACTAATAATGAATTTATATGCTCGAAACAAGGAAAAAGAAAAGGGGAGAAATATGTTCAAGATGTGCGGCAGATGACACGAACAAAATGTGATAAGAGCCAATTTATCTGTGTCTTATGTAACGGTGATAATTCCAATTTATCCCGTGTCTCATATAAAGTATAACATGGAAACAAAATAAAAGCTAGCAATAATAATTTTATATCCGTGTCTCATACAAATCAAAGTATATATGTCCGATATCAGCAAAACACTATGAATTGATGATAAATTAATATATACTTGTATATACTAAAAATCGTTGAAAATCCGGGGGGGGGGGGGGGGGGAATACGAATAACATATAGATATGATGGAAAAAAAAAAAGTTTGTCGTCTAAAGTAAAAGCTTTATTATTATATTTTTGATAAACTATAAGGGGAATAGAAATTGTTTTTTCCATTGGTAGTCAATTTACGTCCAAATAATCCCAATGTGGAAACAACACATTGAACTTTGCTTATAAGTATGGGAAGGGTTTGTTGTAAACTCAAAGCACATCGAGTCTTATCACTCTCTTAAAACACACACATTTACATATATAACAGATATATAGAGAGAGAAAGAGAGATGAGTGCTGTTGGAGGAGAGAGATCAGCAGCAGAAAAATGGTCACCGGTTATGGCAATCGTTGTAGCAAACGTAGCGATGGGTTCAGTGAATGCGCTTGTGAAAAAAGCTCTTGATGGTGGTGTGAACCATATGGTTATCGGTGCTTATCGAATGGCTATTTCTGCTTTCATTTTGGCTCCTCTCGCCTATTTCTTGGAAAGGTTCGATATTTTTATGAAATAATTAATTAACCATATGGTTACGTATTATGTGATTTCTTGGAAAGGTTCGATATTTCTTGTGAAGAAAGCTCTTGATGGTGGTGTGAAGTGAACCATATGGTTACGTATATGTGATTTTTAATTAATGGTTTTTTCTTCTTCTGAATATTATGTTTTACTGTTAATAGGAAAACAAGACCGGAGATAACGTTTAGGTTAATGATCGATCATTTCATCAGCGGTTTGCTTGGGTTTGTCCTCTCAGATCCTATCTTCAATTTGTTCTCTCTATATATATGATTATTAATTAATACAACGTTACAATATTCTCCTGTTTTTTTTTTTTTTTTTTTTTTTTTTGTCAAACACAATATTCTCCTGTTTTTTTTGTTTTTTTGGCTATACCTATCTATACTTATAGAGTTACGCTCTAATTTTTATTTTATATATATATATATGATTATTGATTAATACAACGTTACATTCTCCTGTTATTTTTTATTTATACTGTTAATCTCTAATTTTTGTGTTTTATATTTTTAATAATCCCCAGGGCAAGTTTGATGCAGTTTTTCTTCATGCTTGGTCTACTGTACACGTCAGCAACGGTTTCGGGTGCTTTTATAAGCATGTTGCCTGCAATTACCTTCGCTTTGTCCCTTATTTTAAGGTACTGATGCAATTACGTTTTCTAACAGTATTTTGTCTTTTACAAAATCAAATGGGTCATTTGTTGAATTTCCCAACGTATCATAGTTTGGACTTATATAAACTGTAGAAGTCGCCTACGAAAAAAAGAAGAAAGCTGTACGTAGAAGTCCCCTAAAAAATGTAACGATCTAATCTTTATCTCATGATTTTTGTAATAAGATTGAAAGTATTTAACATAGGCCCTTTTCAAATATATATATATATATATTTAACATTAAACCTTTGGTCAAAAAAAAAAAGTATTTAACATTTTAAAGTAATGTTTTAGTCACACGTAACTTCTAATCGAGTACCTTTCCAACCTTTTTTTTAGGTGTAAAAGACCCTGTAATTGTTAGACAACGCAGTTTGACAAACTTTGATAACAAACTAATAATAAAATTATTGTTGGTTAAACTGAATTGAAAAGACATTGATTTTGTTGTATCTGAATTCGGGTCTCCAACAAAGATATTATTTTATGTATTAAAAATACACAATGCACCCAATTGTAATCTTTAAAAAAAAAGAACGCCAAAACAAGAAAACTACTCATGGAATTCTAAAGATATTTTAAAAAAAAATAATCTAAGGATATTAAACACCTAAAAATATCAAAATGCATGGGGCTACATCATATAGAGTAAAATATGTTGTAAATTTTTTTTTTTTTTTTTAACAAAAATTCAGGATGGAGAGTGTAAAAGATGTAGGGAGCATAACGGGAATGTTAAAAGTGATGGGGACTTTGATATGCGTAAGTGGAGCACTGTTGTTAACATTTTACAAAGGTCCTCAAATATCACACTTTCACTCTCAACCAGAGGCTCTTCACCACAACAACAACGATCAACACCAAACCAATAATTGGCTTCTTGGATGCCTCTACGCAACCATAGGAACCACGTTTCTGTCTCTATGGATGATTTTTCAAGGGACTTTAAACATTAAGTATCCTTGCAAATACACGAGCACTTGTCTCATGTCGATTTTCGGCTCATTCCAATGTGCTCTTTTGAGTCTTTACAAGAGGAGAGATGCCAAAGATTGGGTTATGGATGATAGATTCGTCCTTTTCGTCATTATATACGCTGTAAGTCAATTAATACATACCTATTTTGAAATGAGACTTGGATTTCAAATTGATTTATATAAACCATGCATGGGGTTAGTCTGCAAAAATTTAAAAATTAAGAAATTAAATTTTCAATAGGATTTCGTTTTTTTCTAACTATCTTTTACTCCCTCTGTTTCACAAAGAGTGTTATTCTACTCTTTTTCACACAAATTAAGAAACCAAATAAAAAGTCTATTTTATCCTTTATTAATACACAAAACAAATTTCTCTTTCTAATTAATACTAATATAACAAGGTTAAAACAGGATTTTTGTTTACAATTTTGCATTGAAAATATAAAACAACACTCTTTGTGAAACAAAAACAAAACCTTAAAACGACATTTTTTGTGAAACGGAAGAAGTACTATATATGTAGCCCCGAATATATGTATAAATAAATGACGTACATAATTAATTCCCGAAATATGTGTTTATAACTAAGTGTCATTGTCTTCGATAAGATTCTCTATTTCACTACCCAGCTAATTAATACATTAAACCTTGACGAAAAAAGTTTATATATATGTTATCTACAATTTAGAAACTAAAATATGAAACAGATTTGTCAAAATATTATGAACTATGTGTTTTTGCATTCTTGGTATATGACAAAACCAGGCCAAGGCAGTAACCACTAAATATTTTACAATTCAGTTTTGACCCACTCTATTTTTAGTAAAAGCTTATAAAAGAAGTAACACTGATATATAAATCCATTTTTTGACCCACTCTATTTCTAGTAAAAGCTTATAAAAGATGCAAAACCAGGCCAAGTCACTAACCACTAAATATTTTACAATTAAGTTTTGACCCTCTATTTATAGTAAAAGCTTATAAAGAAGTAACTATATATATACTGTCTATAACTTTGATAAAAATAGATAGGGTCCTGATTATTTAAATGCACAAATATAGGGAATAGTGGGGCAAGCTATGTCGACAGTAGCAACATCGTGGTCGATAAAGAAAGTAGGAGCCGTTTTCGCATCAACATTTAGTCCCATTATTCTCATCTCAGCTACTCTTTTCGATTACCTCATCTTACACACTCCTTTGTACCTCGGCAGGTAATTTCACTTTATCTAGTTTTTTATATGTCAATGTAGGTACATGCAGTTGACGCAATTGACAAACGAAAAAAAAAATAGAATTTAGGTCCATATATACTCATATATAAGTTTATATATAACACTAATTTTGTTTTATAAAAAAGTTTATAACACTAATTAGTTACATTTTTCTAACTTTGTTTACAGTGTAATTGGATCTGTGGTGGCTGTAACGGGTCTATACGTGTTCTTATGGGGTAGGAACAAAGAAATGAAAGCAGCAGCGACATTGTGTCTTCCGATCCAAAACGAAGATAAAAATAATAATAACAATAATAACGGCTCTAGGTTATCCGTTTAATTTAATGCAGAGAATTGAGAAACAATATAGTTCAAACTATTCTCATTACTAAGTACATTTGTAATGTGTCAGAATAATTTAGCAATAATTGTTTTATATATGTATGAGCCTCCGATGTTGTCAAAAAAAAAATGTATGGGCCGATCCGATGCCAATAGTTTTTTAGTTTTGTTTATATGCCGATAGTTAATTTTTGTATATCCACTAAATTTGGATTGTGGAGAGTTAATGTAACCTTGCTTCCCATCATTTATAAGAGTATTTCCATCATTAATAGGAGTGTATATATATATATATATATATATAGTTTTTAAAAAAAAAATGGATATATATACAATGTTAAATTTCGTAAATCTCTAACTTAGAGAACTAATTAGCAATAAATATATATATACTTAGCATATGCGTGTAATGGAATATATTGAAAGTGCGAACTCCATCCATCTAGTGGAATCAAAGAGTGACTTCCCCCAACTATTCCGCCAAATCCAATCATATATAAAATATAACTAATATACCAATTTTGTTGGGGTACCATGATTTTTTTATTCTTTATTAGTAGGTCACCTTTGTTTATCTCTAAAATAAGCAAATGGGTTTTATCTTAAAGGAAAGATGTAGCAGTGGCATCATAAGTTGTAATAAAGCACTGAAAGCAGGCATGTATTTTGTTTTGAGTTATTGTTGCTCACTGAGACATTCAAATATAATACGAAAGTCCATAAAGTAAGCCACGAAAAAATAGGCCACTGAACCACGGAACTAGACGAATATTATTAATTCATAGGAAACTATATAATCTCAGCTTAGTCACATTACATCGAACGAAGTTAGGGATTTCCTTAATTCCGCCCATCCATTAAATCAAACAAAGTTAGGGGATTTCTTTGTATTGTCAGAGCTAGTGGTTGGCCACAAGACCCTGGTTCTATATTTCCCTCTTTTTTAACCGGTTTTGAGTTAGATTTCTCATTTAAATCCGGTTTGGTGTTAGAAATGGGTTAGATGGAGTTTTATTGTCGATTTTTTGGTTTACCGAACATTCATTACGTTATGCGGTTTAGACAGTCCATTCAAGATTTCATTTTTTAATGTGTTTCACCTGGTACAATATATGTTGACTGACTGACATACTGATATACAATATGATATGGTATAATGCGAGAGATAAATAAACACGAGAAAAACTTCGTAGACGTGGGGACAATAGAAGACTGATATTTGATTTTTGTGTGCAAAATTGCTTGATTAATTAACACAAATGATCAACAAAGAGGAGAATGTTGAAACAAAAGCTTCACTAGTACATACTAAAACTGACTTTGTGAAGGGTGTTGGAATCGAAACTACAAAGAACTCATTAAACTAGACTTGTCATGTTTAGCTGATAAATCAATATTTCATGCATGAAACGGAGAGATTATATGCTAACATACATCATTATTATTGGCGTGTACAAAACAGATTTCATAATATGATAAGTTTCCTTTAGCAGAAAAAAGAAGAAGAAGATAAGTTTCCGTCCGTTCTTTATAAAGTTGATAAAGAAATGATCAACTATTTTATAGTAATACATCAACTACGTACATATCAAAACATGACTCATTTGCATGTAACAGAAAAAGGAGGCATGCCATAAATGATAATAACTTTAATTTATTCAACTTTTTTTTTTTGGAAGATATTGAAGTTGTTGGACAAAGTTACAATAAAACGAATGATCGTTAGATATCAAACCAAGTTGAAACATAAATTAAAATAGAAAAATATACTAGATGAAAGTTAAAAAGGTCTGTGGATTATGGACTAGTGACTATTATTAAGTCCATGATGAACATTCGAAATCAATTATATTTTGTAGATTTAAAATTGTAAAATATAAGTTTTTTTTAAAAGAAAAAGGCTAAATTATAGTTCACGTATCTAAAAATACAACGATGATGTATTTTAGAGCAAAAAATAACAAGTCTAATTAAAACTTAAAATTGCTAATAACGCAATGAAATTTTTAATAGTGCTACTCGTTGCCCAAAAAAAAATATTTTACAATCAACGTAATTGAAAATGATAAAATATAAATACGTTTGTAGAAATTCTTTAATATTCCACATCATTATAATGAATCCAAGCCAATCACACGTCAGAACCTATATATTTTGTCATAGATTCTAATATTGAATTTATACACCGTAAGAAAGAAACAAAAAAATACTGGAGAAATATGTGCTTTTCGAGTAATGTACAAAATGTGCAGTGGATGACACGAACAAAATGTGGCAAGCCAGTTTAACTACACGTGTCTCATATAACGTATATAGTGAAAATAAAAAAGAAATCATAATTTTATATCGCTGCAATTAAGCTAGATGTGGGAACATTTAAATTGTCGCCAAATTTACGAATATTCGTAATTTTATTATCTTTATTTAAAATCAATTTCGGTTTGGTAACGTATCAATGTAATTTCCTTAGAATCTTGCAAAAACTATATGATTAAATTAATTTTGGATCAAAAAAGAAAAAAAAAATATTTTATTCTAAATAATTAAAACGTTCGAAATCCCGCGGGAATACGAATAACGAATATAGTTTGTAGTCGAAAGTGAATGAACATATAACACATATGCTGATATGCATGATTTATTGATTTTTCACTAAACAAATTAAATGCTTTATAGATTTAGATATGTTATAAGGAGAATAAAAGATTATAATTTTCTACAGGTTAACGTAAAAATAAGTCCAATGTGTGGAAACAACGCATAACATTTCCTTATAAATATGGGAAGGTTTGTGGTTGCCAAACTCAAAGCACATTGGTTCTTATCTCTCTCCAACACATACACACACACATACATATATATATATATAGAGAGAGAGGGGGAGATGGGTGAAGAGAAGCAAGGAGTGAGAGTAATCGAGGAATGGTCACCGGTTATAGTAATGGTGATATCAAATGTAGCGATGGGTTCAGTGAATGCGCTTGTGAAGAAAGCTCTTGATGGTGGTGTGAACCATATGGTCATTGGTGCTTATCGAATGGCTATTTCCGCTTTCATTTTAGCTCCCTTCGCTTACATCTTGGAAAGGTCTGATACTTAGATATAGAAATAACGAGATATTTATAGTATGGGCTATTTTTTTCCATAACAACGAGTTGTTGTAAGCGATATTATCTCGTTAAAGTTAAAAAAAATGATTAATGAAGCTTTTCTAAAAGTTATGTACTGTTATCAGGAAAACAAGACCGGAGCTGACGTTTAGGCTATTGATCGATCATTTCTTCAGTGGCCTGCTCGGGTTTGTCCACTCGAATCCAAATTTTAATTTATTCTTATTTTTTTCTCGTCCATTTTCAACTTATTCTGATATGTTATCAGACCACGTTGATTTTTTTGTGTTCTGTTAAAATGTTTTTCCTTTCAAGTACGACGATATAATAATCATATAGGCTCCAATTATTATCATTTCTAATTTATTTTTGGGTTTAAATTGCAGGGCAAGTTTGATGCAATTTTTCTTTTTGCTTGGTCTGTCGTACACGTCAGCAACTGTTTCGTGTGCTTTGGTAAGCATGTTGCCTGCAATCACCTTCGCTTTGGCCCTTATTTTCAGGTACTGATGGAACCATCTAGCTTCTTTATTATTTAGTAATATATATATATATATCTATATGACGTAAGATATTTATTATGCTCTATATTAAAATATTTAATTCATATAATATTATTTTAATTAATTAATTTTCTTACAGCTTTTATTTTAAATAATTATATTACCAATATTCATAGAATGTTAATAAATATATATTTTTAAAAATTGATTGTTGTGCACTATGATTATGATTTCCATTAAATTACCTTAACTATACGTAACTACAAGTCTACATCCAATTGAGCCCCTTTTTTATAGCTTTTCCTGATAAAGGTCTTTTTTTATTTTTTAGCTATACGTCGCATTTTTATAAATTTGATAAAAAAAGAATGCGGAAACTAATAAAAACACAATTCCTTGAATCAAATGGAATATAATCTCTCTCATTTGCGTTTAAAAGAAAAATACTATTTTATATATAGATCTTTTGTTGTTATCTACAACTAATACAACACTATCAGATCCTTATGTAGGTCTAAATTCGTTTTTTTGTAACGTAAAAGATAAACAATTTATTTTAAGATATATATGACGCATATTCTTAATAAATTATCTCGCATTTAATTATCATATAAATTAACTTACTTAAATAAAAACCTTTTTTCAGGACTGAAAATGTAAAGAATCTAAAGACCAAAGCAGGAATGTTGAAGGTGATGGGAACTTTAATATGCATAAGTGGAGCTTTGTTCTTAACATTTTACAAAGGCCCTCAAATATCAAACCCTCACTCTCACCCAGAAGCTCTTCACCACAACAACAACGATCAAGACAAAACCAAGAACTGGCTTCTTGGATGTCTTTACTTAACCATAGGAACCACGTTGCTGTCTCTATGGATGCTGTTTCAAGGGTCTTTAAACGTTAAGTACCCTTGCAAATACTCAAGCACTTGTCTCATGTCGGTTTTCGCTGCGTTCCAATGTGCTCTCTTGAGACTTTACAAGGGGAGAGACATTAAAGATTGGGTCATTGATGACAGATTCGTGATTACCGTCATCGTATATGCTGTAAGTTTAATATAATATAATAATAACATAAAAAAAAAAATAAAAATAAAAAATAAAAAAATAAAAAAAAAAAAAAAAAAAAAATAAAGAAAAAAAAATAATAATATAAAATAAAAAAAAAACAATAAAAAATAAAAATAAAAATAAAAAAAAAACAAAAAAAAAAAAAAAAAAAAAAATAAAAAAAATCAAAAAAAAAATAAAAAAAATAGTCTTAAGATAGCATTGTCTGTTTCAATAACAACTAAAATTTTACTATTATGTTTTACAATGACATGTTTAAAAAAAAAATAAAAAAAAATTAAAAAAAAAATAAAAAAAAAAAGAAAAAACAAAAATAATAAAATAATAAATTAATTACAGGGAGTGGTAGGACAAGCAATGTCGACGGTAGCAACAACATGGGGGATAAAGAAATTAGGAGCTGTTTTCACATCAACATTTACCCCAATTATTCTTATCTCAGCTACTCTATTCGATTTCCTCATCTTACACACTCCTTTATACCTTGGCAGGTAATTTCATTTTTTTTGTTTTTTTAATATAATTTTATATATGTAAAACGTAGGTCCACCATGCTCATAACACTAATTACAATTTTGAAACTTATGTTATTATACAGTGTAATTGGATCAGTAGTGGCAGTAATGGGCCTCTACATGTTCTTGTGGGGTAAGAACAATGAAACGGAAGCATCAACTACATTGCCTCCTTGCATGGATAAGGATGATCAAAATAATAATAATAATAATAATAATAATAATAATAATGGCTCTATGTCTCCCGTTTAATTTAATAGTATTATTGTTATTGCATATTTAAAACAATTGTTCTAATTAATGTTTGATGAGAGATTATTTAGAACATCTTTAATCTTATTCTAAATTTGGTGCCAAATTTTATTTTTCAATAAAATCTATTCCAATCCTATTTCATTTTCAATTGCAGAATGATATAATATCATTTTTTTATTGCATATATGGACCATCTCATTTCAAAATGGAGTTTTTGACAACTTCTTGTCTATTAAATAATATCGTTTGTCCCTACTCTAAAAAGTAGTATTTGTTATTGGATCAAGTCATTAAGAAGTGAAAGGAAAAATTATAAAGTAGGCTAACGAGAAGCCCAATGGACTATAAAATCATACCAATAGCAAATATTGTATTTGCTTCGTACTTTTACAAGCCCAGATCAATTGGCCCTTATAGAAAGGTCTTCAAAAACCGACACGTACCTGGTTAACACCATCCTAGCTGGCACCGTACCCATCATTTTCCCACTTGCTACTAATAACCGCCACGTAAGCATTGTGGACCCCAGGCTCGCCTTTTTTTCACCTAAGTGACCTTCACAAACAAAAGGAGCGAGACTTCTGGCTCAAAGAGAAGCAAGTTGGGGAGATACGAAAAAGTGCAGTGAACGGCCACTACAATCTCACCACGTGTCGGACTCCGATGACTTGTGTTTTTCCCATTTATACCCTTCGTGCTGTTTCAGCCTCAAATAAAAAAATACATTAAATTCCAAAAAATTGAAGGAAATTAGGGGAAATTTGTTGTGGCTGAGATTGCTTCTGGCTTTCTTCTTCCAGTCTTCTTCTTCAGCCTAAAACAGTCTTCCTTCTTCTTCAGTTATCTTCTTCTGCTTTCTTCCTTCTTCTCTATATCTTTTCTCCGCTCTGTTAAAATCAAAAAAAAATTGTATATTTTTCGATTTGATTGTTTCCGGGAACGATGACTTCTCCGGTCAGATGATCTGGTTTCTATTTCCGATTGCATACGTTGTTCCTCGATGGCCACTCTCAAGGGTATTGTATTTTACATTATTACCAATTTATCTTTAAATCCCTGTTTGGTTGCTGAGAAAAATTCACTAGCTCTCAGTTGTTAGCATAATCATACAAATCTAGATGTATAAGTCGTAGATTGATTTGGAATCAAGTGATTAGTAACTGATTTGTGGTTCTCTAAAGGTTTTGGCTGCGATGGATTCGTTTGGGTGAGGCTTTTGAGAAAAAGGGAATTCTTTTGAGTTCTGCTGGAGAAGCGACTCTGTTTCACGGTGGACTTTGAAAAGATTTCTCCTGGATTTCTATTCTCTCTTTTGATAAAATTCCAAACAAATCTATTTATCTTATTGCGGATCAAAATATTTCTCATAAAGCTCTTTCTCCCTTTTGCAGTTTCTCTAGAATCTAAGAAAGTCTTTTCAATTTGATCTCACAACGGCTTTGCAATTTGGAAGCTTTGATGTTTTGGGAGATGAAAGATGTTTTCTTTACTATATTAGAGAGGATTTGAAGCAGCGGAAAGCTGCAAAGATCCGGTTATGGATACAAACACATCTGGAGAAGAATTATTAACCACCAAGGTAAAAGAATGATGCTTAAGATTGGGGTTTATAGTTTGAGATTTTGGATTGATGTTGTGTGAAGATTTGGTTTTTGTTTTTCGGGTCTGTAAATGAATAGGCAAGAAAGCCATATACAATCACAAAGCAGCGAGAACGATGGACAGAGGATGAGCATGATAGGTTTCTAGAAGCCTTGCGGCTTTATGGAAGAGCTTGGCAACGAATAGAAGGTCGAATACAATTAGCTTCTGTATGCATTTAGTCAATTTAACTCATCTTTGCTTTGGAGTTTCTTCTATTTTCTTTTGTCTCCTCTTGATTCGGAGATTCTTCTCTTCTCTTTTTTTTCCCCCTTCTTTTGTGTGCAGAACATATTGGGACAAAGACTGCTGTTCAGATCAGAAGTCATGCACAAAAGTTCTTCACAAAGGTAAGTTAATCCTTCGAATCTTTTTTTTTTTGTTTTTAAACATTATGTCATGAACTTATGTTCAATGAGGTGTAGGTACAACTGGATGGTATTGAGTTAATATAACATCGATCTATGAACTGAGTCGATGACCATTGCTTGTCACCGTATGTGTTCTGTCTGAAAATAAAAAGGATGATTCTTATGGTTCTGTAACTGTTTTCCTCATTAGCTAGAATTTTGGCGTCTTGCTTAGTAGAGTTGGCCTATTCCGAGGATAGCAGCAGCCTTCTAGAAGTATCGATTTATTTCATTTTCTCTGCAACCAATCGAGATCAGGAATTGTCCTACTGGAAAACTTACTGTTAAGAGTAAAGAGAGCTTCATTCTCTTATAAGACAGGTCTATAGTAACATAACATTGCATTAACATGACACAATTGTGTGCATTATTCATTGAAGTCGATGAAATAATGGGATTGCATCGATTCTTTTAGCCATTCAAATGGAAAACCAAAAACTCCTTGCCCTATAGGACAGGAACATGAAGTAACTGTGTCATCAACCCCGAACAATTCGGGTCAGTATAAGACAATTTACTTCTACCCCGGCGCTATCAGTTTCATGAACCACAGGATTGCATTTTCCATCTACAGTCTGGAAAAAACTGACAGCTTTTGGGTTCACTTTCTCAGTTGGAGAAAGAGGCTGAAGCTAAAGGCATTCCCGTTTGTCAAGCTCTGGACATAGACATTCCACCTCCTCGTCCTAAACGAAAACCCAATACTCCTTATCCTCGGAAACCTGGGAACAACGCTGCATCTTCCTCACAAGTATCATCAGCAAAAGATGCAAAACTTGTGTCGTCGGCCTCTTCTTCACATTGTAATCAGGCGTTGCTGGATTTGGAAAAAATGCCATTTGCCGAGGTTTTTTTTTTCCTCTTCTTCATTTCTATCTTTTTTGTTTTGTTTTGTTTCTTCTTGTGATAGATTTGTCATGTTATTGTTTTCTATTCTCACTGGTTAGAAAACGTCAACTGGAAAAGAAAATCAAGATGATAGCTGCTCAGGGGTTTCTACTGTGAACAAGTACCCCGTACCAAAGAAAGTAACTCCAGGAAATCGAAACACATTCGTGGATTCTGAACCATCTCTTAGAAAGGTATAAAATGTTGTGGTCCAAGAACTTGATGGATGCTGTTTTTGAAGTTCAATAACATGGAAAAAGAAAACTTTGTTCCATTCTTTTGTTGAACAGGCAAATGCAGATAATGGAACAAGTAAGACCTCAAATGTGGACAATATGGTTCAAGATGTTCCCGAGAAGAACTACGACAGAGATGGTGACGGTATGCACAGCGCGCAGAACTACCCTCCTTGGCATTTCCCCGCGGATGTTGTGAACGGGAATGTGGCAAAATGCCCTCAATTTCATCCCCCAGGTATCATATCTCAAGACTTCATGTTTCGTCCTATGGGAGATCGAGTTCACGCTACAACAACATCATCTGCTACTACTACTTCTCCACAAGTGTTTCCAGCGTGCCATTCACAGGATGATTACCGTTCGTTTCTCCAGATCTCTTCTACTTTCTCCAATCTTATTATGTCAACTCTCCTACAGAACCCTGCAGCCCATGCTGCAGCCACATTTGCTGCTTCGGTCTGGCCCTATAATGCCAATGTCGGGAACTCTGGAGATTCATCGACGCAAATGAGCTCTTCTCCTCCGAGTATAGCTGCCATTGCAGCTGCTACAGTGGCTGCTGCAACTGCTTGGTGGGCTTCTGATGGACTTCTTCCTGTATGTGCTCCTACTCCCATCACATGCCTTCCATTACCAACCGTCGCAGTTCCAACTCCGGCAATGGATACCGTTGAAAATGCTCAACTACCGCTTGAGAAACAAAGCACAGCTCTGCAAGATCCGAACTTGGCTTCAAAATCTCCAGCTTCATCATCCGACGATTCAGAAGAGACTGGGGTAACCAAGCTAAATGCTGACTCAAAAACGAATGGTGATAAGGAAGAGGGAGTTGTTGTTGCTGCTGCTGCTTTGGATGATTCAAACGTTTCCCAGAAGAAAAAGCTGGTGGACCGCTCATCGTGTGGCTCAAACACACCTTCAGGGAGTGACGCGGAAACAGACGCATTAGATAAGATGGAGAAAGATAAAGAGGATGTGAAGGAGACAGATGCAAATCAGCCAGGTGTTATTGAGTTAAGTAACCGTCGGAGTAAAATCAGAGAAAACAACAACCCAATTACTGATTCATGGAAAGAAGTCTCCCAAGGGGTAAAACAAAAACCAATGTTTCATGGATTTTGCAGAGTTTTTTGGAACCAACACTAACCATTCGTATAAAATCTTGTCTCAGGGTCGTATAGCTTTTCAGGCTCTCTTTGCAAGAGAGAGATTGCCTCAAAGCTTTTCACCTCCTCAAGTGGCAGAGAATGTGAATGGGAAACAAAGTAACACATCAATGCCACTGGCTCCTAATTTCAACAAGATTCAAAATTCTTGTGATGCAGACCAAGAAAGTGTCGTGATGACCGGTGGTGAACCGGGCAAGAGCCTTATAACGAGACAAACAGGGTTTAAGCCATACAAGAGATGTTCTATGGAAGTGAAAGAGAGCCAAGTTGGGAGCACAAACAATCAAAGTGATGAAAAAGTCTGCAAGAGGCTTCGATTGGAAGGAGAAGCTTCAACATAACAGACTTTGAGGTTAAATAAAAGTCCACATTTTTACCAATATCTTAAATTCTAGTGTTAGTAAATTGCTTCTTCAATCTTTATGAAAAAGACTTTTTTCTTTTTTTAGATCCATCTGAACATTTCTTTGGTCATCTTAATTCCTGTAACATATTACGCCATCTCTATGTCTTGTCTATTGTCTCTGTTTGTGTCTGCCACATTTGGTCTATATGTCTGCTGCTGTTACTGTTAATTAATCATTTAAGCAATGGATTTATGTCTTTACCCTTTTTTTTTTCCTTTTGAATTCTGGATATTTTGTGAGATCATAAATAGTTTTTAGAATGATAAAATGAATCTCTTTTTTTTTGTTGTCTTTGGTTTCTTCCACAATGCTATCCGTTCAAAAAACCAAGAATGACTATCAACACTTTCAAAAATTAACAAACCAAGGGTCATAATTTATTTCATTTATCAAGTGAGATCGTATGAACATTGTTGTCATCGATCATAATTGTTTCTGGTCGTGATCATGATCGATTCGAATTATTTCAGCAACTCAACACTTTCAAAAATTAACAAAACACGGGATAATAATTTTTTTCCTTTTTAAACAGCAAATTTTCAATAAAAAATAACTTACTTAAACAACAGATTTTCAATGTCTTGATTCGGGTTTACTTAATCTGATGTTCTGGTTTAGTCTGAACGAAATATAAAACAAACCGAACCCGTTCGGTAGAATTACAGAACGTTATCCAAACAAAACTGAACCCGTTCGGTAGAATCTGAGAACGTTATCTAACGTAGCCGAACGTGTTCGGTTCCGTTAAAAAAACCAAGAATGACTATCAACACTTTCAAAAATTAACAAATAAAGGGGTCATAATTTATTTCCCTTTTAAACCGCAGAAAGGAACCGTGAGCAAGACACTAACAAAAAAAAAAAAAAATTCATTTGCTTACTTTTCGGATATTCGAACGTGTTCGATTTTTGACCGATTAAATGAAATCGTATGAACACTGTTGTCATCGATCATAATTTTTTTTGGTCGTGATCATGATCGATTCAAATTGTTTCAGCAACTCAACACTTTCAAAAATTAACAAAACACGGGATAATAGTTTTTTCCTTTTTAAACAGCAAATTTCATTAAAAAATAACTTACTTAAACAGCAGATTCTCAATGCCTTGATTCGGGTTTACTTAATCCGATGTTCTAGTTTAGTCCGAACGAAATACAAAACAAACCGAACCTGTTCGGTAGAATGTCAAAACGTTATCCAATCAATACCGAACCCGTTCGGTAGAATCTCATAACGTTATCTAACGTAGCCGGACGTGTTCGGTTCCGTTCAATAAACCAAGAATGACTATTAACACTTTCAAAAATTAACAAACCAAGGGGTCATAATTTATTTCCTCTATCAAGTGAGATCTTATGAACACTGTTGTCATCGATCATAATTGTTTCTGGTCGTGATCATGATCGATTCGAATTATTTCAGCAACTCAACACTTTCAAAAATTAACAAAACACATGATTTTTTCCTTTTTAAATAGCAAATTTTCATTAAAAAATAACTTACTTAAACAGCAGATTTTCAATGTCTTGATTCGGGTTTACTAAATCCGATCTTCTGGTTTAGTCTGAACGAAATACAAAACAAACTGAACCCGTTCGGTAGAATGACAAAACGTTATCCAAGCAAAACCGAACCCGTTCGGTAGAATCTCAGAACGTTATCTAACGTAGCCGAACGTGTTCGGCTCCGTTCAAAAAATCAAGAATGATTATCAACACTTTCAAAAATTAACAAACCAAGGGGTCATAATTTATTTCTTTTTTAAACCGCAAAAAGGAATCGTGAACAAGACACTAACAAAAAAAAAAAATTCTAAAGAAATTAGAAGAAAAGAAAATCTAGATTGAGATTTCGACATGTGTCAAATAATATTTCTAAATGAAAAAAAAATTACAAAAAATGGAAAATATCAGAAAAATATATATTTCAATTAAAAAAAAAGTATATAAGATTAACTAAATTTTGAAAAAAAGATTCCGACGCGATAAAATGATGTTAATTAATAAAATCTCTGGGTAAAATAATATTAGAAAATAAAATCTTAATTTAGGAAACTATAAAATCAAATAATATTTTTAAAGAAAAAAAAATTACCAAAGGGAAAAAACATAAAAGGAAACAAAAGGTTTATTTTTTTAAAAAAAAATTAAATTTAAATCATCGATTTCAACTACAAAATCAAACAAAAAATACGTGCAATGCACGAATCCATATCTAGCATTGTCTAAACAATAATATATTCTTAAATACCCATAAAACATTCAAATGGTTAATTTTTTTGTATAATCGCAAGATTGCATCAATTTATATAAAGAAATAGAAGCAAAAATAGTTATTTTAATTTAATTTTATATGGTTATAAAGCAAATTGGACCTATAACATGCTAACTTTAACTGTTTCGGGAATATGAGTTGAATCAATTTTTGAGTTCGAATATAAACTGAATTTAACGGTTTAACGCAACTATTGAGGTATGAAAAAACCAATTTTCCATTGGTGAATAGGATGAATTGATGAAACTATATTTTTGTATTAAAGATGATTGTGATTATGTGGATCTGAGAGAAAAGGTACAAAAATATCCAGAATTAAAGATGAATCAAAATTAGTCAAGTGTGGAGTATATTCAAAAGCATCCAATAGTATTTATAGAAGTGTGATCCGTATTTCTTGCTGCTTTATAGATACGCCTTGAACGCTTTGCATTTTCCACACCAACTCCCTTCACTTGTTTCTCTCCCAAAGCTTCTCTTATCCTTGCTACTAAAGATCGGCAGTTTCTTTTTGATACCCAAGGTATGCTTTTTATTCTTTTCGTTTCCTTCTTAGATCTCCAAGTTCGATGCTTTATCCTCTGGGTTTTGATTCAGATCTCAACCATCAATCGGGTTTATAGAGAAGCTAACAGATTTGGCCCAGATCTTTAGTGTTATCGATACATTAATCAATAAATGAATCTTAATTTCGGTGTAATTGATCTGAAATCGGTTTCCCTTTGTGGGGTCTGATTCGCTTTTCCCATTAATAAATTTGGTCTCTTGATTCGATTGATAGTCTCTCTCTCTCTATATATATATCATATCCGTTTAGGGTTAAGATGTATGATTCAGTCAGGTTTCAATGAGTGATGAAACGTTTAGAGACGTTATTTGACAGATGAGTGAAGAAGCGAAAGAGAACCAGAAGCTGCAGCGACCTACTCCTCGTCTTAACGAGAGGATTCTCTCATCCTTGTCAAGACGATCCGTAGCTGCACATCCATGGCATGATCTTGAGATTGGTAATAATCATTAAAGAATGATATTTATGATTATTTTATTCATTTTCTTGGAACCAAATCATAAATCTGGATGAAATTATGCATCTCTGTAGGACCTGGAGCTCCACAGATTTTCAATGTGGTAAGTTTCTTGTACGATTTGAGGAACGTGTACAGAGAATCTTTTTAATTAGGTTCTTGATTCATTATATGTTCGGATGGAAATTAGGTTGTTGAGATCACAAAAGGAAGCAAGGTCAAATATGAACTTGACAAAAAGACAGGACTCATCAAGGTTAATTATAATAAGATCTAAAGTTGATGTTTTATCTTGTAAATGGTTACATTCTTCTTCTTCTTTTTCTTCCGTAAAAACCAATATTACAAAGTTTTGATGTTCTCAGGTTGATCGTATCCTGTACTCATCAGTTGTTTACCCTCACAACTACGGTTTCGTTCCTCGCACTTTATGTGAAGACAATGACCCAATTGATGTATTAGTCATCATGCAGGTATCATTCTTTCTTGTCTCATATTATGCAACCAAACTTTTGTTTAGATTTCAGTAAACAAAATTTGTTTTCTTTTTATAGGAACCTGTGCTTCCAGGTTGTTTTCTGCGTGCCCGAGCTATTGGATTAATGCCTATGATTGACCAGGTAAAAAAACTAACTTGATCGATGAAAAAGGCTCTGTTTTTCTCTCTTACTCCCCAATCTTATAAGCCACTTTCAATGATTCTTGGTTTTTCTTACTCTTTGATTTAGGGTGAAAAAGATGACAAGATCATTGCGGTTTGCGTTGATGATCCTGAGTACAAGCATTACACTGACATCAAAGAACTTCCTCCTCACCGTCTCTCTGAAATCCGTCGCTTCTTTGAAGACTGTATCCTTTTCTCTATGTTCCTTCTTATTATCGACTTCTCTCTCAACAAGTATTAGTTTTTCCATTTAACCTATATCATAGACAAGAAGAACGAGAACAAGGAAGTTGCAGTCAATGATTTTCTGCCATCTGAGTCTGCTGTTGAAGCTATCCAGTACTCAATGTAAGTCTCTGTTTCTCCAT
Source organism: Alliaria petiolata (assembly GCA_020283515.1). NCBI lineage: Eukaryota > Viridiplantae > Streptophyta > Magnoliopsida > Brassicales > Brassicaceae > Alliaria > Alliaria petiolata. The sequence goes on along the minus strand of JAHZTW010000003.1, from coordinate 83,295,839 downwards.
CAAGAACCAAACTCTGTTAAACTGTGTAGCCTTAAAACAAGTCTGAATTTGAATCTCTCCATTACAGGGACCTTTATGCTGAATACATTCTCCATACCCTGAGACGTTGATGCTTTTCCTGGGAACATTCCTTCTGCAACATCTGTTTCTTACAATGATAATAAGATGCATCTGATCCTAATTGATACTTTCTCTGCATTTTACTCTAAAACTTTGGATTTATCATTTGTCCTTGTGAACTCAATAAATTTTGTTTTAAAGACACTTCTTCTCTGGGCGGCATTCAACATTTTAGTTTTGTTTTTGGTTTAATCCTGGATTATATATAACCAAATTTGAAATTTAACTAAAAATACCCGGAGGAAATGTATAAATTCATTAAACTCTTACAAGTTCTATATAGAAAAACACCTTTCTTTTACATTTTCTTCTTAAATTTAAAACCGTGACGAAGGAACAAGTGGAGTTTATGTTTAACCGCAACACGAGCGAAATTCTCGTTGTTAACCGCTGCAGCTCGAAGATCTGTTAACCGGCTAGGAGGAAGGCTTGTGTATGTGAAGAACAAGTGTCTTGTAATAAGATGATCCAAGACGGCATCACCAACAAATTCCAATCTCTGGAAACACGAAACACCTGAAGACGGTCTTGAAGCATGTGTTATAGCTTCCAACAAGAAGACCTTTCTCTGCAAACTCGTATTTCAGAGCTCTCTCTAGATCAACAAATTCGATGCTCTTGAGCACGCTCTCTGACCGGTTTCACCGTGGCTTCGATTTCTTCAGGATCATCCTCCACATGGATCCCAATCCATTTCATCAGATGATTCGCTGCAATTTTACCGCCTTCCACGTAATAAACACCGATCAAAGCTTCAGCCAACGTCTTGCTAGATAAAACTCGGTAATTGAAGAAATTAACTTTAGTAATCAGGCATTGAATGACTAATCTTGCCTTCTTCTTCAGCCATCTTCTTCTCAGTGATCCTCAACCAGATACAAACACCGGTGAAGCTAACCATCAAGCTCGCGATTCCACTTCCTAGCCCAATCCCAACGATCGCCACCACCGATAATCCTTTGCTCTTCATCATCTCCTGCAACGGATATCCGTACAATCCTCTGTTCCCTAGGAACGAGCTCGCGTTAAACCTCGGGAAATTCCCGGTCCTGTTCGACAAATACGTCGGAATCTGGCCGGAGAGTTTGTTGTTCGACACATCGAACGCCGATAGTCTCGCCAAGAGCCCTAGCTGCTGCGGGATTGGACCGGAGAGTTGATTATCGAGGAGATCGATGACGTTGAGGTAAGCGCAGAGAGCGAGCTGCGGAGAGATTTCGCCGGAGAGACGATTGGACGAGAGATTGAGTACGGCGAGGTTAACGAGAAACTGAATTTCCGGCGGGATGTCGCCGGAGATCTGGTTTGAGGATAGATCTAGGGATTGGAGGTTGGTACAGTTGGAGAGAAACGGAGAGATTGAGCCACGGAGGGAGAGATTATTGAGAGATAGCTTATAGATTCTGCCATTGTTACAGGTAGCACCAGGGAGATAAGAGGTGAAGCCAGAGCAAGGATTAGAGAAGACGGAGTTCGTCCAGTTCCGGAGATTACTCGCCGGATCCTCTAAGCCTTGCCGGAGATTCTTCAAACACGCCTCGTCGTTCGGATCGGCGGAAGTCAAACGCGGTGCCGTTTCGAAGCCTAGGAGGAGGAGGAGGAGTAACCGGTATTTAAACCGGTGACTCCTCGCCATCGATATCTCTCTCTCTTTCTTAATGCTGCTCATGGAGATTTGAAGTTGGGGAAGATGGTCGCGAGAGAAGAATGATCCAACAACTGTCGAACATTTACGCAGGGGCTGGTTTGTGGAAAGAAGCAGAAGAGACGAGAGAAGCCATGAATATTGCCAACGCTTTTTGAAAACATAATCATGAGCCTCTTTCTTCTTGTAGAGTGGAGATGATGATGATGATGATCATCGTGAAAAAGCTATATTTTTAAAGTTCCAAAAAAAAAAAGAGCTGTATTATTTTTGTTTTTAAATACAAAAACGCACCGTTTCACCTATCTGACAATCCACTGGCATGAACCAAATCAGTATCGGGTCCACTTGTCTCTCGCAGATACCGCAGTATTCGTTACCAATAATATATAATTTTGATTTTATTTTATTTGTTTATTTCACAACCTCTAATTTCTTCTTATAAATTTTTCTCAATATTCTAGAATGAATAATGATATCCCTTAGCTTATGCTATAAATAGTTTATGCTTCAGCTTCGATGATTTACATTAGCCAAATTTACAGAATATTCTCATTACTTAAAATAAAAGTGAAATAAATATGAAAAGTAGCAATTTTGTTTTTGAAAACCCAAAAAAAAAAACAAAAAAATAGAGAGAAAATCCCAAAAAAATAATAGACCAAAAAACTCACACCTACCAAGAATCTTGATTTCTTTAATGGTATTGGAGTGGACTGTATCAGTATCTATCGTGGGATAGATTAAATCTCTTTTTTTTTTATAGAGTTCTACACATTAAATTGAAATTATCTGTTGTTATGATTTCTGGTCCAGTAAGTTGAAAGCATGTGTACAGAGAGACTAGAGAGTATATGGTATTGCGAGTTGAAAATGGCCACCACTAAAGCAATTTCACCAAAATTTTCGTGAGGTGGTCCTTAGTGCTTTACACTTATTTCACTTTTCATTAACAATAGTAAGGCCTTTCTATCACATATTATAGGTGAAAATCCAGTTGAGAAAATTATATGTATATTTTATTTAATGGTTGTGATTCAATGTAGTTGGAGATGTATAAACCACTCGACCTCGTTTTACTTGTTAGCCCATTTTCAGCCCATTTATAAGTTTGTAAAGCTCGGTGGTAAAACTAATCGGTCATATGAGATCTTGGGCCTAGCTCTTGGTCACACTCAGACGTTTAGAATTATCATTTATCGTTGTTGTTTTTTTTTTTTTTTTTTACAAGTACAAAAGCAGGTCTCGTGTTAATTGCAATGGTCAATATAGTTTGTTTTATTCACTTCTTCTCCGGCCATTCTAACATTATAGTTTTGGTTTGGTTTAATCCTGGATTATATAACCTATTTTGAAATCTAACTAATAATACTTTGACGAAATGTATAAATTCATTAAAATCTTAATACATATGCAAATTCTATATAGAAAAACACTTTTCTTTTACATTTCCTTCTTGAATTTAATACTCCGTATTAAATAAAACAGAGGAAGTAGAGGACTGATTCAAATGAGAAGTTGCTATAAAGCTAAGTTTAAAATTTAAAGTACACCTCAGAACGAATAACCAAATCCACAATTTAATTCAAGCAATGGAGAGCGACACAAATCAAGAAGAAGAATTTTTATTTAAAAGTTGAAGTAAAAGAATAGCAGCAGAATCTTTAGCCTTCTTAACACTCGGCATCGGCTCCCCAATACATTCGTCAGTCCATCCTTTATCGCTTGTATTCACTCTTACCCCAAAAGTAAATCTCTTTGCATGCGCCGGTCCTCCTTCTTTCACACATCTACAAAAATTCACCACAAACCCACAAAAACATCACAAACAAAACCCAAAATATATATATATATATATATATATATATATGTTCATCAAACCTCATTTAACTTCAATGTTTTATTTACCTGTAAGAAGGCATTGGCCAATTCTTCCTCAAGCAAATATCATTCAACGTCTGTCTCGTAAACGTCTGATTGCCATTCTTCTTGTTCCCATTCCCATTCTCGTCTTGATTCTCTCCCGCGTTCCCATTCGCCTGCTTCTCTTTCGATTCCGCAGCTTCTTTCTCTTTCAAAGCAGCGAGCGCGTTCCTCGCCGCCAGCTTCTGAGCCATTTTCTTCTGCGGGTTCTGCGCGACTCCTACTTGAACACCGTCTATGAAAACCTCCACAGTCGCTGTGTTACCACTCCAGCACGCTTTGTATTCTAACCCTTCTGCTTGTTGCTGGCACCGTTCTTGCAGCTCTCGAACCGGATGCATCGGAAGCGTCTCTGGTGTCACCATTGGTTGAAGCAAAGGTTGAAATACCTGCAAAATTATGCCAAAGTTAAGAATTATTATGGAGAAAAAGGAAAAACCGAACTTAGTAGAGTTTTTTAACCGAAATAACTAACCTTCCAAGCAGCAGTTGTATCTTTACCACTATCAAGAAAGATGGCACCTGCGATAGATTCGACAATATCTCCCAGAACTTTAGGGGCTTTACAGTCTCCTAAACCAAATGAGTTAAACCCTGGTTTCGAAGACTCGGTTAGAACTTCCTTCACAAAATCCCGAATCTGAGAACAAAACAAGAAAAAAAAGACCAAACAGTTAAAAAAATTGTAGTTGTTTGAGAACAGATTAGTTTGTTTATTAAAGTATTGTTGACCTGTTTCTCGAGGGCGCTAGAACCGTGACGAAGGAACAAGTGGAGTTTATGTTTCACCGCAACGCGAGCGAAATTCTCGTTGTTAACAGCTGCAGCTCGAAGATCTGTTAGCCGGCCAGGAGGAAGGCTTGTGTATGTGAAGAACAGGTGTCTTGTAATAAGATGATCCAAGACGGCATCACCAACAAATTCCAATCTCTGGTAACACGAAACACCTGAAGACGGACTAGAGGCATGTGTTATAGCTTCAACAAGAAGACCTTTCTCTGCAAACTCGTATTTCAGAGCTCTCTCTAGACCAACAAAGTCGATGCTCTTGAGCACGCTCTCTGGAACATTGACAGGTTTCACCGTGCCTTCGATTTCTTCAGGATCATCCTCCACATGGATCCCAATCCATTTCATCAGATGATTCGCTGCAATTTTACCGCCTTCCACGTAATAAACACCGATCAAAGCTTCGACGACATCGGCCAACGTTTTGCTAGATAAAACTCGGTAAGAGCTCAAATCGCCCTCTAGTTCACCATCTTCCATTTCTCCATCTTCAAACACGCCGTTGTTTCCCTCGGAAACCGGTTTCTGCTCCTCGTCGAAAAACGAAGACCCTCCTCCATCTTTTGTGTCCTCGTCGAAAACCGGAGGCACGCCAGGAGCAGACCACCTAGAGGGGGCGAAACGGTCCGCCTGGATATAGGACTGAAGCCCTTTAACCAGAGCATACTGATAAAGAACCATGTTGCTAACCATTTGCTGTCTCATCCTCGTAAGCTGACCCTCGTGCTTCTGCGGATACTTGAGAAACAGAAAACGGCTAACGACCCATTTAAGATACGCATCTCCTAAGAGCTCGGCTCTCTCGTAGCAGAACGTCTCCTGGCACGAGGCAGCAGTCAAGGCCTCCAGAATCTACATGTATATATAACCAAATGAAATTTGTTTAGAAACAACAAAACAGGACAATAAAAAAAAGACACTAACTAACTCGGCATAATAAAAATACCTTTGAAGTTGGAATAGGATAGCTAATCAAATTTTTTAGTTGAACAGCGAGCAACATGCTCTCAACTCTTCTCATTATAGAGGGTAACCTCTGGGCACCTCGGACAAGTGAACCCGAAAGCGGATGCACAACGCATAGTTCAGGTGGAAGAAACACGTAATATGTTTTATCAAGGATCGTCTCAGATTCACCTTGCATTGCAAAAAAAGAAATAAGAAAGTGTGTGGCTAAATCTATAAATTTTGAAGACAAGAGAATTTCTTAGTACCTGACTGTTCAAACCGAGGAGAAAGAAGGTTCTTGCAATACGAAACACCTCGTCCTTTGATCAAAGGTTGCTGCTTACAATTCAAATCAACTCCATACCTAATCGATAACATCCAAGAAGAAGACTTGATAGCCCCAATTACCTCAGGTTGTGAAAGAAGAAGAAGAAAAGCCTGTCTTATACAAGGATATATATAGCCATAAAAGTAGATATCTCATAATACATAGACAGGATTTGCTTCTCCGTCCTGCACAACACCGGAGGTGAATTGAGGCCATGTAAGTCCTCGTGGTAACAGAAAAAAGTATTAGTAGAGTGGTTAACTAATGAAACTTGGAAAGAAAAAGAAAAAAAAACCAAAGAAATTTGAAATGGCTTTCATACTTTTGCTTGTAATAGTCTGCATAAGTGTTGTACTCCAAGGGACCTAAATATCCCTCTTTCCTTGGGAATGACGTTTCTGCACTCATATCGTAGCAAATAGAGTCAACATAAAACCGCTTCCCGGAATGTGCGGCTGTCACAATTTTCCCTAAAAGATTTTCTGCAACCATGCACCCATCTGCCATCATCAGCTTGCCTTGTGATAGTCGACCACCTTCTACTTCCTTCTCAAAAGCATCTCTTACAGGTAACAACCCAGAAGCTCTCACCACATCGAAAGATGCAACAGCTCCTCTAATACCATATGTTGGGTGAGATTTCTGCACAAACCCAATGTTGTGACGAAGTTTACCAAACCCATACTCCCTTCTGTCCCCACCAAGAGTTCTCTCATTAGTCCCCAGATATACATCCGGACGAGCTCTCTGAAGCGGGTTGTCCCACACAGTGGTTACAGTAATCTTTTCAACTAGTTCCCAGTTGATTCCTTTTATGGGTTCTGCAGACGAATCGTCAGTAACAGGGACAAACAAGTAGGCCTTTGCAGGATCCCATGGTGTCGTGGAGGGCTCGACATCAACATCTAACACAATACTCATCAACCTCACATGAAATTTTTTAATAGATGATAGCTGCACAGGAAGATGCCAGCAATAAGTATAATAAGATAAGAGTTTTTCAAGCACACATAAATGTGAGGGGAAAATATAAAGTTGTTGTTGTTCAGTCCAACCTGGCTTTCTGTAACATCCAGTGATCCCCTGAAAGCAAGAGATGCTTTAGTGATCATGGCCCGAGCAACATAAAGATCCATAGACATCGATAATACCTGCCACGGTTATAAAAAAAAAAACTTTAGAAAAAAAGGGAAAACCATTGTTACATGTACAAATTCTAAAAACTTTAAAACCCGTGGAGACGGAATCAAGAACCTCTGCATCCAGCTCATTGCCAAAAAGAACCGCGAATTCTGAAACTTCAGTTATGAATGGATCTTTTGAAGACCCGGAATCTACACATCTAACACTGTACATGTATAAATGGAATAGCTTTGAGCTCTCACAAATTTCCTTTCCTGATAGAATCCATTCTCCCTGTGCACAGTAGACAAAAAAAACAATCAAGTTTTGAAACCACATTTAGCAGTTTTTTCACAGGTTAGTGCTATCATTACCTTAAGTACATCCGCCACACCTTCGGGATAGAACTCTCTATGCCTAGCAGTTCCAGGAACAGGTTCGCCTTCCTCATCTTGGTCAACCTTCTCAACGTCTTGACCGCTTCCCTTGTCCGGCAATAGCATATCCGTAAATGCACCCATCTCATGCAGTTTCTTGCAACCAGCTAGACATACAGCCTGTATAATCCGACGCATTACTAAGTCAAGACACGGAACACTAAAAGATAATGATACAAGACTATGGTTAGGGCGTTTTTTAATTAATGGGTTTTGGTATTTTACTATATGAATTAGGTTTTCATATTTTCCTTTCTATGTTAGAGTGCTTTCCTTTTTGCATTAGGTTTATGATTATGTGTTGTATCAAGACCTATATAAAGGGTCTCTATCGGTTAATAAGAAACGAACTTCCAAGAATTAACCTTAATCTCCAAGAGAGACTAGGGTTAAGAGGACGCTTAGCTTAAATCTTCTATCTATCTCTTACGTCAACAAAGGTTCATATCAGATAACAAACAAACAAACAAGATGAACGAGCAAAAGATCTTAAGTCCACCTGTTGTGCAAGACGCATTGAACTGCAAACAGGACCCTCGAGTATTTCAAACGGTGCATTGCAAGGAAGCTGAAGCCTGCATGAATACTCTGTGTGTCCCCCAGGCTTTTCGTGTTTCTCCAGTCTAAACTCAGGACGAAGAATCGCATACCTGAGACACAGGAGAGAAACAAACCATCATCTCAATCACGAATAAGAATGTCATTAGGAAGACAAAAGTTATCAGTAGACTTACCTGTCACCGGGAAGCTGAGAGCAGTAGAAATGTATGAGACCAACCGCAGAATTCAAGCTAACCATGGCCCCAGTTGTCTCCACCTTATAAACTGTACCAGGCACAGCATCAATGGAGATAAGCCTCGAAGTATCTTTGAGATGACTAAGATCAGTCCTCTCTATTGCTTCTTTTCGCAGTGTCTCCTCACTGTTCCTAGCATTCCTTAAGAATGCTGCGTGAGATATATTTTCCCTGAAACCAACACATGTAGACAAATATAACAAAACTGATTTGGAGACCAGTTATTACAAAAATCAGATGAAGATTTTAAAGCTTACCTCTCAACCATGAGTATGTAGTCTGATCCAGGCTTTCTAGCCCGACCACGCGACTGAATGTATGCTAGCACCGTCTTTGCAAGGTCGAAACGCATAACAACGTTACATTGCCTAATATCAAGACCTTCCTCAGCAACACTTGTGGCGACTAACAGTGTCACCTATCACAAAGAGAGAGAGAGATGTCAAAAGAATACAAGTAGTCTTAACTTTTTACCTCAGGAAACAAAGACAAATATTTCATACATGCCCATCTCGGAATTTGGAAATTGTATCCTGCATTTGAGATGATTTCATTTCCTGGCTGTTATTGTGCCCGATCATGCTAGCGCACCGTATAAAACCAAGAGAAGGCAGCTCGGCGAACACCTGAAGAAGAAAAAAACAAGCTTAGAGATTCTGACAGTAAAATGTATTTAATATCAAATTTTTAATCCAAACCTTTGGAAGAACCAAAGCAGCAACCACTCTCTCAACAAAAACAATAGCACGAAAATCGGCTGTGTGCTGATACTTGAGGAGAAGTTTGATCAACGATTGAACTTTTGGAGTAACCTTCCCATCAGCCACTGCAGCGCCTATTACTTCATCAACGTGCTCCCCTCCAGAGACCACTAGAATCCATAGCATTGTCAATATCAGGTTTCTCGAACCGGATAAATTGGTAAACAGAGAGATACTAAGAACGCGGTTAAGACTTACCATGATCATCAGGGAGCTCTCCTTCCTCCATCTCATCATTCGCGTTACCATTTTCCGGCTTGCTAAATTCCGCGGCGGCCTTCTCAGCAGCAGCTCCTTCCAGAAGCTCACATTGCAATAGCGACACCACCTCGCTGAGGTATGATTCTTGAAACTTCACATCGACTTGGAAATTCACCCTCTCGTCACTTTGCAACGCAGTCAAGAACGATTGTGCCACCTTGAGAGAAAAAAACACACACAAAGATGATCATCTCAAACATAAAATAACATAAACCATTTTAAAATCATCAAAACGGTTTTCTCTTTTTTTCACTTACCTTGTAAGCACACCATTGACCCAATTCAGCAAGAGTGTAATTAATAGCTCTAAGTTTATGAATCAAATTGGCGGCGCCATCGCTCTCCGTTCTTTCAGAGACGCCATAAACCTGTTTGAATCCATCCTTAGCTCCAGCATCCCTGGCCCCCATGAATTGCCACTTGCTTTTCCTTGAGCTTGCTTGTGCCGCTTCCTCAACAGCTGAAATCATTTGCTTTATCTTCTCATGAAGAGACCACATAGTAGCAGCTTTGTCATACTCGACCACAATCTCTGAAGGCATCGGCACATGCTTCTCCAGTTCCTTTCGATCCTTAATCGTACAAACCGTAGAATCCAACTTGGTCTCGAGATTGCGTATTTTGATCGCACAGTCTACTTGGCTTGAAACACCTATGTAAATAAAACAGAAAAAAAATGTCACTTTGAGGAACATTAGCAAGCAAGATCCGGTTAGGAAAAATCTATACAAGAAACAATAAGTACCCTTTAGATTAACAGGGGAAGCAGTCATTCCGAAGATGGCAGGTCTTTTATCCTTTGGAGTTGTGTGGTAAAACTCCGACATCACTAGTGAGTAGGGATGTTTCTTGACAGCGTGGTGACACTCGTCGAGAATAAGAAGATTAATCGCTTCCATTCTAATAATGCTGTGCCTCAGTATATTCAATAGAATTTGTGCTGTCATTACTAGAACCTGCATCCAAGATTACAGAGAAAAGCCGTAAACTTTAACAACCACGTAATAAAATAAAACAAAAAGCTCAAAGCCCGTGTGAAGAAGAAGAAGAAGGCAGAGAAAAAGCAACCTGCTTAGACTCAAACTCTCGCTGCCACCTTCGAGCATCCCAGAAATCTTGTCCCATCTCACCACAGTAATGCCCAACTTGAAAACAAGTCTGATTACGGATCACTTCCGCTTGCTGAAAAATATAAGATTTAATTCAACAAACTGAAATCCCAAAAGGTAACCAATTTTTTTCAAAAAATACAAACATGTGTGTGTGTGTGTTAGTTATTTAGGTACCTGATAAACCAGAGGCACTTTAGGAACCAAGAACACCGAGAGCATTTTTCTGTTCTGGCTCGTTAGATCCTTATGAACACTTTTGATCAGAAGAATCGCGATAAGAGTCTTTCCTGCACCGGTCTCAAGGAAAGCGATCGTGTTTTTCGCTTTGGCTTGTTCAAGCACATCCAACTGATATCGACGTGCCTGCTCTTCCACAACCTTCTCTTTACGTTCTTCAGGCTTGCTCTTACTCTCATCCGCCTTGTCATTGCTTTCTCGGTTTCTTCCACTCTCTTTCTTTACATCTCTTTCATGATCAGATTCCCAAGTCCCCGACCGATAAACCAACTCATTTGAGCCAACTTTATCCCTCTCCCAATAGCCCCTAGCTTCTCTATCTCTACCATCTCTTCTGTAGTTGTAACAATCTCTTCTCTTGTTGTGGCCCTCCTCGTCCCAGTTTCGACTCCGTTTCCTATTCATAAACCTATCCCTCTCCCTAGAATTAGCCTGTCCTCTACCCGAAAGGTTACTCCTTTCGCTCTGGTAACTACATACTCTAGCTCTCTTCCTATTCTTCTCTCCTTCCTCTTTCGACGCTTCGTCTCTTTTACAGCCATACTTTTGCAATCCATTCCCCTTCACTGAGGCTGTAATCTCTCCGGCAATCAACTGAGGAGCTTCACTAACCTCGCTATTACCGTTAATTCTTTGAGGATTGGTCTCAGGGACGCCATTGTTATGAGCTCCGTTTGGTAAGCCTCCACCGTTCTTAATACTATCTAGAATGTGGTCAATTCCACCGAAAAAATCGTTGTTCACTCCGCTTTCGTCTATGGATTCAACGACAGCAACAGAGGAAGGATCAAAATCAGACACGAGATCATCGATGAGATCACAAGAGATGTCCTCGCAAGCATCTAGCCAATAAGAAGGCTTCGTGTCCTCCCTACGCTCATCCCCCATCACCATATTCTATAATAATCAATCGAATCAAAAACAGAACCGAAGCACGAGAATTGAAGGAACCCAGAAAAGGGAAGATCTTACGGTGAGAGAAGAGAAGTGTTTTAGGACAGAATTAGGGTTAGATAGACCGTACGAAACACGCCAATTTTCCAGGTTAGAGGGGTCACGAAGAAGAGCAAGCAAAACCCTAGAGTACGAAAGATGATATTTCTCTTATAAAATAACTAGGAATTTAAACCCTTCAAAACTTTTGCAAAGGGTGTGATTCTAAGATTCCACGGTCTATCGATCCCCTACTCTGTTTTCTCTCTTCTTCTTCTCTCTCTCTCTCTCTCTCTCTCTCTCTCTCTCTCTCTCTCTCTTGGTCTGTTTTCCACTTGTTTGATTCCCTTGTAATTATTTGCAATATTACAACATAATAAGAAAAAAGGCCATTAAAGAAGAAAGTGAAGTGATTTTTCTAACTTTGTGAAAAGAAAAAAAAGATTGTTATTTATTACTTCATTTTATTCCAAACCAACCGACCTGTAAATTCGACGCGTGTGGCAATTTCTAATAAAATTGTACATCTTCAACCCCCAAAAAAAAAAATAGTGAGACACATAAGATTTACGTTTTTTTCCTTTAACAAACAAATTATTAAATAAAAGTGATTTGAAGTGATTTGAAGTGATTTGTAATGATTTAAGTTTTAACGAGTTTTTATATAATTTGGTTGAATTATGGAAATTGTTATGATTTGTTATTAAAGAAAATATAAGATTTTATATTTTTTATTCGGAAACTCTATTAAAATATTCTAAAATCACTATAAATCTTTTAAAATACACTACTTAAAATATTTTTAATAACATTTGATTTGATTTAATTGTTACAAATTCTTGACTGAATAACATAAGATTAGAGAAGATATTTAAAAATCATTAGTTAAATAACAAAAAAAAATTTAAATCACAGAATATTCTAAAATTTCTAATCCAATACATCCTTACAAGATTTTAGAGCGTTTTTGTTACTTTAATTTATTTGCTAGTTGTATAATTTGATTAATATAGAAGTTATGTAAAAAAAAAAATACAGTATATAAATATGATATCAATTTTATTTATCATAAAATATATTGATAGCAGAGTCCCCTTATGTTTGAGTTTGACTATTTTCCGAGCGGATTTTTCCGCCCGTGGTTAGATTCTTACGAGACGGTCAAAATGATTCCAACCTTTTTCGCTCTTTACTGTTTTCAGGAAAGTTAATATTCGATGTACCAATGAGATAATGACAGGTGGAAAGGCATTAGTGATTCTGATGCTTTCTGTCATTCTGTGGACCAACTCGTGCGATTTCTTTTTCTTTTGTGAAACTTATCAGTATTCAGAAAAGAAAAAAATAAAATACCAGCCATACCTTGTTTTTAATGTTCGTAACGCTCTACTTTGAAACTAGCATTGGTTGTTGCTTTAAAAAACAAAAAAGTTACTGACCATTGGCGTTAAAGTCAATTTTAAAGTCCTTAAAGTCAATCAATCTAGTATTAACGTGTGAATCGTACATTTTAAAAAAAAAATCTACAAAAATGAAGATCCGTAACTCTTTTTTTTTTTTCAACAAGTCTATTTTTTTAATGTATAAATTCACACACTCACACTGTTAAATTAAAATCCGAGTTGAAATAACTCAAATCAAAACGGCATATGCGAAAGAATTGAAGATATGAAGTCAAAAAAATGGGCCTGAAAAATCTAAAAAGATATTATTTTGTTCTTCTTCCAGATAATTGCAAAAGTTTGCATGAAAAGCGATCTAAAGTCGATCGAATAAACAATATGTCATTATTCTCTTCTGAATGTGAAGACAATTGCATCTTCATACACTGACTAGCTTACAATTCACGTTTACTACTCTATCTTCTTCTTTTTTTCTGTCGAAAAACAATTTCTTATTCTTATTCGTTTATTACTTCTACTTTCTTTGGTATTTGATTTCTTATCGGGGACATGGACCTAATACATATTGATGTATGATTGGATCTCAAGATTCTCAGAGTAGCTTAAATTTTGAAAAAGAATTGAAATTATTCAACCTTTTCCTCCATCACTGAAGGGGCCAATTCATCATAAGCATAGCCCATTATTTCCGAATCAGCGGTACATGGGTGACCAAGCAACATTGACAATGGGCCTCACGCCTAGAAAAATTAGAAGACCCAAATACGAAATCTCTCACTTTCATATAATATTTTTTTGATATCGTTCGCTTTCATATACTAGTAGTCTCTCTTTTTTTTTGAACCTATATACTAGTAGTCCTCATCACTCAATATTGTGTGATCTGTAGCACAACACGGATAATGCCGCCAAAAATAAAAAAATGGCACAAAACGGATATGTACTTAAGAGAGTTGAAATTATTTTATAAATATATATATAGACGGATTCTATTATTATTTTGTCAACGTAGACATGCGCTTCTACATGACTACATGCAATACACATCAGTATTACGGAAGATCCTAGCCGCACCATGCTTATCATAATAACAAAATCTGCAATGAACTATAATATAACATTTGAATTTGTAATATTAACTTAGATAGCGCCGTATTTCGTTGTGAACGCACAAAATTGACCTTTTTTGGACGGTTCGGAGAGAGAGAGATCCAACGACTCTGAAGCCTGAAGTGTTGTGTAATAAGATCACAGGGTTCTCACGTTTCCTGTGACCGGCTTTAAATGACCCGCGCCGTCGCTTTAGCAGAACCCCACCCGCTTAACTGAAAATCTAAATCCAATAGATCCGAATTAGATTTTGCAGAATCAGAAATTCAGAGAATACGAAAAAGAAACAGCCAGGTGGTCGGTTCGGCCGCCGCCCACCCCCCAAACCGGGCCCGGTCTAGTTAACATCAATACCAATCCCTTTCCGGTAAGAAACTACGGCGCGTGTATGTCAAGCACCTTTCACCCTTTTTTATTAAATGCCAGATTCCAATTTAATGACGACTTCCTCACGCACATATATTACTCTTTCTTATATTTTCTTCCTGCAAACAAATTTTTTATTTTTTATATACAAAATTCGCGATAAATAGTGCGTAGCTAATTAACTAGTGCAATTAGGTTTTCTAGCTGAAATTTACCATTTCTCGGTTTAGTCGTTTTGGTTACGTTCGATAATATTTAATTTGGCTTGGTTTAGGTTTGGATTTAAATTTATGTTTGATCGATTCTACATTTTTTTTTAAACGACAAATGTCAATAATATCAATATTTTTAATTAATAATATATGATTATATCAATTGAATATTTTTTTATTACACATAGAAATGCTTTTCGGTTAGCCAAAAAAGTTATCATATGATTTACATAAAAAACCGGCTTGATTTTGGTTCAGTTGGGTCGGTTTAAATGCATGGCTCTATAACTAATTATGTTGTTGTAAGTATTATTAGTTATGGGTTATACAAAATAATAATTCAAATGAGAGAGAGAGAGAGAGAGACAAGGACAGAACAAAAGCCTGCGAAGCCTCCAACGGTATTCAATGTGGACCAACCTTAAGTGTGGGACGACTCTATCCATCTACATTTTATTATATAAGTATGGTTTTGTCCGTAGCTCAATTTAGCCACTTCGCATTTCTATTTTCTAGGCTTTTGTTTTTTTTTTTAAATTATTTTATCTGCGATGGAAAATTAATAAATATCAGGAAAAGTTTTTTTCGAGTTTGCAAGATTGACCATATATATATTATATATATGTTTTAATTTAAATAGTAAACGAGCAAAGGAGAGCTTGGCGATTAGGGTTTATGTTTATATACCTCACCACTTGTCTCGTTTCGTTTATTTATCTTGAAACGTGCTTTGATAATTTATATTCGTGGACCGTATCGGTCCATTCGTTCTTGATTTCTAGTGCGACTTATCAAAATAAATTGAATGCAACTAATAAACTATTGACTAAACTATTTCAACATAATATACCAAAAACAAACAGAAATTCAACATCATCTTGAAATGACATTTAAATTTATCAATTTCTTAATCGCAATCAAAGGCCCTTTTTCCTTTGACCACTACAGATCTCGTGATGTAAAATTTAAATCGTGATTATTTGTAAACATCATTTCTGCATAAACGATCATCTAAAGTGCATGCAACCCATATTTCAAAAGAATAATATAATATACATAAACAATAATACGTACTTATATCATTAATTTTTTTTCCAAACTTCCGATCTTCATATCTTCTCAACTTCCTAAAACATAAATTATGACCTTCTGATCTACGCTATATCTTCGATTAAGTAGATAAAGTGAATGTTGTTCGTAAGCAGTCTACACGCAATATTCGGCTTCTCGATAAAGAAAACAACTTTACAGATGAACGAATTGTTTGAGGGTTGATTACAAAAAAAAATGTGATAACCTAAGAAAAAGAGAATTTCTCAATGTACTTGTATATTACTGTATAATGTAGATATACTTTCTTGTTTCTTCTATATACTTTTGGACCCACTTCTCAATCTTTATATGTGTGCTCGTTTTGAGGTGATTAGAATTATGCATATATAATCTAAGTTAATTAAGACTCCTAGACTTTGGGGCACACATGACAGTTGTTGCCATCATCAACATCACATAAACCTGCTCCATGCAAATGGACTCTATTTTGCACCTACTGCTGATAACGACCCATCTCTCTATTACTCTATACACATATATTAGTACACAATATATGCAAATCCACACGCTCGCATTTCTATATTAATCTTTACTATACTTCATTAATTTTCTTGATGATTATGCAAATATATATTTAGTAAAAATCGATAGCTACTACCGACAAATACAATAGGTACCACCGAATGTTTTCTTATACAGAATAGGATTAAAAGAATCGTATACTTTGATTATATTTTAATAAATTTTGTATAGTTATTATAAGTTTGGTTAAATCTCAAGGAGTTCAATATCATTAACGTGTTTTCTCATTATCTATAACCCGTTTAAACTCGAGAAACATGATCATATATAAAATAATACATTTTAGTTGAAAAACTACTACAGTTTTATTTATTTTCTTACCAAAAATACTACATATATAATCTATCTTTACTAAAGATTCATAAATCATTTTAACCTCATTCTAAACTTGAAGAACCCTTAGCTATACCTATAAAGTTTATGGTATTTTTGGAATTTTTAGATTGATGATGATTTTGGAAAACAAAACAAAACATAAAATACGATACTTTTAAGAATTGCCCAACTTGATATTTATTAATTTTTACATTTATTTTTTGAAAATAAAAATTAAATTAACGATAGTAAAATATATTCATAGTAAATCAACGACTGTGATGGTATTTATGACCATTAAGCCCCACTACATCACATACCTTAGTTTTTTTTTTTTGACAGAGCAGCTTTTAAAAACGACCAAGTTCTTAGCATTTCTCTTTGGCTATATGACAGTACGTTCTATAGAAAAGTTAAAATTGAAAAAAAAAAATCCCAAGGGCCCAAGTTCTCCTCCAAGTTGATACAAAAACACCTATTCACAAAATATAAATATGAATAATCAATAAAGAAAATAGCTAGGTGTGAAAGAGATCGAGAAGTGTGGGGATGCAAAAATGTGAGGCTGTTTGGGACAAACTCTAGAGAGAGGGAGGAGAGTAGTGAGAAGTGGTCCTTACTCTATTCCATGTTTACTGTTGTGAAATTGTAACACTTTCACCTTCTCACTACCCTTGTCATTTATGTTTGCTTCCCCTTTAAATCCAACCCTTGCTTTAGCCATTTTATTCAAATCTTATACACACCATATACATCACATATTTATACTATACCTAATCTACTTTTAATCGATATTTAGAAAAACTCTAGAGAATAAAAATTGACAAAATATCTAAAATATGATCTCCAATACAATTTAGGAATCAGTACGATATATTCTTAAAGTATCTAATTTTTTGAAATTATCGGATTATAAAATAACAAAAAAATTTCAAAACTGCATTTGAATTATGGATATGATTATATCTATTTTAAAATTTAGATATCCAAATAATTTATAAGAAATTTTTTTTAGTATATCATACAAATTATTTCAGCTCGATAAATAATTAAATATATATATAGAGTTGGTTAATTAATTAGAATGAGATATATTCCTTAAAGCATAATCTATAAAGGCTTTTGTTTTGTAATAAGATAGTTGCAAATGAAAGATTATAGGTAGAGAGGTCCCCTTCGTTTTCAAGCTGTTGCAATTCGGTAAATAGTTAAAAAAAAAAATATATATAGTCAATAATAAATTGCTTTATTTTAGCTTTGCCTTTAAATTAAAGAGCGAGGGCTGCTTGCAGGACAACTTTTTTTAAGGCATACTTTATAATTATGTAATACAATATACATTAGCAGACACATAATCTCTCGACACCGTTATCTATTTACGGTTCAAGATATACAAGGCTAGCTATATGATATGAATTGATTTTAAGTGTTGACAAAAAAAAAAATTGATTTGAAACAGTGGCGGAGTTAGAAAATATTTTTATCGGGGTTAGAAAAAAATATACTATAAAAAAGTAATCTATAAATTACTAAAAAGAAATTACAAATTATAATTTAAGTTTACTCATAGCTTAAAATTTTTTTATCACCTTTCATTTGTTACATTTTAAAATATATTTTTTTGATATAAAATCACTTGAAAACTGAATACTGATGCGATTTCATAATTTTGTTTTGACGATAATGCAAAAATTATCATTTTATTCGATAAAGACAAAAAAAAAAAGACTTACTAACTCTTTTTTTATTTTTTAGTTTAGTTTTTGCGTTTATATTTTCTAAATAAAAATAAAACTAATATTTAATAAACATTCACAAAATTTATAGATCATTGTTGTGTTTGAATTTGGGCTTAATCATAATATGAGCCCAAAGTTTTAATAAACAAAAATATAAATTCATTTACTTAATTAACTAACTCTAGTTTTTTATTTTTATGGGGTCAAATATTTGTTTCTAATGGGTCATAACAATTTTATTTTAGTTTTTTTAAAAAAAATTCAAAATTTGGTGAGATCAGCTGACCCCTATTCTCTTACTGCCTCCGCCCCTGATTTGAAACAAGGTTATTTAACCAATTTGAAAAAATACGATTTTGTCAAATACAAGATCGGCCGTGTTTCAAACGCGAATTTAAAGTATACCACCCTATACTTATTACATATTTTTCTGCACGTGATTATTGATCATTCATATCTTTCGACTAACGTACTCATGACATGTATAATAATATACTTCAAAATAATAATAAATAAATACGCAGTTTAATTACTGGGAAATTATCTGACCAGGTGTGACAGAATTGGACATTTTCTTGCTGTCTCAGAACATCAAACGCTCTTGTTATGGATGTTGATGATTATGACACATAGAAATAAAATAATAAAATATTATGGTCATTATTTAACTCAAATTATCAATTAATCCAGTTTATCTAATATAGCGCAAATAAAAGCTGATAATGTTTATACTCACATTTTAAGTATTGGTTACAATAGTTAAGCTAGTTAAGTTGTGATTGGTAGTCAACATAATGATGTGATGACATAATAGTTTTGCGATTGTGTAACTTTTTACCAATAATATCTAATATTCTATTTTCCAAAATATATATTATTCTATAGGTTTAACTTATTTTTTTTGTCCTTTAACAAAAAAAACTTAATTTTGTTGTTAGCTTAATAATTTGACCCATTAATTTTACAAATTTTGTTTACAATGATGAGCCTGAACCGAACCTCGTAAGACATCGTCGTGATCAAATAATTATTTTTGTTGTGATTGATGTATATGTATCAAATTTTGGACAACACAAAACATGGAGACACCGGTAGCCAAACCTCCTTTCCCCTTGCGATCTGTAAATTAATTACACAATTAATTTTGCGAGATTAGTTATTTGTTTTTTTTTTCTTACATAGAGATTATCAACTCTTCATTATTTAATTCCTTCTCATAACAGTAATAGACTGATAATTCACGTGACTCGCTCTGACAAGATATTGCTAAACAAAATCTGAAAAAGACACAGTTATTATAGTATTGCTGCTATTGAATATTGATCTTTGTTTTTTAATTTTCAATGGCATGATTAAGTGAATCAATATCATTCCTAAGCGGTAAAATAAATTTTACGGTGGATATATTTACACGTAATCTATCCCTCTATATAATAGTACGTGTTTAAGTGATGAATTGATTGTTTACTAGTTCAACCAAATCAGATTATTAATCGGTTGATCGACAAAACTGACTTATATAAACTGATATGTCAAAAGTCGAGGGACTGATGGACGTTATTATAAGTAATTTTATTAGGTAAGTTACAGGAACAACCAAATGTTTTTTGAAAAGGAGGAACAACCAAATGTTAATTATGATTTAATCAACACTGACGTTTTCTTAATTAGAGGAATGTATTTTATGCACTTTTCATAATATCGCCTATATTTTTTTTTTCATATATAAGATACAATATTTAAAAACGCAAGTGAAAATTTTTCAGATAATTGTTTGATTGCTTACATCACACAGTAATTCATATTTAAGCGTATTTGAACAATTTTGTTTTAGTATTATATTTTAAAATGATTATATTACTGTTCGAATAAGGGAAAACTACTAAAAAAAACTTTTTGTGGTAATTAATAAGATAAATATCAGTCGACAATTACTTTTGAATTTTTCAGAGTAGTAAATCAACTAGGGTAAAAATCTAGAACAAATCGAAAGAGTATATAGACCGAGACGGTGAAGGCGTTACAACGCGTGTGTGCATATGTATATATGCATACACATGTTTAAGTAATCATGACATGCCAACAACTGGAATAGTAGTAGGTGAGGATTATATATAATCTAATGTGATCAAATGCGTGCATGTATGTAATCAAAAGCGTGCACGTGTGTATTTATATTGATTTTGTAGTTGATTTATATATGGAAAAAATGTGTATTTCTTTTCTGATATATACATATACGTTAGTAAATATATAAATCGGAATCACTTGACTAGTAGTGCAAACTTACAAAAACTATATCTAAACTCAAATTGCTTTAATTAGTGCTAAACAACGATAATAATCTGTGAACAAACAAAATTATAAAAATACAAAACAGCCTGATTTTAACCAGTAAACAAGGAAAAATACTACAAAAGGAGATTAACGGAATCTCAAACATTTACACTTGGTCGACAACTACACACACTCACATCTACACACACGTATATATACACATATGTTAGACATTATATATAGAGATATATATAAACACATGTACATATAGATTTGAAATTTCAATACAAAGAGCTAACTCGAAGCCTAATGAAAAGGACAAGAAGCTCACATGACCCGAACCATATCATTCATGGGCCCCTACGCATTACTCGGTACCAATCTATCTCTCTCTCTCTAAGTCATGAAACTCTATCAAGAATCTCAAGCCACCATTTTTTTTCTTCATCCCGTAAAAAGATAGAGAGAGATCCTCTATTGTTTGGCAAGAACCCAATTTGAGTCGAAGTCCCGATTTGCTTTGATCTTTCTCTTTCCTTGATTTCATCTGAGGGTCAACGAGAAAATCGTTATATATACATATATATATGTATACAGTTTGATTTCGATTCTAGGGTTTTCATATTCTCCTAAATTTTTGTGGTCAAAGAAGAAAAGCAAAGAACCAAGCGAACCAAGAAGAGAAAGACAAAT
Organism: Alliaria petiolata; assembly: GCA_020283515.1. Taxonomy (NCBI): domain Eukaryota; kingdom Viridiplantae; phylum Streptophyta; class Magnoliopsida; order Brassicales; family Brassicaceae; genus Alliaria; species Alliaria petiolata. The sequence continues at coordinate 83,274,676 of JAHZTW010000003.1, read as the reverse complement.
TCAATTTCAATTTCAATATCTCTCTGTCTCTCTCTCTCTCTCTCTTATAAGGTGAGACCACACCAGAACTTTAATTTTTTTTTTCTTCTTCCCTTCTTTTAATATATTCTTTGAATTGTTTTCATTAATTCATCTACCCCCTTTTTTATAATTGTGGCTGGATTTTCGTTTCGTTTGGTCTTTTAATATTATCTATCTAATGTATGTTGAAGATCTCGAGTTGAGTCATCATCGTAAATGACTATGAACAACGGCCGCAACAACTCATCAATTCAAGAACAACAAGAGAAAGGTTTAATCTTCATCAAGATTCACTAACACCCATCTCAAGTAAAGGAAGAAGGATTCAGTTCAAGTACAAGAAAAAAGAAGAAGGAATCTTGATCAAGAATCACCAAGACCCATCTCTATCCATCACAAGACAAGGAGCAAGATTTTGGCAAGAACAACAACAAAAATCTTGATTCAAGAAACCATCTCATAAATCAGGATTTCTCCAAGGAAAATCAGATAAATCCTCATGGATCTATCCCTAGCTCCGACAACAACAACAAGCTCCGACCAAGAACATGACAGAGACCAAGAATTAACCTCCAACATCGGAGCCAGCAGCAGCTCCGGCACCACCGGAAACAACAGCGATTTCTCAATGATGATGCTTCCTCCGCCGGAGAAAGAACACATGTTCGACAAAGTGGTAACACCAAGCGACGTCGGTAAACTCAACCGACTCGTAATCCCTAAACAACACGCGGAGAGGTATTTCCCACTAGACTCATCAAACAACCAAAACGGCACGCTGTTGAATTTCCAAGACAGGAACGGCAAGATGTGGAGATTCCGTTACTCGTATTGGAACTCTAGCCAGAGCTACGTGATGACCAAAGGATGGAGCCGTTTCGTCAAAGAGAAAAAGCTCGACGCAGGAGACATCGTCTCTTTCCAACGAGGAATCGGAGATGAGTCCGAAAGATCGAAACTTTACATCGATTGGAGGCATAGACCCGACATGACCCTCGTTCAAAATCATCAGTTTGGTAACTTCGGTTTCAATTTCAATTTCCCGACCACTTCTCAATATTCCAACATACTTCATCCATTGCCGGAATACAACTCCGTCCCGATTCACCGGAGCTTGAACATCGGAAACCACCAACGTTCGTATTATAATGCACAGCGTCAAGAGTTTGTAGGGTATGGTTATGGGAATTTAGCTGGAAGGTGTTACTACACGGGATCACCGTTGGATCAGAGGAGCATTGTTGGATCTGAGCCGTTGGTTATAGAGTCGGTCCCCGTGGTCCCCGGGAGATTAACTCGGGTGATGTTGCCGCCGCTTCCTCCGCCTCCTTCTACGGCGGGAAAGAGACTTAGGCTCTTTGGAGTGAATATGGAATGTGGTAATAACTATAATCAACAAGAAGAGTCTTGGGTAGTCCCACGTGGCGAAATGGGTGCATCTTCTTCTTCTTCAGCTCTACAACTCAATTTATCGACGGATCATGATGATGATGGTGATGATGATCAATTTGCTAAGAAAGGGAAGTCTTCATTTTCTCTAGATTTCAACCCATGAGAAGTTTCATCATCATCTTCTTCTTTGAATCTCTCTTTATTTTATTTCATTAGTTAATTTTCCATGGGAATTATAGATCCTAGCTAGCTAGTGAGGGGAAGAGAAAAAAAAACGATCTTCTTCGTTTTGTTTTTTTTTTGGTCATGAGTTTTGTTTTCAACATGTTTCTTGATGTTCATCACTAGGCTTTTGTCACCATGTTGAAACTCGCATCTTTTCAATTTTGTATATAAACTTATATATAAATATGATTTACATAAATTGACATGTTCACATGATGTCTCAAATTTTAGTTAACTATATCCATAAATTCTATATTAATCTTACTACTTGACACTCTGTGAAACTGCCTATATAGGCTTTAGCTATAGCATTTTATCAATCAAACAGTGTTCATCATCGTTTATTTTAAATAAAAAATTAATATCATTTGATATTATATAATTGACGAGGGCGAAAAAGCTTATAAATTTCATGAATTGTACTCTCTGTGCCTATCTCCCTACACTGACAAAGTGTTTCATGGTACATTCTAAGCTAATGGGCAGGTCCAAAAAAAGCCTCTTTTTCTCTCTCTCTCTAATGGTCCTATTTTGTTTGTTTGGTTACTCTTGTAATTTTGCTCGGTTAAAGAGATTTTTGCAGGTTATGGGCAGTGAAATAAAGAGAAGCTAGCTATGGAAGAAGGACTGATCCATCTAGTAATTCAATTATTAAAAACAAAAAAAAATCAAAAGGTATGATATGTTTTCACATTGTTTGACTTTTTATGATCTCAGATTATTTAATTTCTCATTTTTTACTAATTATAGATTCTTGTTTTGTATTAACCTTCAGTCAATATCTTTGTTTGGGTTGTAAGTTGAATTGATTATTACCAGATCAGGTATCTCTGTAGTGCTCATAAACTCACGAGTTCTTTTAGAATGTTAGTTCCTTAATAATTTGTCAGTAACTATATATACACATGCCTCTGCAATCTGCATATACATAGCTGCCATATATATACACGTACGTAATTTACACATGCATATGTATAACTAATTAAAGTGATATGTGATAGTCTATGTAGAACTTTTCCATTTAGTCCTTCGGGGATTTACTTTTCATCCTACGATGTTCAATAGATTATATATATCAATATTCATTGGTATTATACATTTTTATAGTTTCCTATACAAACACTATTTCTAATCTCTTGACTAAATAATTTAGTACATGCATTATAGTGAAAGTGCGATCATATACAACATGCTAACTATATCAGATCATGTTTGGCACATTTTATTTTTTTTACATTTTGTGGTCATGTCAATTATATATGCACACACGTTAAGGACCTAGAGAGAATAACTAGAAAGGTCCTTCAGAAAACTTACTATTCCTCCATTGTCCATTCATATAGTAAGATTGCGTTAAGTGCTAACTTTTTTTGCATGTAGAGATCATTTGCACAATTCATTCGTAGATTTGATTTCTCTTCTACTGTGCATGTAGACATAATTTACACGTTCTATTATCCAAAATCTTCGTAGTTATATATAGAGACATTTTGTGCATCAATATTTCATGTAACTAAGCACCCGAGCGAGAATCGTATTTTCACTAGATGTGTTTTTTCTCTCTATCTAATACTTCAGATTTACATGGCGCAACGTGCGAAAATTTAATGAATTTGTATACCTTTCGATAAGTGTGAGTGTCCGTATATCATTTGTGATCGAATGATCCTAAAAAATAGGATACATGTTATAACCTACCATTCTAAGTACTTCATATATATTAATTGGACGTCAAACAAAAAGGTTAATAAGTGTGTGTGTGTGTGCGCGCGCGCGCGCGAGCATTTTAACCCAAAAAAAAAGAGAGTTGTGTATGCGTACGTGTGTATATGCAAGTACTCACAGTGAACATCAGACAGCTAATTATTTAAGATCGAAATGGAGATTAGATAATAGAAGCATACATAGAGTATAGTTAAACATATTTGCAAAGGGATGATCAAATGGAATATGTAAATACGTATTCCAAATAGTCTACAAGTAGCTATATATATTTGTGTAGACATATATGTCTCAAAAGGCTTGTGCATAGTTATCAAAAGAATATAAATGTACTTTTATATTCAAAAGATCGCATAGAAAAGAAGATATAATTAAAAAAGGGAATAAGTGAAAAGTACGGATGGGGTTTTAAAAAAATTAGGAATGACTAAAGCACACAATATTGTAACATTTTCAAATGATCAGTTGTGTAAGAATAAAGAGAATAAATGACATGCTCCAATTATTGTTATATAAAATAAAAATTCATTCTCATTAGATTCCTAACCTAAAAGAGACTGCAAATATGTAGGCCGGTTAGGGTTTTTATAGGCATGATTGATGATGATAAGGAAACTTCGTATTGGGGTTAATGGGTTCTTCCCTATCTTTAATTGCTAGTTCCATTTAGAAAGTTCATTTTTTTAAATAAAAGCAATTATTTAATTGCTAGTTCAACTTTTCATTAACCGTTCCATTTTTCGTTTGTCAAGTTATGCACTTCTTAAATTTTAAGGGTAACTATTTGATCTAAGACTCGTTTCCAAAACTTCGTCATTGATGCATATAATGATATTTTGTTTTTACAAAACTTCTCCATCACAAATCTTAAATTATATCTGGAAAATAACACGACTGTAGTAACAATGTAACATTAATGAAACTACTACACTTTCTATTAGGTCCTGGTCGCTTCCAATAACTAATCCAGCCTTAATAATATAGTGTCAAATAAGCTTAATATTATGTGTAAACTATGATCTCTTAAAGTTGAGATTATATGTTTTGTTAAAAAAAAAGTTGAGATTATACGCATTTCAAAATCTTTACGTCACATGATCAAGACTCGAGTTTTAAGAAGAAAAAAAAAAGACTCGAGTTTTATGCAATTTGACACTAGACGAAAACCCGGTTTAGAGCGAAAATGGGCCTATCGTTTATAAATGAAAGACTTCAAAAACTAGCCCATAAATTAAGCCCATTAACGTCTAGAACAGTAGCCCGGATTCTAATTGCTTCTTCTCCAGAGAGAGAGAGAGAGAGAGAGAGCAATGGCGAGTGAGTACAGATGCGTGGGATGTGGGTTTAGGGTTAAGTCTTTGTTCATTCAATACTCTCCAGGAAACATTCGTCTCATGAAATGCGTAAGCTTTACGATTCTCTTTGATCCAAAAATTCGTTAGTGCTTTAATCTTGTCGATTTTTGTTTCTTTAATTTTTGTAATTTTTTCCAAAGTTTCCATCTCTGAATATCAAACGTTGTTTATTTAGGGAAATTGCAAGGAAGTAGCAGACGAGTACATCGAGTGTGAACGCATGGTCTGTTTCAATCACTTATTAGTTTCCATTTTTGGCTCTCTTTTTTTGTTTGTTTGTTTGCTTTACTTCTCTTTGGGTTTTTTCTTGGAATTTAAATTGATTATTTGGCAGATTATTTTCATCGATTTAATCCTTCACAGACCCAAGGTGTACAGACACGTTCTCTACAATGCAATTAATCCAGAAACTGTAAATATTCAGGTAAACTATTCCAATTCGACTTCTTGATTTCAAACAATGCTATAACTACTTCCGGTCTGATTCTAGTTCTCTGATCTTGTATTGGTATTCCAAAATGTCTGCTTTTGAAAATCGTGTTCCATATAGTTTGTATAATTTGACGTCTCAGGTTTTTCAATGCTCAGATTGATCAATGCTGTGGACAAATACCATTAAGTCTAATATCTTACTCAATTTTGTTTTGCAGCATCTGTTGTGGAAGTTGATCTTGGCTTATCTCCTTCTAGACTCTTGTATCCTTTTGTTTTATACTCTTTTCACTGGTCAAAGTAGCTAGCAATTAGTGGTATAGTTTTAAAGCATACACATTTTGAAAAGCCTTAAAATTCATCAAAGATAGAAGCTTGCTACTGAGAAGAACTGATCAGGCTTGGAGCTCGGTTCTTATGTCTGTAAAGGTTAGATCTTTTTTTGTTTAAATCATAATTGAATTATTTGTTTTCCTCTTGATGTTTATTATTGTCTTGGTCGTTAAATAGTTGAGAAAGGATTTTAGACTGTTTTTGCATGTAGCAGGTTCTAATCGGCGTCCTATCTGCAAACGTTGCATTTATCTTCTCTTTCGCCATTGCGGCTAAGGGTTTGCTAAATGAAGTTTCCAGGTGATTTTATTCCTCTTATTGTGATTTTTCTTTTGATTGTGTATGAGATACTACTTTCAAAGCTTCCCCTGACTTTGATTTTTGTATGATTTTGTTGAAACTTGGGCAGAAGAAGAGAGGTTGTTATGGGAATATTGATCTCGAGTTACTTCAAGATCTTTCTGCTAACTATGCTGGTATGTTGTAGCGTTACCTCTGACTTAAGTCCTAATATCGAAGTACCAAGTGCTTTGCTAAAAAATGTCGAATCTTGGTTATTACAGGTGTGGGAATTCCCGATTTCAGTGATCTTCATTGTAGATATACTTGTCTTAACATCAAACTCCATGGCTCTTAAAGGTCAGACACTCAGACCTTCAAGAAATTGTTCTTTATGCATGAATATTATCTGATCGACCTTAGACAGAGTTGTTATTGTTTTAGAATCTCACACTATACAAGTTGTTTCGTGCTTTTTTACCAGTGATGACTGAATCAACCATGAGCAGATGCATAGCCGTATGCTTAATTGCGCACTCGGTTAGATTCTTGGTGGGTCAGATCTTTGAGCCAACAACATTCTTGACACAATTTGGATCTCTAATGTTTTCTTTATTCAGATTCGCGTGATCTGTTTATGTAAAAATATTGCAAACTACACCACAAAAATATACTCTAATTATTATTACACACCTTTTGTATTTTTTTTTTTCTCTCTGCACACATTTTCCCCCCCTTCTTTTCTATGTTCTCTTCTCTACATACATTAATCACACAACTTCAGACTTTGCCCGCGAGAAAACAGAGCAAATAAACCAAAACAAACAGAAAACAAGAAACAAAAAATTTGTGAGCAAGGATCGGATTTGACCTCTTTTAACCAACCATAATGATCCAACCAATGATGGAGATGAGCAATAAGAAGCCAATGATCAGGTTCCTGAGATAGATCCTCCGTGAATTCCTTTGACTCATCTGCTCTAAAACAATCCAGTTCTGCTTCACCGTGTTGGTGGATGGAGTTTTCTCGATCGAGTCTTCAGCCACTTTGCACTCGCATTCGCTTTTCTGCTTATGTATCACCTGCAAACAGATCCATATCCCATGATTTAACATAACTAGAAATTGATGAAATTATGATTTGACATTTTTGTACCAAAATCATGTAACAGACCTGTTCTTTGCCCTGCAATTGCAATTTCACCTGCTTTGGTTGCTCTTGTGACTCATAGTTGTGCAAAGGCTCAATAGTACTCAATAAAGGAACATCATCTACAGGGGTATGGTATGGTCCATTTGAACTACCAACACTATCAGTCGAGCTCCAAGCGTCTTTGCAAATCTATTAAAGGCCAAAATTCGACGTGTGAGCAAATCTGAAACAGAAGAGATACGGGTTCTGATTATATATATGTGTACAGAGCTTACCATTGAGTCAGTGTCACTATCACTGCTATCATCGGTAAAAACCCCAGTCACCGGGTTTTTCGGCCGGTGAATACTGAGATTCTCTTGCATATATGTCCTTTCATTTACCAGAGAGTCGAAATCCTGTTCAACCAAACTCTTCCAAATATCCTGATCATCTTCATATGGGGCCGAGTAAGGAACTTGTTGTTGCGGGTTGAGATTGCTACTAGACCACAGGCCCTGATTTGCTAGATAATAGTCAGAGTCAGAGAAAGGGTTGAAAGATGCTGAATATTCTTCAACTGCTGGGTGCATGTTATAGTCGCCACTAAATTGATTTGCTGAACCATGCTCAGGGAAAATGTTGTAAGATCCTGAAATCGCTTGAAGTGATTGGTCGATCTGAAGAGATAAACAGTTTAGAGATGTGTAAAATCAGTTTTTTCCCCTTGGGGGTAAAGAGGAAACAAACAGTGTGGAGTGGACAGTGACTCACCACAGAACCTGCACTATGAGTAATATTGGCGACAAAAGTGGGAGTTGGCTCTATTGCTTTATGAGTTAGCATGTTCCTGTCGTCACCTTTATATTCCAGCCTACAGATGGCATAGGTCCTCTGTAAAACAATTTTAAACATTTGAAATCCGCAGCGTAGATATTCTCACCGAGAGTTGTATCAAAAGCTAAGTCATACATAGATTTTGAACCTCAACATTCTCTCCATTAACAAACATTGGTCAGTTCTTAGCTGAGCTATGTAAACAAAACAACCATTCCCATAAAGTAGTCATATCGTAACCATGGATCAAGCAATAGAAACCACAGATACAGCTTTATATATGACTAAACTACAACCAAAAGAAGCACCATGGATCACTTAAGCAATAGAGGGATCAGTGAAAAAACACAATTAGGTGAGCAAATGGATCAAAAAGAGAGAATACCTTGTCTTCTGGTAAGAGGGTGTAGTGATACTCGTGAATAACCCAATCAGATTTGGAGCCCTTGGAGCTTGCGCCTCTTCCCCTGTGGAACCCTAAGACCCTCTTCTCGCCAATCTTTCCAGGGACTCCACACCAAAAACCCCACTGATCCTTAACATCCACAGACTCTCCGGTGAGTTTCCAGAACCCAGACCCAGAAATCGTTCTCCTGCTCTGTCGATTCCCACTCGCGTACTTGTTCTCCCTGCGAGAGAAGAAATACCACACGGGATCTCTCGATTTGATCTTAGCTTGCACTGATGATACATCAAGAGCGCAAGGGAGAGACCAAAAACCCCTAAATCAGAAACCAAAAACGACGATTCAATTAAAAAAATAAATTAAAAGTATCGGAAACTTACGACGCAGCTCCCAAGGATCGAAGCTACAGATGTTGACTTCGTTAATGGATTCGACGAGCCCTTGATTTCCCGCGATTTTGTTACGGAGAAAATAACCGACGAGCTCATCGTCCGTCGGACGGAATCCAAACCCCACCTCGCCCTCCATATTTTACTCGGAACTGTTTCGGTGGTTTCACCGCCGGTCGCTCTCTCTCCGATTATATGTCTCTCCGATTCAGGTTTGGTTGATTTATTTGGAGGGAGAGTGACTGCAGAAAAGAGGAGTTTAAATATTAATTTTCTTGTTCAACTTTAATAAGGATATTCGGTTCGATTTGGTTTGTTTTGGTTTTCACATAACCATTTGACTAGATATATTAAAGTAAGATTTCAACTGCATTTTGATCTTAATCTGAATTTCTTCTACCTGCTAGAACTAAGATTTAATTAATAAACATAACTGAGAATTAAAAATATATATTATATTTATATAATCGGTTTTATGGTTTGGATTTTTTTTATAGAATCGGTTTACTTGAACCAAATGAATACGAACATCACTGTGTGTGTTAGAAGAAAATATAATTTTTAATTTAGGCTTAGTCGGGAAGCTGGACGGTCAAGTGGGCGCCACAAGAAAGTAGGATGAGAACTGGAATCTGTCTTCTGCTCCTAAAAGAGCTATTAACACACACTACTTCTTTTTATAAAAGTATAAATAGAATTTAGGGTGATTTTAATATATATACATTGTTGACCACCTATTTAAGTGATTGGTAATGAATAATTCATAATTAGCTAGTTAAGTAAGAGAAAATATTTTTAATCCCAAAAACCCTTTTTTGTTTTATCTAATTACACAATTGTCATTGGTCATTGAAAACTCAGTTGTCGACGTCACTATTCTTTCGGTAATACTGTTCACAACAACCCAACGACACTGTTTATCCCGATTAAACCGTTTCCCGACACTGTTATTGTGAAATTAACATGTAAAATCAGTTAGCATATTATGGAAAATATCAGGTCAAACTAATTATCATAAAAAATATCATGTTACACCAATTATTATATCATAAATTATCATGTTTATACAGTTATCATACAATAAGAATATGAAATATGATTAACACAATTATCATATAATAGAAAATATGATTTATTATTTAACTAACTTTGTTATCTTAACAAAGTTATGCGAATTATAT
>JAHZTW010000003.1:83197068-83264212 GCA_020283515.1 Alliaria petiolata | reverse complement strand
TTATCTTATCCATAATAGTATTTGATTAAATTGTATCAATTGGGTACACATTTTGCCTCCTGCATCTCAAACTCATAAGTGAAAAACTTGGACTGATTTTGAACAATTAATTGTATGAGTTTCAATTATATAGTTTTGCTATGAAAAAGCATGGTTGTGGGAATAACATATATATGTGAGTTGGTTTACATGTTTTATGTGTAGAAATTAAAACATGAGATATGTATTGTTTCATCATCGTGTAAATCTAATCAAGCAGAGTTGTATATTTAAAATAAAATATATATTTTTTTTGTCAACAAAATAAAATATATTTAAAAATAACTAGAGAGAATTTGGTTAGCTCGAGAGTTGATACGTACCAAGTTTATATGAAAAAGATTGTTCCGGATTCATAGATCTTCATTACACATATACATTGTGTCTTAGTATCAAACTTCATGGCTCTTAGTTAGTTAATGCGTTCAGCCTTCAAATGTCTTGATTATCCAAAAATGTTCGCACGAGAGCTGAATTTAGAAAGTTCAAAAAACAAAAAAAAGGCTGAATTGAGCTTCGACAAAAGGACTTAGCCCATCAAGTTGAATTATTCAGGCCCATAAAACATTCTTTAGCCGCATCATTTTAACATTTTTGTCGTATACAATTTGTTCCTAAATTTTCTTTAAACTACTATTTTGAAATTTTCAACGGAATCGTAAATGTAGATTAAAAAAGGAAGAAGATCAAGGCACAAGTATATATATATATATATTTGCTTATGATGTTTGAATTTTCAAAGAACCTGCCAAATATGATATTTAATTATTTATATTATTATAATAAATTACGAGAAACGTTAAAAGATATGGTTTATTTTTCACAATATAATATATATATATATATATATTGTTTTTAGTTATAAGAAATACAAGAAATAATAACTTTAAAATAATTTAAAACTAAAATATCATTAATTTTTAGTAAATACCCTTAAGTAATAATAATGAAAATTCCCTTTAAAATATCTATAAAAAAATATGTGTGTTTGGTGAATAAATAAATAAAATATTAAGATATTAAAAAAAGAAAATTAATATATAAAGCATAAACAACGGAGTGAATATTTCAGTTCGTTCGAAGTTATTATTATATAGTTCAAGTGGGACTTAGAAGTGACATGTAAAGCGAAAAAGGCCACAACATTTTCAGCGCAAATTATCGACCCCTCCTTTTACATTATTTTAACATTTTAGTGTGGAAGTTTTGGGTCATAAATAAAGCAATATAGCCTAAAGACCGTCCAAATCAAATGTTTCGATCTTATTAGGATCCGATAAATAATACTTTATCAACTGACAGATCTCCTTTTTGGGAGATTAAGCTCAAGAATTCATGTGGTTTGCACATGTGTCCTCTTCTTTTCATTTGGAATTTTGGTTCCACCAGTTTGTTTGTGGCGCACTTGGTGGTACCAAGAGAAAAGCTTCCAACAGAATTTAGCATTACAAAATTTTGTTATTATAATTCTATATTACCGTATTTAGTGACATGATTTTGTGGTCATAAATTTATAGTAAATTTGATTTTACGATGAAAACTGTTTGCCTAACAAAATAATATGTTGTGTAGTGATAATCAAATTTTTACTGTTTTTAAATGTATATACATAGATGTATATATATATATATATATTTTTTTTGAAAAGATTTTTAAACGTAATTTCACAAATACAAAAATATAAGGGAATTTTTTTTTTCGATTTAAGTACAGTTGTAATTTGCTTTTATAATTTGGATAGAAACTAATATTAACCGCTATAATACTCTTTCCTCCGTTTTTTATTATATGATGTTTTAGAGATTTGCACACAGATTAAGAAATTAATTAATTTTCTATTCTTTCAAAATAAAATATGTTTTTTTGTCAATTTCAAAACAATTCAACCAATACAAAAATATGATTCAGAATTCAAACAATAAAACAACAAAAATACAATTAATTTTTACATAAAAATTTAAAAACATCGATTATTTTAAACAAAAAAATATTCTCTTAAACATTAGAATATTATGCATGTAGGCGTCTTGCTTGCTCCATACTTAGAAGTTATTTGTTTTTATTATAGGACATATATGTTTAATGGCCTTATATATATATGTAGTAAGATAGTGCCATGCCTTCTCATCAATGTGTATGATCTTTGTCGTTTTCTTCAAAGCGCTTTGATTTTCGGGATTTTCCCTTGTTCATGACTGTGTTTTTTTTTCTAATAATATTTTATGAAGGCTAATTTAATTAGTCCTATTTAAGCTCACCTTACTCAGTCAGTTAAACTCCTCTCTTGTTTTTCCTGAGTTCTTAGTTAGTCATCGTTAAACTTAATTAAAAACTCTAATACAATCTCCATTTGTATCCCATTGCTTTAACGTACGTATATCCCAAGAAACTTTGTGCCTCAGTTAATATAGATGTATAGGTACACATTTAACCCACCTGAGGAAGAGCTCATTAGTTATTACTTGAATAACAAGATCACGGAGAAGGATGATGTAGAGGGGAGACAAATAAACGAGGTCAATATATGCCACCATGAACCTGCAGATTTACCTGGTGAGTTATATATATTATACTATAAACTTTGAAATCCTAAACCCTAAATCTCATGTTTAGAACCTAACATTTTTTATGTGTGATTTGAAAGGACTGGCGAAGATAGAATCGAGTCACACTTGGTACTTCATATCGGTGGTGGAGAAGTTTGGGAAGCTGAACCGGACGAAGAGGGCGTCGAGGACAGGGCACTGGAAGATAACCGGGAATAGCTCAACGGTGAAGGACGTTGATGGCAACCCTATCGGTTTAAAGAAGTTTCTTGTTTTCCAAGAAAACAAAAAATCTTCTACAAATTCCTCATCCACCATAACCCAACAACACAAGTCCACTTGGATCATCCATGAATTTCATTCCTTTCTCCACCACCCCAACAAGGTATATACATATATATCTATGGATACATATGTGTTCATATAAATATAAAAATTAAGAAATAGAAGTGAAGCATTAATTAATGGCTCTATCTATAATATGTGAAGGACGCCTTTGTTCTCTGCAAACTAATGAAAAAGACAAGAACTAGACGGAGCGCCGCCGTCTCAGAGGCTTCACCGGTGGCGACAGAATTTTCACCCATCCTCACTACAGCCCCTATACCTAACCACTCCCAGGTAATTTAAATATATGGGAGCAATTTGTTACAAGCTTGTGTATGCAAATCATATAATTAGGGGTGTCCGATGCGGTTTTTGGGATCATATTAAATTTATAAACAAAAAAAAAAATATATATACTAGATGCTGATGACAGAGAAGAAGAACATCGTTAAAGAAGATTATGGCGGAGATTATTGTAATGACTTAGAAGATCTTCTCCCAGAAGTTCACACCACTAACTGGCTTGATCACTCTCCATACTCTCGTCAGTTCGATCATTTTCATTGGGGAAGTTTCACCGATATAACGCAGGTACGAACGTCCAATAATAATTATTTTTTTCCCTATCAAATCCCACACGAATTAGCGTTAGGATTTAATTATTGCTTTGCTAAGTTATTATCCTGAAACTAATACATTATTTATTTTACATTCATATGACCATTCGTTTTTATTAGTAGGACTGCCAAGCTGTGGGCAATTGTAAAGTGATAACACAAATCTAATGTTTTTTTTAGAAATAGGAAAAATATTTTAAAACATTAGTCACTCAAAATGTTTTAACTTTTAACCAGTAAGAAAAAACAGTAAGATTTTGGTTCAAAGTTTATCCGATTATTAGAAAAATAAATTTTAGTTTTCCAAATATAAATTTATACTCCCTCTGTTTTTAATTAAGTGTCGTTTTAGGATATTTCACACAGATTAAGAAAACATTAAATTTTTCTGTTTTGCCCTTCATTAAAACATTATTTTGTTTGATATGAATAATTAATAAGGTGAAAAAGTAGGGATAAAACAGGAAAATTTATCATAAATCTGTATTGAAATCCGAGAACGACAATTATTTGTAAACAAAAAATAAGTCTAAAATGACACTTAAATCAAAACGGAGGGAGTATTATAATGGCTGTGGTAAAATCTGTTTTGTTATTCAGTCATCGGAAGGAGGTGAATCCAGCGGTCTCCCTCTGGGAGAAAATGGACACGTGAACGGACAAAACACCACTGGAAAACTCGAATGTAAGACAACTTTTAAGGAAAACATTGTCTTTACCAACTTTAAAGAAAATACTAGTATAATTTCATTTGCTGTTTCTCTCTTTTCCCTTTATTAATTCAGAAATATGTTTGATTCTCTGTTCCGCAGCATTCGGAATTTGGGGTGTACTGGAGGAATGAAGTAGCAGTGGTGGTGGGCCAGGAAATGTTTCCAAACACCAACAACGACCAAATCTAAATATGTGACTTGATTGGGCCACGTGGAAGCATCGAAATGCACGCGCCGCTCTTACTTTTCGATAGATTCGAGAAATCCAAAACCAAGAAAAAGGCTATTGAAGCTTTGGAATCTTTTACTCATTTCATTTTGTTCACGATCTCCACAAAAATGTTTTAAATAATAAAAAGTGGGACGTGCAAGTTTTTTTATTCAAACAAAAAAGATAACAAAATTGGAACACTATCATGCAGCCACACATTGCACTGGATCCACTAGAAAACATAAATAATACTCCGCATCATAAATAAATTCGGCAAATTGTAACCAAATCAAGTTAAGCAAACAAAAATTGTAACCAAATCATATATATTCATTAGATAAACTGAATTTTCATTCAAATTAGAAATTCAATCCATAGTGTAGTAGAGTTAATTAACGGATAGGCCGTATTATATATTTATGACTAGTAAAGTACGTAACATATAACACCTTCTTCCTTTATGCCTTAAAAAAAAAAAAAGAGAGCAAGAGTTAGCAATAACTTTTCCTAATGGAGTTTGATTCTTTGAACTTAGACATCAAGATTCTGTTTTACTGTTCAGCATATATATATCAAAGTTCCACAGAAATAATACCCATAGAAGTTTCTCTTTTAGGATAGGAACACTTTCAGGGGTTAGGTATAGACATTGTTGAAGAAGAGTCAAAAAGAGATGGACCATTACTTCTTTTTTTTGTCATACGACGAAACTAGAGACAACAATTAAAGCGAAATAATAAAACAAGTTTTTTCACCTAACAGTTTCTATGGTCGCAAATTTATTTATCTATTAGGTTATATTCTGTCTCTTATACACATCTAGATGTGTATAAGAGACAGGCCAAGCTGTGGGCAATTGTAAAGTGATAACACGAATCTAATGTTTTTTTCGTATATATATTTTAAAAAATAGGAAAAATATTTTAAAACATTAGTCACTCAAAATGTTTTAACTAGCTAGTAAGAAAAAACAGTAAGATTTTGGTTCAAATTTTATCCGATAATTAGAAAAATAAATTATAGTTTTTCAAATATAAATTAATATTATAATGGCTATGGTAAAATCTGTTTTGTTATTCAGTCATTGGAAGGAGGTGAATCCAGCGGTCTCCCTCTGGGAGAAAAAGGACACGTGAACGGACAAAACACCACTGGAAACTCGAATGTAAGACAACTTTTAAGGAAAACATTTTCTTTACCAACTTTAAAGAAAAATATAATTTCATTGGCTGTTTCTCTCTTTTATTAGTTCAGAAATATGTTTGATTCTCTGTTCCGCAGCATTCGGAATTTGGGGTGTACTGGAGGAATGAAGTAGCAGTGGTGGTGGGCCAGGAAATGTTTCCAAACATCAACAACGACCAAATCTAAATATGTTACTTGGTTGGGCCACGTGGAAGCATCGAAATGCACGCGCCGCTCTTACTTTTCGATAGATTCGAGAAATCCAAAACCAAGAAAAAGGCTATTGAAGCTTGGAATCTTTTACTCATTTCATTTTGTTCACGATCTCTACAAAAATGTTTTAAATAATAAAAAGTGGGAGGTGCAAGTTTTTTTATTCAAAAAAAAAATAACAAAATTGGAACAGTATCATGTAGCCACACATTGCACTGGATCCACTAGAAAACACAAAAATAATACTCCACATCATAAATAAATTCGGCAAATTGTAACCAAATCATATATATTCATTAGATAAACTGAATTTTCATTCAAATTAGAAATTAAATCCATAGTGTAGTAGAGTTAATTAACGGCTAGGCCCTATTATATATTTATAACTAGTAAAGTACGTAACATATAACACCTTCTTCCTTTATGCCTTAAAAAAAAAAAAAGATAACAAGAGTTTTCACAAATTTTTCCTCATGGAGTTTGATTCTTTGAACTTAGACATCAAGATTCTGTTTTACTGTTCAGNCTCCATCAGAATTATTCTCAGAAGCCCTAGAACTCGCACCAGAGAAATCAATCTGCATCTGAGCAGGAGGAAGCAGCCTCTGCGATGATTGCTGCAATGGTAGAAACTTGAAATCTTCAGTGCTCGGAACTTCCTTGACACTGTTGTTCCTCGTGTACATCTCCGGTTGGACCCACGTAGGACTCAGAAGAGTGTTGTTGTTGGTACTCGGGTTCGAAAACATATACCTGTTCCCATTATTCGGATAAGCATCTAATCTCTTTGGAACTCTATCATCCATTTTTCTAACCGTAAGTTTCTCTCTGAACTGCCTATGTTGTTGTTGTGGCTGTTGTTGATGCTGAATTTGATGATGATGATGATGATGAAGAAAACCCGAATTGTGCAGATCCTTGCCGAATATCTTGGACGAATTAGCCGTTCTGTTATCATCATTCTTATCAGCTACGACAACAGGCAAAGCAGGAGCCGGAGGAGGCAAGTTACTCGAAAACAGCGATCTTATAGACAACATGGACTCCTCACTTTGAGGCAAACATCTAGTAGAGCCTAACTCAACAACGCCGATATCGGTAGGAACCAAAACAATCGTCTGGATTCCAGCAGATTTAGCAAGAAACGATCTAACGCAATAATCAGAACCCGAATTCATCACATCGGGCAGCCAGACCGGTTTACCAGAGTCGAAACACTTCCCTGGACCGCCTTCGCCACGAGGGAATGAGAAATACATGGAAGCAAGAAGAAACATCTCAGTGTCTGTAACTCTATCTAGTCCTAAAGCACAGTTATCTTCCTCTAGTCCACCGAACAAAGCATGAAGCTTTTGCAACACCCTCTTGCGCATCGTCTGATGGGTTTCTTCTTCT
Source organism: Alliaria petiolata (assembly GCA_020283515.1). Lineage (NCBI taxonomy): Eukaryota > Viridiplantae > Streptophyta > Magnoliopsida > Brassicales > Brassicaceae > Alliaria > Alliaria petiolata. Next base: position 83,256,966 of record JAHZTW010000003.1, on the reverse strand, counting down.
CTTCCCATGCTTAGAATCCTCACGATCTCTGATTTCTCTCCTTCTTTAGGCTCTCTGCAGGATCCGTCCCCCCAGCAGAGCACCAAATCTCCGGCCTTTGACCTCGAAATCTGCCAGAAAATGGCGTAGTTCCATGAGAAATTCGAAGCGTTGGGTCTCTCCACGAGATCCGACAGCTTGTTCTGCAGATTCTCGTCGCTTCCTACAGTCATCAGGAGGTTTGCATTTGGTACCGAATTCGAAAGCAAGTAATCGAGAGCTCGTTTGCCCAGTAACGAAGCAACAATCGCTTTATCATCCTCGTTCCAGACTACGCCACCTATATTCATCTCTCTGTTTGATTCCCAGAAGAACACAAAAATCGAAGCTTTTAAGAAACTCAGATCTTCGGAAATCGAGTCTTAGTCAAATTCTAGGGTTTAGAATTGACCCAGATGCGCAAATACGGCGGAGTATAACAGGTTTGCATGCAACACCAGAGATCTCAGATCTTGCCCTAACAAATCAAAAAGTCAAAAATCGATTAAAAATCTTAACAGACTCGACTAATAAACATATGAACATTATTAACAAGATATATTTACCAGTAAATCGGAATTGAGAAAGTTTCACCACCTATATATCCCTCCAGAAAATCGGAAATTTCATCTTTTTAATCCGACCAAAAACACACAAATTATTATATTTCTCCTACAAGCAGAAATGAACAAGCCGAGCTTCCCAAACAAAAAAAAAAAAAAAAAACCTAAGAATCGAAGAAGGTGTAGGAAATGGGTAAAGATTAAAAAAAAATATAGTATGATTTTTCAGTTTCCTCTATCGCTCCCTCCCTCTTTTGTCGCCGTGGCCAATTGAATGAATTCAAGGAAGAGAGAGAAAGTCCGACGCATGTTCTTCGTGCTCTTTTTTATNCTGTTCCCATTATTCGGATAAGCATCTAATCTCTTTGGAACTCTATCGTCCATTTTTCTAACCGTAAGTTTCTCTCTGAACTGCCTATGTTGTTGTTGTGGCTGTTGTTGATGCTGAATTTGATGATGATGATGATGATGAAGAAAACCCGAATTGTGCAGATCCTTGCCGAATATCTTGGACGAATTAGCCGTTCTGTTATCATCATTCTTATCAGCTACGACAACAGGCAAAGCAGGAGCCGGAGGAGGCAAGTTACTCGAAAACAGCGATCTTATAGACAACATGGACTCCTCACTTTGAGGCAAACATCTAGTAGAGCCTAACTCAACAACGCCGATATCGGTAGGAACCAAAACAATCGTCTGGATTCCAGCAGATTTAGCAAGAAACGATCTAACGCAATAATCAGAACCCGAATTCATCACATCGGGCAGCCAGACCGGTTTACCAGAGTCGAAACACTTCCCTGGACCGCCTTCGCCACGAGGGAATGAGAAATACATGGAAGCAAGAAGAAACATCTCAGTGTCTGTAACTCTATCTAGTCCTAAAGCACAGTTATCTTCCTCTAGTCCACCGAACAAAGCATGAAGCTTTTGCAACACCCTCTTGCGCATCGTCTGATGGGTTTCTTCTTCTCTTCCCATGCTTAGAATCCTCACGATCTCTGATTTCTCTCCTTCTTTAGGCTCTCTGCAGGATCCGTCCCCCCAGCAGAGCACCAAATCTCCGGCCTTTGACCTCGAAATCTGCCAGAAAATGGCGTAGTTCCATGAGAAATTCGAAGCGTTGGGTCTCTCCACGAGATCCGACAGCTTGTTCTGCAGATTCTCGTCGCTTCCTACAGTCATCAGGAGGTTTGCATTTGGTACCGAATTCGAAAGCAAGTAATCGAGAGCTCGTTTGCCCAGCAACGAAGCAACAATCGCTTTATCATCCTCGTTCCAGACTACGCCACCTGTGTTCATCGCTCTGTTTGATTCCCAGAAGAACCAAAAAATCGAAGCTTTTAAGAAACTCAGATCTTCAGAAATCGAGTCTTGGTCAAATTCTAGGGTTTAGAATTGACCCAGATGCGAAAATACGGCCGAGTATAACAGGTTTGCATGCAACACCAGAGATCTCAGATCTTGCCCTAACAAATCAAGAAGTCAAAAATCGATTAAAATTCTTCGCAGAGTCGACTAATAACCATATGAACATTACTAACAAGATATATTTACCAGTAAATCGGAATTGAGAAAGTTTCACCACCTATATATCTTCCGGAAAATCGGAAATTTCATCTTTTTAATCCGACCAAAAAAACACAAATTATTATATATTTCTCCTCCAAGCAGAAATGAACAAGCCGAAAAAAACCTAGGAATCGAAGAAGGTGCAGGAACAGGAAATGGGTAAAGATTAAAAAAAAATATATAGTATGATTTTTCAGTTTCCTCTATCGCTCCCTCCCTCTTTTGTCGCCGTGGCCAATTGAATGAATTCAAGGAAGAGAGAGAAAGTCCGACGCATGTTCTTCGTGCTCTTTTTTATTAAATTTTTTTTTTTTTTTTTTTAAACTAGACTTTCACTTAACCGTGGTCACCTATTTAACTACAGAGTTGAGTTAAAAAAACATAAGCAAAACTGAACCGGGTCGGGTCGGGCCGGGTTGGTCCAGGCAGCAATTTTGTCTTTGTCTCGAGTCTCTGATACACGAAGATGTAGTAAACACTAGATTATGTCATGTTTTTTTGACCAAAAAAAGTGTTTTGTAGGAAAATATACATTTGTTGAATAGTTGAAACAATTTTCAAACAAGGTTAATTAATTAAGTTTGTATCAGATCTATCTCAACGGTATAGATCTAAATCAGTATCTGACAACTTGAATAGATTCTCTTGTACAGCACATATACTAAAGATTGTAGTTTTTTAATTATGAAACAACTGAATACAAAAGGGGAAACCAAACCCAAAATTAGTATTTCGCTTTTAGTTTTTAAAAATTATTTACAAAATTCAAAGTATGCCAAGTCCGGTGGTCAAGCACAGAAAAGTTTGACCAAATCTATTCGCGTTAATTAGTGGGCTTAAATAATTAATTTTGTTGCAGTGTAGTTTGTTGCTTAAATATAATTTTAATTTTTTAACAAACGCTATAAAGTTTTGCAATGATCGGGAACCTGTCAATTGTGTAGAAGCAGTCACAACTCACAATCAGTTGCGATTTGAAAATTGCAAATGTTTAAATTCCCGTTTTAAACATAAAATCTATAATCCCTTCTCACTTCATTTTTTCCTTCTATATTTTAGTTTTAATAAAATCCTTTTTTCTGTTGAAATGTGAAACATAAGTCTTTTTCCACGTTTATATACAAAGGTTGCGTAGGTTATGCAAGAGACGTGAGAAGGCAGTCGGAGCAAACTATCGATCGAGTTATAAGTTATAGAAATGTAACGTATTCACCGTTTAAATTATTACGGAGGTATTTTACTTATTTAAAATCAATAACAGAAAAAAAAATTAATAACAGAAAAAAAAAAGCCAACTCGATTATATAGTCTATATATAATATAGAGGGTTAAAAAAAAGTCGGCAAGAGGCGTGAAAAGCACGTGGTATTCACGTGGATCAAGGAGATGACCAGAATGAGAAGAACGTGAGATGCATTTAATTTTTTTGGGATCTTTTATTTTCAAATACGCCTGCACCTGTCTCTTATACACATCTAGATGTGTATAAGAGACAGGTATAGATCTAAATCAGTATCTGACAACTTGAATAGATTCTCTTGTACAGCACATATACTAAAGATTGTAATTTTTTAATTATGAAACAACTGAATACAAAAGGGGAAACCAAACCCAAAATTAGTATTTCGCTTTTAGTTTTAAAAAATTATTTACAAAATTCAAAGTATGCCAAGTCCGGTGGTCAAGCACAGAAAAGTTTGACCAAATCTATTCACGTTAATTAGTAGGCTTAAATAATTAATTTTGCTGCTGTGTAGTTTGTTGCTTAAATATAATTTTAATTTTTTAACAAACGCTATAAAGTTTTTGTAATGATCGGGAACTTATCAATTGTGTAGAATCAGTCACAATCAGTTTTTGAAAATTGCAAATGTTTAAATTCCCGTTTTAAACATAAATCTATAATCCCTTCTCACTTCTTTTTTTTCCTTTCTTGTATATTTTAGTGTTAATAAAATCCTTTTTTCTGTTGAAATGTGAAACGTAAGTCTTTTTCCAAGTATATATACAAAGGTTGCGTAGGTTATGCAAAAGACGTGAGAAGGCAGTCGGAGCAAACTATCGATCGAGTTATAAGTTATAGAAATGTGACGTATTCACCGTTTAGATTATTATGGAGGTATTTTACTTACTTAAAATCAATAACAGAAAAAAAGCCCACTCGATTTTTTTTTTTTTTTGACATCAAAAGCCAAGTCGAGTATAGTCTATATAGAGGGGTTAAAAAAAAGTCGGCAAGAGGCGTGAAAAGCACGTGGTATTCACGTGGATCAAGGAGATGACCAGAAAGATCGGTTTATTAGGACAGAATTAGCTTAGGAAAGAGACATCGCATCTTGATTAAAAGACTAGTAGAATCCGGAAGAATGGATACGTGAGCACAGAATTAAAAAAAAAATCAATATAATGCTTAAAACTATTAATTCAAATATTTTCCTTTTAACATCCAAACATTAAAAAAGTTTTTAATTCTCGAAAACATCGAAACACCAGGCAGGACATATTAAAGGATACAAAAAGAAAGATATATTTTAGTAGCTACGACTGAAGCATTGTTAGCAAATGGTTCCATGGTCTAGCGGTTAGGACATTGGACTCTGAATCCAGTAACCCGAGTTCAAGTCTCGGTGGAACCTATATTTTTTTTACTTTTAACTTAAACTTAAATTTAAACTTTCTCCATTTCTCTCTTTATTGAATTTCTCTCCAGAACCCTGAAACCATTTTCGAATTTTCCCCAACAAAAAGGAAAAAAGTTTAACACACTCAGAATCTCGTTGGTTTTGTTGGAGACTGTCCTATTATTGAGTTTTTCTCCTGGCTCGAGTAAATTCTTCATGGGCTCTTCTTTTGTTCTTGAGCTATTCTGTGAGCAATCCTTAAGCTGACTATACAGAGCATAGTACGGTACTTCTCTATATACTCAAATCCAAGACATTAATACTCAAGCTATTGCTGCAGATCACAAAATTTGGCTCAAAGCTGATTTACCTGTGCCACCATGTTTTGTTTCCAGTAGGACAAAAATTAGAACAAAGACAGATTCTTGAGCAAATCCAAGACTTTACCAGAAACAAGTCGTTAACTCATAAACATAACGGGTTTTTTTCCCCAACTTTTGGCCATGTATTGAGAGTCTACTTTTGTCAATAAAACTTCTACAATCCTAGTTTGGAGGATTCTTACAGGTATATAACCAAAAAACCAAAAACAAAAGAAACCTAGAAGAAAAAAAGAACCATTCAAAACCGGCTCTTCATTACAAACGTACTTTTCACCTTCTTCTGTCTCTCAAAAGGCTATCTACCTGATGATGTTCTTGACTGAACAGAACTGGATTGCTCTCTAGATAACGCCGAGATCAGCTTCTCTTTCGTTAACCCTTCGGATTTGATCACAAACGTATGCAACACTGTGTCCTGAGAAACTTCCAGTTCCGTATTAATCACTTCTACTTTAGCCTCTTCAAACGCATGGAAGATTCTAGAAGCCGGATGAGAATCCAGCGGACAGTTAACTCTCATTGTAACACCTTCACCTACAGTTTGAACATTGATCTCCGGTTCCAAGCTGATGGGTGGATTTGAGCTATACCCTAACCTCTCTCTCTCTGCTTCCATCACCTTGAGCTTGGCATGAAGCTCATTTATGTAAGAAACCGCGTCTCCCAACAATGACGCTTTGTCCATCTTGGAAATGTTGGGAACAACTGATCTCAGGGCGTAAAACCTCTGGTTAAGCTTCTCACGCCGTTGCCTCTCTGCTTCTACGTGGTTCAAAGCTTCCGCTCTTCCGTTCGCAGGCCTCCTTCCGCGTTTTCTTGGTCTGTTGTTACCAGATTCATCACCGCCCACCACGTCTGCCCACTCCGCTCCTCCTTCTCCATCTGAATTATTCTCAGAAGCCCTAGAACTCGCACCAGAGAAATCAATCTGCATCTGAGCAGGAGGAAGCAGCCTCTGCGATGATTGCTGCAAAGGCAGAAACTTGAAGTCTTCAGTGCTCGGAACTTCCTTGACACTGTTGGTCCTCGTGTACATCTCCGGTTGGACCCACGTAGGACTCAGAAGAGTGTTGTTGTTGGTGCTCGGGTTCGAAAACATATACCTGTTCCCATTATTCGGATAAGCATCTAATCTCTTTGGAACTCTATCGTCCATTTTTCTAACCGTAAGTTTCTCTCTGAACTGCCTATGTTGTTGTTGTGGCTGTTGTTGATGCTGAATTTGATGATGATGATGATGATGAAGAAAACCCGAATTGTGCAGATCCTTGCCGAATATCTTGGACGAATTAGCCGTTCTGTTATCATCATTCTTATCAGCTACGACAACAGGCAAAGCAGGAGCCGGAGGAGGCAAGTTACTCGAAAACAGCGATCTTATAGACAACATGGACTCCTCACTTTGAGGCAAACATCTAGTAGAGCCTAACTCAACAACGCCGATATCGGTAGGAACCAAAACAATCGTCTGGATTCCAGCAGATTTAGCAAGAAACGATCTAACGCAATAATCAGAACCCGAATTCATCACATCGGGCAGCCAGACCGGTTTACCAGAGTCGAAACACTTCCCTGGACCGCCTTCACCACGAGGGAATGAGAAATACATGGAAGCGAGAAGAAACATCTCAGTGTCTGTAACTCTATCTAGTCCTAAAGCACAGTTATCTTCCTCTAATCCACCGAACAAAGCATGAAGCTTTTGCAACACCCTCTTGCGCATCGTCTGATGCGTTTCTTCTTCTCTTCCCATGCTTAGAATCCTCACGATCTCTGATTTCTCTCCTTCTTTAGGCTCTCTGCAAGATCCGTCCCCCCAGCAGAGCACCAAATCTCCGGCCTTTGACCTCGAAATCTGCCAGAAAATGGCGTAGTTCCATGAGAAATTCGAAGCGTTGGGTCTCTCCACGAGATCCGACAGCTTGTTCTGCAGGTTCTCGTCGCTTCCTACAGTCATCAGGAGGTTTGCATTTGGTACCGAATTCGAAAGCAAGTAATCGAGAGCTCGTTTGCCCAGCAACGAAGCAACAATCGCTTTATCATCCTCGTTCCAGACTACGCCACCTGTGTTCATCGCTCTGTTTGATTCCCAGAAGAACCAAAAAATCGAAGCTTTTAAGAAACTCAGATCTTCAGAAATCGAGTCTTGGTCAAATTCTAGGGTTTAGAATTGACCCAGATGCGAAAATACGGCCGAGTATAACAGGTTTGCATGCAACACCAGAGATCTCAGATCTTGCCCTAACAAATCAAGAAGTCAAAAATCGATTAAAATTCTTCGCAGAGTCGACTAATAACCATATGAACATTACTAACAAGATATATTTACCAGTAAATCGGAATTGAGAAAGTTTCACCACCTATATATCTTCCGGAAAATCGGAAATTTCATCTTTTTAATCCGACCAAAAAAACACAAATTATTATATATTTCTCCTCCAAGCAGAAATGAACAAGCCGAAAAAAACCTAGGAATCGAAGAAGGTGCAGGAACAGGAAATGGGTAAAGATTAAAAAAAAAAATATAGTATGATTTTTCAGTTTCCTCTATCGCTCCCTCCCTCTTTTGTCGCCGTGGCCAATTGAATGAATTCAAGGAAGAGAGAGAAAGTCCGACGCATGTTCTTCGTGCTCTTTTTTATTAAATTTTTTTTTTTTTTTTTTTAAACTAGACTTTCACTTAACCGTGGTCACCTATTTAACTACAGAGTTGAGTTAAAAAAACATAAGCAAAACTGAACCGGGTCGGGTCGGGCCGGGTTGGTCCAGGCAGCAATTTTGTCTTTGTCTCGAGTCTCTGATACACGAAGATGTAGTAAACACTAGATTATGTCATGTTTTTTTGACCAAAAAAAGTGTTTTGTAGGAAAATATACATTTGTTGAATAGTTGAAACAATTTTCAAACAAGGTTAATTAATTAAGTTTGTATCAGATCTATCTCAACGGTATAGATCTAAATCAGTATCTGACAACTTGAATAGATTCTCTTGTACAGCACATATACTAAAGATTGTAGTTTTTTAATTATGAAACAACTGAATACAAAAGGGGAAACCAAACCCAAAATTAGTATTTCGCTTTTAGTTTTTAAAAATTATTTACAAAATTCAAAGTATGCCAAGTCCGGTGGTCAAGCACAGAAAAGTTTGACCAAATCTATTCGCGTTAATTAGTGGGCTTAAATAATTAATTTTGTTGCAGTGTAGTTTGTTGCTTAAATATAATTTTAATTTTTTAACAAACGCTATAAAGTTTTGCAATGATCGGGAACCTGTCAATTGTGTAGAAGCAGTCACAACTCACAATCAGTTGCGATTTGAAAATTGCAAATGTTTAAATTCCCGTTTTAAACATAAAATCTATAATCCCTTCTCACTTCATTTTTTCCTTCTATATTTTAGTTTTAATAAAATCCTTTTTTCTGTTGAAATGTGAAACATAAGTCTTTTTCCACGTTTATATACAAAGGTTGCGTAGGTTATGCAAGAGACGTGAGAAGGCAGTCGGAGCAAACTATCGATCGAGTTATAAGTTATAGAAATGTAACGTATTCACCGTTTAAATTATTACGGAGGTATTTTACTTATTTAAAATCAATAACAGAAAAAAAAATTAATAACAGAAAAAAAAAAGCCAACTCGATTATATAGTCTATATATAATATAGAGGGTTAAAAAAAAGTCGGCAAGAGGCGTGAAAAGCACGTGGTATTCACGTGGATCAAGGAGATGACCAGAATGAGAAGAACGTGAGATGCATTTAATTTTTTTGGGATCTTTTATTTTCAAATACGCCTGCACAGCTGCACTTTCTTTGTGTAATTTTTTTTCTATTATTGTTTTTCGCACAACAGCAATTGAAATACTGTTCTGTTATCATCAAAAATATAAACTACGACGGCTCATGAAATTCTCGAATGTAAAAGTGAAAAGTAATAAATAACTCAGCTATGGAAAATGGAGAGTCACGAGTGAGATGGCGGTGAGAAACACACAGCAGAAAGTGGGGACCGCGTGATTCACGTGTTTAAAGAATCCTTTAATCGAGAGGTGGGTCCCACGTCCCCTAAGTCAAACAACGACAACAATCTCGAAAAGTCAAGAAGAAGGCACACTTCACATTGGTGGTCTTACGGACCGGGTTTTGGATGAAACTATTGAAATGTTGGGCCTGACATGGGCTACAATAATATCGTGATCGTTTAGTCTCTCTCCCTAACGGGCATATCTAGCAATTGAAATTAGAATGGGCTGATTGGTGTACGGACTGTATCTTAATGAAATCATATATTTATCTCTCGCTGATAGTTGTAATCTTGTAGAGAAATTAAAGTACTATTAACTTTTTTTTTGTGTGAAAATAATCCAAATTGGTTAGACCTTTATATGTGATTGTAAACTGTAGATTTGAGAAATATACTTGTAACTTATAGTATATAGATGTACTGTCGTAGATGAGGCATCTATATATATTCATTAGCAACCTCAAAAACAAAAACAAAAACTATTCTTTTCTTAAGGATCCAACTCATTTATCCCATATTGGCGTCTGAAGTTGGGTAATTAAAGATGTGTATTCCATTTATAAAAATGAACTCCGTGTTTTAATTTCTGCAAAAATCGACACCTTGTTGTGGTAACAGCCAAAACATAATCATAAGATGCTACTTTACATCTAACAAAAAAACTCACGAAAAGGAAAAAGCACCGACCAAAACTTAATGCTCATCGTATAAAAAGACAAAAAAAAAGACCTTAAAGCTCACTGGAAAAAAAAGACGTCACACACACACTGTTTGTTATAACTTCAGTTACTTCCTGTTTAAAAAGCGAACAAGTGTTGAAATTGTTACAAGAAAGCACCTCAAGACAAACCGATATCTCTAACTGGTAGTAACTGGTCTGATGTAAGAAAAAGTGTTTTGTAACTCCTCTCTCGCTAGCTACTTCCTCCCAATTGAGAGTATATATATAGAATTATATATTTTTAAATAATATCTTCATCGCAATATTACTTGGGAGTCAATTTTAATTGTTAATACGTGTGGGAATTTATTGTTTATATTTAGTGACGTGGCGGGTTAAGAAGTGGAAGCCATATATTTCAGGTGATATTTATCAAGTGCCCTTTTGATGTTAATATATAAATCACCGCACGAAGACGTGATTTTTCTTGTGATAGTCATATCCTTCTCGAAAAACTATCCATGTATGCTTTATTTGTAAACTTATAAATATATTCGTGACATGGCTTACTGATATAGTAGTCGTAAATATCATGGTGTATGCTTTCGTATAAACAGCAAGTAAATAAAAGAAAACTTTTTAAGTAGAGTTGATTTCTGAATGGTATAGACTATAGTTTAGACTGGTCCCTTCGGAAAATAATCAATGCAATTTATAAAAGCAACCTCTGTGGACCTGCGTTGCCCAAATATATGAACTAACATAAAATTAATACGTTAACAATTAGGAAAGAAAAAGGGTCCTTTGTAGATATATTTTCACGATAATGTCATGTGCGTGCACAAAAAATTACACCTAATAAAGCGATTTTCATTAAAAATACGAAATTAATATAACATGCATGTATCACCTTTTTGGCGAAGTTTGTCTAAATTTTTTGGAGTATACACATGTTCACTACGAAATTATAAAAGATGGTGATATGTTTTATTAATTCTAATTTAACTAAACTACAAACAACAAACATATATATATTATATCTCCGTTGATGATGATCGCAGATCGGAACTAAGAAGAGCATTTATATTGTATATTGATAGTAATAATAGACTGTGGGATAATAAATTGTACTGTCTAATATAAAATATAAAATATAAAATATATTTCAACATAAACATATATAATTATTAATTAGTCTGAGGTGGCGGTTGATGGAACAAATGATTAAAATGAATTGTTCAAATATATGGTTGAAGCATATACGGTTATAATCGGCAGTTAAAATATGAGGTTATAAGATGAAACGAGGTGGATACGAGCCGTCTAAGAAAATAGATATCTTTAAAAACAAAAGGTTAATCTTTTAAATAAAAAAAAATAGATGCTATATATATATTTTACTTTATAACCATTTTTACTATTTAAATCGTTTGCCACCAATTATAATCATCGTTCAATTTTTTGTTTCAACGAAACCGTTTTCTTACCGCTAATAACAGCAAAGAAAAAAATAAAACATCTTGCAAATTTGTTGAAACTATAGGACAGAACTTCACCAATACTTGAAGTACTGATAACATTTCCCCACCACTCCCAATTGCTAGGGGACGAAGATTTGACGTATACACTTTGTTTGGTTTCATACAAAACTATCATTGGGGACATCAATAAACGATGATCATTAATTTTGTTTTGATGCGAGATTTATAATCACTTTTGCTGCTAAAATTATATATTACTGGTTTAATTTGATTCAGCTAATTATTGTAACAACCCATGGACAGACCATGCATAGTCTATATATACGAACGCAAGATCATGCTCGCTGATTTCACATTTTTTTAACAATATTCTACAATACTTTAATGTTTCATCAATTAAATTATCTTGTGATATAAATTAAAACTACACTAGTCTACTATCCAACTAAAGTAATCGGCGGTAGATAGTTCTGTTTTTTTTTTTTTGGAAAACAAAAATAAATAAAGAGCTCGATGACCTTAATTTTCTTACAATGTTGGGGGGCACTTATGTAAATTCGTATAGAGAGCGTTTACAATGCTGGGGGCACTTATGTAAATTCGTATAGAGAACTGTAACGCTTTTGGTTAGGACATGGGATTGGATGAGATTATAAATGTTGATAACATGTGTGTGACTAACCACATAACAAACTCTTTGTAATGTTACAAAAAAAAAGAATGAAGCTATCTCCACCACTATCCAACAACGAACCAACCGACGCCTCGACCGCCGTTAAATCTTGCGGCAGAGTGGGTAGAGAAACCAGCTCGACTACGAGACATCCGGTGTACCACGGAGTCCGCAAACGCCGATGGGGAAAATGGGTTTCCGAGATCAGAGAGCCCCGGAAAAAGTCTCGGATTTGGCTCGGATCTTTTCCGGTGCCGGAGATGGCGGCTAAAGCTTACGACGTGGCGGCGCTTTGTCTGAAAGGGAGAAAAGCTCAGCTCAATTTCCCCGAAGAAATCGACGATCTACCTCGACCGTCCACGTGTACGGCCAGAGATATCCAAGTTGCGGCGGCCAAAGCGGCCAACGCCGTCAAGATCATCAAAACGGGAGATGATGACGCGGCGGATATCGACAACGGAGAGGATTTCTGGGAAGGCATTGAGTTGCCGGAGCTTATGATGACCGGAGGTGGGTGGTCACCGGAGCCTTTCGTGGCCGGAGATGATGCCACTGCCACGTGGATGGTCGACGGAGACTCCTATCAGTATCAGTTCATGGCGTGTCTGTGAGTGTAGTTGTCGATTGTGTCGTATTCGTTATACGTGTGCGTTGTATCGTAATTGTGTTGGCTAGATCGATTCAATGCATGTATATTTTTGAAGCATTTGTTTTTTAGTCTAGTTTATTGTTTTACGTGATTAATAAATAGATATACCCCTTGTTATATCTGGTTTGTACGATCTTGAGAAATACGTATATATATATATGTGTGTGTTCTCTCTTATACAGTTTCGATCACATAAAATTGTATGCCCAAGTATTTATACGAATTCTAACTTCCAAACATTTAGGGTTTAATTTTGTCTTTGAAATAAACTATTTAGCTACTTAATTGATGGGGTTTTTTTTTCTTTCTTACATTAGAGCTTGATTTAAACTTCTTTGGAAAAAAAAACTATGAAAAATTAAATAAAACTTGTATTTTTTGGGTTGGAAAAATAATTCGCCACCTAGCATAATTTCCATTTTTGTACAATTTATATCGTTGTTCGTGGAATAGTTTTCGGCACCCATATCCATATTTAATATCAAAATATCATTTTAAAATTATTACTGATATTAAATTCATTATCATATTTATTTGTTTTGCTATTTTCATAAAAACAGGACTACGTAAATGAAGCATGGAATTCGAGATCGATGTTTTTTTTGGTGTGTTTGAGATTTTATATTCCTTATCTTCTTCTTCTTTTTTGTCAAATTTTCCTTCTCTTCCATAATATAAAATGTTCAAAGAATTTTTTTTTGTATTTTTTTGATAACATATTTTACAAGTTTCTATACAATTTGTATGTTATTTAGTATTTTTAATTCTTTAAATTCTTCAATATTTTTTAAAATGTTTATAATATTTTTTAAAATGTTTATAATATTTTTTATAATGTATGAATTATGTTTTTTGTATCAACGTTTTACTTCTACTAGTTACAATTGACAATTTATGATTTAAATTCAATAATAATCATTATTCTTTTTTATTGAAAATAGTTTTCTTCTTACGATACTTTTTTGCTCTCATTGAGATTTTTAAAATAGTTTGTCATTTTTTTTTTTTGTTAAAGTTAAAATAGTTTGTCTTATGAATTAATAAGTACAAGTTCAACATATCTCAACGAGCAAATGCATAATCGAATAAATGTGTGGTAACCTGGTATCTTGTATTCAAACTCTTGTATTCAACCAACGGGAAGATTTCAGCATTCAATATGAGGAGAAGTAAAAGATGGTTATACCCTCTTTCTTCGTTGGACTTTACCTTCTCTCCGTCTCAGAGGCTTCGTAATCTGTTCGTAACAAGCGGAAAACGGACGGCCCATAACTATGTCATGCCGTTTATCAAATACAAAAACGACAGTACGCGCGACTTCCTTTTTATAATCCGGCACTCAGTTTCGTGAATGCCAAACAAGTAACGCGAACAAGCCACAATTTGAAAATTTTGAATGATCGAAATATGTCCAAAATCATAGCAACCGTAGAGCGAGGTAGAGGATTATTAAAAAATGAATGCTAGATTTTCTTAATAGTTGTCTCCTTAAGCATATTTGTATCGACCTAAAACTTAGAATACTGATAATTAATAGATCAAAATCACGAGGAGAGAAACATGTAAATTGTAATTAATTTATTTCAAAATATAAGATCGATATACATATATACGTGTTAAGAACTGGACGTCTGGACCATGCTTGTTTCAAGGAAAAAAAAACTGGACCATGCACAAATATGTTTTTCCCGTAAAGAATCAACCGTAAATAAACCACCTCTTATATAACCAGCCCCAACCCTAAGCTAGACGTTTTAATATATAAACTTGTAATTATTTCACGTAATCCTACTATTTAATATATTGACATGTGCAAATTAAGTTGTGGTACTGTAGTAATACTTTATGTTCATGTAGGACACACGACAAGGATTGTACCCGCATGGAACCAAGAGCTGTCTGCCTGGTGAACTTTGGAATTATTAATATTTGTCCTTTTTTATTTTATTTTTGAACTTAATAATATTTGCCCTTGCATCGTCATAATATGATTTTGCACCACATATTAGGATATTTAATACAACACGTGTTAAATAATCATGTCTAAAACGATACTCGAATTTATTATTTCAGACAAGGATTTGTTGGACTTGAATTCAACTACACTCTAGAGTTATTTAGTGGTTTAAAAATCGACCCTCCAATAAAATCGAATATTGGTTTTATTAGAAATGGGAAAAATGTTGCTTCATTGTGAACCGTTGCAGTACGCAATGCTCAATAAAACATATTTCTGCTGGAAATTCATTAAAGTACAATTATATTATATATTATTCAGAACCCATAAGTACGGATACGGATAAATAATATCAAATTTGTCCCAAGAAATGCTGAAATAACAACATCAAAGAATCCAATTAAGACATGTCATTAAAATTAGCTACGAGAAACTATTTCAGTTGGTAGCAGAAACATGTTGATCTTTTTACCTAAACATGTCATCTTAATCAAAACAAAGCCCAAAACTATGTATAAATAGTTTTATAATGAATTATGTCTAATATTCTATCAATACATTATATTAATTTAAAATTTTTAAATACAATAGAATTAGGTGGATGTCTGCGCAAGTATGCGGGCTATTGGTTTTTCATTATACAAGTTACAGATTCTATGATGATGTTGGTCTAAAACATGTTGGTAATTTTCAAAAAAAAAATATAATTGATGTTTATTTTTAACTAAATAATTCGAGTGTGTTACCAATAGTATCAATGACGTAGTCTCGTGTTTCATTTGTTTACAACAACAATTATGATGAGAATGTATAAGATTTGAACATTTAGTCGGTATGCATTGGGAATGTCATATAATTACTTATTTTGCAGGTTATTCAAGAAGATGTGAATATATTTTGGAATTTGACAAACAATCCTGATTCTCAAAGGAAAACAAACAATCCCAACAATCTTAGAAAAAACAAACAACGAAAATTAGAAAAAACAAGAGAATCCATCCATTGTCTTCCAATTGTCTCTCACCAGCTTGTATGTTTCCATTAGTAAATTTGGGAAGGCGCGATCGACATAGGCAAAGAAAACAACATGTCCAACTCCAACACTAGGTTGTTGAGTTATCATTTGTTGGAAAACTTTAATGTCAGTGTTAAAAGTAATTGAAATTTCTATGGAACGAACGTGGGTAGAAACGTCTGTGAGGTGAGCAGATGTACCTCTTATTAATCTTACCAAATATTCAAGCTTCTTATTGTGGTATGTGGATCTCTGAGTTCCCGCTCAGTCTTTCCATATAAGCAAGATAAGCTGAATCCACCTTAGGTCTCCAATCACATAGGGTGCATCCAGTAGCCACCTCTTTTATGCCATCGATCAATATGAGCTTACTTGAATCATTAATCACCCCTTGAACTTCAAGTCCCCACAACTTAGCGTAACCTCCAATCCTCGCTAGAAAATCAAGCTTCTTAAGGGGTTCCCAAAAACATGGGTGCTTAAGAACTTCCTCTGCATTAAAACTACAAATAAACGCCTATTATAGATCGCTCACACGATTTGAATCAAATCTACAAAACAAAATAATTTACCATAAGTCTGGTGTTTTCTGCAACAAATTATTTAGCAGATCTACATCTACGTGTTGTGTTGCTATTAGGGTGAGATCAGGAGCTTCATCATTGATATGGCTCTCCTTAAACCCAAACGCATGAGAACCATAGATGCTACGAAAAGGAACTGGTTGAAAAAACTATTTTGTTACAACCAAACAAAAAATGTTTTAAAAATACTATCTTGAAAAAATCCATCTAAAACATGTGAGTAATTTCAAAAAAAAAAAAATGTAATTGGTGTTTATTTTTAACTAAATAATTCGACTGTGTAAATACCAATTACATTTTAGTGTCAATGAAGCAAGAAAAATCTGAAAACATAGTCTTCGTTTACAACAACAATTATGATCAATGTACAAGATTTGAATATTTAGTCGGTATGCATTGGGAATGTCATAGAATTACTTATGTTGCAGGTTATTGAAGATGTGAATATATTCTGGAATTTGACAAACAATCCTGATTTTCAAGAAAAAAGACAATCTCAATAATCTTAGAAAAAAACAAACAACAAAAATTCGATGTTTTCCAATTAATCATCCTAAAATTATGTATAAATAGTTTTGAAGTGACTTACAACTCCATCGATATATTACACTAATTTTTAAAAACTAAGACCATAATCATATAAATTTTGAATTTTGAAACAAGCTCTAAGCAAAAAGAAATTAAAAGATCTATATTGCTCTCATTCTCTTTGTCGAGGAAGTGATGAGCGTAAGTATTCGGAGCTAGAGGAGATCATGTAATTGTGGTCCAAGTAAGTCCGATCCATGCACGCCTCAAATGACGATAAGTCAATCCCGGCTTTGGGTCTGAAAAATGTTTCCAGGACGTATGGGCCTTAATTAGTGAATGGAGTCAAATATGGGTGCATATGTAGCAAAAATGGGCTTTAAATATGGATTTCTTTGATTCCAACATTCTAAAGCTTTTCTGATGCATTTCCATGCTTGAATCTCTTTTTTTCTCAGTTTTGTATAAAAGAGATCTAACGAACATAAACCTCTGTAGAGAAAATATCACACATACATATACATGAAGATAACACACACACACACACACACTTTTAGAGGCAAAGTGAAAGTTATAAACCCTAAAACTCTTGTAAAGATTAGTGATCAAACAAAATACATTTTCAAGATTATAGGGCTTTAAACCAAAAACAAAATAAAAGATATTATTCTAGAAGGGAAACAACCATCCAACAGTCCAACCTAAGAGCAGACCAGCACCAATGAGACTAAACCCTAATGCAAAAGCCATCACATATCTCCCAATCTCACCCATTTTCTTCTTCTTCCTCTTCTTTAGATTCATTCCTTTGATCTGCTCTTGTTCTTCTGCCTCCTCCTCCTTCAGGTGCAGATAGACAGCTTCCATTTCAAGAAGCTTTAACCATTGCTTATAAGCCAACATCTGACTCGCTTGTCTCAACAAGATTGTTATCAAACGGTCTTTCTCAGCGCAAGCTTCCCTGGCAGCTTTCTCTGCTTCTCTTGCCCTGGTTTGAGAATGCCTTAGTGCTTCTAAAAGCTGAGCTTTGCTTAGATCATCACTCCTACGAGAAGACTTTGGACTCGTGTTCTTGCTCTCTGTGCTACTGCTACTGTAGCTCAAAGATCTCTCAAACCGATCGTTCCAAACACCTTGTTTCCATGGCGATTTAACCGCTGTTTTAAACCCTTTTTCGCCACTCGTGCAGTGGATCCTCTTGTGGAATTTCTGGGGTGGAGGAAGATCACAGTTTTGAATATTATGATCAACCGATCTAGTCGCCACCAACTGAGCTAATTCATCTTTATCCGTAGTGGTTCTCCACCACGGCGTTGTAGCTATATCTTTCTTGCTAATAAAGCTATAGCCGTCTTCTTCCTCTTGTTCTCTTATCCCAATCAAGTCGACAAATTCTTGCAATTTCTTGCATTTGGTATCTTCAAAGAAGGAGTTTGTAATCTCCTCATCAAATCCAGTTGACCCCTTAAGCCACCATTTGGTATCACAAGAGAAATCAGAGGAATCTCCAAAACTTCCCGACGAAAAGCTGCCTTTTTCGGTGTTGCCCGAAGAAGAATGTTGTTGATGGCAACAAGCTAACCTCGGAGCCATTTTAGCATCTTCATGAAAAACAAAGCAACGACTTGCTGTTCTTTGCCACAATGCTCTTGCTTCAGCTGCTCCCATTCTCACATCAATGCTAAGACACAAGAACCCTAAAAATTAAGAGAAAAAGGGGACAAAAAACACAAAATCAAAAGTCAAATCTTCGATTTATGAATCAAAACCAAAATTTGTTCTTTCTTCCCCTAGATACCACAACAAAAGTAAAGGAGTAATTTTTTGTTCTCTTGCTACTCCCGAGATTGCTTCTAAGCAAATGATTAATTCATATACAAGCGACTGATCTAAGGATTTTAATTAAACAATACACGCAAGTCTTGGGATCTCTGCTAAATCAAAACCCATTCAACAACAACATAAATGAAATGAAAAGTTTCGACAGGTCCAGACATGAAGGAGATAAATTTCATTACAAAATTAAAACAACAAAACTCAAGTTTCAGTGCAATTAAAACGTACTGTAGAACAAACAAACAAAAAAAAGTTTTGAGCAAACACAGATCATGCGTAAGATGTGGCACTGTAATCGAGGAAATTTACCAACTTTCTCTGCAATTCCAAAATGAGAAGCAGACCCATGAGACAAAACCGTATGAAATAATCTCTGACTGAATAGAAAACAATCAGATCGAACCAACCAGAAGAACAGAGAATCTTATGTAAATCGAACACGAAAAAACAGATGAGAAATAATAGATGAGAAAACGGAGTAACAACTAAAGATACCATTTTTATCAGTTCAAAGATTCCATGAATCTCTATGAACAAATGAAGCGATCTTGCAACCGAAGCATTCGGCTTTTCTGCTTTTTTTTCCCTTCTTTCTTCGTTCACACTCTGGCCCCATGGAACGGATTTTACAGTTTTTTTTTTCGTAAAGCTTCTTTGAGTTACAACGCGAAAACGACACAGTTTCAATGACCTGTTGGCTTGGGTAAGCATCTGAAACAGCTGGATTGACTACGCGTGTCGATTAAAGAGAGAATCGACGGTTGATATGATATTGACCCCACTTTGATTTAATGGATAAGGCGTTTTTATTTTCTTATATGGACCACAATAGGAAAAATAAAATCATTAGTCTCTTATTCCATCTTTAATTAGTCATTCTCTTTAATTAGTCATTCTTTCGTTTTGTCGGCTATACAATTTTGTATCGAATTAAAAATTTTGAATCACGTAAACTGATATTTTTTTGCAATGTTCTATACAATTAAACGAGGGGTTAACCAGATGATATGTACAACATATTGAAGAATTTGAATACGTGCATCATAGCATATAATATCAATCCACGTGGACTTAACACGTGTCATTAAACAACTATTATACATCTTGTAGTCAGCCACGTGTTCTTTAGAATCCACTGAATCACGCGCAATCAAACACACACCATCGTGTTAGGATAACTCATGCGTCACTACATGCATATTTGGGCCATCCTTAAAACCAATTATGGTTCAAGGCCCATATCGTATCTTAAGCCCAGTAACTAACACAAATTGCCCAAAGTTATTTAACTTAAAAAAAAAAAAAAAAAAAATCAAAGTTTCAAAATTAGTTACTTACAAATATCCAACAAACATAACTCTCGGATTAAACCAATTCATATGAACATTTTATACATATACATGTTTGTTTGTTTCTTCTTCTTTCTCTTAAAAGAAATGGATTCGAGTTAATAAAAAGCTTATTTATCACCATTGATGCCGAAGATGCGTACCTTGTGCATATTAGGGAACTTGGCAACAACTAGAACCATCACAGCGAGTGTGTTGAGGAACAGCCATGGATGTCTGTAATCTGTTGTATGTGATGCTATCAGATACCTGTTTTTAGATAGAAATGTATCGTTATCTATTTGACTAAGAAAACAGAGATAACAATGACAATAAACCTTATCTATAATGTCAAAAACAAGTAACAGAAGAGAAAGAGCTCAAATTGATCCCTCAACGAGATAACTGCAGGTCTTGTTTTTACACATTATCGGGTTGGTGAGTTCTCTAGAACAAGTCCGTTACACATTACCGGTTTTTAGATTGTGTGAATTTGAGTCTTAAGATATTAGCCTATTAACCATATCAGACACTAGGATATATGCAGCTAAAGAGAATCAATTTCCTAAGTGCAGACACTAGGATATATGCAGCTAAACAAGAATGTTGAGATTTGTAGGAAGGAGCGGTTGGGACTTACAGGACAACAGGAACAACGGTAAGAAACTTGCGGTTGCGGGTAAGTTGTTGGCCGTTGTCCATTTGTTCCCACCAAGTCAAACCATTGTAGATGCCTTGGTCTTCTGCAAAAGGAGTTCCTTTCATCCAGTGAAAGCAGTGATAAGTTACCTGACCACAAAATATCCACAAAATGCTACTCAAATTTCACTGGTTTTGATAACCAAACAATCTTAATTTACAAGTCACCTGATTATCTAACAGTTAGACCATAAGGGAATTCCGATAAGCCGAAACCTCATAATTTAATTGATACCATGAGAGTTTTCAGTTTCTGATACCAAAACTGATCAATGCATTTATCAGAAGGTAATTGCATCTTAATATTTCGAGGCCTGATCAACTTTAAAATTCTGATACCAAAACCGATCAACTCAAAATATATGAAGGTAATTGCATCTAAATATAAAGTCTGATCAACTCAACATTGCTGATAATACTAACCAAACTGATCAATTCAAAATTAGGGTGATACCAAATCAATTCATTAATCACAAGGTAGTATCTTAATTCGAAGCCTAATCAACTCAACATTGCTGCTGACTCTAACCAATTCAAAATTGCTGATAACCAAACGATAAGGCAATTGCATCTTAACTCGAAGCCTGATCAACTCAAACATCTATGATAACCAAACTAATCAATTCAAAAATTGCTGATACCAAATTGATCAGCTCATACACCAGATTCAAATCCAGATCTCAGGAAATCGAAAAACAATTCAGCAGTATCAATCAATCGTCCAATTCCGAGTCCCGGTCCTATTGAAGAGCGTAAGCAATCTGCACTCTCCAGGGCATTCTCCTCATTATCGGTTATTCAAAGGTAGAAGAAGAACTTACAACGAAGTGAGCGAGATTAACAACAGTCCAGGCCATTCCAGGGGAACAACCAGAGACGGAGAGAACAACGAGCCAACCGAAGAAGAGAATGAGTATATAAGTTGTCCACACTCCTGGATACATGAACCACTCCGTATTCCTGTTCATATCCGGCGGTGGAACCGCTTTCACGTACAGATTCGCCATTTTTTCTGATCGAACGGATCGAAACTAGAAGCAATCTGATGACGGTTGATTCTCGGGTTTGTGTGATGGGTACGGGACAAAATCTTATAATTTCACCTGAATTGTAAACCCAGATTCACAAAATTCTCTCTATCCAGATTTTTGGTTTTGGTTTAATCTTGTGTGCCCGTGAAAGAAGACGACTGCTTTTTAGCATCTACTGTGGAATAAAAATAATTGGGATTTGCCAAGATATTTTACAGACACATTTATCTGAAATATAACAGATTAAAACGGTTGCGTTTTGCTTCCCACTTATGTTCTGAAGTCTGCTAAAAGTGTCTAAAAACGTTTCCATCACAAACATTGAATAACAGTCAATAACAAGATCATAGAATTCTGTTTGTCACCTAACAAAGTCGGTATCAGAATGTTCTTCTTCTTCTTCTTCTTCGTCTTCTTCAGCTTGCTCGATGGTCTTCAAGTCAAGGTTAAGAGCCAAATCCTCAACGGAAACCTTAACCACATCGGTTCTAACGCCAATGTCAGTAGCATACCGGCTCATACAATACATTCCAGCAGTAACTGTTGCCACACCAATGGGGCTTGGAATCAGCAGTTTGAAAGGAGAAGAGAGAATAGCAGCCAAAGGAGCACCAACGATAGAAGAAGCTTGACCGCTTCTCCCTACACCGAGCTCGTCCATTATGAGCAAACCGGTCTTGCAGTAGAGCGCGAAATCCTCACAGTTGTTCTTGAAAATGTCGTAGTTTCCAAACCCGTTTTGGAGAAGGTACATTGCCCTGTGGATGACTGAATCAGTTGGGTCGGATGGCGCGGTTGTGCAAGTGCCTCCGCGGACTTTGGTGAGGAAAACCGATGGACTGACTCCGTATTCGAAGCAGTAGAGTGAGCCGTTCTTGAGGAAACAGTCTAAACAAGAAAGGACCACTCCACTGTTTGCTTGTCTGAAACCACAATCAGGAAATATTGGGCAGATATCTCCAGAGGAAGAAGAAGCTGATGAGAATGACTCCATGGGAGAAGAAGCATTCAGGTTGTGCTCAGGTCTGAAATGAACAACCTTGGATCCACCAACAAAGATTCCTGCAGAAATGTTCTCTCCAACAATTAAATCAATGCCCATTAGAGTTTGATGACATGTCTAGCTAGAACAGTATGTCAGTATCCAATCCAATCATCAACAGAGGAAATTGGGGGACAAATGTTGAATATGTCAGAAATATCATCAATAGTCTATAATGTCCACCGCAATTTGATACTACCGGAGACAACGGAAGATGATCAATTAACATCAAAATAGTGGGAAAGGGTGAAATTAGGTCATGAGATTTCAAACAAAACAAAGAATTAGAATCAGAAAACAATTAAACAAAGCAAAGACCTTTTTCTATATAAGATCTGTCTAAGGTAAAGAAACAAACTTGGGAAGAATGAATATAATAAAGTTACCGTGGTGAGAATAAGCGAAAACTGCTCTGTAAGTGTAGATGTGATCTCCTGGCTTTAACCCTTCTCTCTCCATCTTGTTCGTAAGCAAACCCATTCTTCTTCCTTCTGCTCTCTCTCTCTCTCTCTCTCTCTCTCTCTCTCTCTCTCTCTCCCTGCACAAAGTTTTTTCCCTTTGCTCTGTCGAAAATGCAGGAAACGGCGTTACAAGTGTGAGCTCTGACGGTGGGATCTGACGTAAGCGAGATAGGTAAAGTAACGTTTTCTCGAGAGGCATATGATTGGGTGAACAAACTGGAGCTGTTGAACTAACCCGTTACGGAATCTTTTGACGGCGTTATCTCCAAATCCAAATGCGACCAACGAGGTCCCAAGTGTACCCTTTAAATGTCGAATGGGCTGATTTTCCGGGGACTTTTTTAAGGTTTTGACCATGATTCTAGGCGAGGGTAATATGGTAATCTCGTCGTGCATGACGTTGGTGATTGAACTGTGAAGTAACCGGAACAAGCAAGGCAAAGGAGAGAACGACTTCGTCGAGTATGTCAAGCAAAGGATTTTGTACCCTTTTAGATTCCCAAAATTATTTCTACTTTTCTTTTATTCTTTCCAAAGTTTCAACCAAAATAAAATAAAAAATAAAAAATTCAATTACAACGACGCTTTATAAAGTAAAAAAAAGCCAAGCACAGAGATGGCACTGTTAGAGACAGATGCTCCAGTTATAAACTTTGACATCAAACTCTGGATGTTCTTCCAATCTGTATCTCAACTCTTTCGCTTTCTCTGTGTCCTTGGCCAATATAAGAGAGAATCCTCCACCACCTGCACCTACAAGCTTGAAACCTGAGCAATAAGGTTGCGAAAACGCGAAAAGCTTGTCCACAAACTCATTGCTGCAATATGGGTCAAGCTCTTGATGTAACCTCCAAGCTTCTGACATTATCTCGCCGAGCTCATCAACTTCACAGTTCATCAACGCTTCTCTCCCGGATTTCGCCAGCTCCGTCAAACGCTTGATGCTTGAAACCAAGAGGTTGTCTCTTTGCAGATACCTTGTTACAACCTTGTGTAGGACTTGGTGAGCAAGCCTGACCTGTTAACAAAATGCATCAATGAATGAGACAGTAATTGCGCGTTTTGTGGTGTAGATAACAAAAACTCTTTCTTTCCTCTCTCAGTTGTTGTTGTTGTTGTTACTTACTTGACCCGTGAAAACAACGAGGAGGCGTTGCTGCAACTCTGAGATTAGCTGTGGCGAGGCGAGTAAAGGAACAACTTGAAGACGCAGAGGAATTCCTGGAAAACTTGAAGTGAATTTGATTCCTGGGTATAATCCACCGATCTGATCTTGCCAGCCACCTCCAGTACCCATGAGCTGCTCCAGAACCAAGACGAGCCTCGCAACGTTTTCATTGCTTTCATCTCCATTAGATATCTGGAGAAGTCCTTTCACAACAGCTGCAGCTAGAATGCTTGAGGTTCCTAGACCGCTACCACGAGGAACATTGGCCCATGTCTTTATCGCTAATCCTGTGGACTGGACAAAGTTTTCTTGGACAATGCCGGTTACCAATAGAGCAGACTTAACCAGCCTGAATGGATCATTGATTTCAAATGGTGTCTTGATGCTTATTGGATCTTCGATGTGTATCTCGTTTCCAGCATCGTCTTGGATTGAGATTCCACTCTTCTCATTTGTTGTCTCGACGATTGTGCCAATGGGGAGTGAACCTTCTAGGGTTATAGCCATGTTCAGGACGCAACCCGCACGCTCTAAACTCCATGGAGGTGTATCACTCCAACCTCCTACAAAATCTACCCGAACTGGTAGTTCAACTTTTGTACTTCTTGGTTCGAAAACTCGATCCAGATGAGAAATATGATTCTCGGAAAGGGGCTTGCCGCTTGACTCCAAGAGATGTTCTGAAAAAGAAATAAAAGATTTATCCAGGTTTATCCGTAAAAGAAAAGTGTTAGCATATACACTCCAATACTGGTAGCTAGATTTTACCTTTAAAACCATATCTCACAGCTGAAGCAGTTTCTTCTGCAACTGCTCCCCAGACTTTATGCTCCAAGTCTATAGCTTTTGCCTTATCTCCACATGCTCGTAGAAGATCAACTTCTACCTGATATGCCCGACTCTTTGGAAGAATTTTGGAGTTTTGCTCCTGAAATTTGGGACATTGATCCAGAAAATTCTTGCATATTTCCAATCCTAATGACTCTTTCTGTAAAATCTCATGGCACAGCTGAGACAAATTTCGCCCAAGCATACCATAGTTCATACATGCTTTAGCGATTCCAGCCGCAAGATCAGCTTGATGGTTGCTGGAACCATTGCACATCTCAGGAAAGTTTATTGATCCGTGCAACTCTTCTAAGCTTACACGTTGTGAGCTTCTCCATAAGGTAATTTTCTCCTTGTTTCTACTATCATCTAAACCCATCAACCATGACGCTAATTTCAGCATTTCACTATAAGTGAGAATCGGGAACAGTTTTGCGTTCCACAAACATCTGTCTTTTGCAGCATACGATTTCCAGAGGTCATTTTCCTGAATGCCAAGATCAAACAGAACCTTCTCTAAGGGTTTACCGCAAAAAGTTCCATCTTTGTGAATTGAGTTCTTCGGATTATCATGGAGACCACAATACACAATCACTCTCTCCTTGTGTCCCACCAATGGGGCCTCCCAAAGACAATGCCTATCCGGAAGCATGAACCTGAAACTCTCTGGAGTTCCAAGACCTTCGCTTGGGATGTGAATACCAACAACTATGGACTGAGAACCAATTTGTACAGCACCAGAAACTGTTGAATCATATATAAGTGAATCTTCACCAATGGAGACACCAGGTGCAATTTCACTAGACAAAATAACAGAAGAGGCTGCAATATCAGAAACCGTAGTTGCAGGGATAGAACATAAGTGTCTTCGACCTACAATTCCTGAAGCATCTCCGCTTAAGTGATCCAATACCTCACTTGATGTTCCAAAATGCAAAAACTGCAAATCATCTGACACAAGATGATAAAAAAAAGGGATTAAAACAGTAACCAAATGCAATTGAAAACTGTTCAAGTTCTGCTAGTCTTGGGATCAGTACAACATACAGGTGCAGTAGCTGTACATCTTTTGCCCCCCTAGACTGTTGACAAGGAGTTCGCCCAAAGGTCGGGTTCGCAGCCAATCATGCCTTGAGGGAACCCAAGCAGCCACCAAGTCTTCATACAAACTCATCTGCATGTAAAAAAAAAAAACATTTCCATTATAAAACTTTTGTAAGAATGTCTGTTGAAGAACCACAAGGCATTCTTTAGGGACAAACTGCAAAGATACGAGAAAATTAACCTCCTTTTTACGGCTTATAAGCTCTGAGATCATTGGTTGGCACGTGCATCCAAGAGCAACCAGGTCCAACCATGCTCTGCCCCTCGCAGAAATTATCCCAGTGTCAAGGAGCGTCCGTCCATCATGTAAGATTGCATCTTTCTTGACAAGCTCCTCTACTGTAGGCTTCTGCAGAAGATCATTTACTAAACTGACAGTATAGCCTTCAGCAAGGGACTCAGATTTGGATGTGACAATAACACCATGGTTGGAAGCAATATCCAGAGTGATAGGCACAGTAACTATGGAGGCCGCATCTTCAGGGAGAGTCATTTTAAATGCATCAAAACATGGAAGGACATCTCCAGTCATAATGAATAATCCACCTGCACAAGTTACAAGTAATCAAATCACACAATGAAGCGCACTCTTGTCTGTTTTTATGTAAGGGTATGAACAGCAAGCTCCAGAACAGACAACAAGAAAATTTGAAAATGGCACTTGCACATTGCAATAAAACACAAGAAACAAGTTCGAAAAATCACCTTCATCTCTGAAAGCCTGTCTTGCACATGAAGCGATTGCAAGTATATGATCAAAAAGGAGAGGAACAGGACCATCAGGATCATCAGCTGCAAGATAAGGAAGTGGGAGGAATACTTTCCCCATAGGATTTGCCCAGGGAACCCTTTTGGAGTCACCTCCAGCATGAAGCATCAGTACATGCTTTTCAGAGAGGAATCTAACCCAAGACTTTGAAGAGTGTTTCCTATTCTCAGGACAAATGTCTGGTAAAGAGGACTGCGTACAACTACCACCATTTGCAGCTTCCACCTGTTGATTATGAACAGAACCATCGAATCATAACCTCAAACAAAGTTGACCCCACAGTGGTATATAATGTTTAATCAAACAAACAGATCTTGTCTTGTCACTTGACCATTCAGATCACCTAACTCAGAGAGTTCATTGCACAATGCCAAACCCAGATTCATCGATTAACTTAAGTTCCTCGAGCAAATCAACTACTGATCATACATATAGATATCAACAACTCAAGCGAGAAGATTGTTCGTTCGAATTTTCAAAGACGGGCTATGAATTATCTAACCTGCCAACACAATTTACCTCGGGGCTAGGATCGAAACCTAATTTCTCATAATGCCGAGCGAGAGCATAGATGGCGTTAAGAGTGGCAGCGCCAGACCCGATCCGCTTGCCATCTGGATCAGGAACGGCCAAAGTGACGGTGGAGCTAGCAATCCGTCCAATCCGCTTCGCTCGCCGGAGCTGCCACTCGTAGAGCTCCGCCTGCTCAGGGCTAGCCGCCGTGAGAACGATCGCATCCCAAGTGGGGACCCTAGTGGGATGGCGCACCGACAGCCTCAAATGGTACCACGACTTGCGGAGGACTGTGGCTAGGTCAGCCTTCTTCCTCTGCTTGCTTCTCGAGGATCCAGACATTTTGTTTCTCCCGGTGAGGTGTGGGGAAGTGAGAGAAATGAAATCTGGGGGTTTAGTGGACAGAGGAAGAAGAAGACGAGGGAAGTTTTTAACAGCTGGTTCAAAGTCAAAGACAAAGACAAGGCACACACGTCGTCGTTTCCGAAAATGAAATCTCAATAGAGAGATTAAAGTCTCAATCTTCTTTGTCCCAAAAATTAAAACTTTGACAAATCGAAATACACAACAACTCCATTCAGATGAATGTTCATGTTTCTGATTAGAAATTGGGAAAAAACATTCCAGAAAATCAAAATTGCAGAAACTAGTATTGCGCTGAGAAACATCCCAAGTTGCCGCCAGTTCGAAAATTGCGACATTGCTCAGAGACTAAAAGGAAGAAGCACGGCTAGTCAAAGAGCGAGATTGATGTTTAAATAGATTAGGTTTCTTGGGATTGCAACAGTGATGATGGATCATCATTCCTCGCGCCAAGTTAGCTCGCACTTCAAGCATCTATAAAATCTCGACTCTGGCTCATCCGCTGAACGAATCTGCATTGATTTGAAGTATGCCTTGTCGTGGCCGCATCTTGGGCATGGAGCTGGTAAACAAAGAATCCAAGTAAAGGGGGTTACAAAGTTCCCAAACCTAAGAGGAATAAGATCAATTCCGATGAACCAGCAAACAATTCTGAGAAATGCTTTTAAAGAGCTCATAACTTAGAGAGATCCATGTAAACTTGTTACTTGTTTACTCATTTATCAAGTAGTGTTATAGCAAATTCTGGATTTGTGCTGTTTATCATCACTGAGCCAATGATGATGATACATTGAGAATCCTAAATCTTATAATTATAATGATGAAACATAAGAATACCTTCAGTTTCAGGTCCTGTTGGTATATCATCTTTCGTCACAACAGGTTCTATGGATTTCTTAACCAGCAATTGCTTCTTCTTTATCTCCACCTGTGATTAAAAACAAAAGATATAAGGAATTGCGACCCAATTACAACAAAAACCTCAAAAGAGGGGTTTTGATATTAGTTTAAGCAAAGACCTGTCTATCGATGCAGGCGATGTAAGGACATGTCGAGCAGAAGAATCTCGAACTACCGTAACGCAGCAAGTTCCCACACGTAGGACAGAACTCCATCTGGAATAAATCCCCCAAAATCTGTTTCATCAATTTCATAAGTTTTCACCACACAAATAACAAAACTACGAGATGGATAGAGAGAGAGATAGCGAAGGGCTTCGAACATTGTTCTGCTGATTTCTCTCCGGCGAAACAATCCCGCCGTCGTTGAGCCGCCGCTTCCGTTTTCTCGTTTGTTTAGAATTTGAAGGTGACGAAATTTACTCTTATAACCCCCAAATGTTCTTCTGATTGTTTTAATTCTTGAGCCCCTTTTCTCTTACCTACAGGCTCTTAATTTAGGCCCAACTCATTAAATTTATATCGAAAACTTTATTATCATCTTTCGTATGTTTTCTTAATTTAAATAAAAAAACAAATAACAGTAACAATCAATCGATTAATTATTGTCTTCTTATTCAATAAAAAAAAAAATAGTTTCAAGCAACAACAACGAAATGAAAAGAAGAAAAAAAAGGGACCAAAAAAGGCAATAAATTCATACACGAGGCCTGAGGGAGAGGAGTAGACAACAACCAACGATTAATGATGGAGCATAAGAGCTTTTTTAGGTGGTCTCCAGACAAAATGTGGGTTTCATGTTGAATCAATAAATTGTTTTAGCAAAATAATAACGTTTTTTTAATCATGTCGGTTCATGCCCACAGCTATATTAACATTGTATATTCATTTAATACTTTGGGATATTTTAAATTAAAATAATGCACAGAGCATCGTCGTCGCTGTCTTCATAAAACACTTTGGGATCATTATTTTTATTTTTATTTGTTAAACACTTTGGGATATTTGTTAACATAATTTTCGGTTTGGGTTATTTCGTTTACATTCGAAACATAATTTCCGGTTTGTAAGAGTTTCGAATGTAATGGTTATGATTTTTTCTTCCTAAAAAAAATGAATCAATCTACCAAATCGAGATTTGGTTCAGTTATGTTTATCCGGTTTAGTTTGGATCGATTCGGGTTATAAAAACTCAAGCATATAAAAACAAAACTAACTCAAACAGTTTTATTTCCCTTTCTCTGTTTCACTCAATCCCACTTACTCAAAAAAGACTCAAAAACTTTATTGTATTTTCTTCATCAACCCAATTCCTCAATAATGAACGAAGAGATGAGCGGAGAGTCACCGGAGAATAAACACGCAAGGAAACCGACGATGCCAGAAAAGATCGATTACGTGTTCAAAGTGGTGGTAATCGGAGATTCTGCTGTCGGCAAAACGCAGCTCCTTTCACGTTTTACACAGAACGAGTTCTGTTACGACTCAAAATCCACCATTGGTGTCGAGTTTCAGACACGTACGATCACTCTTCAGGGCAAACTCGTTAAAGCTCAGATCTGGGATACCGCCGGTCAAGAAAGGTAATATCTATATACACACATTTTGATCATTCTTTATGTGTTTGGATTCAAATAAATTGTTTAAATGTATTAAAGTATAGTTTCGTTTTCTTGGGTCACGATAATTTTAGATATGTCAGTTTTTTATTTGATTTTCGATCTAAATATAATTATTTGATGTAAAGATTCGAAGAATTATTGGTTTTCTTGATTTGGTCTATAAAATGTCAGAATTTTTTTCTGTATTTATTAAATTGCGAAATAGTTGCAGCTATTAACATTGATAATTCTTTATAGCTGACGCTCAGATTTGCTGGATCACGATATTTAATTGATTGATGGTCTGTAATGTCTGATTTTGTCATAAGTTATATCACTGACTATTCGTTTTTTAACTGCGTTTTCCGGCGGTTAGATATAGAGCGGTGACAAGCGCGTATTACAGAGGCGCGTTAGGTGCGATGGTGGTTTACGACATAACCAAACGCGTCTCATTCGACCACGTGGCACGTTGGGTTGAGGAATTACGTGCTCACGCCGATGATTCCGCCGTGATCATGCTCGTCGGGAACAAAGCCGATCTCGCCGCCGATCGACGCGCCGTTCCGACGGAGGACGCCGTCGAATTCGCCGAGACCCAACGGCTTTTTTTCTCGGAAGTCTCGGCTCTAAGCGGCGGAAACGTCGACGACGCTTTTTTTCGTCTACTCGAGGAGATATTCTGTCGCGTTGTTGTTTCGAGAAAAGCTCTGGAATCTGACGGTGGATCTACCGTGAAGCTTGACGGTTCGAGAATTGATGTGATCTCTGGTTCGGAACTTGATGTCAGTAAGAGCAATGAACAATCTTCATGTTCGTGTTGATTTTGATTTTTGAGTGATGGGTCGAGTATGGGCCAGATAAATCGAGACATATAAATGCCAATTAATGGGCTTTATTGAAGCACATATATGACCCAGATCTTTGTTTATGGGCTTTTCATATTTATTGTGGTACTTATTAGATACGTCTTTTTTTTGTTTGCGTCATTTATAATATATTTAACATTATTGTAACAGAAATCATTTATTTTATACCCCAATCAAACATTTGGAATTAGACCTAAAACTCATCAATTAGTATTGTAACCTAATATGGCTAAAACTCATCACTGTGATAGTGTCACTTGGATCCAACGTTATCTAAATCTGCTTTTTTTTTGGAGACGAAAGACGTAACAGAATAATTATTTACTTTAGAAATTAGTATTATACTATTATTACATATCTAGAAAACAACTATAGATCGATTATATATGTTACTTTTTAGACGTGTTTAATGGGCTAATTATATCACATTATGTTATGATGCGTACGTCTTCGTGCATTCATCCACGCCGGTCTATAAGTAAACGGAAATTCTGTATAAAACCATAGTGAAATCATCAGAATTACAATAAGATCACTAAGCAGATATTTTCATAATAATTTCGTGACATCAACTGTGAGTGACACTGAGAATCTGGAATATAATCCAAATCCAACAGAAGATATGATTCTATTTATTTTTTGCATGCAACCGAATAATTTGAAGTGCTCCAATCACAAACTCGCTTTTTCGCTCAATACCTAAATAATGGGTCTTTTATTATTTATAATCAAATGCATAATACATCGCACATTAATATAAACATATATATGTGCATATATGATTAATCCACCACCAAAGTGCTTTGCGACCACTTAGCTACTTATTTCTATCCTGATACCTCTGTATTATGTGTAAAGTTATAATTAATTGAATGTTTAGTTTATAAGCAAAAGAAAGATTCTTTTAATAAAAAATGTAAACTACTACTTCTTTGGTTTTTTTTATATATTTCAATAAACGAATAAAAGATATATCTCATAAAGTTAGGATTGTATGTATCAACTGAATCGATATGGAATACAACAGTAGCTAACTAAGACCGGTTTTGAGCAGGAAAAAAAGTTTGGAATCAGGGTCACAATATTAGATTAAATTTCGGTGGTTAATTAATTTGTTGTCGCCAAATTTAGAAATTATAGTGTAATTGTCTTAAATATAAACAGTTCAATTCTTTTTTATAAAAGAGGTCACCATTCTTTGTGGAGCTCGAGGCCATTAAAAATTCAGAGTTGGCCTTGATAGTAAAGCTAGTTACAATATTCTAATTTTGATAAATTAAAAACAGATTCAAAATAATACATATACAATGTTGAAACAGAAAAGCATATCTAAATGGTACTGTTAGAAACTATACATAAAAAGAGATAATTAAAAGAAAAGGTCGTTGACTAGAAAAAGTAAAAGTCAAATGGAGACCAATTTGCAGGAGAAAAGTCGTACGTTCCCAACTTGTAAGGAGTCTCGTCCGAAAAATGGCATCTTTACAAATAATAATTACGTAAACACATTATTGTATATTGTTTTTTTTTTTTTGCTGAATTTGTTAATTAAGCACTACGTTTAGATATGCAATTTACTTTATTAAGATGCATATATACTCACTTTTATTACACATCACCATATCAAAAATAGTTATATATAAACCATAATATTATATATGCAAATTGTCTACGTATGCCTTTCCTTAGAAAAAAATATAATTAAATATAATACTAAACAATATAACAATAATTATAATAAATTAAAAAGCGGATCTTCTTAGACAATTATCTACAACTGAAACAAATGGGACAGATGTAAGTGTAATCTTCAATACCTGTATTTATTTAGATTAAAAACTATTTTAAGAAAACAAAAGAAGATTGAAAATCTAGCGAGAGATATAGTGATTTGAGTGTACCAAACATAAAATGACATATACGTATAGATATAGGTGACCACGAGCGCATATTGGGTTATTACTATTAGCATATACCCCGTTTGAGCAAATGAGCACTAACAATTAACTTTGAAACAACTATTTAAAATTTTAAAAGTATTCTCTGTTTTGCGATTGGCTAAGGTCTTCACGTTTCGTAGGTCTATTTAAAGCTTCCCAAAGACCCAAACTTAAATCACAACCCAAAAACGGAAAATATCACCCCACAAAAAAAAAGAACTATTTATCCATAATGTTTTCTCTGAATATGAGAACCGAAATAGAAAATTTGTGGGTCTTTGCTCTTGTATCAAAATCCAATCTTTTCATGCAAGAACATTTTGTTTCTTTTCTTGTCGCCGTAGCCATCACTTGGTTTACCTTAACAATCGTATTTTGGTCTACGCCGGGTGGACCGGCTTGGGGAAGATACTTCTTCACTCACTGGTTTACTCCCGGTTGTAAACGGAATCTCATACCCGGTCCGAGAGGGTTTCCACTTGTGGGAAGCATGAGCCTAAGATCAAGCCACGTGGCTCATCAGCGCATAGCGGCAGTGGCCACGATGAGTAACGCCAAGAGGCTCATGGCGTTTAGCCTCGGTGATACCAAGGTGGTAGTGACGTGTCATCCTGACGTGGCAAAGGAAATACTGAACAGTTCGGTTTTTGCAGACCGGCCTGTTGACGAAACCGCTTACGGTTTGATGTTTAACCGAGCCATGGGGTTCGCTCCTAATGGTACTTACTGGCGTACGCTGCGTCGATTAGGCTCGAACCATCTTTTCAACCCGAAGCAAATCAAACGCTCGGAGGAGCAGAGACGACTGATCGCTGCTCAGATGGTGAATGCGTTTGCACGTAACGCTGAAACCGCGTTTGGAGTGCGTGATGTGCTCAAAACGGCGTCGTTGTGCAACATGATGGGTTTGGTTTTCGGGAAAGAGTATGAATTGGTGGAGTCTAATAACAGCGTCGAATCGGAATGCTTGAATGGTTTGGTAGAAGAAGGGTACGATCTTCTCGGTACGCTAAATTGGACCGACCATCTTCCTTGGTTAGGCGGTCTAGATTTCCAACAAATCCGGTTCAGGTGCTCTCAGCTCGTACCGAAAGTAAACCAGCTATTGAGTCGAATCATTCATGAACATCGTGTTGCCACTTGTAATTTCCTCGACGTATTACATTCTCTTCAAGGTTCCGAAAAATTATCAGAACCCGATATGGTCGCCGTTCTTTGGGTAGGTATATTTTAATTAGTTATTACTTAATAATATTGAACATCAACGTTAATCAAATTAATATTTCAAATTTGTCACACAAAAAAAAAATTAATATTTCAAATTTTTGGTGCCGTTAGGAAATGATATTTAGGGGAACAGACACAGTGGCGGTTTTGATCGAGTGGGTGCTAGCGAGGATTGTGATGCATCCCAAAGTTCAGTCAACGGTCCACGATGAGCTTGACCGAGTCGTTGGCAGATCCAGAGCCGTTGATGAGTCTGACCTTCCATCTCTCACGTATCTAACGGCCATGATCAAAGAAGTGTTGAGGCTGCATCCGCCGGGCCCGCTTCTCTCTTGGGCACGTCTCTCTATATCAGACACCACCGTAGACGGATATCACGTGCCGGCTGGGACCACCGCGATGGTCAACATGTGGGCTATAGCACGTGACCCGCACGTGTGGGAGAACCCTTTGGAGTTTGAGCCTGAGAGGTTCGTGGCTAAAAAGGGTGAGGCTGAGTTCTCTGTTTTCGGTTCGGATCTGAGGCTGGCACCGTTCGGCTCGGGTAAGAGGGTTTGCCCGGGAAAGAATCTGGGACTTGCAACGGTGTCGTTTTGGGTTGCGACGCTTTTGCATCAGTTTGAGTGGCTTCCTAGCGTCGAGGCTAACCCTCCGGATCTATCGGAGGTTTTGAGGCTGTCGTGTGAGATGGCTTGTCCTCTCGTCGTTAACGTACGTCCGAGGCATAAGATAGCATAAGCTTCGGGTTCGTCAGGACATGGATGGTTCAAAAATTATTGGCAGTTAAAAAAATCACGTATATTTACATAACCCTTGAAAAAAAAAAAAAATATAAACCAAATTATGTATCTAAGAGCGAAGTAGATATTCGCCCGTCTTTTATTGATTAAGATATATTAATGTATTTGTACAATATGAAATAAAAATTATATCATATGTTTTATGTGAATTTACGTGTTGATAATGACTAATGAGTATGTAATGTTGTTAGTTGCCAAAACCAAAAACTTTGAACTCGGTTCAGTTCCTCGTGGATCCCTAGGTAGGTTATTTGGACATTGGCTCGGATATTTGGACATTGGCTCGGATGAGATAGTGAGAAATTTCTTGGAAAAATGTTTGTTCATCGTTGGTATTAGTCAAACGTTTCAGCGAATATTTGATTTACAAAATTACAAATGCTAACTGCGCATGATATAAGAGTCCTGAAATATTGGAAGGTGTATATAAAATTAACTAAAGTCAGCTTAATTATCTGAAAATAAATTTAACTATTTTCCTAGGAATCATTCAAAACAAAAATAAATTATACTACTATATTGCGTGTTGAACGATTAACAGAATAACTTCTCCAAAATTAATTATATCATACTCCGAATTGTTTAGACATCCTTAATTTGCTACGAAATTTCTCATTATGAGGTCAGTCAAGAGACAACGATTATATATTTTTAAACGAAGCATTTGATTGGAGCTGTGTTTGTAGTATATACTTATATATAATAGGTGTCCTCGTCGAGTGTTCGACTCGGTTAGTGTTTCTGACTGTTCAATAACATGATGCGATGTCATTAACTTGTGTTATGGTGTATCACTTAAGAAACGTTAAACATTTTATTTATAGTTGTTGGTTGAATAATTCACTATATGTTAAGAAACTAAAGTTCGAATCCTTTAACAAAAAAAAAAAAAAAACTAAAGTTCGAATCATTCTACGGTAATTTCAATGATAAAGACAGATCGTTATAGACGTTTGAAGTAAAAAAAGTATATGGTTTGGAATTTTCTTGTTATATAAGAAAACCATTTCTGGTGTTGTGTGATATTTTCTTAACCGTATTATACGATTCATATAAATAATTATTTACATTATAGAGAAAATCTATCAAAACAGATAAGATGTATAGTAGCGATGTATATTAGCGATGTATAGACTAAAAAACGAAAATTACCATATAAATTTAATAACTTTGGTATGCTACTACTTTATCAAAAAAAAAAAAAAAAACTTTTGTATGCTACCACAAATTATACAGAAAAAGAATTGGTTATTGGGTTTAATACAAGTTTACAACTGTTGGTCAAACTGGTTACGTTCAGTCAAATTTATAAGAACTATTAAGAAGTATCGAAAAGTCAAATCAAGATACAATTTCCCGTGATGTGAAATACTATACATGGTGAGTCTATTTTGTGAATTTTTTTTTCTTTTTTTAACAACAATTCATTAAAAAAGTCGAAAAACAGATTATAAAGAGACGAAGTTCGTAAAAAACTGTTCTACGAGAACATCGGCACACATGTTGTCGGATTTTGCAATAAATTTAAAGGAGATTACAGCAAAGAAATTCATTATATGCAAGATATTTTGGAAAACACCAAAAATTTCTGCAATTTGATCTCTAGGTCTATTTTGTGTTATATATATAAGTTTTCGATAGTAAATTATTTATTTTATTATCTTATTTTCTGGCGAGATTATCCTATTTATTCTATTATAAAGAAGAATAACATTAGTGTATTACTATAACTAAATGTGTTTGTTTATTACAAGATTGTATATTGTCATAACACTATTAAAGATAATTTCTGTTAATTCAGTTTTTTTTACACCGGCAAAGGTCATTAGTTCTTTGGAGAGGGACCGATTTTATGAAAGAACATAGGTGCAATATTGTAAATCATCTATCAGAAAAAATGCATAGTCGAGAACAAGGATTCGCGCCTTTTTTTTTCTTCTGAAATGGAACTTTGTTTTTGTTCACCAATTGAACTAGATAGTGCTTGCATTGGATAACAACATAAAATTAATAATCTTGAACATTCCAAGTATAAATATATAAAAAAATCGATGCCATTATAGACCTATAGTTATAGATGGTGAAGAGCTATGAGACAAACATGCCTCAAAACTTGACACTGCCCTTTACATTTATTACGTTCCTAATTACAATGCTACATATAGATGAAGTAGTAGCCACCTGTATTCTCTATACTCCTATTGAAAATAAATGATAATCAATATAAATTTCATGTAAGGACTATTAAATGTTTAAAACAACAATGAACAAAATGTGAACCAAGTACATACATTGTTGAGATACTTTGATTGGATTTATTTTATTTTTATAACCAATAAGTTCTGGGTATCAACTATCAACTAAGCCTATGATTTCTTTGGATCGGAGAGGAGACCAAAACCAGAAAACGTTTTGCTTATGTGACCAATTAGGTAAATATAGATCTGGAGTGACCGTAACCACATAGGTAAATATTTAATATTGGAATATCAATGACGACGCAAACGAGACGGAGTAACGTAAGAAGAGCGTCCAAATCCAGAGCAAGAGTTCTTTTATTTTTACGTTTTTTTCTCTTCGATTCTGCGTATCGTCTTCTCCGTTTGTCATTAACCACTATATTTATGCTTTATTGTTATATAATTAATAATTTAATTCGCTGTTCACAAGATGACTCAAAGCCTATAAGGTAACTAATGTTTAGTACATAGATTTATGATTTAAATGGTAGTAATAAACTAATCAAACTGGAGAATATAATAATCTTTTGAGTGAAAAAATACCCCACGCCATAAAGAAACAACAACATACCTTCACGTTGTAAACAACACCCCGAAAACTTCCAACTAGCTTAAACCTAATTCTAGCTATATACTTATTATATAACACATATAAATCATAATTAACTACAGTTAAAAAACTTATTTTACCTTTTGTGGTTGATATCTACGGATTGAGATCCATTGTGACAAACTCTAGACGATAAATAATGGGTCCTTTGTTTTCCAAACACGAAAAAGAATGCATTTAGAAAACAACCTGAAAAAAATCATATAATGATGTTGCATTTATAGTACGCATACAGATATCAAATTTTAAAATGTTTAAAGTTTTGTTTATATTTAATGAAGTTGGTAGGATACAGTAAAAAGTGATGCAGAATTAAATTGTAAGTATTTTGATTCCTAACTGGTCATCCTCAATTTACCCAACTACTCTTCTGACTAACTTCTCTTCCCTTCTTTATTTCGCAATTCAATAATACTCTCTCGTTGATATATATGCACGTATATAATTGTATTTTTTCATATAATAAAACAAAATCAAACCATATTGGGTTGTTCCATTAATTCAGCTGGGTTTTGTGTATAGACGGGCTATGCAGTGCACCTCTCACAAAAGGTGGACATATATATATATATATTGGAATATGATAATTGTATTTTAATTATTAAACCATGGCTATGATTATATTTAAAATTAATTGCCTCTTACTTTATCACTTATATAATGATATCGTAGAGTCAAATATGATTGCATATATATTTGCATGCATATGTCTTTCATGAATCACAATTTTGGTAAGGGAAGCTTAAATTTGCAGCTGTGAAAGGTCGAATGCGATCAAGATAAGTCCTACTCCTGGAACGAGGCCATCTCTCGGGATGTATTAGAATTCAATAGCAGCCACGCAGTTTGACCAGAGTCCGTGGATTAGTTATACTGAATCACAATTAAATTATTTATGTTCCAAGTAAAACGTGTGACGTGTCACCTCATTCAATAATACATGCATTAACTGCATTAATATTATTATTTTTAAAGCTAGGGTTTAGGAATGACGACCTGTTTCTGTTGTCTCTTATTAAAAGCCCATCTTCTTCTCCTCCGCCACTCATCATTCCCTCATCATAACACCATCATCACCATTTTCACCCACCTCTCTCTCTCTCTCTCTCTCTCTCTCTCTAGAACAATATCTGAGAATCTGCAAATATTGTGAATTAAGCTATTTCAGTTGAGGGGAATGTTGTCTGGATCGAGGATATTATATATATACACGCACATGTATACATACATTTATATGTTGATACGATGATTAATTACACATATGTATAGAGAGTATCCTCGGACCAGGCTTCATCCCCCCCAACATGTTATGGCCTCTGATCACAAGATATTTCTATGGTTTTTTTTTTGTCAATTACTTGCAAATATCGTAAAAGCTGATTGTATGTCCTTCTTTTTACAATCATAATGATGTCTTTGAATCTTTCATCATTTCATGCA
This sequence comes from Alliaria petiolata, assembly GCA_020283515.1. Lineage (NCBI taxonomy): Eukaryota > Viridiplantae > Streptophyta > Magnoliopsida > Brassicales > Brassicaceae > Alliaria > Alliaria petiolata. The sequence goes on along the minus strand of JAHZTW010000003.1, from coordinate 83,217,467 downwards.
TGGCTTCCTGTTCTTAAGAGTAGATTTACACATTTGCGTATCTGTCTTTTTCTTGTTTTTCCTTTTGCTTCGTACATTTATATCATCGTTTATGTAANCATTTTCACCCACCTCTCTCTCTCTCTCTCTCTCTCTCTCTCTAGAACAATATCTGAGAATCTGCAAATATTGTGAATTAAGCTATTTCAGTTGAGGGGAATGTTGTCTGGATCGAGGATATTATATATATACACGCACATGTATACATACATTTATATGTTGATACGATGATTAATTACACATATGTATAGAGAGTATCCTCGGACCAGGCTTCATCCCCCCCAACATGTTATGGCCTCTGATCACAAGATATTTCTATGGTTTTTTTTTTGTCAATTACTTGCAAATATCGTAAAAGCTGATTGTATGTCCTTCTTTTTACAATCATAATGATGTCTTTGAATCTTTCATCATTTCATGCATGGCTTCCTGTTCTTAAGAGTAGATTTACACATTTGCGTATCTGTCTTTTTCTTGTTTTTCCTTTTGCTTCGTACATTTATATCATCGTTTATGTAATCTGAAAGCAGCCAGATCTTAAGGATCGAAGAATACAGGGTTTCATATGAATTTCGCGAGGTTAAGGATCGAAGAAAGAATACACTAATTAAAGATCTATCGTTGTTTCCGTATTTTTTTGCTAATATATCTGATAAAAAAAAAAATACGAATTCGTGTTTTATTATTCTTGATCGGAGATTCATCAACTAAAATGTTCAAAGATCTTATCGGTTGTATCCAGAGCTGGCCCTTGAAAGAAGCAACCCAAGCCCATGCATCTGACTACATTTTAGAGGCCTATTTTTTCAATATCTTCTCTTGGTGTAGTAGTATCTTAAGACATGTGCCAGTTGTTTGAAGTCCCATGTCCCTTGTTCTCTTCTCTCGTTTGGACTCTTATAAATTTTCACAAGAAATGTTTTCTTCTGAATAATATCATTTAAAAATATTATTATTATTGTTCTCTTATCTTGATCGGTGTTTTCTAAATTTTCTGGCTAATATTTGAATATACTGTAGTTTGAATTAATGAAATTTAAAATTTTATTTAGATATGGGATGACAACTCTGCGATTTAGTTCCAAATAAATGGTTGTGTAGTGGTAGTACAAAGATATTGATTATGTTGCCTCAAGTTCAAACTTCATTTAGGACGAAATATTATTATTTTAATCAAAATATCTAAAAATTGATTCCGGATATTATAGAATATTAAATGTCGAAGGCACACAACTTTCACGGTTTTCATATAAAATAAAAAAATAAAAAACTGTGATTTATTTGAATATAAATAAATAAACATCTTGCTTGTCTTGTTGTCTCTTAGGTATTGTGGATGATTCTTCTGTTTGGAATTATTTTATGTGATGAATATAACTATACATCAATATATAAAAATGTTTTGCTTACATTAATAAAGCATTATCGACTACATTTTTTATGCGTAAACTACATTTTTTTATATAACAGCAAACTACTACAGTATTTATTATCACAAATACAGCAAGCTATATTCATTTCCAGCATATTTTAGACATCTATATACATCATATATTGTAAACTTGTGTAATATGTATTGAAAATCGTAGACGCCTACAATATTTGCAAACGTTTACGCTATCTATCATTGTATGATATACATATTATGGATATATATATACTGTAATAACTAATAAGATATTTAACTCTTATGTTTAATAGACAATAGATAACTTTCCTAGATGTGTATCATTACTCTAAAGAGACACTTGAACATTCAGATGGTTATATATAAAATGTTGCACAATTATTTTTAAAAAAGTGCCGTTAGATTGAAACATATGGACTGATAACAATTATATGTTAATTACGGTTATTGTTATCCGTAATATACGGTATGAAAACAAAGATAGAAGTGAGTGGGATTGTCTTAAATGTACTTCTCAGTTTCATAAATAGAAAAATCTATAAGGGTAATAGCGGGCCATGCGGGCCTTCGGGATGTAAGCTCGTATATGGTTGGGCTGAAAGGTTTATTATTGCCCGAAACAAAGTCCTTTTCGTATCTTGCATCACGTATGTTAAGAAAAAGAATACGACCAGAACAAGGTACTTTTAGAATCTTTTTTTAAAAAAGATGAACACCAATCAATTTGTGGAGTAAAAACTAAAAGGAGAATTTTTCTACTAATCAACTAATACAATCAAAACTTCAAATTTTATATGGTGTCATCGAATTTTAATTGTATTGAAAATTCAGAAAAGCATATATATGCGGTGAGTATCAAAGAATACATCACTACTAACGAGAGTATACATTGATTAATTCAAACGAAGCTTGCTTGCTATGTCTAACATACGTTTATGAGAACCAATAATTATGTTTTAACATAATCAATGACTGAGACTATCAAACTCGGAACAAATAATAAACATAAATAAGTAGCCCACGTGCCATTGAGGCAGCAGCAACTAGACCTGCAGCAACTAGAACCTGTCTCTTATACACATCTAGATGTGTATAAGAGACAAACCGAGTGGATGGAGGCTGAAACTAGTTAGTTAGCTTAGAAGAGTGAGCTAGAGGCATTACCTTTAGCCTGAAGCTCTTGACAGTTTTACTGAGAGTGAGAGTATCACTCCTTGATGATAACAGTTTGAGGGAATGATCCTCCCATTTCTCTACAAGCGTTTTAAGAAGAGCAGCACTGCCTTCTAGATCCTGCTTATAGCGATAGTCCCAGCGCTCCCAGCAAAAACTGTTTTCGGCCAGAGACCAGATAGCGATTGCTACAGCTTCCTTGGCTACAACAGGGTTTCCTGCAACAACAGTAACAGATTACAAACTCTATTTCGGAGAAGAGAAGAGGGAACCAGAAAACTCAAGGATCGGTTCAAGGTTTCGTTTGTTACTAATACAACATACCTTTGCCAGCTAATATCAAAGAAACAGTGAATATCCCTAGAATGAATAGTGTCCTTGGCTTGCTTGATAATGATGATAGTTCGAGGTTCCATTTCTCTACAAGCGTTTTAAGAAGAGCAACACTAGCTCCTAGATTCTCTTTACAGAGAGTGTACCAGCGATTCCAGCAAGTAAGTTCTTTGGTCAGAAACCCGATAGCGATTGCTGCAGCTTCCTTGGCTACAACAGGGTTTCCTGCAACAACAGTACCAGATTACAAACTCTATTCTGGAGAAGACAAGAGGGAAGCAAGAAACTCAAGGATCGGTTCAAGGTTTTGTTTGTTACTAATAATACCTTCTCCAGCTAATATCAAAGCAGCAGTGAACATCTCTAGAATGAATTGTGGCCTTGGTTCGCTTGATGATGATGACGATGATCGCTCAAGGGAACCATCATTCCATTTCTCTACAAGCGTTTTTAGAAGAGCAACACTAGCTTCTGGATTCTCTTTACAGAGAGTGTACCAGCGGTTCCAGCAAACAGTTTTATTGGTCAGAGACCAGACAGCGATTGCTGTAGCTTCCTTGGCTAAAACAGGGTTTCCTGCAACAAAAGGGTAACAGATTTACAATTACAAACGCTGTATGGAGGAGAGAAGAGGGAGGCAAGGATCGATTCAAAGGTTTTGTTTGTCACTGATACCTTCTCCAGATAACCTCAAAGAAACAGAGAATATACTTGGAATGATATTCTGGTTTTCCGGTGCACCGGCAAGAGCCACTTTCTTCAACAAGTGATAAAATTTCTCAAACCTCGGTGTAGCCTGTGTGCATACAGATTACAGAGACCACGCTTGTGATAATTAAGAATCGACAAGCGCAACAAGAGATTTTTTGTTTGATAGATTCCAATACCTCATCATCTCTTTCGGATGTAGCAGGGAATGTAAGCCGCAGCAAGATCTCAAATGCAAAAGTTGGAATCACAGGGTCGGTGTACCAAATCCAACGGTCTACAAGTTTGGTCTCATCTGATTTCTCCAAAAATTTGATTTAAGAAAGTATTGCATGAAACAGATGTGATGATTGTGTGTATATATATAATATAGCAAAGGAGACTTTCGATTTACTTGTCAAAAATCTGTAGGATGAGATCCCTTGAATGAGTGTCGCTACCATCGAATAGTGGTAACAAGAGGTGCGACCATGAATATAAGCCTACACGGAAATCAGCTTGGGAGACCTGTCCACGTTCGTTTTACAGGATTCAGAAAATACACAAAATCCGACACTCTTGGTTGGTCCGAGTTCAGCAGATAAGGGATCACGCGAACGAACCTGAGCTGTCATCCAAACTGTAATCGGAGTAGTGAGGATGTTGTGTTCATCTTTGTACCAGAGCAGCTTCAGCTTGGTCGTCTTAGTCGACAATACCCTAGTCAAAGCAAAAGGTTTGCTACGCAGTACCATTGCTAATGCAACAAATATCGTCGCCTAAACAAAATACAACATAATGGAGTTAATTAGGTCAAACAACCCATATTCAAGCGAGAGAAAGGTTTTCCAAAATTACATTAGATGCTTTATGTTTTTTAGAGCCCTCCCAGTCCTTCCAATGAACGCCATGCACAGAATCGACAATTTGATCCAGCGACCACGATACAAAGCGACTGAGTGTCGCATATTCGAATTCTTTAGCGATCCAAACGACTATTTTTGTGTAGAAAGGTTCAGGAGGAATATAACAAATCTGTTTACCAAAAAAAAAAAAAAAAAAGAAGATAAATCATCAGCAAGCAAGCTAGTAGACTTATATGATTAGAAAACGTCTGTATGATAAGAAATTGCTCACAGACGAAAGAGGCTCCTTCAGTATATTTTCCCATGAAAACGATACTCCGGAAAGTACACTCTCAAAGCTATCGAGAAAACCATTAAACAGAATATTCGGCGGCCCAAACTGGAACTTTGTCTATTCACACACACACACACACACACACAAAAAAAAAAAAAAAGGGGTTGGATTTTTGATTTGTGGGTTATTGGTTTAGATCAGAACGAATTTAACATCGCAGGCAATGGACTTACCAGTCCTTTGTAGAGGGAATCAATAACAGGTGAAAAATCGATCCCGGCCACAGCTTCGGGAAAATCTACAGAGGAAGCTACAGAGCCGCCGCCGCCGCCGCCACCTCGAGCGTCCGAATTAGGATTTGAAACCGCGGGCGTACGGTCAGCAACCATGTGAGAATAGCTAGCGGAAATTGTTCTGATGATATGTAGGTTAATCACAAACTGATTCAATGGGCTTTAATAAGACTACTCGAACCAGGTTCGCCGTAATATATATATATTCCTTGCTTTGATTTTGGATCCCCCCACACACGGCCACAATAATTTACAGGCTCATCGGGGCTAGAATGTTAAGCTGAGGAATTACGAGAAATTGATTTCTAATTAACTTTAAAATGTGGGGTATAAAAGCAAATTCTCAAATGTAGGAGAGTTTTAATACAATGAAATTATAATTGGATCTTTATAAATTTTCGACTACAAATGAGAGTATAATTAATTCTTCCACACGCAATTGGAATGGATGATGGGCTGAATATATGTTGTAGGTGAAGCCTTTGAATTCAGAGGGCTTTAATAGATTTTAGGACTGAATATTTTGCATTTGATTTCAAAGCGGATATTCAGATTTGTGGCAACACAACACTTGGAGTAGCTGCAACAATCATACTCCTGTTTTCTAGGGTTTTCCTTAGTCTCTATATATAGCTAAAGTTGTAAACTTGATTGAGTAAGTTTTATGAGATTGAAATGTTTTAAACAAATATCTTTATCTTCAAGCTTCTAGCTTTGTTTTGTTTCTGCCTTCACAACATACTCACTGCCCACTGCCATCATCTCATCTTCACTGATATTGATAAGTTATCGATCTCAAACATCGAACGTTGGATCAGAGAGGTTTGTAACTGTTATGAATTTTTGAAGGTTTTGGCTTGACTGAAATGTTTATTATTGCCCGAAACAAAGTCCTTTTCGTATCTTGCATCACGTATGTTCAGAAAAAGAATACGACCAGAACAAGCTACTTTTAGGATTTTTTTTAAAAAAGATGAACATCAAATCAATTTGTGTAGTATAAAATAAAAGGAGAAATTTTCTACTAATCAACTAATACAATCAAAACTTCAAATTTTATTCGGTGTCATCGAATTTTTAATTCCACGGGTAATAAGATTTTTTTTAGTAAAAAAAGAAAAAGAATATTTATCAAACGTTTGACAAAAACAAAGAAGAAAGAAAGCATCAGATCACAACATTAACCGAATCAATAACCCAATGTTGACCATCGGTTTTGACTTTTAACCGGTTGATCTCTGCGAACAAATTCACGGCCCTTCTCACTCCTCTATTATCCGCCGCCGTGAAATAGTCGTGACCGAATAAAACTCCGCCGGGTCGGAGTATCCGAAACCCCCGGTTTATATCCGCCCAAGCTGAATTGAAATCGTGACCCGCGTCTATCTCCACCAGATCCGCCGACACTCCCCACTCACACAGCTTCTCCAAACTCGAACCTGTCGAGAATGGAACCGGCAAAATCGAACCGGCAAAATCCGAGCTGACCACGTTTTGCATAAACTGGTACAGAAGCAAAATTTCGCCGTTTACCAAAGCCACGTCCTTAAACCGGTCTCGAAAACCGGGCCAGCCACGGAAATCGTCGACGCAGAGTATCTGAGTCTCCTCGAGCCCGAGGCGGCGCGTGAGATTCGCCATGTGAATCGCCGACGCGCCGAGGAAACTCCCGATTTCGACGATCGTCCTAGGTTTGACTCGGCGGATTAGATTCTCGAAGACGAGCCCGTACGATCCCCATCCTTTGATTCGTTTTGGCCGTAGGAATTTTCCGGCGTGCGGTGGCGGGAAATCGGTGTACGGAGAAGTTCCGTTGAAGATCCGGTCGATAACCGTTCGGCGGATTAATTCCGGCGGAACAAGATCGCCGCAGCGAGTCGTTACTCGGAAGTTGTCGATTGGGCAATCGTGAGATTTTGTCGTCTCGACTGTCCTCGACGACGTCGTGGACGGCGGCGGCTGCGGCTGCGGCGGTTGACTATAGTAGTAAGCGGAGAAGTAACCAAATGCGTAGGTTAGCAATATGAAGATAACGTACGCCGTCTTGGTTTTCAAGAACTGGATGCCATCGCGTTTGTGAGGAAGACGCCGATCCTCCTTCATGATCAAGTTTTCTGAAAATAATCAAGTGAAAAAGGATTTAGGAATAATGGTGTTTGTAAATGAGTTTATATCATTCGAGTTATGGAATTTGATTATTATTATTTAGGCGGGTCAGTTTGTTAAGACGTTTAATATAATCGGTTAAGAAATTGCTAAGTCTGTGATCTAATTTATTTGACTTTACGTGTCTAGAAAGTTATACGTGATGTAGTCATTTACAATCAAAATATTTAGCTTTATCCTTGACCTAATTAATGCTAAACAATAATCTATTCTTTTGAATTTAGAACACCGAAAAGAAATTCACACTGTCGGATAATATTCACACATATCAATCAATTTTTTTTTTGTTACTCCCTCGTTACTGTATATAGTAATTTCCATTATAAAAAAATTAACAAGTAATTTTATAATTTTTTACATAATCTCCTATAATTACTCTCTCATTATTGTACAAATTCTGGTTGACTTTCTGTATAAACTTATGTAACATTCTCAATAATACAACTCAATATAATAAATTTCAAAAGTATGGAAAATAAATTAGTTATCTTGATTACAAATATATAAATAAAAACCAGTTTTAATGAAATCCTACGGTATGATTATTGTTTTTATTTAAACGAGCTCAATAATTAGTACAATCGTGCGCCAAATGCAGTACCCGATCCGAATGAAAAAAAAAAGGGAAATGAGTTATATAGTTGACCAGAAAAAGACATCAGCTTTAAATATCGTAATCCCGCTAGAATTAAACTGTGGTGTTTAATTAAAATTGTCTTTGATAAATAAATAGTGATCTTAATTGATGTTAATCCAAATATTTTGTCCACGGTTGGGAGACTGTTTTTACTTTTTAATCAACAACCCAAATATTTTTGAATATATTTTCGCAGGGATCTGATAGGACCGAGAGACCTTATAGTATACTTCGCGCGTGTCATTCACCGAAAACAATATTGGACCCGTCCTTACTAATAGATAAATTTGAATATCATAAAAAATGGAGATTATTAAATAAACTCAACTAGCTAAAGTAGCTGGTTAGTATTATAGGTTTCGATCTCTTATCACAACTAGAAGAGACGTCTAGTTATTTCAGCGAACTTAAAAGATTTAATATTTTCTGAGAAATTGTATTTTTTCTTAACGTTATTCTTTTGTTTGGCTTTGGCCACTATATATGGGAGACTCGAATTGTTGTCTCTTATAATATAGTGGGTGTTTTTTTTTTTATCAGCGTTTAGAAAGCATATGGGGTCGACAAAATAAAATAAAATAAAATAAAGCATATGCGTGGTATCGTAATAATTTACGTCGTACATAAAAATATCGGATATACGTGTGTGTTTCGTCTAAAAGTAATATTTTCTCTGGTTTTCTAACATACTAAATTCAATAAATAAATATATTTAAACTCTATCTGAATATTTTATTGTTCTCCGTTATAAAATTATCCATTCTGGTCAGAGCTGAAAACACGATAGAATCAAAGATGATTTTTTTTTTGACCGTTGGATCTTGAAAATACGATCGGACGTCTGGTAAATGCAATGTTCAACAACACGGGCAAATACGAATAGATGTGCCCATTTTGGTCTTTACACACGCAAGCGAGAACGATATCTCTCGAAGCTGCTGTGCCCACTTTAGTAATTTTACAGACGTTATGTCCATTTCAATTTATAAATGTCTTAAAAGATAAGAAGAAGATAGAGTTGAACGATCGGATCATTTTCCACCGTTGAATTCTTCTCCAACTCCAGTCCACTGTTTTAAGCTTCACTGTCTCTGAATCAGCAAAGGTAATTAGGAACGATTCTACTTACAAACCCTAATTATCTCTTTTTTTTCTTTTGAATTGAAAGCTCAAACTTTGCCCTTGTACGTGTAAGAGCCTAAAACTCTGATTCTCTCTATCTACTTACTTCGCAAACTCTCACCGATTGGTTTTTCTTTTGTAAGTTGCTTCTTCAGACCCATCTCTGGAATCTGGTTGCGTTTTCATTGGTTGTGTGATAAGTAAAGCTTCGATTTCCCACGAGCAGTTGAATTTTCTCTGCCGATCTTCTTTTGCCAGTTAAAAAAACCAAATCTGGTATTTTTTTGTTCACTTAGAGAAATTGATGGACTTTCACATTCTCTGTTGTCAATTTGGTTTTATTCACAAACACGAATCAAATATAACTCAACTGATCTCCGAATACGGTTTGTCTGTTGTAACGACCCTTTAGTTACTTAAGCAATTTAATCTGTAGATTTCTTTTGCCTTTATATTGTCAGAATCTTTACATGTCTTGATTGCTGATTGAGGTTGAATTAGTTTTACTTCTTCTTCTTCTTCTCTGTTGTGTCACATATGTTGAGTGTTTTAATGGTTCTGATTTTTCAGTTTCAGGTTAGAAGAAGATGGCGGCAACATCATCAGCAGGTAAAGCCAAGTACATAATCGGTGCTCTCATCGGCTCTTTCGGAATCTCATACGCTTTCGACAAACTTATCTCCGATGATAAGATCTTCGGAGGCAAGATTTTTCGAACTTTTTTTTTCTTCTTCTTCAAACTCTCATCATAACTTAGGAACGATCTTTAATGTGTTCTAACCAAACAACCTATGGTGAAAAAACTCAGGGACTACTCCAGGAACTGTCTCTAACAAGGAATGGTGGAAGGCGACCGATGAGAAATTCCAAGCTTGGCCAAGAACCGCTGGTCCTCCCGTCGTTATGAACCCTATTAGCCGTCAGAATTTCATCGTCAAGACTCGTCCAGAATAAGAAGAAAAGATCACTTCCNTTTTTTCTTTTGAATTGAAAGCTCAAACTTTGCCCTTGTACGTGTAAGAGCCTAAAACTCTGATTCTCTCTATCTACTTACTTCGCAAACTCTCACCGATTGGTTTTTCTTTTGTAAGTTGCTTCTTCAGACCCATCTCTGGAATCTGGTTGCGTTTTCATTGGTTGTGTGATAAGTAAAGCTTCGATTTCCCACGAGCAGTTGAATTTTCTCTGCCGATCTTCTTTTGCCAGTTAAAAAAACCAAATCTGGTATTTTTTTGTTCACTTAGAGAAATTGATGGACTTTCACATTCTCTGTTGTCAATTTGGTTTTATTCACAAACACGAATCAAATATAACTCAACTGATCTCCGAATACGGTTTGTCTGTTGTAACGACCCTTTAGTTACTTAAGCAATTTAATCTGTAGATTTCTTTTGCCTTTATATTGTCAGAATCTTTACATGTCTTGATTGCTGATTGAGGTTGAATTAGTTTTACTTCTTCTTCTTCTTCTCTGTTGTGTCACATATGTTGAGTGTTTTAATGGTTCTGATTTTTCAGTTTCAGGTTAGAAGAAGATGGCGGCAACATCATCAGCAGGTAAAGCCAAGTACATAATCGGTGCTCTCATCGGCTCTTTCGGAATCTCATACGCCTTCGACAAACTTATCTCCGATGATAAGATCTTCGGAGGCAAGATTTTTCAATTGTTTTTCTTCTTCTTCAAACTCTCATCATAACTTAGGAACGATCTTTAATGTGTTCTAACCAAACAACCTATGGTGAAAAAACTCAGGGACTACTCCAGGAACTGTCTCTAACAAGGAATGGTGGAAGGCGACCGATGAGAAATTCCAAGCTTGGCCAAGAACCGCTGGTCCTCCCGTCGTTATGAACCCTATTAGCCGTCAGAATTTCATCGTCAAGACTCGTCCAGAATAAGAAGAAAAGATCACTTCCACTGCTTTGATTGTCAGCATAAGATGAATAATGATGTTTCTAAACCAAGCCGTACTTGTACTAAATAATACAATACATTACAACACGGTTCTGTGGAACTATTCCACAGTCTATCTTCTGTTAAAACTCAAGAAAACGAACGCAAAGCCTTAAATGAGACTTGGAAGAAAGCATAAAGTCCTAAATATCAACAAAACAAAGCTTCTTTGGATCCTTTCACTTGCCATCATCTTTCCCTTGTCCATCTGCTCCATCTTGCTTGCCTCCTCTATGCCCCACTGTTTGTAAAGCAAGAAAGGGATGAACAAAATTAAAGAATGCTAACAATAAGCAGAGACACCAACCAAGCCGTTCGCTTCTACTTCTACTTCTACGTTCAAAAAACAAGTTACAATTGCGTAGAGATTATGAATTGAGAGTATTGTCATAACGCAAAGAGTTACCGTTTGCGCCGCCGCTTCCTCCAAGACCAGTTTCTGGTTGCTGCATAGGGTGCTGCATCCCGTTGTTGTTGATACCCATTGGTCTAATCCCCATGTGTCCTTGCATAGCTTGCTGATGCAACTGCTGCTGCTGCTGCTGGTCTTGAAGCTGGTGTGGGCTACCAAACTGCAAAGGACCTCTTGGAGGGAAAATACCGGCGGGTGATGCTTGTTGAGCCATTCCTGGAGCTTGTGGGTGTTGCATAAAGTAGCTTGGCGGTTGCATCGCAGGATGCGGTGCTGTCATCTAACAGAAACCACAGACACAAAGTAAGAAAAACCTGATACACATCTTAAAGCTCTGATTGATCCCAATTGACTTTGTATCATCACAAACAACCTGGGAAGCCATAGCTGGTGCTGGTGCAGCTCCTGGTGTGGGTGGAGGAGGTTGAGCATCAGCAATTGCAGCGAGGTACATTAAGTTCTTCTGGAGAAGAGCTTGGTACCTGAAAATATAATGGAGCAAAAACATTGAGATTCTCAGATTCAATTACTGTGCAAGAGATAGGAGATGGATATACAAAGTAGGAGACACTTACTGTGCACATTCTGCAAGTTTTCCGAGATTCTGGTTTTCCATGATTGCCATTATCAGCTTTTTGTTCTCATCAAGGTACTGAATTTGAGCAGATGAAAGAAAAGACAAGGAGATCAAGTATAAAACAACAAAACCCACCAAGCATCTTAAATCCAAAATCTCATTCTAAGTTCAAGTAACAAAATGAAAGCAGGAAAATCACCAAGAACAGACCCAACTTTGGTATAATATTAACCAGAACTGTTGAATGCCATCAGAGAAGAATAGTATATACACTTTTGAGATTCCTATCTGATTAAAAATTAACGAAGAAAGTTACAAAGATAGACACTTTCAGACCAACTGCCGCCAAGTAATAGTTGCTTCACTCAAATCACAAGAATCCATTGATTGTCGGCACAAATAGCTCAATAAGACTCTAAATCCGAGTGTTCAACAATTTGAATCAGTGAATTCAAGAGAGAAATGCTCTGAAACAGAAAGAAATTGAAGAAAGAAGGAACCTTTTGGATCTGTTCTGTGGTGATGTTAGTAGGCGGAATCGAAGGAACCATCGGAAACATTTGCGGAGACTGCTGCATCTTCTTTACTAATTCCTCGTCGCCGAACAAACCAAAACCCTAGTTTCTTCTCCCCTTAAAACCCTCAAAATTTCACCAAACCAAGACCGATCAAGACCCCGTGCGCAAACGAAATGATTGCAAGATTCTACAAATATTTTTATAGATTATCCTACAATTTATTACTTGGATTCCCTTGGATGTCGACGAGGTCTCCTGAGATTTTATGACCAAAAATGTGTCCATTTTTCTTTTATATATATAAAAAAAAAAAAAAAACAATAAAGAAAACAACAACCCGCTAAGCAAATCAGAATGTTTCGTTCCCGATTCATCATATTTGGGCCGTAAGATTCAGCCCATTCTAAGGCCAATAAACAGCCCATTCTAAGGCCAATAAAAAAGTGAGTAATATGAAGAATAACGACAACATCGTTTGTCTCGATGAATCGCATTCTGAAACTTGAAGAAAAAGTTACTATTCCTCTAATCCGATGAAATAGCAGGATTAGTAGAAACTAGAAACTGTTTTCAGCGTTATGCTGCGTCGTCTTCTTCTACCTCGTGATCAGATCTTAATTTCGTCCTTTACTTTTACTTTTCCAACTAATATTTGCTTTAAGAATTGTTTTCGCAAAAAAACAAAATAACTATTAACTCATACGATATAAAACCACACAAATAGTCTACCTTATATCCGGAGATTATTAATAGACCATATTAATAATACCAAATAATTAGCAACAATTAAAGAAAAAGTCAAACTTTTATATCACGATCCTCTGTGATTTGTTTTAGGCGGTCGGGATTGACGTCTTCTTCGTCGTCATCGCAGAGATCGGAGATCAAAACGGAGAGAGAGATAAACGCGGGAGTGACGAGGAAGATGAGCCCAAGAGGATGTTGGATAAGCTTTGACAAGCTTTGACAACAAACAACCTAAATTGTCTAAACCAAGTTAGTTTAGGATAAGAAAGGTTGTTGTAATCCTAATAGATTTAAGAGTTATCTATTTTTATTTGGAATAGGATTAGCTATGTTGTGTTAAGCCTATAAATAAACATCTATGTCGAGTTATGACAAGGTGTGAGATAAGAGAGGTGTTTAGTTTTGAGTTAGTTTCTAAACATAATAAAGGGAGACATTCTTTATACTTTGATCTTACAAACTTTTATTTGGTATCAGAGCCAACTAGAAAAGTCGATCCTAAGGCTTTGAAGAAAAGCTCCCTAAAAGCGACGAGAAGAAAAGGTGTTCCCGAGCTATGGGAGACATCGTTCATGCGGCTCGTTCGAAGGAAGCTATACCATCCTCAATCCAATGCCCGATGCTAACATCTACTAACTATACGGTATGGGCTATGAGGATGAAGGTCATGCTGCGTATCCACAAGGTCTGGGAGACTATTGAACCTGGTTCACTAGCCCTGGATAAGAACGATATCGCAATAGGCCTGTTATTCCAATCAATTCCGGAAGCCCTTATTCTACAAGTTGGGGAATAAGAGTCTCCGAAAATGATTTGGGAATCAATAAAAACCCGATACTTAGGAGCTGAGCGTGTCAAGGATGCAAGGCTTTAAACCCTCATGTCGGAGTTCGAGAGGATTCGTATGGCAGACACAGAGACGATCGATACCTTCTCCGGAAAGCTATCGGCGATAGCCTCGAAATCAGCAGCTCTCGGACAGATGATAGACGAGCCGAAACTTGTGAAAAAGTTTCTTAATAGCTTGCCAAGAAAGAAGTATATCCATCTGATAGCTTCGCTTGAGCAAGTTCTGGATTTGAACAAAACCAGCTTTGAAGACATAGTGGGTAGACTCAAGGCGTATGAAGAGAGAATACTCGACGAGGAGAGTCATACCGAGACTCAAGAGAAGGTCTTGTACGCCAATTCAGAAGAACGAGGCTCAACATCAACGCGAGGCAAAGGACGGGGAAAAGGAGGAAAAGGCCGAGGCAAAGATGGTAACTCGCAAGAGAAAACAGACCAAAATCGATCAAAAGAAAAAAAGGATAGATCGAAAGTAATCTGCTACAAGTGCGAGAAACCAGGGCACTTTGCCTCTAGATGTCCTGAACGAACACATAAACATCAAGAAGCAAACAAGACCGAAGCAGAGGAAGCTAATGCAGCTCTCTATTTGCACGAGATGGTGTTCTTAAACGAGGAAAACATGATCCCTAAAAACCTCGAAGAAAGCGGAGGAGAAGAAGGGCTATGGTATCTCGACAACGGAGCGAGTAACCACATGATAGGAAACAAGAAATTCTTCTTGGAGCTGAACGAGAACATAAGAGGGAAGGTGAAGTTTGGCGACGGCTCATGTATCGAAATAGGGGGAAAAGGTTCGATCCTATTTCAAAGCAAGAGCGATGAACAAAAACTTGTCTCGGATATCTACTATATTCCAGAACTCAAGAGCAACATCCTAAGTCTAGGACAAGCAACGGAAGCTGGATGCGATGTAAGAATGAGACAAGACTATCTCACGGTTCACGACCCGCGAGGTAAACTTTTGGTGAAAGTAAATCGATCACCAAACAGGCTGTATAAGATCCAGTTGACAATTGGGAAGCCGGTGTGTTTAAAGTCAAGTATAGTGGATAATACTTGGAGATGGCACGCACGCTTGGGACAGATAAACTTCAACACCTTGAAGACTATGTCACAGCAAGAGATGGTTCATGGATTGCCAGAAGTAAGGGAGGAGAAGCGACTGTACGAATCATGCTTGGTGGGCAAGCAAACACGCCAATCGTTCCCGAAAGCGACCATGTACCGTGCATCGAAACCACTTGAGCTCCTACATGCCGACTTGTGCGGACCTATAACTCCTGCAACCGCAGCTGCCAACAGGTATATATTCGTCATAATCGATGATTTTTCAAGGTACATGTGGACTATCTTGATGAAAGAAAAGAGCGAAGCGTTTGGAAGGTTCAAAGTGTTTCACAACTTGATGGAGAAAGAATTAGGAAAGAAGATCCTAACTCTAAGAACCGATAGGGGTGGAGAATTCACATCAACGGAATTTCAATCCTACTGCAACGACAACGTCATCAAGAGACACTTAACCGCACCCTACACGCCTCAACAAAATGGCGTTGTAGAAAGGAGAAACCGAACTCTTATGGAGATGGCGAGAAGCGTTCTCAAATCTATGAAGGTACCTAATTACTTATGGGGGGAAGCAGTTCGACATTCGACCTACATAATTAATAGAGTACCGACGAAAGTTTTGAAAAAGATGACGCCATACGAGAGCCTGCGAGAGAGGAAGCCGAGCGTTTGACATGTAAGAATCTTCGGATGTCTTGCATATTCAAAGATTGACGCGCATCTCACCAAGAAGTTGGATGATCGCTCTATACCCTTGGTTAATCTTGGCATCGAACCAGGATCCAAAGCATATAGGCTCTATAATCCGACCACAAAGAAAATTGTGGTAAGTCGTGATGTGGTTTTCGACGAAGAAAACGGCTGGAATTGGAACGAGACTGGAGAAGGATCCACAAGGAATCCAGGGATGTTCCATATGCGATGGGGAACAACAATCGACGAGGGAGAAGGACCGGCGATCGTTGGCGAAGACCTTCCCGATCAAGATAGGAACACGGGAGAAGAAGAGTCCCCAAGTCCGCAAAGCTGTGAACAAACGAACGAGGGAGCCACACCACACCAGTCCCCGCTTAACATCCAACAACCTCAACAGCCACTAAGAAGATCTATACGAGAATCTAATCTTCCGAGCTACCTTGAAGATTATTATCTAAAGGATGATTACGCACTACAAGCCGATGTAGAGTGTGAAAGACTTCTTTTGATGATCAATGATGAGCCACGGTCCTTTAGAGAAGCAAAGGATTCTGAGGAGTGGAACTTGGCGTGTAACGAAGAAATTGACTCCATCAACAAAAACAGAACTTGGCATTTGGTGGATAAGCCGTATGAGACAAAAGTGATTGGGCTCAAGTGGATATTCAAGATAAAGAAGAATGCTGATGGAACAATTAACAAGTACAAAGCTAGGTTAGTGGCGAAAGCCTATGTACAAGAGAGCGGTATAGACTTCGATGAAGTCTTCGCACCAGTTGCGAGATTGGAAACGATAAGGCTGTTGATTGGGCTAGCTGCTTCACATGGATGGGAAGTACATCACCTGGATGTTAAAACGGTGTTCCTACATGGCGAGCTCAAGGAGGATGTGTATGTGACACAACCCGAGGGATTCGTAGTAAAGGGACAGGAGCATAAGGTCTACAAACTTTCAAAAGCTTTGTACGGCCTAAGACAGGCTCCAAGAGCTTGGAACACTAAGCTGAATCAAATTCTTCAGGGAATGAGATTTAAGAGATGTTCTAAAGAGACTTCAGTGTATCGCAAGGAAGAGGGAGATACACTATTGATTGTTGCTATCTATGTTGATGATTTGTTTGTAACAGGTAACACAAGCAAGGTTATAAACGATTTCAAGTATGGAATGTCAACAAAATTTGAGATGTCTGATCTCGGAAGGGTAACGTACTACCTAGGCATGGAAGTACATCAAGGAGATGACGGGATCGAAATCAAACAAGAAGCCTATGCAAAACGGATTCTGAAAGAAGCTGGCCTTGATACTTGTAACCCAACTCAAGTTCCAATGGAGTTTGTCTTAAAATTTTCAAAGGCGTTAGAAGAAGATGAGATAGATCCCACCGCATATAGAAGAAACGTAGGCTGCTTACGGTATCTATTGCACACTCGACCTGACCTAGCTTTTTCGGTTGGTGTTGCAAGCAGATATATGCAGAGCCCACGCAAGAGTCATGGCGATGTGATGAAGCAGATCTTGCGCTATCTTAAAGGAACCGTGGCATATGGCTTGAAGTTTGAACGTGGAGGAACAAAGAAGATCACTGGGTTCAGTGACAGCAGCCACAACATAGACCCGGATGATGGAAGAAGTACAACAGGACACATCTTCTACTTCGGTTCCTCACCAATAACGTGGTGTTCACAGAAGCAAGACACAGTTTCTCTATCCTCATTCGAAGCCGAGTTCATGGCAGCAACAGAAGCAGCAAGACAAGTTATGTGGCTTCAAGATCTCTTAAGCGAGATTACAGGTTCGAACACAGAGCAAGTTCTCATCAAGATCGATAATATGTCTGCGATAGCACTCACTCGTAATCCGGTGTTTCATGGCAAAAGTAAACACATTCATAAGCGCTACCACTTCATTTGTGAATGCATTGAGAGGGAGCTCGTTGATGTGGAACATGTGCCCGGAACGGAACAGAAAGCGGACATCCTAACAAAGACCTTGGCGCGGATCAAATTTGCAGAAATGAGAAGCTTGATAGGTGTTCTAAACATGTTCAAGACAAAGCCAACAAAGCTTATGAGGGAGAATGTTGGATAAGCTTTGACAAGCTTTGACAACAAACAACCTAAGTTGCCTAAACCAAGTTAGTTTAGGATAAGAAAGGTTGTTGTAATCCTAATAGATTTAGGAGTTATCTATTTCTATTTGGAATAGGATTAGCTATGTTGTGCTAAGCCTATAAATAAGCATCTATGTCGAATTATGACAAGGTGTGAGATAAAAGAGATATTTAGTTTTGAGTTAGTTTCTAAACATAATAAAGAGAGACATTCTTTATACTTTGATCTTACAAACCTTTAGAGGAACCATCCAAAGATTAGAATTTGTGGGATGGTATTTGTAAACCCAATAAGTTAGAAACAATCCTCCACACAAAATCGCAATCATCGAATATAATATGAACACCATTGAAGACATGCTCTTCTTCTCCTTCCTATCATTCTCTGTCTTCTTCTTCATATTCGTGTTCATGTTGCTTTCGTGTTCCATTCGCATGATGAGTATTATTGATTCAGGGCTTTTGCTGGGAAATTATAGCTAGGTGAAGTGAAAAGACAAGAGACTGGAGAGGGTGTGAGCGATTAATAGATTTAATAATTCTGAGTGTGTGAGTAAAGTATATATACAGTCGGGTTTCGATTGTGTATATATCGGTTTAGAAAAATGTAATTTCAAAATCAAACCCGATTTAATTTGGTTTGGCTTTAGATTTTTTTAAGGACATTTAAATCTTCTCTCTTTTTTTTTAGACGACTGAATCTAAAACTCGATTCGTTATTTAGACGACTGATTTTCAGATACGACTGCGATTTAGTTTGGTGTAAAATAATAATACATTTATGAATATGCAGTTATGTTTTGTTTACTAAAAATACATTTTAGGTTTTGAAATATTTGTGAAGGTATATTTTTATAACTAGATATGATTTGAGGTATTTTAATACAGTACTCTTTAAGTTATAGTTTCTGTTACGAGGCCAAAAGAAACGTGAGAGAGGAGGGGCAAAAACGGTGCCGTGTGGTGCAAGTAGAGTTACGTATATTTGTAACATACATACACACGGTCGAATCTAGATGGCATTATATGCTTTATCAAATTTTATTGACACATATTATTAGGTTTCTTATTAAGAAATAAGAAACACAAGCTGACCCGACTCTGTTATTTATGCGTATGAATATCTAACTTCGTTACTAAAAAGGCAAATAGTAAACCCGGAAGCAAACTATGGGAGTACAAAGTGCAAACAAATCAACGAAATATAATCATAAAGTAGAATTTCAAATAAATAAATTTAAATTAGGGATTATTAATGTAGCTATCACATAAATATATATTAATCGAAATTATAAACATTTGTTAATATTGTATCTCACACATTCATACAAATATTTTCTAGCATCACCCATATTCAATAAATATTTTTTTTTATCTTTTACGTATAAAATAAAGAAATCAATTAAAAAAAAAAAATCAGTTACAATAATAACACATTGTATTAATTTTGATCGTTTGTCTTCTTAAATTGCACATGCAAATATAATCTTTTACTTGGGCCCTTGATTTTAACCCACAAATAAAAAAGAGCTTAGTAGCTAGCAGAAGTGAATAATGCTAATGGGCTGTTTAAGTTTATATGGGCCACAAATTAATAATATGGGCTATTTAACGTAATCCAACTTGATTACGAGTAGAATCATAAGTACGACTCGAGATGTTTGGTTTAGTGGAACTACAACCCGAGCTAAATCGAAAAGAAAATTTATAGAGTTTATATATATCCATATAATCGAACAAGTTCGAATTCATAACCAAATAAAAACTTGACAGCAACAACAAAAAAACCCGACCAAATGAAAACAAAATAAATGAAAACTAAATCTGGATTGAAGAAGTTCAATTTGATAACCAAATGCAATTACTTTCATGTGTGATGGTGACGTGATATTATTGTACCCGACTATGAGTAGAAGAAAAAAAAAACTTATAACGTACTCAATTATTGAATGAGTGGTTCAGTCTGCATTATTTCCCTTTTTTTATTCATAATAAAAAAAAAAAGATTATTGTATCGGACTAACCCACTGTCTGCCACTCTTTTTTTCTGCGTTTTTTTTGGCTATATTCTATCTTTTTTTTTTGGGGAAAAAAAAAAACACAGTGGCTGTATTCTATATAATATCCCAAAATCAGACGAAAAAAAAAACTTTTTTTTCTGTAACAAAAATGGGAGAAGAGAAATTAAAAACATTATCACATTCTGTGTCATCTGAGTTTATCAGGAAGGATTTATGTGGGGTTCAACTGCCTTTAGTCACATGGAAAGATCAACTATTTACCTTTTTGTTTTTATCATACTTGTTTATAGGAATCAAATCTATAACCGTTACATAAATGTTTACAAATCAATAGGGCTTAAGTTTCCCGTATTCCACTCGGGCTTTGTCTCCGGTGTATCCGGCCAAGTATAGTATCTTGTAATGTTTCAATGTTTAATATAATTATCCTTCAAACGGAAAAAAAAAA
>JAHZTW010000003.1:83101727-83196137 GCA_020283515.1 Alliaria petiolata | reverse complement strand
CGTGTTGAAAACGAAGCACGCGCGGATTTTAGATTTTTTTTTTTTTTTTTTTTTTTTATAACAATTTTAAGATTTCTTTAATCCATAAGAATAGTTTGATTTCGTGATTAGGGACCCACTTGTCCGAGGTAGGTTAATGATTTTGATTAAAGTTTAAAAATCGTATTTATTTTCTAAAAAATCCAGATAAAATGGATTCGAATCTACATGAATGTTCTGTATATGCGGATTTCAAGATCTTGGAATCCATCATATATACCATGCGGATCGTAGTACGCATTGACCGTGACAACGAGAATACACACTGATATGGTTTTGGAATCTGAAGAAAATTTTGGTTTTGTATACCGTTTGATTGGAAGTTACAAGCAAGATCTTGAAGATATAAATGAGCATGCGTTTTCTTTATTCGTGCAGCTTAAAAGAGAAATATCAACAATGAAACTGATTAAACATCCAAATGTGGTTGAAATCATCGAGGTAATTACGAAGCTTATTAGTTTTGAATCTTATCAAACCACTAATAAGGTTTGTGATCTTAACCTCTCTGTTTGCTATATTGGTCTGAGCAGGTTATGGCGAGCAAAACGAAGATCTATATCGTTCTTGAGCTTGTCAATGGAGGTGAACTCTTTGATAAAATCGTAAGAAACCAATCCATGCTGGTTCGCTCTTTGTAGCTGAAAGTTCTGATCTTAAAGCTTTCGAATACTTTTTTTTCATTTAAACAAAATATCTTAACATAAGTTTTGAACTTGTTAATGGAGGTACTCATTGCTATGATCGTGAGAGTAGTAGTCCATAAGATTTCTTTGACACTACAAAAGATCAAATCTAATGTCATAACTTAGAGTTTCTTCCTTTCTTTTGATGTTTTCCTCTGTTCTTACTATAATGTCATTCTTGGACTTGTATCATACATAGGCCCAACAAGGGAGACTTAAGGAGGATGAAGCTCGGAGGTATTTTCAGCAGCTCATCAATGCCGTTGATTACTGCCACAGTCGAGGGGTCTACCACAGAGATTTGAAGGTCTTTTTTTTTTTTGGTGCTCTTCTTATTTCCTGCTATATGATGGTCACTATGTTCAAGTTTCTCAACTTATGTGTTGCTTGTTGCAGCCTGAAAATCTTATCCTTGATGCAAATGGGGTTCTAAAAGTTTCTGATTTTGGGTTAAGCGCCTTCTCACGACAAGTTCGGGCAAGTCATTTGATTTATCAATTGGATATCATGACAAATTGGCAATTAATTTCTGAAATGAACAACATATCAATTTAGTTGTTTCCACACATATTGATTGTTGTAAGCACCATTCTTTTGCATGCAGGAAGATGGTTTGCTTCACACAGCCTGTGGAACACCGAACTATGTTGCTCCTGAGGTAGATACTAATAAATAAATAAAGCATATGAAGTGTCCCAGGGAATCTGATGATAAGGATTTTAAGATTTGCTAATCCGTTATAAACAATGAAGAAAAAATTGTAGCAAATGAGATATATACTTATGATGTATATCAAATATACGACTCTAACTTCTATTGCATATTTTTTTTGGGGTTTGCGGGCAGGTTCTGTCGGACAAAGGCTATGACGGCGCAGCAGCAGATATCTGGTCCTGTGGTGTTATTCTATTTGTGCTAATGGCTGGTTACTTGCCTTTTGATGAGCCAAATCTCATGACATTATACAAACGTGTACGTGTTAAATCTTCTCTTCCTCTGCTTTTTACTATTTTGTAAGTACTTTTCTAATCTCATCTCTGGTTTCAGATATGCAAGGCTGAGTTCAGCTGCCCGCCATGGTTCTCGCCAGGTGCCAAGAGAGTCATTAAGCGTATTCTTGATCCCAGCCCTATAACCGTAAGCGCTTAATACCCTTTGCTAGTGTGAACCCGACGGATTTAGCACGCATGGTCTAAAATGTGCAAGAACTTAACAAGCACGTTTTTCCAAATTGCAGAGAATAAGTATTGCAGAGTTATTAGAAGATGAATGGTTCAAGCAAGGGTACAAGCCGCCATCGTTTGAGCAAGATGACGAGGACATAAACATTGATGATGTGGATGCTGCTTTCAGTAACTCCAAGGTAAAAAAACCTGTCATTTCCCAATTCTCCATCTGATTCTATTACTTGTGTACCTGTAAATATCGTAGTTGGGTCAAGTTAAACCAGTGTGTTAACCAACTAATATTACTCTTTTTGTGCTCCTACGCTAGGAATGTCTTGTGACAGAGAAGAAGGAGAAACCGGAATCCATGAACGCTTTCGAACTTATCTCTAGCTCAAGAGAGTTCAGTCTTGAAAATCTGTTCGAGAAACAAGCGGTACCAACTTTTTCCCTACTTACAATTTGCGGATGATTTGTTTCGATCGTCTAAAAATCATGCGTAGGGTTTGTCTAATCGTTTCGGTTATGGAATTGCAGCAACTCGTGAAGAAAGAGACGCGGTTTACTTCTCATCGATCTGCGAGTGAGATAATGTCGAAAATGGAGGAAACCGCAAAGCCATTAGGCTTCAATGTCCGTAAAGACAAGTACAAGGTTTGTTCGCATTCTTGATATTCTGTCTGTGTTAGTCAAGTAACGTCTTTCTGGCTTCGTTAAAGATTGTTTAAAAAAAAATGGCAGATAAAAATGAAAGGAGACAAAAGTGGTCGTAAAGGTCAGCTCTCCGTAGCTACAGAGGTAAATAAATAGAATGATGAGGATGATTACACTGATCCGATTAAGTTCGGTTTTCGGGTTTATTTTATCAAACACCGGTATATACAATTATTTTGGTTTGGTTATCGGTTCAACAGGTGTTTGAAGTGGCACCATCGTTGCATGTGGTAGAGCTTAGAAAAACCGGCGGTGATACCCTCGAGTTTCACAAGGTATGTTTTCGGTTTAATCTTCATGAACCGGTTAGCATCTGTAATTGGTTTTTTTTTTTAACTGAGTTTATGTAAAATCTGTTTTGCAGTTCTACAAAAACTTCTCATCAGGATTAAAGGATGTAGTCTGGAATACCGATGGAGCCGCTGAAGAACATAAAGCTTGAGAAATAACAAACAAGTTGTTAAATAATAATAATCATAATAATAAATAAATTAAATCAAGAAAGAAAGAGAAGTAAGAAAGGAAAAGAAGTCGAAATTGTAAAATGAATAGCAAAATCTGGGAGTTGGCAAAATAGGAAAATTGGTTGCCAAACCAAGTAGCGCGCTACAATTAATGGGAACCAAATGCGATCTTCCTCAAAACTCGGTTTGGCTCACTTTGAGTCAGACCCATAAGTCAAACAATTCAATTGGTCAAAATCCAATAAATGGATCGTTGCGTCAGACGCGGGAAGTTCACTGAACAATGTCCATTTATGGCTTACGGTTGGCAACGCTTTAGAAATGTACACAGTGTCGATAAAAGTTTGGACAGAATAATTAAATAAACTTTAAAACTACGTACCAATTAGTACTAATTAATGAATAATGATGGAAATTTTAACTGAATACAAAGCGTTATTTCGAAGAATTTTGATTGGTAAAAAATTGCAAATCATACAGTGATTCTGCTCTTTCATATACATACTACAAATACTGGCGTATATAGCCACATACAAGTCTTTTTCGTAGTTAGGATAAAAGTTACAAAATTAGCGACGAAATGATAACAAATATCTAGAAGAACTATCGCCATTCCATAATTAAATGGCTATAGATGAAAACTGATAGCTTTTTTCAAACCAATTATGTTTGGCTACGGAAACAGACGTGACAAATTTTGCTCATACGACGACAGCTGATGAAGGTCGTCATGTTGGCATAAATTCATAACAAATCATTGATTTGGTATCTTTACATATTTTAGTAATAGTATCTAGATACCTAATCATAGTTTATAACTTTATATATATAGTTGAGATTTTTAAAATATGGAAACATTTATCGTGGTGTTGTATTAAATTTCTAGTGATGTAGTGTGTTACAACTATCGATTTTTAGTAACGTTTTTCATCAGAATAATTTTAACTAATGAAAATGATTAGTTAAAGTTGTTTTTACTTAATTAATCATTCGGTCTTTTGAAGCGTACTATTAGTAGTGCTGTGCAATGTGCATATTATACTGCCAATTCTTCAACCCTGTTTTTGCTTGTCTTATGTGTTCAATATCGTTTATTTATGTTGCAGCCATTTAATTTGTTAGTCCTTTTTGACGAACAAAAAAATATATATATTTGTTGGTCGTTTTTATACACTGTATGAGAAGAGATATATATATATATATATATTTATGACGAACTGGTTTCTAGTTAGCTGGTATTAAGCCGACCAACATTAATTGTTGGTTTATGGTCTACACATGGGCACTAGTCCACCATTTATTATCATCATTATCTCATTTATTTGACAAGTTAACTAGTTTGATCTGTTATAATAATAACTAATCTCTTATTACGTTCATCAAGTTTGACTTCAATTACAGAATTAAGCTGCTTATAGATTAGTTATCTACTGTTTACATATATGTTCATTATATATACATGCATAAGCTAGTAGACATAAACCTACATTTTATTAATTATTATCAACTGGTGAAATGGATCATTCTAATATTGAAGTTGGAGAGTTGGCATGTCGACACAATGTGTTTTATGTGCCAATCACGATTCATCGAAACGACGTCTTTGTTTTTTTTGTTTTTTTTTGTTTCTAACTTTGACGTCTTTGGTTTATGGCATCTCTTTTCCTGTTATTTCCCAAACCGTGAGAGTTGCTGTTTTGTATCTTTGTGATCAATCGGTATATATGAAATGAAGGGCTTGTAATATTCATAAGAAGAAAGGGTATATAGTATGTTCTTTGATTCTTTAAATGTGGCGAATCATACAGACTGTTTTTGCTTGTTGGTTTTCCTTTTCCCTAGAAGATAGAAAAATGTTGACAAAACAAGCAAAGATTCTAAAATACTTAAACTATAAATATTGACTAACTAATATTAATTCACAAGTTGGGTAATGCAAAGGCAATTCTTTGGTTGGCTTGTTATCAATTAGCTCTGAATTATTACAGCTTTGTAAATTAGTAACATATAAAATAGGAGGTATGCGATACTAGAAATGATTAATTTAGAAAACAATTGCATTTAACTATTAACTTATCCCAATAAAAAATGAAAAAAAAAAAATCAAACAAACAGAGTCAGGTTCAATTCGGACCTAAATCCAATCACTTTACCTTTAAGACTATCCCCTCTGCCCGTTTGACCCCTCCGAGTTCCATTTTGGACACCTTGGCAGTTGACACAATCAACTTTATACGCAGATGTAAAAAAAATACTCTAAAAATAGGATTTCATATCCAAAATATTGATGGACATATATTGTTCGATTTCTAATCACTTTAATATTTTCATATGTTAGGACGGCTTTGGCATCTACTGATGTTTTAACATATATTTTAAAAAGCCGTCCTGACAGATTTTTTCATATCCAAAATGTTGATGGACAGACATCCATAATGCTAAAGCATTTCATACTATATATATATATATGTCATTTCATCTCCAGCTAATTGAAATTTACAATAGCAACAAAAAAATTACTTGTTAATACAAATTTCATATACTATGGGTTTTAATTCAATAAATAAACGCCTTAGTTGAGACAGCAACATTTTAAATGATAATGACAGCAATATTGAAACATTTTAATTTGGATATTCGTCATGGGTATACAATGGCTTAAAACGAAATGTGCTAAAGTAATATAATTCATGATCAATTTATCATGGTCGACAACAACTAATAAGGAATTCATGTGGAATACACAATTATATAAAAATGACAAATTTGAATATTCGGGGACACGCTTTCGTCTATCCCTTGTAGTTGCAATTGGGACAGGGAACGCTTCTCATGAATGAAAGAAACGTTTCTCAAACACATTTCCTTTAAATTTACAAGTTACTACAAAATTATTTTATCAATTGTATTATTTAATTGTTAATTTTTTTACTTTCCCTCACTCAATTTTGGGAATAACAATATACTACTTGCTAATGAAGCAAGAAAAACATGGCTGACTAAATCATTTTGATTAATAAGAAAATATATAATAAACAACTAAACTTGTAACAAATGTTGCTATCTCGACTGTAAAAGTATTTTATACAAAATTAGAAATCATAATATTAACAGTTGAGACGAAACTAATATTACATATTGTAATTCTAAATCCGGATAGATTATGGATTTAGGCCTATAACTTTCTGATAATTAAAAAAAAAAAAACATGTCATGTTTCATCGTTGTGTTGTAGTGCTATAGTTAACAAGCTAGCTAAACAAACGAAAATAGAAAGTTAGGATGCCCAAATTTATGTGTGAAAAAAGAAACCTAAATTTATGATCTACCCATATATGCGTGTTCAGCTGAGTTTTGAAAGACTTTATGAAAATGTACTATTTATCATTTGCATTTCGTGTGAACAAAAAGTGACCAATTGATCTGACTACTTAATATCAAGGTCCCATATAAGTAGTTGAGCCAATAATAGTATCTCGGAACCACCCACCATTAATTTCGAATATTATTCCTTTTTTTTTTTTGTCAAGTATTATTTTATCTTATTTATCTTTCTTGCACTTAATAGCAACTCTATATATCTCTCCACCTCCACTTGCCCTAATTTCACCAAAATCCTCCAAATTCATCAATTTTAGAATTTTCCTTCTTCATTTTCTCTCTCTTTCTCTTTCTCCAAATTTTCATAAAGATTTAACAATTTATACACATTTTTCTATCCAGTTTGAAATATTTCGACTCTAAATTATACAGATGGAGAGATCCAACAGTATAGAGATGGATCAAGAGAGATTAACGGCGGAGATGGCTTTTCGAGATTCTTCATCGGCTGTTATAAGAATCCGGCGACGTTTGCCGGATTTGTTAACGTCCGTTAAGCTCAAGTACGTGAAGCTTGGACTTCACAACTCTTGCAACTTCACCACCATTCTCTTCTTCCTAATCATTCTTCCATTAACCGGAACCGTACTAGTTCAGCTAACCGGTCTAACTTTCGATACGTTATCTGAGCTTTGGTCTAACCGGGCGGTCCAACTCGATGGGGCGACAAGACTCGCCTGCTCGGTTTTCCTCTGCTTCGTTTTGATCCTCTACGTGGCTAACCGGTCTAAACCGGTTTACCTAGTGGATTTTTCATGCTACAAACCGGAAGAGGAACGGAAAATGTCGGTGGATTCGTTCTTGAAGATGACGGAGGAAAACGGAGCGTTCACCGACGATACGGTTCAGTTCCAGAAAAGAATCTCGAACCGGGCCGGTTTAGGAGACGAGACGTATCTGCCACGTGGCATAACCTCAACACCCCCAAAGCTAAATATGTCCGAGGCACGTGCCGAAGCTGAAGCTGTTATGTTCGGAGCCTTAGATTCCCTATTCGAGAAAACCGGAATTAAACCGGCCGAAATAGGAATCTTGATCGTAAACTGCAGCTTATTCAATCCGACGCCGTCTTTATCGGCGATGATTGTGAACCATTACAAGATGAGAGAAGACATCAAAAGCTACAACCTCGGAGGAATGGGTTGCTCCGCTGGATTAATCTCAATCGATCTCGCCAACAATCTCCTCAAAGCAAACCCTAATTCTTACGCTGTCGTGGTCAGCACGGAAAACATAACCCTAAATTGGTACTTTGGCAACGACCGGTCAATGCTCCTCTGCAACTGCATCTTTCGAATGGGCGGCGCAGCCATTCTCCTCTCTAACCGCCGACAAGAACGGTCAAAGTCAAAGTACGAGCTAGTCAACATCGTACGGACACATAAAGGATCTGACGACAAGAACTACAATTGCGTGTATCAGAAGGAAGACGAAAGAGGAACGATCGGTGTCTCTTTAGCTCGAGAGCTTATGTCCGTTGCCGGAGACGCATTGAAAACAAACATAACGACGTTAGGACCGATGGTTCTTCCACTGTCGGAACAGTTGATGTTCTTGATTTCCTTGGTCAAAAGGAAGTTGTTAAAATTCAGAGTGAAGCCGTATATTCCGGATTTCAAGCTAGCTTTCGAGCATTTCTGTATACACGCAGGCGGTAGAGCGGTTTTAGACGAGGTGCAGAAGAATCTTGATCTCAAAGATTGGCATATGGAACCTTCTAGAATGACTTTGCACCGGTTTGGTAACACTTCGAGTAGCTCATTGTGGTATGAGATGGCTTACACCGAAGCTAAGGGTCGGGTTAAAGCTGGTGATCGACTTTGGCAGATTGCGTTTGGATCGGGTTTCAAGTGTAATAGTGCTGTTTGGAAAGCGTTACGAGCGGTTTCGACGGAGGAGATGACGGGTATTGCGTGGGCTGGTTCGATTGAAGATTATCCGGTTAAGATTGTGCAATGACTGGTTTGGACCGGATATGTGGAGTATAGTGGTTGGTTTGATTATGTAATTGTGTACTTGATAATAAATATTTTTATGTAATTTGTCGAATGAAGAAGATTATTACAATTTAATTAATTTATGGATGTGTGTTTGGTATTCGTTAGTTGATTATTGATACTTTTGGAGTTTTGGTAAACCAGAAAATTGAAAATTTGCCAAAAGTCAAACAGAAGTCGCATCTTCGTTCGTAATCCACTATAACCGCGTTCACACCCATACATATAAGTAGATATAACTTGCATTATCCAACAAATTACGCTGGTTTTAACTTTTAACTATTACACTTTTTTTTGGTGGTGAAGTTGTTGTGGTTTTGATTCATCCATTGAACAATATGGGAAAGTTATTGACCAACCATTATAAAAAAATATATAAAAAATCCACAATTCTGCAGGTTTTAATTAATTTATGTTCATTCAATTCTGCAGATTATTGTATTTGGATTTTTTTTCTAAGATTCAACCGTTTTTTTTTTTTTGTTTGGTCTAAGATTCAACCGTTCTATAATGTTGATTTTCGACTGCATATGTAGAATGTATAATTCCTCTTCAAGATTTGGAAAAGTAACGAAGAGAGTCAATAAGAGAATCTAACTAAGCAACATAATAAAACAAACAGATCCATATTACACAATTCTCTTGGTTCTTCAAAGTCTTGATCTATAATAATAACTTAGCAAAGGTCGCCACTTTCGGATTGAACCGTTAGTCCGGTCAACAACTCTTCTAGGTCGAAGTCGTTGAACCATCTTCTGCATAATTGGTTGCTGCTGCCTACATTTACCAACGAAAAAGCAAAAACATTTAATTTTCTCAAAAAGAAAAACCATTGGCAGTGGCACACTCTTTGGAAGTCTTACATGCACATTAATAAAGACCAACGTCAGGCCCATTAATATTTTTTCTTGCTTGCTTTTATTGTTTTCCTAAAGGCCCATTCAAAAACGTATACTTGGGGGCCCAAGTGGAAGGTAACTTTTTATCCCAAAATTTAGTTGTGATGAAATATCAAATAAATCGAATTTAGTAGTCATCTCAAAAGGGGATGTAGCTCAGATGGTAGAGCGCTCGCTTAGCATGCGAGAGGTACGGGGATCGATACCCCGCATCTCCATTTCTGTTTTTCTATTACTTTGTTAGATAGCCCCCTTTTTTTTACCACTGATGGTAAGACAAATCCGAATGCAACGTTAAAAAGAATTAGTAAAAAATTTCTTCTCTAAAATATTACACACAGGTGATAAATATTTTAATACATACGGAATTGTGTGTGAACGTCAAATCAAATGACAAGACTTGTGATTGTTGGGGATCATGTCACATGGGTGACGCCCTCTGCTCGTGCTTCAAGTTGCAAAGTTGCAGCTTTTTTTTCCTTTTTAGCTCATTCTTAAAAGATTTAAGAGTCTCACTTTTGCATCAAAATCATCAAAAACGTAATTTCGGGGGCCAAAGTAGAGATTTTGAAATGCAAACAAAATATTCTCTTATATCCTACAAATATATTTAATCGAATATAGTTTTCTTTAACATTGCATATCTAAAAAAAGTTACAGAACAATTGGTTAACAAACTTCTTTCAAATGCAATTTCCAAATACAACGACTCAAATTCAGTAGTCAATATAAAAGTCACTTTTTTCTTCTTCTTCTTCTTCTGCATAAAAAATAAAAACGCTTTTTCGTGGAGGCTGACAAATCATCTAAGCCAATTCCTAAAGTCACTAGTAGAAGCTGGAGAGATCTCAACACCAACAGACTCAGTGCAACACGAAGAGTAATTCGACTGCTGCTCCAACAATCCACCAAAATGTGAACCAGCCACACTCTTAAAGCTTGGACTCCTCAAGCTATTACTGTCATCATACTCCGGTTGCGGCGGGACTGGAAACGAGAGCCTTTTCTTGACCAAACCCGCACGGTCCCTCTCGGGAGTCGAAGGTCGTTGCCTCGGCGCGCTCTGGGACCGAATCCTCGCCTTAGCTGACTCGGTATTCGCCATATAATTAGGCAGCAATGTTGCATTATTGACCATTGTGGTACTAATGCTACAACCACTTCTAGCAGTGAAACTGTAGTTAGATCTCAAGCTAGGTGTGTTTGATGTATAACTATAAGCTGCTCGTTCACGGTCGTCCCTCGGGTCTCTTTGGCACCGCGGACTAGCTGACCGGATTTGGATCGGTCTAGACTTAGACGGCGATGGAGTGGCTGAAAAATTATTGCGGGATTGGTAATGGTGGCTGGTTCTTGATGGGGAACTTGGTCTTTGGCTACGGCTCGGGCTTCCGATTCTTGCTCTTGAGTAAGGTTGAGAAGTGTCAATTTCCACGGTTTTAACGGAAACCCTTTGGTCAACCGAAGCTCTGCTAATCGCTCGTTTATCCCACGGTCTAGTGGACATCCACCGGTCAAGCCATTTAGGTCTTTCCTCCTCGAGTTCTGCCTCCTGGTCCCTTCCCGCGGATTGGTTACCAACCGTTCTCCACATCTTTTTCATTAAAATGAAACGGTCTTATCAAGAAGCTCAATATGTGCTACTAACAATTTTTCGGTTTTTAGTTATTTTACCTGTTGAGAGAAAGCTTGAGACAAATTAGTCTTCTCGTGTCTCAATGCTGTGTCTCGTCTCCGTTGCAGCATAGCTTTCACTTCGTCTATTGTGTGTGGTCGGTCATCCCAATCTTCGGCGACGCTGCTTCCTTCTCTTGACTATAACAAATATATAACCAAAACACGCAAGCCAAAAATGGTTCTCTTACTATTTCGGTACTCCATTAAAATTAATGCTAAAGTTAAGGCAAGACCAAAGTAGAAGGGTCGGTCTAAAATGTCTGAACTAACCATGGATTGTCGGTCTGAAATGTCTTGAAGATAACGAGATTCAAAACCACTGTTAGAGTCGCTGAATGCGGATTTGCGGCTACCGTCATGAGACAAGCGTTTACGTTGGTCAAGCACACGAGACTGAACTCGAACCAGAGCTTGCATACACCTTAAAGTCATTTTGGCTTGCTTTCTCACATTGTGACCTCTCACTAATGCTTGCAGCTTCACTAATCCTTTTAACGCTCTTAATGCCCTTCTTGCCTTTATTGATTTCATTTACACAAACATAAAACACCATATCTATAAAATATTTTAAAAATCAAATCCCAATCTTTATACTCTTATAAACACTGTTGAATTATATAACACGTCCTCGTCACTATAAAGTTGTCTACTACTTAAAGTAAAAGCATTGCTATTAGTTGTATGTAATTAATTGCTTACCAGATATCCTCTGAAAGAAGTTTGGATAACAACAGCAGCGTAATTCTCTCTTGCGTAATATATCCGCCTTGGGAGTTTCGGTAAAACCACCGGAGATGCTGACGTGGCGACGGAGATAACGGCGGACGGGGATTTTCCGGCTTTCAATGGCGTCGTCGTTGCGCTACTCGGGGCTGTCTCCTGGAAGGTTTTCGAGTTTCCGTTATCTGATTCTGGCTGCGGTGGTGGCGGATGGACACCGGAAGACTTCACCGGCGATTCTTGAGTCGCCGGTTTTCTGAATAACCACCGTCTCTTCTCTCTCTTCTGTAGAAAAACAGAGCAAAACGGAAGACAATGAGAAGAAGAAAAAGTCTGATTTTTTTTTTATATTTTGTTTAAAAAACTGAATAACAAGATCTAGAAATAACAAACCTTTTCTTCATCTTCTTCGATTTCATTACCGTGAGGAATATTTTGTTCCTTCTTGTTCGGAGATCGGAAAGCTCGTTTCACGGCGGTAAGCCAAGAAGAGCCATTCTTTTTCCCCATGTGTTTTTCGTCTGAAGATCACTCTTTAGCAGATTATTACCACCATTGTCTTCGTGTTTCGGTGTTCCTTGGCCTGTTTCTCAGTGAAAGAGGGTTGAGATTTGGCTTTAGATTTTTTTTGCAGAAATGAGGAAAGGGAGGGAGGAGAGAGAGAGAGCAAGTACAGATAATCTTTTGGTTGCTTAACTTTGCTTGTGTAAAAAATTTGCTCTGACCACCTCTTTAACTGCAACCACGATACCGATGACTGTGAGTTTTCTTTATTCTTTCACTATTTTATCTTTTCACGAAACTATTATTATATATTAGTATTATTTAATTTTGTATGCATCGATATTAACATGCATATATTCGTTAGGGGTCCATGTAGATGTACCGTGCGCGATGATATACGTAGATATACATAGGGACTAGGGAGAGAGATGGCACGTTGATATATAAATTCCTTCAGATAACAGATGATTTCATTATCTTTTTTTTTTTTTTAAACAAATGATATCATTATCTTTCATTATCATTTGGATTTTTGGAGCATGCGTAATAACAAGATTTGTTAAATATGTGGGATGAATGAGATCGATAAATCAAGATTCCAACTTTGTGAATAATAAAAAAAAATCATTTATTATGCGATTTGCTAATTTAATTCGTAAAAGATGACCAATGAGAGTTTAAAATGACTACTATAAATCGCCATTGTTAAAAAAAATTATTCTTTGAAGTGGGAATAGAGCTTAGAATCAAGATTTATGTAACTCGTGATTTTTGGAAAAGTATTACGTTTGGGAAAAGAGACTTATGTAACTCGTGATTTCTTGGATCTAGATCAATGGACAAGATAAGAAAGGCTTGAAATTTGACCATTTGCTAAAGAAAAAAAGTTGAAAAATATAAGGTTGAGTTGAATGAATGTCATATGTGGTTTATTCAAGATATCTCTGTATCATATCCTGAAGAATTATGATACTAGAAAATGACAGCCATCAAGTATTGCTTGACCAAGCTCGTGCTGTCACGTGCGTGGAGCCGGAGGTCGAGACATCAGGTGCATGCTGGACCACGGTGGTCGTTCCCTAGAACCCAACCAACAAGTTTTGTTTCTTACTCAAAATCAAAACATATCTGGTCAAAGTCAAATCTCTCTCTTTGGGCTCTAAATCTCTTTAATCTTACAGGCATATATAGGCCCAAAATATTACGGAAGCCCGAGAATCGTAATCTGTCTATAATATTTAAACGGGCCTACCGAATATTTAATAGGCCCATATATGCCAAGCTTTATAACCTATTATGCGTCTCCCTAGCAAATTCTTCTTCCCTCGAGAGCCGCTTTGCGAGAGCATTTTCGATCCTAGTCTAAGGTACTTGGTTCTTCTCCATGTCTGTTTCGCTACTTCTGTAAGATTTAACTGTTGGATTGTTTATACATATATTTGGTATATACTTGTTTTTTGTTTTCTGAATAATCTTCCATTGATGTTTTTTCATTGGTTTTAGGAGTTTTTCGTTCGCGATTTTGGTTTTCGTTGTTGCGGTGTTGATCTGTTTATACGCTGTACTTTGTCATTTCACATCCTCATGAGTTGTTTTTTTTTAGTCAGACTTTTGGATTTTACGGATTTGGGTACCC
Organism: Alliaria petiolata; assembly: GCA_020283515.1. Lineage (NCBI taxonomy): Eukaryota > Viridiplantae > Streptophyta > Magnoliopsida > Brassicales > Brassicaceae > Alliaria > Alliaria petiolata. The sequence continues at coordinate 83,182,254 of JAHZTW010000003.1, read as the reverse complement.
GATTTGTGTATTTCTGAGTATGATTCGTTTTTGTTTTTCTGTTTTATAAATCGGGGAGTAATCGTATGTTATTCTTCTTAAATCGTTTCAGGAAAGAATGTCGACAGTCGGAGAGCTTGCTTGCAGCTACGCTGTTATGATCCTCGAGGACGAGGGTATTCCAATCACGGTATTCTTTATTCCGTTTTTTTTGCCTAATCACGGGTTCTTCGCTACTTAATAACGCTTAATCTAATGTTGGTAATCTGAAAAGATTTCAATTTTGAGGTGAATAGTATTGGAGTATTAGGATTGGGAGAGTGACAAGTATGATATATCCTTGAACTAGTACCAAAAGTCTTTTAAGTATTTAACATTTGGAGGTGTTTTCGAGGGTTAGGGATTTGGTTTAAGGTGTTTTGCTTTTTTATCGACTGTGTCCTTAAACTTGATGTTGTTAGGCCGACAAAATCGCGACTTTGGTCAAAGCTGCTGGTGTCAGTATTGAGTCATACTGGCCAATGCTATTCGCCAAGATGGCTGAGAAACGTAACGTCACTGACCTCATCATGAACGTTGGTGCTGGTGGCGGAGGAGGTGCACCGGTTGCCGCTGCTGCTCCTGCCGCTGTAGGTGGTGCCGCAGCCGCTGCTCCTGCTGCCGAGGAGAAGAAGAAGGTGACAGAAATAATAAAGAAAAGCTGTTTTATTATTTGATGGGATATAATATTGTCATGCTTCGAGTTATCTATCTCATTTTTTTTGGGTATTTTTGCTGTTGCAGGATGAACCAGCAGAAGAGAGTGATGGAGATTTGGGTTTCGGCTTGTTCGACTAGACGCATTTACTTTTCTCGTAGTTGGTTTTATTGATCTGAGACTATTTTTTGTCATATCTTGTTTGGGTCTGGCTAAAGAACTCTTTTTTTGTTTTTGTTTGGAAGTGTCTGTTGTAGTTCCGACTTCCGAGCAAATCCATCGACTGTGGCTTTTGTTAGAATGGAATCATGGATATTGACATTTTGTTTATGTTTTTCTTATATGTGACCCGATTCAAGAAATATAGGTCTATCTTTTATAAAAAATAATTCTAATAATTATATCAGGAAATGGGCTTTTACAATATAAGGGTCTATTATTGAGCCCGGCCCATAAGCAATTAAAAATCCATCACGCCCGCGGTGAGGGAGATTGAGGAACATTTCAGTTGTTGTTCTTCTTCTTACCCACTTGTGTGTTTCTTTCTTCTGCAGCTGTACATTTATTATTTGTACGTTCTATTTGCAGATTGGATCTTGAAATTAAGAAATCAAAAAGAAAAAAACATTGGTGTTAACGAAAAAATAGCGTTGGGTGGGTCCAAAATCTAGAAAACATGTGAAATTAAAATTAAAAATGTGAATTGAGAAAATAAAAATAGGTAGAAGAAGTTGAGCCTCCGCCTCTTATTACACTTCTTCCAACTCACCATCATCATCCTCCTCCTCCTCCTTTCTCCCTCCCTCGTTCTCTCCGCCTGCCTCTTTCTCTCCCTTAATCTCATATTGGTCTCCATTGAAATGGCCACGGCTTTCTCTCCCGCCAAGCTCACTGCCACCGTCCCTCTCCATGGATCCCAAGAGAATCGTCTCTCGCTTCCGATCCGATTGGCTCCTCCTTCTTCTTTCCTCGGATCCACCCGTTCTCTCACCATTAATTCTTCCCGCAGACTGAATCACGCTAATGCCGCTCGTCGATCTCCCGTCGTCGGCGTCCAGGAAGTTGTCAAGGAGAAGAAAGCCACAAATAGCCTGGTATGCAAGACTGAAACTTTCACGCAATTTTTTCAAGTTTTTAGGCGGAGAATTAGCAATTCGTGATCAATGCACTGATCCTGAGTATTAATCAATCGAAATCTGTGTGATAGAGTTGCTTCTTCTTAGTATCGATTTGCGAGGAATCGAGATTTTGAATTTCTATGCGTCTTGATTTGTTTGTATTGATTTTTATGGGAATCGGAATTCGGAGATTGCTTAAGATTTCTATTGGCCTTCTTGATTTTGTTTTTGAAACAGTTGATAACCAAAGAGGAAGGATTGGAGTTGTATGAAGACATGATCCTTGGTAGATCTTTCGAGGACATGTGTGCTCAAATGTACTACAGAGGTAAGATGTTTGGTTTCGTTCACTTGTACAACGGCCAAGAAGCTGTATCAACTGGGTTTATCAAGCTCCTTACCAAGACGGATTCAGTGGTCAGCACATACCGTGACCATGTCCACGCCCTCAGCAAAGGTGTCTCTGCTCGTGCCGTGATGAGTGAGCTCTTCGGGAAGGTCACGGGATGCTGCAGAGGTCAAGGTGGATCCATGCACATGTTCTCTAAAGAACACAACATGCTTGGTGGGTTTGCTTTCATAGGCGAAGGGATCCCTGTGGCCACCGGTGCTGCGTTTACCTCAAAGTACAAGAGGGATGTCTTGAAACAGAATTGCCAAGACGTCACTGTGGCGTTTTTCGGAGACGGGACTTGTAATAACGGACAGTTCTACGAGTGCCTGAACATGGCTGCACTATATAAGCTGCCTATCATCTTTGTTGTTGAGAATAACTTGTGGGCGATCGGGATGTCTCACCTGAGATCGACTTCTGACCCCGAGATATGGAAGAAAGGTCCTGCTTTTGGGATGCCTGGTGTTCATGTTGACGGTATGGATGTGTTGAAGGTGAGAGAAGTTGCTAAAGAGGCAGTCACAAGAGCTAGGAGAGGAGAAGGACCAACCTTGGTGGAATGTGAGACTTACAGATTCAGAGGACACTCTTTGGCTGATCCCGACGAGCTCCGTGATGCTGGTATGACTCTCCTTCCTTCTAGTTCTACCTTGTAGTGTTTATCTCAGGATTGAAACTACCTTGAACAATGAAGCTTTTTCGATGGGTTGCATTTGGAATTTAGTTATGTTGTTTTGTTTTGGCAGCTGAGAAAGCCAAATACGCGGCTAGAGATCCGATCACGGCATTGAAGAAGTATTTGATTGAGAACAAGCTTGTGAATGAAGGGGAACTAAAGTCGATAGAGAAGAAGATAGACGAGTTGGTGGAGGAAGCGGTTGAGTTTGCAGACGCTAGTCCACAGCCCGGTCGCAGCCAGTTGCTGGAGAATGTGTTTGCTGATCCAAAAGGTTTCGGAATTGGACCTGATGGACGGTACAGATGCGAGGATCCCAAGTTTACTCAAGGCACAGCTCAAGTCTGAAAAGGCCATTAGCTTGTCTCCCGTCTTTGGCTTCTGTTTAATGTTTGATGTTACTATTAAGTTACTGCTACAGAGAAATAGTTTGAATCATTTCTACTTTTCTTTTTTCTTCATTTGTTGGGTGTTGTTGCTAAATTATCAAAATCTTTGAAGTTTGAAGGGTTAGTAGTATTAATATGATTATGGGATTGTATTCGGTTTTCGGTATGATCGGTTCAGAGAGTTTTCGCCAAATAAAAACATTTATTCAGTTTGATTAGAAAAATAGTAATATTAGCCGACAAAAAAAATTAATAATAATATTAAATATTTATAACTGACTGATTTTTTTTTTTTTTAAAAGGTAAGAAACCCGCTAAACGGCAGTGAAGGTCACATGTAACAAAGCCGGGTTGTATCGTGTTAATTTGACCCGACCCGATTTGTTCCCTTAATTTCTATTTCTTTTATTATTTTCCTCTCAAAATTATTTACTTTCTGGTTCGATAATGGCGGCTTCCTGCTTCGCGATTCCCCCCTTATCTTCTTCTTCTTCTTCTTACAATGCCATTCCCAAATACAAAACCCTAGTCTCTTCTACTTCTTCTTACTCTTACTTAGAATCACTGAAAGCTCAATTCTTTTCATCTATTACTTTCCACCTCTCTTCTCTTTCTCGCCTCTTTGTAGTAGCTCAACCACTGCAAATTAAGGTCTCTTCTTCAGAATTATCAGTTCTGGATGAAGAGTAAGAAGATCAAGTTAAAGGAGAAGGAGATGGAGAAATCGGAGAAGAAGCCGAAGCAGAACCAGTGGTGATGAAGAAACCGAGACCGTGCGAGCTATACGTGTGTAATATCCCCAGAAGCCATGACATTGCTCAGCTTCTCGAGATGTTTCAGCCTTTCGGTACTGTAATATCCGTCGAGGTAATTCTTTAGAAAACTTCTTCATTCTTATCCAGATCTGATTGATCCTACAATGCCTTAAGAAATTCCAAACTTTTACTCTTTCACCTGATCAAACAGAAAATCCCCACAAAAATGTAATTTTGAATTCCGTAGCATTTGACAATCACATGAGTTCTTCAATCAAGAAGAGTCAAACTTATTATCCTTACCAGTTTCTTCAATAATGACAAGTCTGTGTGTATTGCTTGAAATGATCTTGCAGGTATCACGAAATCCTCAGACTGGAGCGAGCCGTGGAAGTGGATATGTCACAATGGGTTCTATAAACTCTGCCAAAAACGCCATTGCTTCTCTTGATGGAACAGTAAGAAACAAACTTTGATTCTTTTTTGGTCTGAGCTTAAGAAGTTGACTGCTTTGGTTTCTTGCTATGAAGGAAGTAGGTGGTCGAGAGATGCGGGTTAGGTATTCTGTTGACATGAATCCAGGAACCAGAAGAAACCCAGAAGTCTTAAATTCAACTCCAAAGAAGATTCTGATGTACGAAAGCCAATACAAGGTTTATGTCGGAAATCTCCCTTGGTTCACGCAGCCTGATGGTTTGAGAGACCACTTTAGCAGGTTTGGTACAATCGTAAGCGCAAGAGTGCTACATGACCGCAAGACTGGGAAAAACCGAGTCTTTGCCTTTCTCTCTTTCGCAAACCTTGAAGAACGTGACGCGGCTCTATCACTGAATGGAACAGTTAAGTTCGTTATCCATACAACTTCTTGGAAGACTTCTGCGTTCTGGTTTACTCCTTTCCCTTAACACAATCTTGAAATTTGCAGGAATATGAAGGTCGCAGAATCATAGTCAGGGAAGGTATCGAGAAGACCGAGTCGTAATCCAACTGTTCCGCAGTTTTTGCTGCAAAACATCATCTTCGGATTTCTTCAACAATGTCTCAAGAAGTAACCTTTTCACATTTTGTATAATTCTCTACTCAGATCTTCTCCGACTCCTCATCTGTTTTACAAATGAAGGGTAATCGTCAATCTCCTCAACTGTCTAGATGCAATGCTTCTCCGTTCTTCATTTCGTCGCAAGTTTTACAAACATTACTTGCTTCCTCGAATTTGCAAATAATTGCAAAACCGTTGTCTCATGATCCCGTAAGACTCAACATCCGGAACCAAATCTCTCTCGAACATTTTACCAAACACTTGGTATGCAATACTCAAGTTCCCAATGAAACAGAACCCTACCATCATACCAAGGATCCGATTCGGAGACCCGAATGAGGATTTAAGATCCGAATACACCTCTGGGATTTCATTTCCCGTTGAAGAAGATAATGAGTTTATTACCGGAAAGTGACGTGGCTAGGAAGGCAATCGCGACGACGGCGCATGTTTGATTAGGGTTTTAAAGCTGGGCTCTTGAGTCTTCTTGAGTTGAAGGCTCGAATTAAGCCTGTGACAAAGAACCAGAGATAAAAAAAAGGGCCATAAATAATAAATGGGCTTTAGATTTGTTGAAGCCCAGTAAAAGGAAGACGACATAGGAAGAGTTTAAGCGGGCCCCTTCTGATCTCTTGTTTGCTTACAAATTATTTCAGTGATGATGAGTTAACGACGTATACAACAGATGCAGTAAATTATGGCCCCCAACTCACAAACAGTAGATTCGATTTTTTTTCTATTTTTTATCAAAAACTTGTTAACCAACCGAATTAACTGAATTAAACCGAGCCAAATCGTGAACCACATACATTGAACCACAAACATTTCCACATTATGTGGCTACCTAACTTTAACTTCGGCGTTAGGCCGGACACTATCTTCTTCCTTTATCCGAATGATTCGTTTGCCACTTTCACAAAATAATACTATTATTTCTATTTTTATGCGCATCTTCTGATTTCTATAGTTTATATTTGAATCAATTGGGCTGCTTATATTTTCTTAATCATTAGTTCGAGACAGTGGCCTTGAGCGAAAAAAATTAGGATAATAGACAGTATCATGAGTTTTCAAAAATTAAAATGTGTATCACAGTATCTATACATAATTTAATGGAATTAACAAAAACGAGATAGTGCAAACCAGATGAATCCAATGAAAGAATGCGAACAATTAAAATGAACAATTATCTTACAAAAATCGCTATAATTAGCTTATCTAGTTGAAATGTGATTTTTCAATCATATCGAATCTTAATAATAGTAATAGTAAGAGGAATAGAGGATCTTCTTTTTTGGGAAAAAAATTGCTTCTTGTAAATTGGGGAGGGGAGGGAAATTTTACTCTAGAAAAGATTGTTAATTATTAGTTATTGTTTTTTTTTTTGGGTCAAACAATCATTCGTTATTGTTATTTTGGAAATATTTTGGAATTTTGAGCGTCACATCAAATATAATATTATATTACATTTTCTTCACGATGATTAGTGGCCATAAAACTCCGAACTATTCTTATAAGATAAGTTATAAAACTCCGAACTATATAACTCAGTGAGGTACATGTCGACCCACTACATTCCAAACTTTTATAAAAAGTAAAAATATTATTGTCTTGTTACTTTCAATTGCTTTTCTGCGCCCTCGATTATTTTAGTGGTTTTATTAGATATGATGTTCATAAATTTTGTTATTTTTCTTTCTGTCTCAGATTAAATGATGTTTAAACAAAAAATTATATTATTTTAAATAAAATTTTATATTTTTAATACAAAATTAATTATTATTATTTTAAAATTTAATAAATAGTATTTTATAGTTTTTTATTATTGGTTGAATTATTTTTAATTAAATATTAAATGTAATTTTATTAAAAAACAAAAAAAAAATTTGGATTAATTTTTTTTTAATGTGTAAAATCTTTAAATATCACTTATAGCGAAATAAAGCTAATATTTTATATTTTTATTGGAAGTCTATATAGCTTTTTTAGTGTATGATTAATAATTTTTAATGTTAACAAATAATTAAATGATTTATGTGTAAAATTATATTAACAAATGATACTTACTACAGAATTATATATTATATGTTCTTTTTTTTTGTTCAAACATGTTATATGTTCTAAGAGATTTTTTGCTCAATAACCAAAAATAAAAACAAAACCTACAATCTAACCATTTTCTCTCACTATCTCTTCCTATCACTCTCTAAGATTTTGGTTATTCTCTTAATTTTTTTTTTGGTTTTGGTTATTCACCAAAACAACCCATCTTCTAATCCTAAATCTAAGAGAAAAAGCGAACTTTGGTCTACAATTTTCTAATCATAAGAAATGATTTATATGTTTTGACCAAAAAAATGATTTATATGTATATAAAATAAAAATGTAATATATATATATACATTTACATAATATTAATAAAACAACGTAATGAGTTACGTTTCATAAGTTATAAGAGAAATCAGTTGTTATAATTAGTAAAATAATATTTTTATTTAATTAAAAAATTGTATGTTTTAGTTTTTGACGTGTTTTAAATCTAAAATAATCATTAGAAATAAATTTTTAAAGAATTAAATATACATAAATTTTAATTTTAAATAAAACTTACATTAAATGATAAAAGTCTAGACTTTTAGACCTAGTTTATACTCTTGAATTTTCATTTTTTTTAACACTGAATATATTAAAGCTTTGAAAACCAAACGGAAAAAGAGTTGATACGAATAAGTACCTTAACAAAGCAAACCCCCCAAAACTCAGAGAGAGTAGCGATGTTGCAGAGGAACAGAGCATACAAAACAGAACATAAAATTTGTGTATGCGAGATGTGTACAAATACCACACTTAGAGCATCTTCAACCCATAATTGCATTTTTCATTGCAAAATGCAATAATTTCAAAATGCAATTGAATTTTTCTCCAACCCATAATTGCATTTTTCATTTCAAAAAGAATATTTTAAGTATATTCTTCTTTTTCTATTTTATTATTAATTGCTAATTATACACATTTTTTAAAAAAATTACACATTGACCCATTTATTTAATTTCTTTCAAAATTTCCATAAATTATGATATTTTAAAATTTAATTATTATAATATAAATAAAAACACGTTACACTACATAGAAATGATAAAACAAAGTAGATTTTTAATTTATGTTATTTTTAATTTCAGTATTATGTTATTATATTTTCTATTAAATAATGTTATTTGCATTTTTATTTTAGATATTAAAGTGTTTTAATATTTATAATCATTAAAAAAAAGAAATTATCATCAAAATAATTATTTATAACTCTAAAAGTTAAAGTATCTAAAATTTGAAGGACTATTTTATAAATAAAAAGATGAATTGCATTTTGCAATTGAAAATGAGATGGTTCTATATTTGAAACAAAAAATGGCATTATACCATTTTGCAATTGGAAATGAAATTGGATTGGAGCAGATTTTATTGCAAAATAGCATTTGACATCAAATTTGCAATGGGGTTAGATATGCTCTTAGGGATGGCTCGCCGCTGTTTTAGAAGTGATTAAATCTTGATGATAAAAGGGTTTTTAAGCAGCAATATACGATTGGTAGCGGTGTCATGTGTGACACTTAGCGCATTTTTTGCTGCGGCTTAGTTGCAATCCGGCGAACAGTAATTCAGACTCTAAAATTCTAGAGTTTTTATTTATGATAAGTTTATTGACTAATACACGATATAAATTTGTCTACTATCTATATATGACACTTAAATGATATTTGAACAATTAGTTAATTTATTTTTTATTAATAATATATATTATACGGATTTGAATCCAGATTATGTCAAAATAATATTATTATGACAAGCTACCAAACTATATAAACCATTTTTAACACTTATTTTTGTACAATTATGTTGTGAAGAAAAAAAACAATCTTTCTACTATAAATAGTATGAGCCTGGTGACAAAACAAGAAAGTATGAGCCTATGAGTTAATATGAAGTAAGCATATCCTAAACCCTTTAATTATACGAGATATATTATAAATTCTGTGGGTTCCACTTCGACAACTACCTTGTGCATTCGAACTCGGATAGCAATTTAAACTCCTTTTTCTTTCGCAACAAAAAAATTTAAACTTCTTTTCGTGTCAGAAAAGTTTTGTCATGCTCAGTCTCAACAGATTGCGATCAATCTTATCAATGAAAAAGAAAAGAAAAAAATGTTACTATGTCTCTTGGAGTATGATTTTGATTAGTATATGTTGTTGTTTTTTTTGTTAAAGTTGATTAGTGTATATGTTGACAAAAAAAGATTAGTCTATGTTTTTCCACTCTATGATCAGTCATATGGTATTTAATTATTGGATTTTGATTCATAAAAGTAAACCATTAAAAAACCCGTACTTCCAATATACCACATGAACAGATTGGAGAATTTGTTTTATTTGTTCAATTAGTGAATTTTGCTTCTTAAAAGTGTGTAATTACATTTGTAAGAAAAAGAGATATATGTATAGATAAATGACTTGCCGTGATAGAATTTACAACCTTTTATTTTTTTAATAACGTTTCTTTATTTCCATTTACAGTATATGCAAACCCTGAAGCGCGTAATACGATAAGTCGATAAATATAACAAAAGTTGTCATTTTAAATACGTTGATTGTAAAAGATTTTTTTTTGGGCAACGAGTACTATTAAAAATTCCATTGCGTTAATAGCATTTTTTTGTTACTTTTTCTTTGGTGCAATCCGTGTTTTGTTACTAAAATTCATTTTCAATAGGTTTCATATATAATATTAAAATAAAGTAGAAAAGGGACCGAATAGAATAATGATTTTTGGTGTTTTTAGGAGTCTTCAATAAAGTAACGTACTTCTCAGTAACTTTAGAACAGCACACGAAAATAAAATATTTTTCTTGGAGTTTCGTTAGTGAATTTTGAGCCTTAGGTAGGCCATTGAGGGTGGCGATGAAATTTTAAAAATGGCTTTGATTTTTTTTTGGGTCTAAAAATGGTTTTGAATTTATTTACCTTATTAAACTACAGTTTTGTTGTTGTTGGAAATCGCACTGAATTAGAAAACTTAAGAAATTAAAAGTTTGTATTAGTTTAATTGGCTGAGATTGATGAGTTTACTTCTGATCCAAGGATGTGTAAAACAGAAATTGGTTAATTTTATATACATATATCTACGCCATGACCAGGACTTTGAAATTTTGGTTTATCTATAGCTAATTAATAAACAGAAGGGAAAATTTCTGTTTTACACATCAAAATATGATTAAAAATTTAAAAAAAAACTATATATTTACTAATAATGAATTGATATTCCGATACAAGGAAAAAGAAAAGGGGAGAAATATGTTCAAGATGTGCGGCAGATGACACGAACAAAATGTGACAAGAGCCAATTTATCTGTGTCTTATGTAACGGTGATAATTCCAATTTACCCGTGTCTCATATAAAGTATAACATGGAAACAAAATAAAAGCTAGCAAACATAATTTTATATCCGTGTCTCATACAAATCAAAGTATAGATGTCCGATATCAGCAAAACACTATGAATTGATGATAAATTAAAATATACTAGTATATATTAAAAATCGTTGAAAATCCGGGGGGAAATACGAATAACGTATACATGTGATGGAAAAAATAAAGTATGCCGTCTAAAGTAAAAGCTTTATTATTATATTTTTGATAAACTATAAGGGGAATACAAATTGTTTTTTCAATTGGTAGTCAATTTACGTCCATATAATCCCAATGTGGAAACAACACATTGAACTTTGCTTATAAATATGGGAAGGGTTTGTTGTAAACTCAAAGCACATTGAGTCCTATCACTCTCTTAAAACACACATATTTACATATATAACAGATATAGAGAGAGAGAAAGAGAGATGAGTGCTGTTGTAGGAGAGAGATCAGCAGCAGAAAAATGGTCACCGGTTATGGCAATCGTTGTAGCAAACGTAGCGATGGGTTCAGTGAATGCGCTTGTGAAAAAAGCTCTTGATGGTGGTGTGAACCATATGGTTATCGGTGCTTATCGAATGGCTATTTCTGCTTTCATTTTGGCTCCTCTCGCCTATTTCTTGGAAAGGTTCGATATTTTTATGTATGAAATAATTAACCATATGGTTACGTATATGTGATTTCTTGGAAAGGTTCGATATTTCTTGTGAAGAAAGCTCTTGATGGTGGTGTGAAGTGAACCATATGGTTACGTATATGTGATTTTTAATTAATGGTTTTTTCTTCTTCTGAATATTATGTTTTACTTGTTAATAGGAAAACAAGACCGGAGATAACGTTTAGGTTAATGATCGATCATTTCATCAGCGGGTTGCTTGGGTTTGTCCTCTCAGATCTTATCTTCAATTTGTTCTCTCTCTATATATATATATGATTATTAATTAATACAACGTTACATTCTCCTGTTATTTTTGTTTTTTTGGCTATACCTATCTATACTTATAGAGTTACGCTCTAATTTTTGTTTTTTTTTTATATATGATTATTGATTAATACAACGTTACATTCTCCTGTTATTTTTTATTTATACTTATAGAGTTAAGCTCTAATTTTTGTGTTTTATATTCTTAATAATCCCCAGGGCAAGTTTGATGCAGTTTTTCTTCATGCTTGGTCTACTGTACACGTCAGCAACGGTTTCGGGTGCTTTTATAAGCATGTTGCCTGCAATTACCTTCGCTTTGTCCCTTATTTTAAGGTACTGATGCAATTACGTTTTCTAACAGTATTTTGTCTTTTACAAAATCAAATGGGTCATTTGTTGAATTTCCCAACATATCATAGAAGTCGCCTAAAAAATGTAACGATCTAATCTTTATCTTATGATCTTTGTAATAAGATTGAAAGTATTTAACATAGGCCCTTTTCAAAAAAAAAAAAAAAGTATTTAACATTAAACCTTTGGTCAAAAAAAAAAGTATTTAACATTTTAAAGTAATGTTTTAGTCACACGTAACTTCTAATCGAGTACCTTTCCAACCTTTTTTTTTAGGTGTAAAAGACCCTGGAATTGTTAGACAACGCAGTTTAACAAACTTTGATAAGAAACTAATTAATAAAATTATTGTTGGTTAAACTGAATTGAAAAGACATTGATTTTGTTGTATCTGAATTCGATCGGGTCTCCAACAAAGATATAATTATTTTATGTATTAAAAATACACAATTCACCCAATTGTAATCTTTAAAAAAAAAAGAACGCCAAAACAAGAAAACTACTCATGGAATTCTAAAGATATTAAAAAAAAAAAAATCTAAGGATATTAAACACCTAAAAATATCAAAATGCATGAGGCTAAGTAAAATATAATGTAAATCTTTTTTTTAAACAAAAATTCAGGATGGAGAGTGTAAAAGATGTAGGGAGCATAACAGGAATGTTAAAAGTGACGGGGACTTTGATATGCGTAAGTGGAGCACTGTTGTTAACATTTTACAAAGGTCCTCAGATATCACACTTTCACTCTCAACCAGAGGCTCTTCACCACAACAACAACGATCAACACCAAACCAATAATTGGCTTCTTGGATGCCTCTACGCAACCATAGGAACCACGTTTCTGTCTCTATGGATGATTTTTCAAGGGACTTTAAACATTAAGTATCCTTGCAAATACACGAGCACTTGTCTCATGTCGATTTTCGGCTCATTCCAATGTGCTCTTTTGAGTCTTTACAAGAGGAGAGATGCCAAAGATTGGGTTATGGATGATAGATTCGTCCTTTTCGTCATTATATACGCTGTAAGTCAATTAATACATACCTATTTTGAAATGAGACTTGGATTTCAAATTGATTTATATAAACCATGCATGGGGTTAGTCTGCAAAAATTTAAAAATTAAGAAATTAAATTTTCAATAGGATTTCGTTTTTTTCTAACTATCTTTTACTCCCTCTGTTTCACAAAGAGTGTTATTCTACTCTTTTTCACACAAATTAAGAAACCAAATAAAAAGTCTATTTTATCCTTTATTAATACACAAAACAAATTTCTCTTTCTAATTAATACTAATATAACAAGGTTAAAACAGGATTTTTGTTTACAATTTTGCATTGAAAATATAAAACAACACTCTTTGTGAAACAAAAACAAAACCTTAAAACGACATTTTTTGTGAAACGGAAGAAGTACTATATATGTAGCCCCGAATATATGTATAAATAAATGACGTACATAATTAATTCCCGAAATATGTGTTTATAACTAAGTGTCATTGTCTTCGATAAGATTCTCTATTTCACTACCCAGCTAATTAATACATTAAACCTTGACGAAAAAAGTTTATATATATGTTATCTACAATTTAGAAACTAAAATATGAAACAGATTTGTCAAAATATTATGAACTATGTGTTTTTGCATTCTTGGTATATGACAAAACCAGGCCAAGGCAGTAACCACTAAATATTTTACAATTCAGTTTTGACCCACTCTATTTTTAGTAAAAGCTTATAAAAGAAGTAACACTGATATATAAATCCATTTTTTGACCCACTCTATTTCTAGTAAAAGCTTATAAAAGATGCAAAACCAGGCCAAGTCACTAACCACTAAATATTTTACAATTAAGTTTTGACCCTCTATTTATAGTAAAAGCTTATAAAGAAGTAACTATATATATACTGTCTATAACTTTGATAAAAATAGATAGGGTCCTGATTATTTAAATGCACAAATATAGGGAATAGTGGGGCAAGCTATGTCGACAGTAGCAACATCGTGGTCGATAAAGAAAGTAGGAGCCGTTTTCGCATCAACATTTAGTCCCATTATTCTCATCTCAGCTACTCTTTTCGATTACCTCATCTTACACACTCCTTTGTACCTCGGCAGGTAATTTCACTTTATCTAGTTTTTTATATGTCAATGTAGGTACATGCAGTTGACGCAATTGACAAACGAAAAAAAAAATAGAATTTAGGTCCATATATACTCATATATAAGTTTATATATAACACTAATTTTGTTTTATAAAAAAGTTTATAACACTAATTAGTTACATTTTTCTAACTTTGTTTACAGTGTAATTGGATCTGTGGTGGCTGTAACGGGTCTATACGTGTTCTTATGGGGTAGGAACAAAGAAATGAAAGCAGCAGCGACATTGTGTCTTCCGATCCAAAACGAAGATAAAAATAATAATAACAATAATAACGGCTCTAGGTTATCCGTTTAATTTAATGCAGAGAATTGAGAAACAATATAGTTCAAACTATTCTCATTACTAAGTACATTTGTAATGTGTCAGAATAATTTAGCAATAATTGTTTTATATATGTATGAGCCTCCGATGTTGTCAAAAAAAAAATGTATGGGCCGATCCGATGCCAATAGTTTTTTAGTTTTGTTTATATGCCGATAGTTAATTTTTGTATATCCACTAAATTTGGATTGTGGAGAGTTAATGTAACCTTGCTTCCCATCATTAATAGGAGTATGCCCATCATTAATAGGAGTATATTATATATATATATATATAGTTTTTAAAATAAAAAATTGGATATATATAGACGATGTTAAATTTCGTAAATCTCTAACTGAGAGAACTAATTAGCAATAAATATATATATATATATATATATTAACCCATGTTTTTTACATAATACTTTAGGTCATATTTTAATTTAGATATGAGATACTTAACATATGCGTGTAATGGAATATATAGAAAGTGCGAACTCCATCTAGTGGAATCAAAGAGTGACTTCCCCCAACTATTCCGCCAAACCCAGTCATATATAAAATATAACTAATATACCAATTTTGTTGGAGTACCATGATTTTTTTATTCTTTAGTAAGTCACCTTTGTTTATCTCTAAAATAAGCAAATGGGTTTTATCTTAAAGGAAAGATCAAGCAGTTGCATCATAAGTTGTAGTAAAGCACTGAAAGCAGGCAAATTTTTGTTTTGAGTTATTGTTGCTCACTGAGACATTCAAAAATAATACGAAAGTCCATAAAGTAAGCCACGAAAAAATAGGCCACAGAACCACGGAACTAGACGAGTATATTAATTCATAGGGAAACTATATAATCTCAGATTAGTCACATTACATCGAACGAAGTTAGGGATTTCCTTAATTCCGCCCATCCATTAAATCAAACAAGATTTCTTTGTATTGTCAGAGTGGTTGGCCACAAGACCCTGGTTCTATTTCCTCCTTTTTTTTAACCGGTTTTGAGTTAGATTTCTCATTTAAATCCGGTTTGGTGTTAGAAATGGGTTAGATGGAGTTTTATTGTCGATTTTTTGGTTTACCGATAACATTCATTACGTTATGCGGTTTAGACCGTCCATTCAAGATTTCATTTTTTAATGTGTTTCACCTCACCTGGTACAATATATGTTGACTGACTGACATACTGATATATAATATGATATGGTATAATGCGAGAGATAAATAAACACGAGAAAAACTTCGTAGACGTGGGGACAATAGAAGACTGATATTTGATTTTCGATCGTGTGCAAAATTGCTTGATTAATTAACACAAATAATCAACAAAGAGGAGAATGTTGAAACAAAAGCTTCACTAGTACATACTAAAACTGACTTTGTGAAGGGTGTTGGAATCGAAACTACAAAGAACTCATTACACTATAGACTTGTCATGTTTAGCTGATAAATCAATATTTCATGAAACGGATAGATTATATGCTAACATACATCATTATTATTGGCGTGTACAAAACAGATTTCATAATATGATAAGTTTTCTTTAGCAGAAAAAAAAGAAGAAGATAAGTTTCCGTCCGTTCTTTATAAAGTTGATAAAGAAATTATCAACTATTTTATAGTAATACATCAACTACGTACATATCAAAACATGACTCATTGCATGTAACAGAAAAAGGAGGCATATATGCCATAAATGAAAATAAATTTAATTTATTCAACCTTTTTTTTTGGAAGATAATGAAGTTGTTGGACAAAGTTACAATAAAACGAATGATCGTTAGACATCAAACCAAGTTGAAACATAAATTAAACTAGGAAAATACACTAGACGAAAGTTAAAAAGGTCTGTGGATTATGGACTACTGACTATACGAAATCAATTATAGTTTGTAGGTTTAAAATTGTAAAATATAAGTTTTTTCAAAAGAAAAAGGCCAAATTATAGTTCACGTATCTAAAATACAGTACAACGATGATGTCTAAACAAAAAATAACAAAGTCTAATTAAAACTTAAAAAATGCTATTAACGCAATGGAATTTTTAATAGCACTCGTTGCCCAAAAAAAAATCTTTTGCAATCAACGTATTTGAAAATGATAAAATATAAATACGTTTGTAGAAATTCTTTAATTTTCCACATCATTATAATGAATCCAAGCCAATCACACGTCAGAACCTATATATTTTGTCATAGATTCTAATATTGAATTTATACACCGTAAGAAAGAAAAACAAAAATACTGGAGAAATATGTGCTTTTCGAGTAATGTACAAAATGTGCAGTGGATGACACGAGCAAAATGTGGCAAGCCAGTTTAACTACACGTGTCTCATATAACGTATATAGTGAAAATAAAAAAGAAATCATAATTTTATATCGCTGCAATTAAGCTAGCTGTGGGAACATTTAAATTGTCGCCAAATTTACGAATATTCGTAATTTTATTATCTTTATTTAAAATCAAATTCGGTTTGGTAACGTACCAACGTAATTTCCTTAGAATCTTGCAAAAACTATATGATTAAAATAATTTTGGATCAAAAAAAGAAAAAATAATAATAATATTTTATTCTAAATAATTAAAACGTTCGAAATCCCGCGGGAATACGAATAACGAATATAGTTTGTAGTCGAAAGTGAATGAACATAACTACATATGCATGATTTATTAATTTTTCATTAAACAAATTAAATGCTTTATAGATTTAGATATGTTATAAGGAGAATAAAAAATTATAATTTTCTACAGGTTAACGTAAAAATAAGTCCAATGTGTGGAAACAACGCATAACATTTCCTTATAAATATGGGAAGGTTTGTGGTTGCCAAACTCAAAGCACATTGGTTCTTATCTCTCTCCAACACATACACACACACATACATATATATATATATAGAGAGAGAGGGGGAGATGGGTGAAGAGAAGCAAGGAGTGAGAGTAATCGAGGAATGGTCACCGGTTATAGTAATGGTGATATCAAATGTAGCGATGGGTTCAGTGAATGCGCTTGTGAAGAAAGCTCTTGATGGTGGTGTGAACCATATGGTCATTGGTGCTTATCGAATGGCTATTTCCGCTTTCATTTTAGCTCCCTTCGCTTACATCTTGGAAAGGTCTGATACTTGGATATAGAAATAACGAGATATTTATAGTATGGGCTATTTTTTTCCATAACAACGAGTTGTTGTAAGCGATATTATCTCGTTAAAGTTAAAAAAAATGATTAATGAAGCTTTTCTAAAAGTTATGTACTGTTATCAGGAAAACAAGACCGGAGCTGACGTTTAGGCTATTGATCGATCATTTCTTCAGTGGCCTGCTCGGGTTTGTCCACTCGAATCCAAATTTTAATTTATTCTTATTTTTTTCTCGTCCATTTTCAACTTATTCTGATATGTTATCAGACCACGTTGATTTTTTTGTGTTCTGTTAAAATGTTTTTCCTTTCAAGTACGACGATATAATAATCATATAGGCTCCAATTATTATCATTTCTAATTTATTTTTGGGTTTAAATTGCAGGGCAAGTTTGATGCAATTTTTCTTTTTGCTTGGTCTGTCGTACACGTCAGCAACTGTTTCGTGTGCTTTGGTAAGCATGTTGCCTGCAATCACCTTCGCTTTGGCCCTTATTTTCAGGTACTGATGGAACCATCTAGCTTCTTTATTATTTAGTAATATATATATATATATCTATATGACGTAAGATATTTATTATGCTCTATATTAAAATATTTAATTCATATAATATTATTTTAATTAATTAATTTTCTTACAGCTTTTATTTTAAATAATTATATTACCAATATTCATAGAATGTTAATAAATATATATTTTTAAAAATTGATTGTTGTGCACTATGATTATGATTTCCATTAAATTACCTTAACTATACGTAACTACAAGTCTACATCCAATTGAGCCCCTTTTTTATAGCTTTTCCTGATAAAGGTCTTTTTTTATTTTTTAGCTATACGTCGCATTTTTATAAATTTGATAAAAAAAGAATGCGGAAACTAATAAAAACACGATTCGTTGAATCAAATGGAATATAATCTCTCTCATTTGCGTTTAAAAGCAAAATACTATTTTATATATAGATCTTTTGTTGTTATCTACAACTAATACAACACTATCAGATCCTTATGTAGGTCTAAATTCGTTTTTTTGTAACGTAAAAGATAAACAATTTATTTTAAGATATATATGACGCATATTCTTAATAAATTATCTCGCATTTAATTATCATATAAATTAACTTACTTAAATAAAAACCTTTTTTCAGGACTGAAAATGTAAAGAATCTAAAGACCAAAGCAGGAATGTTGAAGGTGATGGGAACTTTAATATGCATAAGTGGAGCTTTGTTCTTAACATTTTACAAAGGCCCTCAAATATCAAACCCTCACTCTCACCCAGAAGCTCTTCACCACAACAACAACGATCAAGACAAAACCAAGAACTGGCTTCTTGGATGTCTTTACTTAACCATAGGAACCACGTTGCTGTCTCTATGGATGCTGTTTCAAGGGTCTTTAAACGTTAAGTACCCTTGCAAATACTCAAGCACTTGTCTCATGTCGGTTTTCGCTGCGTTCCAATGTGCTCTCTTGAGCCTTTACAAGGGGAGAGACATTAAAGATTGGGTCATTGATGACAGATTCGTGATTACCGTCATCGTATATGCTGTAAGTTTAATATAATATTTTCATAACTTTTAAAATGTATTTAAAATAAATTATAAGATAATCACGCAAAAGCTTGAGAAATTTTGGGGTCTATCTAATATTACTTTACTATAAAACCCTGACAATTATAAATACTAATGAAATTTAACTAACCACCACTTAGTTGAGGCCATCCTATGTTTCTCTAATCATATACTGGGTAGCCGTCATTGTCTTAAGATAGCATTGTCTGTTTCAATAACAACTAAAATTTTACTATTATGTTTTACAATGACATGTTTGTCAAAAAGTTAAGAAAAAATTGTCTAAAACTTGTGTAAATTAAGTAGGCACGACCCTTATCATATATTGTATTAATTACAGGGAGTGGTAGGACAAGCAATGTCGACGGTAGCAACAACATGGGGGATAAAGAAATTAGGAGCTGTTTTCACATCAACATTTACCCCAATTATTCTTATCTCAGCTACTCTATTCGATTTCCTCATCTTACACACTCCTTTATACCTTGGCAGGTAATTTCATTTTTTTTGTTTTTTTAATATAATTTTATATATGTAAAACGTAGGTCCACCATGCTCATAACACTAATTACAATTTTGAAACTTATGTTATTATACAGTGTAATTGGATCAGTAGTGGCAGTAATGGGCCTCTACATGTTCTTGTGGGGTAAGAACAATGAAACGGAAGCATCAACTACATTGCCTCCTTGGATGGATAACGAAGACCAAAATATTAATAATAATAATGATAATAATAATAACGACTCTAGTAGGTCTCCCGTTTAATTTAATACTATTATTGTTATTGCATGTTTGGGTTAAAAAATTTGTTACATTTCTTCATATCGTTTAATATAATGAGGTGATTTTGACGATCAAATATTGGTCCTCACAGTAACAATTTAAATGCCACGAATACTCGAACTCTTTCACAAAAACACATCTTGTTTAATTTAAAACTAAAAAGTACTCCGTATTTGTTATTGGATCAAGTCATTAAGAAGTGAAAGGAAAAATTATAAAATAGGCTCACGAGAAGCCCAATGGACTATAAAATCATACCAATAGTAAATATTGTATTTGCTTCGTACTTTTACAAGCCCAGATCAATTGGCCCTTATAGAAAGGTCTTCAAAAACCGACACGTACCTGGTTAACACCATCCTAGCTGGCCATCATTTTCCCACTTGCTACTAATAACCGCCACGTAAGCAATGTGGACCCCAGGCTCGCCTTTTTTTCACCTACGTGACCTTCACAAACAAAAGGAGCGAGACTTCTGGCTCAAAGAGAAGCAAGTTGGGGAGATACGAAAAAGTGCAGTGAACGGCCACTACAATCTCACCACGTGTCGGACTCCGATGACTTGTGTTTTTCCCATTTATACCCTTCGTGCTGTTTCAGCCTCAAATAAAAAAATACATTAAATTCCAAAAAATTGAAGGAAATTAGGGGAAATTTGTTGTGGCTGAGATTGCTTCTGGCTTTCTTCTTCCAGTCTTCTTCTTCAGCCTAAAACAGTCTTCCTTCTTCTTCAGTTATCTTCTTCTGCTTTCTTCCTTCTTCTCTATATCTTTTCTCCGCTCTGTTAAAATCAAAAAAAAATTGTATATTTTTCGATTTGATTGTTTCCGGGAACGATGACTTCTCCGGTCAGATGATCTAGTTTCTATTTCCGATTGCATACGTTGTTCCTCGATGGCCACTCTCAAGGGTATTGTATTTTACATTATTACCAGTTTATCTTAAAATCTCTGTTTGGTTGCTGAGAAAAATTCACTAGCTCTCAGTTGTTAGCATAGTCATACAAATCTAGATGTATAAGTCGTAGATTGATTTGGAATCAAGTGATTAGTAACTGATTTGTGGTTCTCTAAAGGTTTTGGCTGCGATGGATTCGTTTGGGTGAGGCTTTTGAGAAAAGGGGAATTCTTTTGAGTTCTGCTGGAGAAGCGACTCTGTTTCGCGGTGGACTTTGAAAAGATTTCTCTTGGATTTCTATTCTCTCTTTTGATAAATTCCAAACAAATCTATTTATCTTACTGCGGATAAAATATTTCTCATAAAGCTCTTTCTCCCTTTTGCAGTTTCTCTAGAATCTAAGAAAGTCTCTTCCATTTGATTCACAACGGCTTTGCAATTTGGAAGCTTTGATGTTTTGGGAGATGAAAGATGTTTTCTTTACTATATTAGAGAGGATTTGAAGCAGCGGAAAGCTGCAAAGATCCGGTTATGGATACAAACACATCTGGAGAAGATTTATTAACCACCAAGGTAAATGAATGATGCTTAAGATTGGGGTTTATAGTTTGAGATTTTGGATTGCTGTTGTGTGAAGATTTGGTTTTTGTTTTTCGGGTCTGTAAATGAATAGGCAAGAAAGCCATATACAATCACAAAGCAGCGAGAACGATGGACAGAGGATGAGCATGATAGGTTTCTAGAAGCCTTGCGGCTTTATGGAAGAGCTTGGCAACGAATAGAAGGTCGAATACAATTAGCTTCTGTATGCATTTAGTCAATTTAACTCATCTTTGCTTTGGAGTTTCTTCTATTTTCTTTTGTCTCCTCTTGATTCGGAGATTCTTCTCTTCTCTTTTTTTTCCCCCTTCTTTTGTGTGCAGAACATATTGGGACAAAGACTGCTGTTCAGATCAGAAGTCATGCACAAAAGTTCTTCACAAAGGTAAGTTAATCCTTCGAATCTTTTTTTTTTTGTTTTTAAACATTATGTCATGAACTTATGTTCAATGAGGTGTAGGTACAACTGGATGGTATTGAGTTAATATAACATCGATCTATGAACTGAGTCGATGACCATTGCTTGTCACCGTATGTGTTCTGTCTGAAAATAAAAAGGATGATTCTTATGGTTCTGTAACTGTTTTCCTCATTAGCTAGAATTTTGGCGTCTTGCTTAGTAGAGTTGGCCTATTCCGAGGATAGCAGCAGCCTTCTAGAAGTATCGATTTATTTCATTTTCTCTGCAACCAGTCGAGATCAAGAATTTTCCTACTGGAAAACTTAAAGAGAGCTTCATTCTCTTATAAGACAGGTCTATAGTAACATAACATTGCATTAACATGACACAATTGTGTGCATTATTCATTGAAGTCGATGAAATAGTGGGATTGCATCGATTCTTTTAGCCATTCAAATGGAAAACCAAAAACTCCTTGCCCTATAGGACAGGAACATGAAGTAACTGTGTCATCAACCCCGAACAATTCGGGTCAGTATAAGACATTTTTCTTCTACCCCGGCGCTATCAGTTTCATGAACCACAGGATTGCATTTTCCATCTGCAGTCTGGAAAAAACTGACAGCTTTTGGGTTCACTTTCTCAGTTGGAGAAAGAGGCTGAAGCTAAAGGCATTCCCGTTTGTCAAGCTCTGGACATAGACATTCCACCTCCTCGTCCTAAACGAAAACCCAATACTCCTTATCCTCGGAAACCTGGGAACAACGCTGCATCTTCCTCACAAGTTTCATCCGCAAAAGATGCAAAACTTGTGTCGTCGGCCTCTTCTTCACATTGTAATCTGGCGTTGCTGGATTTGGAAAAAATGCCATTTGCCGAGGTTTTTTCCCCTCTTCTTCATTTCTATCTTTTTTGTTTTGTTTTGTTTCTTCTTGTGATAGATTTGTCATGTTATTTTTTTTAGAAAACGTCAACTGGAAAAGAAAATCAAGATGATAGCTTCTCAGGGGTTTCTACTGTGGACAAGTATACCTTACCAAAGAAAGTAACTCCAGGAAATCGAAACACATTCGTGGATTCTGAACCATCTCTTAGAAAGGTATAAAATGTTGTAGTACAAGAACTTGATGGATGCTGTTTTTGAAGTTCAATAACATGGAAAAAGAAAACTTTGTTCCATTCTTATGTTGAACAGGCCAATGCAGATAATGGAACAAGTAAGACCTCAAATGTGGACAATATGGTTCAAGATGTTCCCGAGAAGAACTACGACAGAGATGGTGACGGTATGCACAGCGCGCAGAACTACCCTCCTTGGCATTTCCCCGCGGATGTTGTGAACGGGAATGTGGCAAAATGCCCTCAATTTCATCCCCCAGGTATCATATCTCAAGACTTCATGTTTCGTCCTATGGGAGATCGAGTTCACGCTACAACAACATCATCTGCTACTACTACTTCTCCACAAGTGTTTCCAGCGTGCCATTCACAGGATGATTACCGTTCGTTTCTCCAGATCTCTTCTACTTTCTCCAATCTTATTATGTCAACTCTCCTACAGAACCCTGCAGCCCATGCTGCAGCCACATTTGCTGCTTCGGTCTGGCCCTATAATGCCAATGTCGGGAACTCTGGAGATTCATCGCAAATGAGCTCTTCTCCTCCGAGTATAGCTGCCATTGCAGCTGCTACAGTGGCTGCTGCAACTGCTTGGTGGGCTTCTCATGGACTTCTTCCTGTATGTGCTCCTACTCCCATCACATGCCTTCCATTATCAACCGTCGCAGTTGCAACTCCGGCAATGGATACCGTTGAAAATGCTCAACTACCGCTTGAGAAACAAAGCACAGCTCTGCAAGATCCGAACTTGGCTTCAAAATTTCCAGCTTCATCATCCGACGATTCAGAAGAGACTGGGGCAACCAAGCTAAATGCTGACTCAAAAACGAATGGTGATAAGGAGAAAGTTGTTGTTGCTGCTGCTGCTTTGGATGATTCAAACGTTTCCCAGAAGAAAAAGCTGGTGGACCGGTCGTCGTGTGGCTCAAACACACCTTCAGGGAGTGACGCGGAAACAGACGCATTAGATAAAATGGAGAAAGAGAAAGAGGGTGTGAAGGAGACAGATGCAAATCAGCCAGGTGTTATTGAGTTAAGTAACCGTCGGAGTAAAATCAGAGAAAACAACAACCCAACTACTGATTCATGGAAAGAAGTCTCCCAAGGGGTAAAACAAAAACCAATGTTTCATGGATTTTGCAGAGTTTTTTGTTTTTTTGTTTTTTGGAACCAACACTAACCATTCGTATAAAATCTTGTCTCAGGGTCGTATAGCTTTTCAGGCTCTCTTTGCAAGAGAGAGATTGCCTCAAAGCTTTTCACCTCCTCAAGTGGCAGAGAATGTGAATGGTAAACAAAGTGACACGTCAATGCCACTGGCTCCTAATTTCAACAAGATTCAAGATTCTTGTGATGCAGACCAAGAAAGTGTCGTGATGACCGGTGTTGAACCGGGCAAGAGCCTTATAACGAGACAAACAGGGTTTAAGCCATACAAGAGATGTTCTATGGAAGTGAAAGAGAGCCAAGTTGGGAGCACAAACAATCAAAGTGATGAAAAAGTCTGCAAGAGGCTTCGATTGGAAGAAGAAGCTTCAACATAACAGACTTTGACGTTAAATAAAAGTCCACATTTGTACCAATATCTTAAATTCTAGTGTTAGTAAATTGCTTCTTCAATCTTTATGAAAGAGACTTTTTTCTTTTTTTTAGATCCATCTGAACATTTCTTTGGTCATCTTAATTCCTGTAACATATTACGCCATCTCTATGCCTTGTCTACTGTCTCTGTTTGTGTCTGCCACATTTGGTCTATATGTCTGCTGCTGTTACTGTTAATTAATCATTTAAGCAATGGATTTATGTCTTTACTCTTTTTTTTTTCCTTTTGAATTCTGGATATTTTGTGAGATCATAAATAGTTTTTAGAATGATAAAATGAATTGTACAAAAGTTTCAACATTGAATCTCTTTTTTTGTCTTTGGTGTTTCTTCCACAATGCTTCAAGGCCAAGCCTTCAACTTTGATTGCTTTCAATGTTGCCAAAGCTCTTCGGCTGGGCTTGAGATTTCTTCACTACTGGGCCCGTGTAGACTACTCTACTGCAACATTTTCTTGTCAACGTCTTACGAGTGTAATCTCTTAATTACAATTTCAGATTTTAAAATATTTAATTTGTGTTATTGATGAATAATATTTGTTTGAGAAATTGGTACCAATAAAAAAAACTATAATTAACAAAACATCCCATAAATAATTGACTTTTACGTTCTATATCTTTTTACACTTGTCAAGTTAATCGATAAGATTTTGACACGTGTCAAATAATATTTCTAAAAAACAAGTGAATTACAAAAAAATATATAATAAAAATGATAAATCAAATCTTTATTACATAAAATTAGATGCATCAAAGTTGGTAATTAACATGATCGCGATAGTCTCAAGTTAATCGATAAGATTTTGAGACTTGTCAAATAATATTTCTAAAAAACAAATAAATTACAAAAAAATATAATAAAAAGAATAAATCAAATAAAATTTGTAAAGAAAAAAAAAATTACAAAAAAAGAAATATTAAATAAAAAGATAAAATTAAATTTAGAAAAAGTAAATAAAATTAGAAAAAAAAAGAAAATCTCGATTGAGATTTCAACATGTGTCAAATAATATTTCTAAAGAAAAAAATAAGTACAAAATGGAATATATCAGAAAAGAATATATTTCAATTAAAACAGTAAATAAAAAATAAAAGTAAATAAGATTAACTTAAATTTTGAATAAGAGATTTCAACTCATGTCGCGATAAAATAATATTAATTAATAAAATCTATGGGTAAAATAATATTAGAAAATAAAATCTTAGTTTATGAAACTATAAAATCAAATAATATTTTTAAAGAAAAAATTACAAAAAGGGAAAAAATAAAATAAAAGGAAACAAAACAAAAATAAACAAAATGATTATTTTTTAAAAAAGAATTATAATTTAAATCATCTATTTCAACTACAACATCAAACAAAAAATGCGTGCAACGCACGGATCCATATCTAGTATTGTATAAACAATAATATATTCTAAAATACCCATAAAAACATTCAAATGGTTGATTTTTTGTATAATCGCAAGATTGCATCAATTTATACAAAAAAATAGAAGCAAAAATAGTTATTTTAATTTAATTTTAGATGGTTATAAAGCAAATTGAACCAATAACATGTTAGCTTTAACTGTTTTGGGAATATGAGTTCAATCAACTTTTGAGTTCGAGTATAAACTGAATTTGACGGCTTAACGCAACTGTTGAGGTATGAAAAAACCGATTTTCCGTTGGTGAATAGGATGAATTGATGAAACTATATTTTTGTATTAAAGATGATTGTCGATTGTGTGGATCTGAGAGAAAAGGTACAAAAATATCCAGAATTAAATATGAATCACAAAATTAGTTAAGTGTGGAGTATATTCAAAAGCATCCAATAGTATTTATAGAAGCATGATCCGTAGTTCTCGCTGCTTTATAGATACGCCTTGAACGCTTGCATTTTCCACACCAACTCCCTTCACTTGTTTCTCTCCCAAAGCTTCTCTTATCCTTGCTACTAAAGATCGGCAGTTTCTTTTTGATACCCAAGGTATGCTTTTTATTCTTTTCGTTTCCTTCTTAGATCTCCAAGTTCGATGCTTTATCCTCTGGGTTTTGATTCAGATCTCAACCATCAATCGGGTTTATAGAGAAGCTAACAGATTTGGCCCAGATCTTTAGTGTTATCGATACATTAATCAATAAATGAATCTTAATTTCGGTGTAATTGATCTGAAATCGGTTTCCCTTTGTGGGGTCTGATTCGCTTTTCCCATTAAATTTGGTCTCTTGATTCGATTGATAGTCTCTCTCTCTCTCTATATATATATATATCATGTCAGTTTAGGGTTAAGATGTATGATTCAGTCAGGTTTCAATGAGTGATGAAACGTTTAGAGATGTTATTTGACAGATGAGCGAAGAACCGAAAGAGAACCAGAAGCTGCAGCGACCTACACCTCGTCTTAACGAGAGGATTCTCTCATCCTTGTCAAGACGATCCGTAGCTGCACATCCATGGCATGATCTTGAGATTGGTAATAATCATTAAAGAATGATATTTATGATTGTTTTATTCATTTTCTTGGAACCAAATCATAAATCTGGATGAAATTATGCATCTCTGTAGGACCTGGAGCTCCACAGATTTTCAATGTGGTAAGTTTCTTGTACGATTTGAGGAACGTGTACAGAGAATCTTTTTAATTAGGTTCTTGATTCATTCTATGTTCGGATGGAAATTAGGTTGTTGAGATCACAAAAGGAAGCAAGGTCAAATATGAACTTGACAAAAAGACAGGACTCATCAAGGTTAATTATAAGATCTAAAGTTGATGTTTTTATCTTGTAAATGGTTAAATTCTTCTTCTTTTTCTTCCGTAAAAATCAAATTTACATAGTTTTGATGTTCTCATCTCTCAGGTTGATCGTATTCTGTACTCATCAGTTGTTTACCCTCACAACTACGGTTTCGTACCTCGCACTTTATGTGAAGACAATGACCCAATTGATGTATTAGTCATCATGCAGGTATGATTCTTTCTTTTCTCATATGATGCACCCAAACTCTTTTTTCAAATTTTGTTTTCTTTTTATAGGAACCTGTGCTTCCAGGTTGTTTTCTGCGTGCCCGTGCTATTGGATTAATGCCTATGATTGACCAGGTAAAAAACTAACTTGATCGATGGAAAAAGGCTCTGTTTTTCTCTCCTAGTCCAATCCTATTAGTC
Organism: Alliaria petiolata; assembly: GCA_020283515.1. Lineage (NCBI taxonomy): Eukaryota > Viridiplantae > Streptophyta > Magnoliopsida > Brassicales > Brassicaceae > Alliaria > Alliaria petiolata. The sequence goes on along the minus strand of JAHZTW010000003.1, from coordinate 83,154,722 downwards.
ACTTTCAATGATTCTTGGTTTTTCTTAGGGTGAAAAAGATGACAAGCTCATTGCGGTTTGCGTTGATGATCCTGAGTACAAGCATTACACTGACATCAAAGAGCTTCCTCCTCACCGTCTCTCTGAAATCCGTCGCTTCTTTGAAGACTGTATCCTTTTCTTCATGTTCCTTCTTATTCGTCCGTCTCTGTCGATGTCTCTCTCAACAAGTATTATTAGTTTTTCCATTTAACGTATCATAGACAAGAAGAACGAGAACAAGGAAGTTGCAGTCAATGATTTTCTGCCATCTGAGTCTGCTGTTGAAGCTATCCAGTACTCAATGTAAGTCTCTGTTTCTCCATCAAGAACCAAACTTTGTTAAACTGTGTAGCCTTAAAACAACTCTGAAATTTGAATCTCTCCATTACAGGGACCTTTATGCTGAATACATTCTCCATACCCTGAGACGTTGAAGCTTTTCCTGGGAACATTTCTGCAACATCTGTTTCTTTCATTGATAATAAGAAGCATCTGTTCCTAATTGATACTTTCTCTGCATTTTACTCTTAAAACTTTGGATTTATCATTTGTCCTTGTGAACTCAATAATTTTGTTTTAAAGAACACTTCTTCTCTGGGCGGCATTCAACATTTTAGTTTTGTTTTTGGTTTAATCCTGGATTATATATAACCAAATTTGAAATTTAACTAAAAATACTCGGAGGAAATGTATAAAATTCATTAAGCTCTTACAAGTTCTATATAGAAAAACACCTTTCTTTTACATTTTCTTCTTAAATTTAAAAACCGTGACGAAGGAACAAGTGGAGTTTATGTTTAACCGCAACACCGAGCGAAATTCTCGTTGTTAACCGCTGCAGCTCGAAGATCTGTTAACCGGCCAGGAGGAAGGCTTGTGTATGTGAAGAACAGGTGTCTTGTAATAAGATGATCCAAGACGAAACACCTGAAGACGGTCTTGAAGCATGTGTTATAGCTTCGACAAGAAGACCTTTCTCTGCAAACTCGTATTTCAGAGCTCTCTCTAGACCAACAAATTCGATGCTCTCGAGCACGCTCTCTGACCGGTTTCACCGTGCCTTCGATTTCTTCAGGATCATCCTCTACATGGATCCCAATCCATTTCATCAGATGATTCGCTGCAATTTTACCGCCTTCCACGTAATAAACACCGATCAAAAGCTTCAGCCAACGTGTCGCTAGATAAAACTCGGTAATTGAAGAAATTAAGTTTAGTAATCAGGCATTGAATGACTAATCTTGCCTTCTTCTTCAGCCATCTTCTTCTCAGTGATCCTCAACCAAATACAAACACCGGTGAAGCTAATCATCAAGCTCGCGATTCCACTTCCCAGCCCAATCCCAACGATCGCCACCACCGATAATCCTTTGCTCTTCATCATCTCCCGCAACGGATATCCGTACAATCCTCTGTTCCCTAGGAACGAGCTCGCGTTAAACCTCGGGAAATTCCCGGTCCTGTTCGACAAATACGTCGGAATCTGGCCGGAGAGTTTGTTGTTCGACACATCGAACGCCGATAGTCTCGCCAAGAGCCCTAGCTGCTGCGGGATTGGACCGGAGAGTTGATTATCGTGGAGATCGATGACGTTGAGGTATGCGCAGAGAGCGAGCTGCGGAGTGATTTCGCCGGAGAGACGATTGGACGAGAGATTGAGTACGGCGAGGTTAACGAGAAACTGATTTTCCGGCGGGATGTCGCCGGAGATCTGGTTTGAGGATAGATCTAGGGATTGGAGGTTGGTACAGTTGGAGAGAAACGGTGAGATTGAGCCACGGAGGGAGAGTTTATTGAGAGATAGCTTATAGATTCTGCCATTGTTACAGGTAGCACCAGGGAGATAAGAGGTGAAGCCAGAGCAAGGATTAGAGAAGACGGAGTTCGTCCAGTTCCGGAGATTACTCGCCGGATCCTCTAAGCCTTGCCGGAGATTCTTCAAACACGCCTCGTCGTTCGGATCGGCGGAAGTCAAACAAGGTGCCGTTCCGAAGGCTAGGAGGAGGAGGAGGAGGAGGAGTAACCGGTATCTAAACCGGTGACTCCTCGCCCTCGCCATCGATATCTCTCTCTCTTTCTTAATGCTCCTCATGGAGATTTGAAGTTGGGGAAGATAGATGGTTGCGAGAGAAGAATGATCCAACAACTGTCGAACATTTACGCAGGGGCTGGTTTGTGGAAAGAAGCAGAAGAGACGAGAGAAGCCATGAATATGCCAACGCTTTTAAAAAAAATTTGAAAACATAATCATGATGAGCCTCTTTCTTCTTGTAGAGTGGAGATGATGATGATGATCATCGTGAAAGAGCCTATATTTTTAAAGTTCAAAAAAAAAAGAGAGCTGTATTATTTTTGTTTTTAAATACAAAAACGCACCGTTTCACCTATCTGACAATCCACTGGCAATGAACGTAACCAAATCAGTATCGGGTCCACTTGTCTCTCGCAGATACCGCAGTATCCGTTACCAATAATATATAATTTTGATTTTATTTTATTTGTTTATTTCACAATCTCTAATTTCTTCTTATAAAATTTTCTCAATATTCAAGAATGAATAATGAATCATGATATCCCTTATCTTATGCTATAAATAGTTTATGCTTCAGTATGATTAACATTAGCCAAATTTACAGAATATTCTCATTACTTAAAATAAAAGTGAAATACAGTGAAATAAATATGAAAAGTAGCAATTTTGTTTTTGAAAACCCAAAACAAAAAAACAAAAAAAATAGAGAGAAAATCCCAAAAAATAATAGACCAAAAAACTCACACATACCAAGAATCTTGATTTCTTTCATGGTATTGGAGTGGACTGTATCAGTATCAATCGTGGGATAGATCAAATCTTTTTTTTTATAGAGTTCTACACATTAAATTGAAATGATCTGTTGTTATGATTTCTGGTCCAGTAATTTGGAACCATGTGTACAGAGAGACTAGAGAGTCTGGTATTGCGAGTTGAAAATGGCCACCACTAAAGCAATTTCACTTTTCATTAACAATAGCAAGGCTTTTTTTTATCATATTTTAGGTGAAAATCAAGTTGAGAAAATTATATGTATATTTTATTTAATGGTTGTGATTCAATGTAGTTGGAGATGTATAAACCACTCGACGTCGTTTTACTTGTTAGCCCATTTTCAGCCCATTTATAAGTTTGTAAAGCTCGGTGGTAAAACTAATCGGTCATATGAGATCTTGGGCCTAGCTCTTGCTCACACTCAAGACGTTTAGAATTATCATTTATCGTTGTTTTTTTGTTTGTTTGTTTACAAGTACAAAAGCATACAAAAGCAGGTCTCATGATTAATCGCAATGGTCAATATAGTTTTGTTTTAATCACTTCTTCTCCGGCCATTCTAACATTTTAGTTTTGGGTTGGTTTAATCCTGGATTATACAACCAATTTTGAAATCTAACTAATAATACTTTGCCGAAATGTATAAATTCATTAAAATCTTAATACATATGCAAATTCTATATAGAAACACACTTTTCTTTTACATTTCCTTCTTGAATTTAATATTAAATAAAACAGAGGAAGTAGAGGACTGATTCAAATGAGAAGTTACTATAAAGCTAAGTTTAAAATTTAAAGGACACATCATATAACGAATAACCAAATCCACAAATTAATTCGAGCAATGGGAGAGTGACACAAATCAAGAAGAATTTTTATTTAAAAGTTGAAGTAAAAGAATTGCAGCAGAATCTTTAGCCTTCTTAACACTCGGCATCGGCTCTCCAATACATTCTTCAGTCCATCCTTTATCGCTTGTATTCACTCTTACCCCAAAAGTAAATCTCTTTGCATGCGCCGGTCCTCCTTCTTTCACACATCTACAAAAATTCACCACAAACCCACAAAAACATCACAAACAAAACCCAAAATATATATATATATATATATATATATATATGTTCATCAAACCTCATTTAACTTCAATGTTTTATTTACCTGTAAGAAGGCATTGGCCAATTCTTCCTCAAGCAAATATCATTCAACGTCTGTCTCGTAAACGTCTGATTGCCATTCTTCTTGTTCCCATTCCCATTCTCGTCTTGATTCTCTCCCGCGTTCCCATTCGCCTGCTTCTCTTTCGATTCCGCTGCTTCTTTCTCTTTCAAAGCTGCGAGCGCGTTCCTCGCCGCCAGCTTCTGTGCCATTTTCTTCTGCGGGTTCTGCGCGACTCCTACTTGAACACCGTCTATGAAAACCTCCACAGTCGCTGTGTTACCACTCCTGCACGCTTTGTATTCTAACCCTTCTGCTTGTTGCTGGCACCGTTCTTGCAGCTCTCGAACCGGATGCATCGGAAGCGTCTCTGGTGTCACCATTGGTTGAAGCAAAGGTTGAAATACCTGAAAATTTATATGCCAAAGTTAAGAATTATTATGGCCAAAAAGAAAAAGAAAAAAAAAACGGAATTTTGTAGAGATTTTTAAACCGAAATAACTAACTAACCTTCCATGCAGCAGTTGTATCTTTACCACTATCAAGAAAAATAGCACCTGCGATAGATTCAACAATATCTCCAAGAACCTTTGGGGCTTTACAGTCTCCTAAACCAAATGAGTTAAACCCTGGTTTCGAAGACTCTGTTAGAACTTCCTTCACAAAATCCCGAATCTGAGAACAAAACAAGAAAAAAAGACCAAACAGTTGAAAAAATTGTAGTTGTTTGAGAACAGAGTAGTTTGTTTATTAAGGTATTGTTGACCTGTTTCTCGAGGGCGCTAGAACCGTGACGAAGGAACAAGTGGAGTTTATGTTTAACCGCAACGCGAGCGAAATTCTCGTTGTTAACAGCTGCAGCTCGAAGATCTGTTAGCCGGCCAGGAGGAAGGCTTGTGTATGTGAAGAACAGGTGTCTTGTAATAAGATGATCCAAGACGGCATCACCAACAAATTCCAATCTCTGGTAACACGAAACACCTGATGACGGTCTTGAGGCATGTGTTATAGCTTCTACAAGAAGACCTTTCTCTGCAAACTCGTATTTCAGTGCTCTCTCTAGACCAACAAAGTCGATGCTCTTGAGCACGCTCTCTGGAACATTGACTGGTTTCACCGTGCCTTCGATTTCTTCAGGATCATCCTCCACATGGATCCCAATCCATTTCATCAGATGATTCGCTGCAATTTTACCGCCTTCCACGTAATAAACACCGATCAAAGCTTCGACGACATCAGCCAACGTTTTGCTAGATAAAACTCGGTAAGAGCTCAAATCACCCTCTAATTCACCATCTTCCATTTCTCCATCTTCAAACACGCCGTTGTTTCCCTCGGAAACAGGTTTCTGCTCCTCGTCGAAAAACGAAGATCCTCCTCCATCTTTTGTGTCCTCGTCGAAAACCGGAGGCACACCAGGAGCAGACCACCTAGAGGGGGCGAAACGGTCCGCCTGGATATATGACTGAAGCCCTTTAACCAGAGCATACTGATAAAGAACCAGGTTGCTAACCATTTGCTGTCTCATCCTTGTAAGCTGACCCTCGTGCTTCTGCGGATACTTGAGAAACAGAAAACGACTAACGACCCATTTCAGATACGCATCTCCTAAAAGCTCGGCTCTCTCGTAGCAGAACGTCTCCTGGCACGAGGCAGCAGTCAAGGCCTCCAGAATCTACATGTATATATAACCAAATGAAATTTGTTTAGTAACAACAAAACAGGACAAAAAAAAACACTAACTAACTAAGCATAAATAAAAATACCTTTGAAGTTGGAATAGGATAGCTAATCAAATTTTTCAGTTGAACAGCGAGTAACATGCTCTCAACTCTTCTCATTATAGAGGGTAACCTCTGGGCACCTCGGACAAGTGAACCCGAAAGCGGATGCACAACGCACAGTTCAGGTGGAAGAAACACGTAATATGTTTTATCAAGGATCGTCTCAGATTCACCTTGCATTGCAAAAAGAAATAAGAAAGCGTTTGGCTAAATCTATAAATTTTGAAGACAAAAATTTTCTTAGTACCTGACTGTTCAAACCGAGGGGAAAGAAGGTTTTTGCAATACGAAACACCTCGCCCTTTGATCAAAGGTTGCTGCTTACAATTCAAATCAACTCCATACCTAATCGATAACATCCCAAATGAAGACTTGATAGCCCCAATTACCTCAGGTTGTGCAAGAAGAAGAAGCAAAGCCTGTCTTATACAAGGATATATTAGCCATAAAAGTAGATATCTCATAATACATAGACAGGCTTTGCTTCTCAGTCTTGCACAACACCGGAGGTGAATTGAGGCCATGTAAGTCCTCGTGGTAACAGAAAAAAGTATTAGTAGAGAGGTTATCTAATGAAACTTGGAAAGAAAAAGATAAAAACCAAAGAAATTCGAAATGGCTTTCATACTTTTGCTTGTAATAGTCTGCATAAGTGTTGTACTCCAAGGGACCTAAATATCCCTCTTTCCTTGGGAATGATGTTTCTGCACTCATATCGTAGCAAATAGAGTCGACATAAAACCGCTTCCCGGAATGTGCGGCTGTCACAATTTTCCCTAAAAGATTTTCTGCAACCATGCACCCATCTGCCATCATCAGTTTGCCTTGTGATAATCGATCACCTTCTACTTCCTTCTCAAAAGCATCTCTTACAGGTAACAACCCAGAAGCTCTCACCACATCGAAAGATGCAACAGCTCCTCTAATACCATATGTTGGGTGAGATTTCTGCTCAAACCCAATGTTGTGACGAAGTTTACCAAACCCATACTCCCTTCTGTCCCCACCAAGAGTTCTCTCATTAGTCCCCAGATATACATCCGGACGAGCTCTCTGAAGTGGGTTGTCCCACACGGTGGTTTCAGTAATCTTTTCAACTAGTTCCCAGTTGATTCCTTTTATGGGTTCCGAAGACGAATCGTCAGTAACAGGGACAAACAAATAGGCCTTTGAAGGATCCCATGGTGTCGTGGAGGGTTCGACATCAACATCTAACACAATACTCATCAATCTCACATGAAATTTTTTAATAGATGATAGCTGCACAGGAAGATGCCAGCAATAAGTATAATAAGATAAGAGTTTTTCAAGCACACATAAATGTGAGGGGAAAATATAAAGTTGTTGTTGTTCAGTCCAACCTGGCTTTCTGTAACATCCAGTGATCCCCTGAAAGCAAGAGATGCTTTAGTGATCATGGCCCGAGCAACATAAAGATCCATAGACATCGATAATACCTGCCACGGTTATAAAAAAAAAAAACTTTAGAAAAAAAGGGAAAACCATTGTTACATGTACAAATTCTAAAAACTTTAAAACCCGTGGAGACGGAATCAAGAACCTCTGCATCCAGCTCATTGCCAAAAAGAACCGCGAATTCTGAAACTTCAGTTATGAATGGATCTTTTGAAGACCCGGAATCTACACATCTAACACTGTACATGTATAAATGGAATAGCTTTGAGCTCTCACAAATTTCCTTTCCTGATAGAATCCATTCTCCCTGTGCACAGTAGACAAAAAAAACAATCAAGTTTTGAAACCACATTTAGCAGTTTTTTCACAGGTTAGTGCTATCATTACCTTAAGTACATCCGCCACACCTTCGGGATAGAACTCTCTATGCCTAGCAGTTCCAGGAACAGGTTCGCCTTCCTCATCTTGGTCAACCTTCTCAACGTCTTGACCGCTTCCCTTGTCCGGCAATAGCATATCCGTAAATGCACCCATCTCATGCAGTTTCTTGCAACCAGCTAGACATACAGCCTGTATAATCCAACGCATTACTAATTCAAGACACGGAACACTAAAAGATAATGATACAAAGACTATGGTTAGGGCGTTTTTAATTAATGGGTTTTGGTATTTTACTATATGAATTAGGTTTTCATATTTTCCTTTCTATGTTAGAGTGTTTTCCTTTTTGCATTAGGTTTATGATTATGTTGTATCAAGACCTATATAAAGGGTCTCTATCGGTTAATAAGAAACGAACTTCCAAGAATTAACCTTAATCTCCAAGAGAGACTAGGGTTAAGAGGACGCTTAGCTTAAATCTTCTATCTATCTCTTACGTCAACAAAGGTTCATATCAGATAACAAACAAACAAACAAGATGAACGAGCAAAAGATCTCAAGTCCACCTGTTGTGCAAGACGCATTGAACTGCAAACAGGACCCTCGAGTATTTCAAACGGTGCATTACAAGGAAGCTGAAGCCTGCATGAATACTCTGTGTGTCCCCCAGGCTTTTCGTGTTTCTCCAGTCTAAACTCAGGACGAAGAATCGCATACCTGAGACACAGGAGAGAAACATACCATCTTCTCAATCACGTATATGAATGTCATTAGGAAGACAAATGTTATCAGTAGACTTTCCTGTCTCCGGGAAGCTGAGAGCAGTAGAAATGTATGAGACCAACCGCTGAATTCAAGCTAACCATGGCCCCAGTTGTCTCCACCTTATAAACTGTACCAGGCACAGCATCAATGGAGATAAGCCTCGAAGTATCTTTGAGATGACTAAGATCAGTCCTCTCTATTGCTTCTTTTCGCAGTGTCTCCTCACTGTTCCTAGCATTCCTTAAGAATGCTGCGTGAGATATATTTTCCCTGAAACCAACACATGTAGACATATATAACACTACTGATTTGGTGACCAGTTGTTACAAAAATCAGATGAAGATTTTAAAGCTTACCTCTCAACCATGAGTATGTAGTCTGATCCAGGCTTTCTAGCCCGACCACGCGACTGAATGTATGCTAACACCGTCTTTGCAAGGTCGAAACGCATAACAACGTTACATTGCCTAATATCAAGTCCTTCCTCAGCAACACTTGTGGCGACTAACAGTGTCACCTATCACAAAGAGAGAGATATATGTCAAAAGAATACAAGTTACAAGTCCTAACTTTTTACCTCAGGAAACAAAGACAAATATTTCATACATGCCCATCTCGGAATTTGGAAATTGTATCCTGCATTTGAGATGATTTCATTTCCTGGCTGTTATTGTGCCCGATCATGCTAGCGCACCGTATAAAACCAAGAGAAGGCAGCTCGGCGAACACCTGAAGAAGAAAAAAACAAGCTTAGAGATTCTGACAGTAATAATGTATTTAATATCAAATTTTTAATCCTAACCTTTGGAAGAACCAAAGCAGCAACCACTCTCTCAACAAAAACAATAGCACGAAAATCGGCTGTGTGCTGATACTTGAGGAGAAGTTTGATCAACGATTGAACTTTTGGAGTAACTTTCCCATCAGCCACTGCAGCGCCTATTACTTCATCAACATGCTCCCCTCCAGAGACCACTAGAGTCCATAGCATTGTCAATATCAGGTTTCTCGGACCGGATAAATTAGTAAACAGACAGATACTGAGAACGCGGTTAAGACTTTACCATGATCATCGGGTAGTTCTCCTTCCTCCATCTCATCATTCGCGTTACCATTTTCCGGCTTGCTAAATTCCGCGGCGGCCTTCTCAGCAGCAGCTCCTTCCAGGAGCTCACATTGCAAGAGCGACACCACCTCGCTGAGGTATGATTCTTGAAACTTCACATCGACTTGGAAATTCACCCTCTCGTCACTTTGCAACGCAGTCAAGAACGATTGTGCCACCTTGAGAGAGAAAAACACACACAAAGATGATCATCTCACACATAAAACAACATAAACCATTTTAAAATCATCAAAACGGTTTTATCTTTTTTTTATTTACCTTGTAAGCACACCATTGACCCAATTCAGCAAGAGTGTAATTAATAGCTCTAAGTTTATGAATCAAATTGGCGGCGCCATCGCTCTCCGTTCTTTCAGAGACGCCATAAACCTGTTTGAATCCATCCTTAGCTCCAGCATCCCTGGCCCCCATGAATTGCCACTTGCTTTTCCTTGAGCTTGCTTGTGCCGCTTCCTCAACAGCTGAAATCATTTGCTTTATCTTCTCATGAAGAGACCACATAGTAGCAGCTTTGTCATACTCGACCACAATCTCTGAAGGCATCGGCACATGCTTCTCCAGTTCCTTTCGATCCTTAATCGTACAAACCGTAGAATCCAACTTGGTCTCGAGATTGCGTATTTTGATCGCACAGTCTACTTGGCTTGAAACACCTATGTAAATAAAACAGAAAAAAAATGTCACTTTGAGGAACATTAGCAAGCAAGATCCGGTTAGGAAAAATCTATACAAGAAACAATAAGTACCCTTTAGATTAACAGGGGAAGCAGTCATTCCGAAGATGGCAGGTCTTTTATCCTTTGGAGTTGTGTGGTAAAACTCCGACATCACTAGTGAGTAGGGATGTTTCTTGACAGCGTGGTGACACTCGTCGAGAATAAGAAGATTAATCGCTTCCATTCTAATAATGCTGTGCCTCAGTATATTCAATAGAATTTGTGCTGTCATTACTAGAACCTGCATTGAAGATTACAGAGAAAAGCCGTAAACTTTAACAACCACGTAATAAAATAAAACAAAAAGATCAAAGCCCGTGTGAAGAAGAAGAAGAAGGCACAGAAAAAGCAACCTGCTTAGACTCAAACTCTCGCTGCCACCTTCGAGCATCCCAGAAATCTTGTCCCATCTCACCACAGTAATGCCCAACTTGAAAACAAGTCTGATTACGGATCACTTCCGCTTGCTGGAAAATATAAGATTTAATTCAACAAACTGAAATCCCAAAAGGTAACCAATTTTTTTTTCAAAAAATACAAACATGTGTGTGTGTGTGTGTTAGTTATTTAGGTACCTGATAAACCAAAGGCACTTTAGGAACCAAGAACACCGAGAGCATTTTTCTGTTCTGGCTCGTTAAATCCTTATGAACACTTTTGATCAGAAGAATCGCGATAAGGGTCTTTCCTGCACCGGTCTCGAGGAAAGCGATAGTGTTTTTCGCTTTGGCTTGTTCAAGCACATCCAACTGATATCGCCGTGCTTGCTCTTCCACAACCTTCTCTTTACGTTCTTCAGGCTTGCTCTTACTCTCCTCCGCCTTGTCATTGCTTTCTCGGTTTCTTCCACTCTCTTTCTTTACATCTCTTTCGTGATCAGATTCCCAAGTCCCCGACCGATAAACCAACTCATTTGAGCCAACTTTATCCCTCTCCCAATAGCCCCTAGCTTCTCTATCTCTACCATCTCTTCTGTGGTTGTAACAATCTCTTCTCTTGTTGTGACCCTCCTCGTCCCAGTTTCGACTCCGTTTCCTATTCATAAACCTATCTCTCTCCCTAGAATTAGCCTGTCCTCTACCCGAAAGGTTACTCCTTTCGCTCTGGTAACTACATACTCTAGCTCTCTTCCTATTCTTCTCTCCTTCCTCTTTCGAGGCTTCGTCTCTTTTACAGCCATACTTTTGCAATCCATTCCCCTTCACTGAGACTGTAATCTCTCCGGCGATCAACTGAGGAGCTTCACTAACCTCGCTATTACCGTTAACCTTTTGAGGATTGGTCTCAGGGACGCCATTGTTATGAGCTCCGTTTGGTAAGCCTCCACCGTTCTTAATACTATCTAGAATGTGGTCAATTCCACCGAAAAAATCGTTGTTCACTCCGCTTTCGTCTGTGGATTCAACGACAGCAACAGAGGAAGGATCAAAATCAGACACGAGATCATCGATGAGATCACAAGAGATGTCCTCGCAAGCATCTAGCCAATAAGAAGGCTTCATGTCCTCCTTACGCTCATCCCCCATTACCATATTCTATAATAATCAATCAAATAAAAATAAAAAATCTAAAAGAAAACCCAGACGAAACAGAACCGAAGCACGAGAATTGAAGGAGCCCGGAAAAGGGAAGATCTTACGGTGAGAGAAGAGAAGTGTTTTAGGACAGAATTAGGGTTAGATAGACCGTACGAAACACGCCAATTTTCCAGGTTAGAGGGGTCACGAAGAAGAGCAAGCAAAACCCTAGAGTACGAAAGATGATATTCTCTTATAAAATAACTAGGAATTTAAACCCTTCAAAACTTTTGCAAAGGGTGTGATTCTAAGATTCCACGGTCTATCGATCCCCTACTCTGTTTTCTCTCTTCTTCTTCCTCTTCTCTCTCTCTCTCTCTCTCTCTCTCTCTCTCTCTCTCTCTCTCTCTTCTGGTCTGTTTTCCACTTGCTTGCTTCTCTTGTAATTATTTGCAATATTACAACATAATAAGAAAAAAGGCCATTAAAGAAGAAAGTGAAGTGATTTTTCTAACTTTGTGAAAAGAAAAAAAAAATTGTGGGGGTAACTAATCATAAATTGGAATGAAAGAAATAAATAGAATAAATTTATATGAAATTAAAAAAAAAATGGAATGGAATAAAAAATGGATTCTATTTATTCCTTATCATTTTTTAAGTGGAATAGTTTTTCAAAATGATTTGTTTTTTTTTCTAAATGGAATAAATGGAATAAGTGGAATACTTTTTTATTTTTTTCTTTATAACGGGTAACAATTTTATGGAATCTCTATGGAATAGCTCATTTCACATAATTTTATTCCATAAATTGTTCATCTAGTTGCAGCCTGTTATTTATTACTTTATTTTATTCCAAACCAACCGACGTGTAAATTCGACCCGTATTGCAATTTCTAATAAAATTGTACATCTTGAACCCCAAAAAAAAAATAGTGAGATACATAATTTTTTTTTTAACAAACAAATTATTAAATAAAAATAAAAATTATTATATTCAACTTAACATTTAAAAGTGATTTGTAATTTGATTTGTAATGATTTTTTATATGATTTGGTTGAATTATGGAAGTTATTATGATTTGTTAGTAAAGTTATATCAAATCTCATATAAAAATATAAGATTAAAAGAATCACATCATCTTTTAAAATTTCTAATCTAATACATCCCCTACAAGATTTTACAGCACTTTTGTCATTTATGTTTGAGTTTGACTGTTTTTCGAGCGGACTTCTCCGACCAATTCTTACGAGACAATCAAAATGATTCCAACCTTTTTCGCTCTTTACTGTCTTCAGGAAAGTTAATATTCGATGTACCAATGAGATATTGACAGGTGGAAAGGCATTAGTGATTCCGATGCTTTCTGTCATTCTGTGGACCAACTCGTGCGATTTCTTTTTCTTTTGTGAAACTTATCAGTATTCCGAAAAAAAAAATACTCCATAAATGATTTTCTGGGAAATAATGGCTTTGGACGATACACTTTTAAACATCCGCATTAATAGAGATAACAATAGCAGTAAATAAATACCAGCCATGCCTTGTTTTTAATGTTCGTAACGCTCTACTTTGAAACTAGCATTGGTCGTTGCTTTAAAAAACAAAAAAAAGTTAATGACCATTGGCGTTAAAGTCAATTTTAATGACCATTAGTATTAACGTGTGAATCGTACATTTAAAAAAAAAAAAATCTACAAAAATGAAGATCCGTAACTCTTTTCTTTTTTTTCCAACAAGTCTATTTTTTTAATGTATAAATTCACACGCTCACACTCTTAAATTAAAATCCGAGTTATAACACTCTTACTTTAATTTCTAAAATCCTTATAGTTCTCCAAAAAATAATCTAAAGCTTGAGCAAATGCCATATATTTTCTCATCTACCCTCATTCTTGAAAATTAGTAATAATTTTCCTACGGTAACCCAATCCCAACGGAATTCGATCTCGGTTCGGTTTCTTGTTGAGTTAGCTGACCGAACCAAATAACTCAAATCAAAACGGCATATGCGAAAGAATTGAAGATATGACGTCAAAAAAAATGGGCCTGAAAAATCTAAAGATGTTATTTTGTTCTTCTTCCAGATAATTGCAAAAGTTTGCATGAAAAAGCGATCTAAAGTCGATCGAATAAACAATATGTTATTATTCTCTTCTGAATGTGAAGACAATTGCATCTTTATACACTGACTAGCTTACAATTCACGTTTACTACTCTATCTTCTTCTTTTTTTTTTTTTCTTCAAGTCGATTTCTTATTCTTCTTCTTTTTTTTTTTTTGTCGAAAAACAATTTTTCTTATTCTTATTCGTTTATTACTTCTACTTTCTTTGGTATTTGATTTCTTATCGGGGACATGGACCTAATACATATTGATGTATGATTGGATCTCAAGATTCTCGGAGTAGCTTAAATTTTGAAAAAGAATTGAAATTATTCAACCTTTTCCTCCATCATTGAAGGACCCCCTACATTTATATTACAGCTGGAAAAAAATGTTATTGTTTCGCTGTAAACGTTTCAAAGTGTTTGTTGTCTTTTAGGAAATGTTATCTGTAAATATAATCTGATAGTCATTAAAAAAAAATCATGTTTATGAATGTATTATACATAATTATATAGATAGATACACAGTAACACATAGCATATACGCATTTCAAAAATTAAATTATGCATCCTCACATGGGGAAGCACATACAATAAGTAAATATTGGTTTTATGAACATATTTGAATAGCCTAAAGCAAATGGGGTACGGCCCATTTAAATCTTAAGCATAGCCCATTATTTCCGAATCAGCGGTACGTGGGTGACCAAGCAACATTGACAATGGGCCTGACGCCTAGAAAACTAGAAGACCCAAATACGAAATCTCTCACTTTCATATAATATTTTTTTTGATGTCGTTCACTTTCATATACTAGTAGTCCTCATCAACTCAATATTGTGTGATCTGTAGCACAACACGGATACGGCCGCCAAAAAGAAAAAAAATGGCACAAAACGGATATGCACTTAGAGAGTTGAAATTATTTTATAAAAATATATATGTAGACGGATTCTATTATTATTTTGTCAACGTAGACAGGCGCTTCTACATGACTACATGCAATACACACGAGTATTACGGAAGATCCTAGCCGCACCATGCTTATCAAAATAACAAAATCTGCAATGAACTATAATATAAAAATGACCTTTTTGGACGGTTGAGAGAGAGAGAGAGAGAGAGAGAGAGAGATCCAACGACTCTGAAGCCTGAGGGTGTTGTTGTGTAATAAGATCACATACAGGGTTCGCGTTTCCAGTGACCGACTTTAAATGACCCGCGCCGTCGCTTTAGCAGAACCCCACCCGCTTAACTGAAAATCCAAATCCAATAGATCCGAATTAGATTTTGCAGAATCAGAAATTCAGAGAATACGAAAACGAAACAGCCAGGTGGTCGGTTCGGCCGCCGCCCACCCCCCCCAAACCGGGCCCGGTCTAGTTAACATCAATACCAATCCCTTTCCGGTAAGAAACTACGGCGCGTGTATGTCAAGCACCTTTCACCCTTTTTTATTAAATGCCAGATTCCAATTTAATGACGACTTCCTCACGCACATATATATATATCTCTTTCTTATATTTTCTTCCTGCAAAAATAAAATAAAATAATAATAATAATAATAATAATTTACAAACTTCGGGCGCGATAAATAGTGCGTAGCTAATTTATCTCTGTCGACGAATTATTAGGACTAATGCAGTTAGGTTTTCTAGCTGAAATTTATCATTTCTCGGGTTAGTCATTTTGGTTACGTTCGATAATATTTAATTTGGCTTGGTTTTGTTTTGAATTTAAATTTATGTTTGATCGATTCTACATTTTTTTTAAACGACAAATGTCAATAATATTAATATTTTTAATTAATGATATATGATTATATCAACTGAATATAAACTAAGACTTTTTAATTACACATAGAAATGCTTTTCGGTTTGCCAAAAAAGTTATCATATGATTTACATAAAATACCGGCTTGATTTTGGTTCAGTTGGGTCGGTTTAAATGCATGGCTCTATAACTAATTATGTTGTAGTATTATTAGTAATGGGTTATACAAAATAATAATTCAAATGAATCTTTAGTAATAAAATTTGAAGGGAGAGAGAGAGAGAGAGAGAGGGACAAGGACAGAACAAAAGCCTGCGAAGAATAGAATCTGTCTCTTATACACATCTAGATGTGTATAAGAGACAGAGTTATGGGTTATACAAAAATTTGAAGGGAGAGAGAGAGAGAGAGAGAGAGACAAGGACAGAACAAAAGCCTGCGAAGCCTCCAACGGTATTCAATGTGGACCAACCTTAAGTGTGGGACGACTCTATCCATCTACATTTTATTATATAAGTATGGTTTTGTCCGTAGCTCAATTTAGCCACTTCGCATTTCTATTTTCTAGGCTTTTGTTTTTTTTTAAATATTATTTTATTTGCGATGGAAAATTAATAAATATCAGGAAAAGTTTTTTTTCGAGTTTGCAAGATTGACCATATAAAGTATATATATGTTTTAATTTAAATAATAAACGAGCAAATGAGAGCTTCGCGATTAGGGTTTAGTTTATATACCTCACCACTTGTCTCGTTTCGTTTATTTATTTTGAAACGTGCTTTGATAATTTATATTCGTGGACCGTATGGTCCATTCATTCTTGATTTCTAGTGCGACTTATCAAAATCAATTGAATGCAACTAATAAACTATCGACTAAACTATTTCAACATAATATACCAAAAACAAACAGAAATTTCAACATCATCTTGAAATAACATTTAAATTTATCAATTTCTTGATCGCAAGATCAAAAGCCCTTTTGCCTTTGACCACTACAGATCTCGTGAATTCGTTAATAAACTTTCACATAATTATCCCTTGCCCATAGTATCATAGAAAAATGTAAAATTTAAATCGTGATTATTTGTAAACATCATTTCTACAACGAGTTATTTGTCGAGTTAAATAAACATAACAAATACCGGGGTGATTTCATTAGTCCAAGATTTTGTTTTATTAAAAACTCTTAGATATACATAACTCGTATACGTGTTTACAATATAGGGGCTATATGAAACTTACGATCATCTAAAGTACATGCAACCCATATTTCAAAAGAATAATATACATAAACAATAATACGTACTTATATGATTAATTTTTTTTTTCAAACTTCCGATCTTCATATCTTCTCAACTTCCTAAAACATAAATTCTGACCTTCTGATCTACACTATATCTTCGATTGAGTAGATAGTGAATGTTGTTCGTAAGCAGTCTACACGCAATATTCGGCTTCTCGATAAAGAAAATAACTTTACAGATGAACGAATTGTTTGAGTAAATAAAATGTGATAACCTAAGTAATAGAGAATTTCTCAATGTACTTGTATATTACTGTATAACGTAGATATACTTTCTTGTTTCTTCTATATACTTTTGGACCCACTTCTCAATCTTTATATATGTGCTCGTTTTGAGGTGATTAGAATTATGCATATATAATCTAAGTTAATTAAGACTCCTAGACTTTGGGGCACACATGACAGTTGTTGCCATCATCAACATCACATAAACCTGCTCCATGCAAATGGACTCTATTTTGCACCTACTGCTGATAACGACCCATCTCTCTATTACTCTATACACATATATTTGTACACAGTATATGCAAATCCACACGCTCACATTTCTATATTAATCTTTACTATACTTCATTAATCTTCGATGATTATGCAAATATATATTTAGTAAAAATCGATAGCTACTACCGACAAATACAATAGGTACCACCGCATGTTTTTTTTTATACAGAAGAGGATTAAAAAAATCGTCTACTTTGATTATATTTTAATAACTTTTGTATAGTTATTATAAGTTTTGTTAAATCTTCAGGAGTTCAATATCTTTAACGTGTTTTTCTTCTCATTATCTATAACCCGTTTAAACTCGAGAAACATCATAAAATAACACGTTTTAGTTGAAAAACTACTAAAGTTTTGATTTTTTTTTTACGGTAGATATAATAGGGTTAATTTGGTTTATAACCAAAATAGAAAAAAAAATTAACAAAATAACCAAAAAGTTAGAGAGAGATAGAAAGAAGTAGAGAGATAATTTGGTTAATTTGTAGGTTTTGATTTATTTTGTGGTTATTGAATAAATTTTCCCATATAATACATATATAATTTATCTTTTCTCAATGATTTAGTAAAGATTCCTAAGTAAGTCATTTAAAACCTCATTCTGAACTTGAAGAACCCTAGCTATACATAAAGTTTATGGTATTTTTGGAATTTTTAGATTGATGATGATTTTGGAAAGCAAAACAAGACATAAAATACGATACTTTTAAGAATTGCCCCACTTGATATTTATTAATTTTTACATTTCTTATTTTTTTTTTGAAAATAAAAATTAAATTAGCGATCATAAAAATTAATATTCATAGTAAATCAACGGCTGGGATGGTATTTATGACCATTAAGCCCCACTACATCACATATATACCTTAGTTTTTTTTTGACAGTGCAGCTTTTAAAAACGACCAAGTTCTTAGCATTTCTCTTTGGCTATATGACAGTACGTTGTATAGAAAAGTTAGAATTGAAAACAAAAAAAATCCCAAGGGCCCAAGTTCTCCTCCAAGTTGATACAAAAACACATATTCACAAAATATAAATATGAATAATCAATAAAGAAAATAGCTAGGTGTGAAAGAGATCGAGAAGTGTGGGGATGCAAAAATGTGAGGCTGTTTGGGACAAACTCTAGAGAGAGGGAGGAGAGTAGTGAGAAGTGGTCCTTACTCTATTCCATGTTTACTGTTGTGAAATTGTAACACTTTCACCTTCTCACTACCCTTGTCATTTATGTTTGCTTCCCCTTTAAATCCAACCCTTGCTTTAGCCATTTTATTCAAATCTTATACACACCATACATCACATATTTATACTATACCTAATCTACTTTTAATCGATATTAGAAAAACTCTAGAGAATAAAAATTGACAAAAGATGATCTCCAATACAATATAGGTGTCAGTACGATATATTCTTAAAGTATCTAATTTTTTTAGATTATCGGATGATAAAATAACAAAATTTGTCAAAATTGCATTTGAATATCTCTATTTTAAAATTTAGATATCCAAATAATTTATAAGAAAAAAACTTTAGTATATCATACAAATTATTTCAGCTAGATAAATAATTAAATATAGAGTTGGTTAATTAAATTAGAATGAGATATATATTCCTTAAAGTATAATCTATAAAGGCTTTTGTTTTTTAATAAGATAGTTGCAAATGAAAGATTATAGGTAGAGAGGTCCCCTTCGTTTTCAAACTGTTGCAATTCGGTAAATAGTTAAAAAAAAATTATTTATACAGTCAATAATAAATTGCTTTATTTTAGCTTTGCCTTTAAATTAAAGAGCGAGGGCTGCTTGCAGGACAACTTTTTTCAAGGCATACTTTATAATTATGTATACAATATACATTAGCAGACACATAATCTCTCGACACCGTTATCTATTTACGGTTCAAGATATACAAGGCTAGCTAGATGATATGAATTGATTTGAAGTGTTGACAAAAAAAAAGATTTGAAGTATAAAAAAAAAAGACTGATTTGAAACAAGGTTATTTAACCAATTTGAAAAATTAAACACAATTAAAATTAAATTTGGTTTAAGTGGTTTTGGTTTTTGATATCTCAAACACTAAACCTGAATATTAACCAATTCGAAAAAGTAAATACCTAAAACCAATTCAAAATTTATATTTATTTTCAAACTAAAGACATATTAACTAAATTCAAATCCATAGCGGACCTAAAATCATATTAAACGGATTCAATTAAATTCGGTTTTACCATTAAAAAAATTTGAACATTTCTTGGTTTTACCATTGTTGTTGTCTCACTCTTTTAACTACGTACGTAAATTAGTCATACTCAAGTATACAACTTAATTAATCCATAACTCTGAGATATAATAGAATCTGAAAAATCTCAATAATAGCAAAAAAGAAGAAGAAGGAAAAGAGTATG
The DNA here is from genome assembly GCA_020283515.1 of Alliaria petiolata. Taxonomy (NCBI): domain Eukaryota; kingdom Viridiplantae; phylum Streptophyta; class Magnoliopsida; order Brassicales; family Brassicaceae; genus Alliaria; species Alliaria petiolata. The sequence continues at coordinate 83,134,943 of JAHZTW010000003.1, read as the reverse complement.
ATGAAAAACAATTTGTGTTAAATAAGTAAATATAGTGACATTATATATTTTGAAACGGAAAATAATATAATGACATTATATGCTGAGAAACAAGTTATAATTGATAGCCTTTTTCATTAAAAAAAAAATTATAATTGACGATTTTGTCATATACAAGATCGGCCGTGTTTCAAACGCGAATTAAAAGTATCACCTATACTTATTACATATTTTTCTGCACGTGATTATTGATCCTTCATATCTTTCGACTAACGTACTCATGACATGTATAATAATATACTTCAAAATAATAATAAATAAATACGCAGTTTAATTACTGGGAAATTATCTGACCAGGTGTGACAGAATTGGACATTTTTTTGCTGTCTCAGAACATCAAACGCTCTTGTTATGGATGTTGATGATTATGACACATAGAAATAAAATAATAAAATATTATGGTCATTATTTAACTCTAATAATCAATTAATCCAGTTTATCTATATAGCGCAAATAAAAGCAGATAATTTTTTTTTTTCAACCAAAAGCTGATAATGTTTATAATCACATTTTAAGTATTGGGTACAATAGTTAATTAAGCTAGTTAAGTTGTGATTGGTGGTCAACATAATGATGTGATGACATAATAGTTTTGCGATTGTGTAACTTTTTACCAATTATATTTAATATATTTTTTTGCGAAAAGGGTTTGCAACCAAAATATATATTATTCTATAGGTTTAACTTATTTTTTTGTTAGCTTAATAATTTGACCCATTAGTTTACAAATTTTGTTGACAATGATGAGCCTGAAACGAACCTCGCAAGTCATCGTCGTGACTTGTGATCAAATTATTTTGTTGTGATTGAATGTATAAAACTTTGGACAACAAAAAAACATGGAGACACCCGCAGCCAAACCTCCTTTCCTCTTGCGATCTGTAAATAATTACACAATTAATTTTGCGAGATTAGTTATTTGTTTGTTTTCTTACATAGAGATTATCAACTCTTCATTATTTAATTCCTTCTCATAACAGTAATAGACTGATAATTCACGTGACTCGCTCTGACAAGATATTGTTAACAAAATCTGAAAAAGACACACAGTTATTATAGTATTACTGCTTGAATATTGATCTTTGTTTTTCAATTTTCAGTGGCATGATTAAGTGAATCGATATCATTCCTGAGCGGTAAAATAAAATTTACGGTGGATATATTTACACGTAATCCTTCTATGCAATACGTGTTTAAGTGATAAATTGATTGTTTACTAGTTCAACGGTACCCCGTTTTAACCAAATCAGATAGATTATTAATCGGTTGATCGACAAAACTGACTTAAATAATTTACTGATATGTCAAAAGTCGAGGGACTGATGGACGTTATTATAAGTAATTTTATTAGGTAAGTTACAGGAACAACCAAATGTTATGATTTAAATCAACACTAGTGTTTTCTTAATTAGCGCATTGTATTTTATGCACATTTCATAATATTGTCTATATTTGTTTTCATATATAAGATACAATATTAAAAAACGCAAGTGAAAATGTTTTCAGATAATTGTTTGATTGCTTACATCACACAGTAATTCATATTTAAGCGTATTTGAACAATTTTGTTTTAGTATTATATTTTAAAATGATTATATTACTGTTAGAATAAGGGAAAACTACTAAAAAAACTTTTTTGTGGTAATTAATATGATCGATATCAGTCGATAATTACTTTTGAATTTTTCAGAGTAGTAAATCAACGGTTAACGAGGGTAAAATCGAAAAATCTAAAACAAATCGAAAAAGAATATAGACCGAGACGGTGAAGGCGTTACAACGCATGTGTACATATATGTATATACATACACACATGTTTAAGTAATCATGACATGCCAACAACTGGAATAGTAGTAGGTGAGGATTATATTTAATCTAATGTGATCAAATGCGTGCATGTATGTAATCAAAAGCGTGCATGTGTGTATTTATATTGATTTTGTAAATGATTTATATCTATATGGAAAAAATGTGTATTTCTTTTCTGATATATGCGCATATACGTTAGTAAATATATAAACCGGAATCACTTTGACTAGCAGTGCAAACTTACAAAAAACTATATCTAAACTCAAATTGCTTTAATTAGTGCTAAACAACGATAATAATCTGTGAACAAACAAAATTATAAAAATACAAAACAGCCCGATTTTAACCAATAGACAAGGAAAAAATACTACAAAAAGAGATTAACGGAATCTCAAACATTTACACTTGGTCGACAACTACACACACACGTATATATACATATGTTAGACAATATATATAGAGATATATATAAACACATGTACATATAGATTTGAAATTTCAATACAAAGAGCTAACTCGAAGCCTAATGAAAAGGACAAGAAGCTCACATGACCCGAACCATATCATTCATGGGCCCCTACGCATTACTCGGTACCAATCTATCTCTCTCTCTCTAAGTCATGAAACTCTATCAAGAATCTCAAGCCACCATTTTTTTTCTTCATCCCGTAAAAAGATAGAGAGAGATCCTCTATTGTTTGGCAAGAACCCAATTTGAGTCGAAGTCCCGATTTGCTTTGATCTTTCTCTTTCCTTGATTTCATCTGAGGGTCAACGAGAAAATCGTTATATATACATATATATATGTATACAGTTTGATTTCGATTCTAGGGTTTTCATATTCTCCTAAATTTTTGTGGTCAAAGAAGAAAAGCAAAGAACCAAGCGAACCAAGAAGAGATAGACAATTTCAATTTCAATTTCAACATCTCTCTCTCTCTCTCTCTCTCTCTCTCTTATATTATAAGGTGAGACCACACCAGAACTTTAATTTTTTTTTTTTTCTTCTTCCCTTCTTTTAATATATTCTTTGAATTTTTTTCATTAATTCATCTACCCCTTTTTATAATTGTGGCTGGATTTTCGTTTCGTTTGGTCTTTTAATATTATCTATCTAATGTATGTTGAAGATCTCGAGTTGAGTCATCATCGTAAATGACTACGAACAACGGCCGCAACAACTCATCAATTCAAGAACAACAAGATAAAGGTTTAATCTTCATCAAGATTCACTAACACCCATCTCAAGTAAAGGAAGAAGGATTCAGTTCAAGTACAAGAAAAAAAGAAGAAGGAATCTTGATCAAGAATCACCAAGACCCATCTCTATCCATCACAAGACAAGGAGCAAGATTTTGGCAAGAACAACAACAAAAATCTTGATTCAAGAAACCATCTCATAAATCAGGATTTCTCCAAGGAAAATCAGATAAATCCTCATGGATCTATCCCTAGCTCCGACAACAACAACAAGCTCCGACCAAGAACATGACAGAGACCAAGAATTAACCTCCAACATCGGAGCCAGCAGCAGCGATTTCCCGATGATGATGCTTCCTCCGCCGGAGAAAGAACACATGTTCGACAAAGTGGTAACACCAAGCGACGTCGGTAAACTCAACCGACTCGTAATCCCTAAACAACACGCGGAGAGGTATTTCCCACTAGACTCATCAAACAACCAAAACGGCACGCTGTTGAATTTCCAAGACAGGAACGGCAAGATGTGGAGATTCCGTTACTCGTATTGGAACTCTAGCCAGAGCTACGTGATGACCAAAGGATGGAGCCGTTTCGTCAAAGAGAAAAAGCTCGACGCAGGAGACATCGTCTCTTTCCAACGAGGAATCGGAGATGAGTCCGAAAGATCGAAACTTTACATCGATTGGAGGCATAGACCCGACATGAGCCTCGTTCAAAATCATCAGTTTGGTAACTTCGGTTTCAATTTCAATTTCCCGACCACTTCTCAATATTCCAACAGATTTCATCCATTGCCGGAATACAACTCCGTCCCGATTCACCGGAGCTTGAACATCGGAAACCACCAACGTTCGTATTATAATGCACAGCGTCAAGAGTTTGTAGGGTATGGTTATGGGAATTTAGCTGGAAGGTGTTACTACACGGGATCACCGTTGGATCAGAGGAGCATTGTTGGATCTGAGCCGTTGGTTATAGAGTCGGTCCCCGTGGTCCCCGGGAGATTAACTCGGGTGATGTTGCCGCCGCTTCCTCCGCCTCCTTCTACGGCGGGAAAGAGACTTAGGCTCTTTGGAGTGAATATGGAATGTGGTAATAACTATAATCAACAAGAAGAGTCTTGGGTAGTCCCACGTGGCGAAATGGGTGCATCTTCTTCTTCTTCAGCTCTACAACTCAATTTATCGACGGATCATGATGATGATGGTGATGATGATCAATTTGCTAAGAAAGGGAAGTCTTCATTTTCTCTAGATTTCAACCCATGAGAAGTTTCATCATCATCTTCTTCTTTGAATCTCTCTTTATTTTATTTCATTAGTTAATTTTCCATGGGAATTATAGATCCTAGCTAGCTAGTGAGGGGAAGGAAAAAAAGCGATCTTCTTCGTTTTGGTTTTTTTTGGTTATGAGTTTTGTTTTCAACATGTTTCTTGATGTTCATCACTAGGCTTTTGTCACCATGTTGAAACTCGCATCTTTTCAATTTTGTATACAAACCTATATATAAATATGATTTACATAAAATAACATGTTCACATGATGTCTCAAATTTTAGTTAACTATATCCGTAAATTCTATATTAATCTTACTACTTGACACTCTGTGAAACTGCCTGTAGGCTTTAGCTATAGCATTTTATCAATCAAACAGTGTTCATCATCGTTTATTTAAAAAAAAAAAAATTAATATCATTTGATATTATAATTGACGAGGGCGAAAAAGCTTATAAATTTCATGAATTGTACTCTCTGTGCCTATCTCCCTACACTGACAAAGTGTTTCATGGTACATTCTAAGCTAATGGGCAGGTCCAAAAAAAGCCTCTTTTTTCTCTCTCTCTAATGGTCCTATTTTGTTTGTTTGGTTACTCTTGTAATTTTGCTCGGTTAAAGAGATTTTTGCAGGTTATGGGCAGTGAAATAAAGAGAAGCTAGCTATGGAAGAAGGACTGATCCATCTAATAATTCAATTATTAAAACAAAAACAAAAACAAAAGGTATGATATGTTTTCACATTGTTTGACTTTTTATGATCTCAGATTATTTAATTTCTCATTTTTTACTAATTCTAGATTCTTGTTTTGTATTAACCTTCAGTCAATATCTTTGTTTGGGTTGTAAGTTGAATTGATTTTTACCAGATCAGGTATCTCTGTAGTGCTCATAAACTCACGAGTTCTTTTAGAATGTTAGTTCCTTAATAATTTGTCAGTAACTATATATACACATGCCTCTGCAATCTGCATATACATAGCTGCCATATATATACAAGTACGTAATTTACACATGCATATGTATAACTAATTAAAGTGATATGTGATAGTCTATGTAGAACTTTTCCATTTAGTCCTTCGGGGATTTACTTTTCATCCTACGATGTTCAATAGATTATATATATATCAATATTCATTGGTATTACACATTTTTATAGTTTCCTATACAAATACTATTTCTAATCTCTTGACCAAATAATTTCGTACATGCATTATAGTGAAAGTGTGATCATATACAACATGCTAACTATAGCAACTCTCAGATCATGTTTGGCACATTTTATTTTTTACATTTTGTGGTCATGTCTACTATATATGCACACACGTCAAGGACCTAAAGAGAATAACTAGAAAAGTCCTTGAGAAAACTTACTATTCCTCCATTGTCCATTCATATAGTAAGATTGCGTTAAGTGCTAACTTTTTTTGCATGTAGAGATCATTTGCACAGTTCATTCGTAGATTTTTGATTTCTCTTCTACTGTGCATGTAGACATAATTTACACGTTCTATTATCCAAAATCTTCGTGGTTGTATATATAGAGAGACATTTTGTGCATCAATATTTCATGTAATAAGCACCCGAGCGAGAATCGTATTTTCACTAGATGTGTTTTTTTCTCTCTATCTAATACTTCAGATTTACATGGCGCAACGTGCGAAGGTTTAATGAATTTGTATACCTTTCGATAAGCATGATTGTCCGTATATCATTTGTGATCGAATGATCCTAAAAAATAGGATACATGTTAGAACTTACCATTCTAAGTACTCTATATTTATTAATTGGACGTCAAACAAAAAGGTTAAGTGTGTGTGTGTGTGCGCGCGTGCATTTTAACCCAAAAAAGAAGAGTTGTGTATGCGTACGTGTGTATATACAAGTACTCACACTGAACATCAGTCAGCTAATTATTTAAGATCGAAATGGAGATTAGATAATAGAAGCATACATATGTACCGATGTACGTTAATTTATATGTATAGCCGGCACATCTTCAATATAGGGGAACAAAGTTACAAAGGTATATGTATAATTAAGCATATTTGCAAAGGGATGATCAAATGGAATATGTAAATACGTATTCCAAATAGTCTACAGGCTGTCTCTTATACACATCTAGATGTGTATAAGAGACAGAGTTATGGGTTATACAAAATAATAATTCAAATGAGAGAGAGAGAGAGAGAGACAAGGACAGAACAAAAGCCTGCGAAGCCTCCAACGGTATTCAATGTGGACCAACCTTAAGTGTGGGACGACTCTATCCATCTACATTTTATTATATAAGTATGGTTTTGTCCGTAGCTCAATTTAGCCACTTCGCATTTCTATTTTCTAGGCTTTTGTTTTTTTTTTTAAATTATTTTAACATTTTAGTGTGGAAGTTTTGGGTCATATATAAAGCAATATAGCCTAAAGACCTGTCTCTTATACACATCTAGATGTGTATAAGAGAGCTATATATATTTGTGTAGACATATATGTCTCAAAAGGCTTGTGCATAGTTGTCAAAAGAATATAAATGTACTTTTATATTCAAAAGATTGCATAGAAAAGAAGATATAATTAAAAAAAAGGGAAGTATAAGTGAAAAGTACGGATGGGGTTTAAAAAAAATTAGGAAGATGTGTATAAGAGACAGGTGTCATATAAGCTTCATATTATGTGTAAACTATGATCTCTTAAAGTTGAGATTATATGTTTTGTCAAAAAAAAAGTTGAGATTATACAGTAATACGCATTTCAAAATCTTTACGTCACATGATCAAGACTCTCGAGTTTTAAGGAGAAAAAAAAGACTCGAGTTTTATGCAATTTGACAGTAGACGAAAACCCACCCGGTTTAGAGCGAAAATGGGCCTATCATTTATAATGAAAGACTTCAAAAACTAGCCCATAAATTAAGCCCATTGACGTCTAGAACAGTAGCCCGGATTCTAATCGCTTCTTCTCCAGAGAGAGAGAGAGAGAGAGCAATGGCGAGTGAGTACAGATGCGTGGGATGTGGGTTTAGGGTTAAGTCTTTGTTCATTCAATACTCTCCAGGAAACATTCGTCTCATGAAATGCGTAAGCTTTACGATTCTCTTTGATCCAAAAATTCGTTAGTGCTTTAATCTTGTCGATTTTTGTTTCTTTAATTTTTGTAATTTTTTCCAAAGTTTCCATCTCTGAATATCAAACGTTGTTTATTTAGGGAAATTGCAAGGAAGTAGCAGACGAGTACATCGAGTGTGAACGCATGGTCTGTTTCAATCACTTATTAGTTTCCATTTTTGGCTCTCTTTTTTTGTTTGTTTGTTTGCTTTACTTCTCTTTGGGTTTTTTCTTGGAATTTAAATTGATTATTTGGCAGATTATTTTCATCGATTTAATCCTTCACAGACCCAAGGTGTACAGACACGTTCTCTACAATGCAATTAATCCAGAAACTGTAAATATTCAGGTAAACTATTCCAATTCGACTTCTTGATTTCAAACAATGCTATAACTACTTCCGGTCTGATTCTAGTTCTCTGATCTTGTATTGGTATTCCAAAATGTCTGCTTTTGAAAATCGTGTTCCATATAGTTTGTATAATTTGACGTCTCAGGTTTTTCAATGCTCAGATTGATCAATGCTGTGGACAAATACCATTAAGTCTAATATCTTACTCAATTTTGTTTTGCAGCATCTGTTGTGGAAGTTGATCTTGGCTTATCTCCTTCTAGACTCTTGTATCCTTTTGTTTTATACTCTTTTCACTGGTCAAAGTAGCTAGCAATTAGTGGTATAGTTTTAAAGCATACACATTTTGAAAAGCCTTAAAATTCATCAAAGATAGAAGCTTGCTACTGAGAAGAACTGATCAGGCTTGGAGCTCGGTTCTTATGTCTGTAAAGGTTAGATCTTTTTTTGTTTAAATCATAATTGAATTATTTGTTTTCCTCTTGATGTTTATTATTGTCTTGGTCGTTAAATAGTTGAGAAAGGATTTTAGACTGTTTTTGCATGTAGCAGGTTCTAATCGGCGTCCTATCTGCAAACGTTGCATTTATCTTCTCTTTCGCCATTGCGGCTAAGGGTTTGCTAAATGAAGTTTCCAGGTGATTTTATTCCTCTTATTGTGATTTTTCTTTTGATTGTGTATGAGATACTACTTTCAAAGCTTCCCCTGACTTTGATTTTTGTATGATTTTGTTGAAACTTGGGCAGAAGAAGAGAGGTTGTTATGGGAATATTGATCTCGAGTTACTTCAAGATCTTTCTGCTAACTATGCTGGTATGTTGTAGCGTTACCTCTGACTTAAGTCCTAATATCGAAGTACCAAGTGCTTTGCTAAAAAATGTCGAATCTTGGTTATTACAGGTGTGGGAATTCCCGATTTCAGTGATCTTCATTGTAGATATACTTGTCTTAACATCAAACTCCATGGCTCTTAAAGGTCAGACACTCAGACCTTCAAGAAATTGTTCTTTATGCATGAATATTATCTGATCGACCTTAGACAGAGTTGTTATTGTTTTAGAATCTCACACTATACAAGTTGTTTCGTGCTTTTTTACCAGTGATGACTGAATCAACCATGAGCAGATGCATAGCCGTATGCTTAATTGCGCACTCGGTTAGATTCTTGGTGGGTCAGATCTTTGAGCCAACAACATTCTTGACACAATTTGGATCTCTAATGTTTTCTTTATTCAGATTCGCGTGATCTGTTTATGTAAAAATATTGCAAACTACACCACAAAAATATACTCTAATTATTATTACACACCTTTTGTATTTTTTTTTTTCTCTCTGCACACATTTTCCCCCCCTTCTTTTCTATGTTCTCTTCTCTACATACATTAATCACACAACTTCAGACTTTGCCCGCGAGAAAACAGAGCAAATAAACCAAAACAAACAGAAAACAAGAAACAAAAAATTTGTGAGCAAGGATCGGATTTGACCTCTTTTAACCAACCATAATGATCCAACCAATGATGGAGATGAGCAATAAGAAGCCAATGATCAGGTTCCTGAGATAGATCCTCCGTGAATTCCTTTGACTCATCTGCTCTAAAACAATCCAGTTCTGCTTCACCGTGTTGGTGGATGTAGTTTTCTCGATCGAGTCTTCAGCCACTTTGCACTCGCATTCGCTTTTCTGCTTATGTATCACCTGCAAACAGATCCATATCCCATGATTTAACATAACTAGAAATTGATGAAATTATGATTTGACATTTTTGTACCAAAATCATGTAACAGACCTGTTCTTTGCCCTGCAATTGCAATTTCACCTGCTTTGGTTGCTCTTGTGACTCATAGTTGTGCAAAGGCTCAATAGTACTCAATAAAGGAACATCATCTACAGGGGTATGGTATGGTCCATTTGAACTACCAACACTATCAGTCGAGCTCCAAGCGTCTTTGCAAATCTGTTAAAGGCCAAAATTCGACGTGTGAGCAAATCTGAAACAGAAGAGATACGGATTCTGATTATATATATATGTATGTGTACAGTGCTTTACCATTGAGTCAGTGTCACTATCACTGCTATCATCGGTAAAAACCCCAGTCACCGGGTTTTTGGGCCGGTGAATACTGAGATTCTCTTGCATATATATCCTTTCATTTACCAGAGAGTCGAAATTCTGTTCAACAAAATTCTTCCAAATATCCTGATCATCTTCATATGGGGCCGAGTAAGGAACTTGTTGTTGCGGGTTGAGATTGCTACTAAACCACTGGCCCTGATTTGCTAGATAATAGTCAGAGTCAGAGAAAGGGTTGAAAGATGCTGAATTTTCTTCAACTGCTGGGTGCATGTTATAGTCGCCACTAAACTGATTTGCTGAACCATGCTCAGGGAAAATGTTGTAAGATCCTGAAATCGCTTGAAGTGATTGGTCGATCTGAACAGATAAACAGTTTAGAGATGTGTAAAATCAGTTTTTTTCTTCTTGTGGGGGGGGTAAAGAGGAAACAAACAGTGTAGAGTGGACAGTGACTCACCACAGAACCTGCACTACGAGTAACATTGGCGACAAAAGTGGGAGTCGGCTCTATTACTTTATAAGTTAGCATGTTCCTGTCGTCACCTTTATATTCCAGTCTACAGATGGCATAGGTCCTCTGTAAAACAATTTTAAACATTTGAAATCCGCAGCGTAGATATTCTCACCGAGAGTTGTATCAAAAGCTAAGTCATACATAGATTTTGAACCTCAACATTCTCTCCATTAACAAACATTGGTCAGTTCTTAGCTGAGCTATGTAAACAAAACAACCATTCCCATAAAGTAGTCATATCGTAACCATGGATCAAGCAATAGAAACCACAGATACAGCTTTATATATGACTAAACTACAACCAAAAGAAGCACCATGGATCACTTAAGCAATAGAGGGATCAGTGAAAAAACACAATTAGGTGAGCAAATGGATCAAAAAGTGAGAATACCTTGTCTTCTGGTAAGAGGGTGTAGTGATACTCGTGAATAACCCAATCAGATTTGGAGCCCTTGGAGCTTGCGCCTCTTCCCCTGTGGAACCCTAAGACCCTCTTGTCGCCAATCTTCATCCCAGGATCTTCACACCAAAAACCCCACTGATCCTTAACATCCACAGACTCTCCGGTGAGTTTCCAGAACCCAGACCCAGAAATCGTTCTCCTGCTCTGTCGATTCCCACTCGCGTACTTGTTCTCCCTGCGAGAGAAGAAGTACCACACGGGATCTCTCGATTTGATCTTGGCTTGCACTGATGATACAGCAAGAGAGCAAGAGAGAGACCAAAAACCCCTAAATCAGATATCAAAAACGACGATTCAATTAAAAAAAAGTATCGGAAACTTACGACGCAGCTCCCAAGGATCGAAGCTACAGATGTTGACTTCGTTAATGGATTCGACGAGGCCTTGATTTCCCGCGATTTTGTTGCGGAGAAAATAACCGACGAGCTCATCGTCCGTCGGACGGAATCCGAACCCCACCTCGCCCTCCATTTTTTTACTCGGAACTGTTTCGGTGGTTTCACCGCCGGCCGCTCTCTCTCCGATTATATGTCTCTCTTTTCAGGTTTGGTTGATTTATTTGGAGGGAGAGTGACTGCAGAAAAGAGGAGTTTAAATATTCATTTTCTTGTTCGATTTGGTTTGTTTTGGTTTTCGCATAACCATTTGACTAGATATCTCTCTTTTTTTATATAAAAAAATATTTAAAGTAAGATTTCAACTGCATTTTGATCTTAATCTGAATTTCTTCTTCTACCTGCTAGAACTAAGATTTAATTAATAAACATAACTAAGAATTAAAAATATATTATATTTTATATAATCGGTTTTATGGTGGTTTGGATTTTTTTATAAAATCGGTTTACTTGAACCAAATGAATACGAACATCACTGTGTGTGTTAGAAGAAAATATAATTTTTAATTTAGGCTTCGTCGCGAAGCTGGACGGTCAAGTGGGCGCCACAAGAAAGTATGATGAGAACTGGAATCTGTCTTCTGCTCCTAAAAGAGCTATTAACACACATTACTTCTTTATATATATATATATCTAAAAGAGCTATTAACACACATTCTTACTGTAGAAATCGTGTTCTTGAATCGTATGGAGTGGTTAAATTGCGAGCTGTATAACTCTGGCCATTTTATTTATAGAAGAATAAATAGAATTTAATTCATAATTTTGATTAAAAACAAACCTTAAAAAATCCAGCAATAGAAACAACATGTACAACGTTGGAACTTGGAAGTAGCTGAGCTTCAACTTTTACCATTTTTTTTACTGAAGAATATATATAGATTTTTATTCAAAATTATAATAACCAAAACTTGGAAAATTCCAGCAATAGAAACATGTGCTACGAAGTTGTTTTTTTTCTTTGGCGTCACGAGTAGGTGATTATAAAAATATAAGATCCTTAAAAAATTGTAATGGATTGTTTCCAAATTGTATTGCTTTTTGCCTTATTCTTGGTATTATTATTGTACCTACACAAATTCATTGATGCATTTGGACAAGTGATCTTATGCATGAGCATGACATATAGCTAGTTAGCCAGATGTGGACAAAAGCAACATTATAAAAATAAAATCTAATTGAAGATTTGATTACGTATCTCCAATTGACAAACTACATTCATGACCAGATTTGTTACTTTTGAATTTAAAGTAAGTATAGAGAAAGTGTTTCAAATGTTGACCAATTAATATATAGGGGACTTAATTTACTTGCAAGAGAAGAACTTCATTACACAACATAAAGACACACATTTACCTAATTTTCCACGAGTATTGAATTAAAGGTTTCCTTAACATCTTATTTATGTGTAATCTTGAAGTTGCTTTTTATATGAAAAATCTCGACTTCATTACTTCTAAAAATTGTTAAACATCAACATATGCACTGCATACTTGCATATGATGCAGTCATTTTTTTTTCCAACGTTATGCAGTCATTTACATTGACAAAATTAAATATATATTTTATATGTACATCAAAGTTCTTTTACGATTATTGCAACACTTTGAAGGATTAGGTAAGGACTAGAAATTTATTACATTTACCCTTTCGCAAAAAAAAATTGTTTCTTGATTTCTTTTTTCAATTTTATTGACTAAATAAAAAAATTAGTATTTTTATACTTTGGTTCTTTTCCTTTTTTCTAATATTTTTCTTATACATGTTTAAATCTAATTGGTATAAGTTTTCTAGAAGTGTCGAATTCTAACCGATATATTTGACATATGTCGCGGTTATTTTAATTAATAATTTTAAGGCATATATGATTAAAAAAAATTATTTTCTAGGAATTAGTATTTGATTGTATATTTTCTTTAACTAAAGTTATTTTTTTATTTTTTATTATTTTACTTTTAAAAATAATAATAAGGAAAATATAAGGAAAATATAAGGAAAATAAAAGCAAAATAAAAGCAAAAATAAATAAAATTAACTTTATATTTTTGGTTCTTTTCCCTGTTAAGATAATATATCTCACACTTATCACACTTACAAATAAATTTATTTATATTTGTTTTTATTAAGGTAATGATAAGTGTGAGATATATTACCTTACTAGAATTAAATAATTTATTTGTACATCTTATTATTTGTTAGAAACTTTTATTACATAAAATTTATTACTTTTTAAATTATAACAAAGATTTCCATACTTTAATGTTTTATACTTTTTATTTAGGTTTTTAGTCCAAAAATATAGCTATTGATCTCATATTTTTTTTTAAATACAAATATGTTTAACATGATATTTAAAAGAACCATCTTTGGCCACACCGCTGTTGTCTCCAAACAGCGATGTCTTTTATAACAGTGTGTGTGCATACAGTATAAAAGTATATGCTTTTATAATACTGTATGCACACACTCTTATAAAAGTGTATGCTTCTCTCCCTTCCATGTAATCGAAGGCAACGAACTACTTTTGGCCACGCCAATGTTGTCTTCGTAGCATTCGGTTTGGTCGAAAATGAACCACCTTTAGACACGGAGCGCTTCTCACCCTTTGGTGTGATCGAAGGCAACGAACCACCTTTGGCCACACCAGTTTCCGGACCGCTTTGGTTTGGTATTGTTTTTTCTCTTATCTTTACAGTATATTGTATACCCACTAAAAGTCTAAAAACAATGGACAAACATTGAAATTTCTATCTTTTGAACACGTCTGGAATGGCATTTTTTGTTTTTTCGTCATTTCACAGAATAAAAAAATAACCATTATAAAAAAAGGGAAATACCTGCACACTACGTGGATATATATATATATGTGTGAATTTACAGATATGCTTTTGAGGTGCTTTTGGTTTCGTGCATTTGCATATGACTTGGTGGGCCTTTTGGTCCAACATTCTTCGGCAATAGAAACATGTGCTACAAAGTATGGGCGTAGTTGATTTCGTTTTCTTCGGCCTCACGAAGTAGTTGATTATCAAAATATAAGACCCCTATAAAATTGTAATGGATTGTTTCCAAATTGTATTGCTTTTGCCTTATTCTTGGTATTCTTGTACCTACACAAATTCATTCATGCATTTGGACAAGTGATCTCATGCATGAGCATGACATATTAGCTATTTAGCCAGATGTGGACAAAAGAAACATTATAAAAATAAAATCTAAAGGAAGATTTGGTTTCGTATTTCCAATTGACAAACTGCATTCATGACCAGACTTAAATTACTTTTGAATTAAAAGCAAGTATAGAAAAAGTAGTTTCAAATGTTGACCAATAGGGGACTGTCCTTGTAAGAAAAGAATATATTCATATACACACAAACAAAGGATAAAAAAAACAAAACCAAAACATAAGTCAAAGTTCACTCACATCTTCCGCAACATAAAGACACATTTACCTAATTTTTCCATGAGCATTGAATTAAATGTTTCTCTAACATCTTATTTTTATAATCTTGAAGTGCCTTTTTATTTAACCAATTATTTAGTCACAAAACAATGTGGAAAAGTTTTTACTAACGACATTTGAAAAAGTAGCAACTACCACTTCTTAATCAGTATCCTAACACATTGTATACATGTAGTTATCAATAAACTTATCTTATCCATAATAGTATTTGATTGAATTGTATCAATTGGGTACACATTTTGCCTCCTTCATCTCAAACTCATAAGTGAAAAACTTGGACTGATTTTGAACAATTAATTGTATGAATTTCAATTATATAGTTTTGCTATGAAAAAACATGGTTGTGGGAATAACATATATATGTGAGTTGGTTTATATGTTTTATGTGTAGAAATTAACGTGTTGAGAATAAAATATGTATTGTTTTATCATCGTGTAAATCTAATCAAGCAGAGTTGTAAAATAACTAGAGAGAATTTGGTTAGCTCGAGAGTTGATACGTACCAAGTTAATATGAAAAAGATTGTTCCGGATTCATAGAAACTTCATGGCTCTTAGTAAGTTAATTCGTTCAGCCTTCAAATGTCTCTTTGTTGTTGATTATCCAAAATTGTTCGCACAAGAGCTGAATTGAGAAAGTTCAAAAAAAAAAAAAAAGAGAGGCTGAATTGAGCCTCGACAAAAGGACTTAGCCCATCAAGTTGAAGTATTCAGGCCCATAAGAAATTCTTTAGCCGCAGCATTTTAACATTTTTGTCGTATACAATTTGTTCATAACATTATTGTTCTTTTACCATTTCCACCTATGCTATGAAATAGTTTGTTCCTAAATTTTCTTAAAACTACTATTTTGAATTTTTCAACGGAATCGTAAATGTAGATTAAAAAAGGAAGAAGATCAAGGCACAAGTATATATATATATACATATTTGTTTATGATGTTTGAATTTTAAAAGAACCTGCCAAATATGTATATTTAATTATTTATATTATTATAATAAATTACGAGAAACGTTAAAAGCTATATCTGGTTTATTTTTCACAATATATATTTTTATTGGTTTTAGTTATTAGAAATAGAAATAATAACTTTGAAATAATTTAAATTTTCTTAAACATTAGTAAATACCCTTAAGTAATAATAATGGAAATTCCCTTTAAAATATCTATTAAAAAAATATGTGTGTTTGGTGAATAAATAAATAAAATATTAACACATTAAAAAATAAAATTAATATATAAAGCATAAACAACGGAGTGAGTATTTCAGTTCGTTCGAAGCTATTATTATATAGTTCAAGTGGGACTTAGAAGTGACATGTAAAGCGAAAAAGGCCACAACATTTTCAGCGCAAATTATCGACCCCTCCTTTTAAATTATTTTAACATTTTAGTGTGGAAGTTTTGGGTCATATATAAAGCAATATAGCCTAAAGACCGTCCAAATCAAATGTTTCGATCTTATTAGGATCCGATAATAATACTTTATCAACTGACAGATCTCCTTTTTTGGGAGATTAAGCTCAAGAATTCATGTGGTTTGCACATGTGTCCTCTTTCTTTTCAATTGGAATTTTGCTTCCACCAGTTTGTTTGTGGCACACTTGCAGGTACCAAAAGAAAAGCTTCCAACAGAATTTAGCATTACAAATTTTTGTTATTATAATACTTTATTAGCATATTTAGTGACATGATTTTGTGGTCGTAAATTTGTAGTAAATTTGATTATGAAAACTGTTTGCCTAACAAAATAACATGTTTTTACTGTTTTTAATATATATATATTAACGATTTGTAAACGTATAATTGTGAACCGTTTCAAAAATACGAAAAGATAAGGGAATTTCTTTTCGATTTAAGTACAATATTAATTTGCTTTTATAATTTGGATAGAAACTAATATTAAACACTACAGTATTATGCATGTCGGCGTCTTGCTTGCTCCATACTTAGAATTGCTAGTTATTTGTTTTTATTATAGCACATATGTTTAATGGCCTTATATAGTTGTTGTAAGATAGTGCCATGCCTTCTCATCAGTGTGTATGATCTTTGTCGTTTTCTTTAAAGCGCTTTGATTTTCGGGATTTTCCCTTGTTCATGACTGTGTTGTTTTTATTTTCTAATAATATTTTATGAAGGCTAACTTAATTATTCCTATTTAAGTTAACCTTACTCCTTTAGTTAAACTCCTCTCTTGTTTTTCCTTACTTCTTAGTTAGTCATCGTTAAACTTAATTAAAAACTCTAATACAATCTCCATTTGTATCTCATTGCTTTAACGTATATCCCAAGAAACTTCGTGTCTCAGTTAATATAGATGTATAGGTACACATTTAACCCACATGAGGAAGAGCTCATTAGCTATTACTTGAATAATAAGATCACGGAGAAGGATGATGTAGAGGGGAGACAAATAAACGAGGTCAATATATGCCACCATGAACCTGCAGATTTACCTGGTGAGTTATATTTATTAATATACTTTGAAATCCTAAACCCTAAATCTCATGTATAGAACCTAACATTTTCTCTATATGTGTGATTTGAAAGGACTGGCAAAGATAGAATCGAGCCACACTTGGTACTTCATATCGGTGGTGGAGAAGTTTGGGAAGCTGAACCGGACGAAGAGGGCGTCGAGGACAGGGCACTGGAAGATAACCGGGAATAGCTCAACGGTTAAGGACGTTGATGGTAACCCTATCGGTTTAAAGAAGTTTCTTGTTTTCCAAGAAAACAAAAGATCTTCTACAAATTCCTCATCCACCATAACCCAACAACACAAGTCCACTTGGATCATCCATGAATTTCATTCCTTTCTTCAGCACCCCAACAAGGTATATACATATATATCTATGGATACATATGAGATATGTGTTCATATTCATATAAATATAAAAATTAAGAAATAGAAGTGAAGCATTAATTAATGGCTCTATCTATATATTATATGTGAAGGACACCTTTGTTCTCTGCAAACTAATGAAAAAGACAAGAACTAGACGGAGCGCCGCCGTCTCGGAGGCTCAACCGGCGGCGACAGAATTTTCACCCATCCTCACTACAGCCCCTATACCTAACCACTCCCAGGTAATTTAAATATATGGGAGCAATTTGTTACAAGCTTGTGTATGCAAATTATATAATTAGGTGTGTTCGATGCGGTTTTTGGGATCATATTAAATATATAAACCAAAAAAATATAAATATATATATATATATACTAGATGCTGATGACAGAGAAGAAGAAGATCGTCGAAGAAGATTATGGCGGAGATTATTGTAATGACTTAGAAGATCTTCTCCCAGAAGTTCACACCACTAACTGGCTTGATCACTCTCCATACTCTCGTCAGTTCGATCATTTTCATTGGGGAAGTTTCACCGATATAACGCAGGTACGAACGTCCAATAATAATTATTTTTTTCCCTATCAAATCCCACACGAATTAGCGTTAGTATTTAATTATTGCTTTGCTAAGTTATTATCCTGAAACTAATACATTATTTATTTTACATTCATATGACCATTCGTTTTTATTAGTAGGACTGCCAAGCTGTGGGCAATTGTAAAGTGATAACACAAATCTAATGTTTTTTTTAGAAATAGGAAAAATATTTTAAAACATTAGTCACTCAAAATGTTTTAACTTTTAACCAGTAAGAAAAAACAGTAAGATTTTGGTTCAAAGTTTATCCGATTATTAGAAAAATAAATTTTAGTTTTCCAAATATAAATTTATACTCCCTCTGTTTTTAATTAAGTGTCGTTTTAGGATATTTCACACAGATTAAGAAAACATTAAATTTTTCTGTTTTGCCCTTCATTAAAACATTATTTTGTTTGATATGAATAATTAATAAGGTGAAAAAGTAGGGATAAAACAGGAAAATTTATCATAAATCTGTATTGAAATCCGAGAACGACAATTATTTGTAAACAAAAAATAAGTCTAAAATGACACTTAAATCAAAACGGAGGGAGTATTATAATGGCTGTGGTAAAATCTGTTTTGTTATTCAGTCATCGGAAGGAGGTGAATCCAGCGGTCTCCCTCTGGGAGAAAATGGACACGTGAACGGACAAAACACCACTGGAAAACTCGAATGTAAGACAACTTTTAAGGAAAACATTGTCTTTACCAACTTTAAAGAAAATACTAGTATAATTTCATTTGCTGTTTCTCTCTTTTCCCTTTATTAATTCAGAAATATGTTTGATTCTCTGTTCCGCAGCATTCGGAATTTGGGGTGTACTGGAGGAATGAAGTAGCAGTGGTGGTGGGCCAGGAAATGTTTCCAAACACCAACAACGACCAAATCTAAATATGTGACTTGATTGGGCCACGTGGAAGCATCGAAATGCACGCGCCGCTCTTACTTTTCGATAGATTCGAGAAATCCAAAACCAAGAAAAAGGCTATTGAAGCTTTGGAATCTTTTACTCATTTCATTTTGTTCACGATCTCCACAAAAATGTTTTAAATAATAAAAAGTGGGACGTGCAAGTTTTTTTATTCAAACAAAAAAGATAACAAAATTGGAACACTATCATGCAGCCACACATTGCACTGGATCCACTAGAAAACATAAATAATACTCCGCATCATAAATAAATTCGGCAAATTGTAACCAAATCAAGTTAAGCAAACAAAAATTGTAACCAAATCATATATATTCATTAGATAAACTGAATTTTCATTCAAATTAGAAATTCAATCCACAGTGTAGTAGAGTTAATTAACGGATAGGCCGTATTATATATCTATGACTAGTAAAGTACGTAACATATAACACCTTCTTCCTTTATGCCTTTAAAAAAAAAAAGAGAGAGTAAGAGTTAGCAATAACTTTTCCTAATGGAGTTTGATTCTTTGAACTTAGACATCAAGATTGCAATATACTCCATATTATGCTGAACAGTAAAAGAGAATCTTTCACATTGACAAAATTAAAAATATTATGTATCAAAGTTCCACAGAAATAATACCCATAGAAGTTTCTCTTTTAGGATAGGAACACTTTCAGGGGTTAGGTATAGACATTGTTGAAGAAGAGTCAAAAAGAGATGGACCATTACATTTTTTTTTTTTCGTCATACAACGAAACTAGAGATAACAATTAAAGCGAAATAATAAGACAACTTTTTTCACCTAACAGTTTCTATAGTCACAAATTTATTTATCTGTTAGGCTATTAGCGCATACAATGTGGAAAAGATACGAAAAAGGAGCATATTCACATTTCCAGTTTTCCAAACATTTAGTAGTAAGTGCACGCTGCACGCATCTATACATAATATATACATGCATCTCTCTATAGCAGTACTCTGATAACACACTTACATACATATAATATACTCGTTTAATTGTTTGATTAAATTATATAAAACCGATCTTCTATAATAGTAAGCCCGTTAGCTTAAATACTACTCCCTCTGTTTTTAATTAAGTGTCATTTGGAGAAAATGTATCTGATGTATTAAACTCAAAATACATCAAAATACATCCAATTACATTGCAGATACATTTCTCCAAACGACACTTAAATCAAAACGGAAGGAGTATTTACTAAAAGAATTCGTTCTAGTATAGTTTGTTTATAAGTGACGCTGTAAAAAAAAAACTAAAAGAAGGAAGAAAAATAAAAGTTAGCCATTAGTCCAATGGGGTTGGATTTAAACATCAACATGACAACAACATGCACGTGGTCTAGATATGATGTAGACTAAAAGAGACTTTTGACAATATTAATCTTTGTTGAATATGAAATTTTGTGGGGGTTGGGTAGGACCGTTGGAGTAGAGAATTTGACAACTTTACTAATCATATTAAGATGATAAAACTTTGTCTTCTCTATCCACTTCTTATCACATATTCACCCTTTTTATATATACATTAGGACAAACATACGATATGGAAAATGTTACGAAACAAGATAGACATAGGTTAATACTTTTTACAAATTCGGAAAAACAAAAAGTGTTCTTGATCTCATATCTTTTTGGCAGCTGATCTCAGATATTGATTATCATGTTCTTGATATAGATCAGAACATAGCTGAATTTTCTTGATGGACCTTTGTACAATCCTGTAAAAGAAACCAGCTCTTTTTTTCTTGATTGTCTCTTGAACAAATTTATGCTCTCCAATATCAGTCCCTTGACCCACAGCTTGGCTCACCTAGAAACATATCAAAGAACCCAAAATTTAGCTTTAGTTATGATATCAGTGTTGTGATTGTTGGCACGAAGTAGCATTTGAGTATTGTCTTCTCAGAGACTCACCTTTTGAGATAGCTTGGTTGTTGAGATAGGAGATATTTGCAGGTCTGTGATTTGGTCTATGCGGTGATTTGAGCTACCAAAACTATCACAAGTGCTCGAAGTTTGAATGGAACTCTGTCGTATAATATATGAAACAAAACTTTAGCCTTTACGAGGTGGAATCTGAAAACAGAGGATTATCAAGGTTTCAAGTAAGATTTTGCTTACTGTTGTTGCAGATAGGGAATCAGAATCACTATCATCACTGCCAATGACAAATGAAGACACCGGTCTGTGACTTTTTAGGTATGTAATGGTTGCGATCCTCTTGCACAAACATAATCTTCCCCTGCTCCTCATCGCCATCGTTGGAACAAACTTTTCCAATCATCAGTTGACACTTTGTCAAAAGCCCTGTGTATTGCATCATCGATTTGAGCTTCTTTCTGGGGATCAAGAATACCAATAAACTGACGTGATTTCTCTATTTCTTGGCTATGGAGACCTTGGAACGACGATCCCTGGAAAAGGTAAAGAAGACAAATGAGGTCGCTGTAAGAGTCTATATATGACTATGTCTATGTGTATGAAAGAGCAATCACCTCAGGTCCTGTACTCGGTCCTACAGGATTGTTCACATGAGGGATTATCAAAGAGTGACTATACTCAATTCCAACAGCAGCAGGAGCATCAGAAGAAATATCTCTCTCGTCACCCTTAAACATGACTTTGCAGAATGTCATCATCATCTGTACAAATCAAATACGACCCAGAAACGGAAATCAATCAGCTCACCATCAAATCACAATCGCAGGGATAACACAACACACAAACTCCCCCAAAAGCCTAAAGATGAGTCAAATCAACTCTGGAATATTATTAATACGACTACGAGCAATCAAATCGCAGCAAAAGCCTAAAGATTGGATTCGAGAAATGACCTGATTAGTAGGAGACAATAAGATCGTAGGGACGTATTCGTGCATAACCCAATCGGATTTCGATCCACCGAGAGCCTTACTGTAGTGAAACACCAAAACCCTTTTCTCGCCCATCTTTTCGCGGCTTCCCCTCTTTCGCGTGATGTTCATGGTAACTCCGGTTTTCTTCCAAAACCCAGTTTTCGTTTTTCTGCTCTGTCGATCATCTCTTAGCTTCTTATTACAGCCGAAGAAATACCAAACCGGATCTGTCGATTCCCTCCTCGACTGGGCTGGGTAAGAACAGAACCAAGACAAACAAAAAAAAATTAGGGGAAAAATCCCTAAATCAGAAATTAGCCGATGATTTAGGGATTCGATACTGGGGAGAACTAGTGACTTAGGAAGACTTACAAGGTAGCTCCCATGGATCGAAGCTACAGATATCGACTGTGCTAATGACTTCATCGACACGACTCGTGTTACTATCCTGATTTTTTGGCCGGAGGTAATGGTCGACGATCTCCTCGTCGGTCGGACGGAATCTGAAACCCACCGGATTCACCATTTTTACCCGCAGAGAAAGTGACAAAAGATTCAGACTACAAACGAAGGAGGAAAACAGAAAAATGAAAAAGATCAGAGTATGTTGCAGAGAGCTACTTCCATGGTTGATGTTTTGCAACTTAAACGTAGGAGAAAGACGAAGTGAATTTATAGTCCTCGACTGGGAAATTTTAAATAAAACAAAACAATTATTAAAAAAATAAAAATAATAGAAAACTTAGTAGATACGATCGTTCAAAAGGGTTTTAGGCGTTGTTTAAGCCTTTGGAATCGTTTCCGTGGCACGTCCGTTTATCACTTGTCGAAACAATTAACCTTTTTTTCATAGAAAATCAAAGATAATTAAAATTTGTTCAATAACCACAAAGTAAACCACCAAAACTTACAAACTAACTAATTTATCTCTTTAGCTCTCTTTATCTCTCGCTTACATTTTGTTTACTTGTAAATTTTTGTTTTGGTTATTAACCAAATTGATCCAAAATTAAATAGATACGATCTCCTTACCTTACCGATGTTTTTATTTCTTTCCTGTGTGATAAATCTCCTTACCAATCTATGAAATATGAAAACGAAACAACATTCCCCCACCAAATCTATTACCTTGTGACTTTCTACTTATAATAATAACAAAAAACAAAAAACAAAGATTAACATAAAGTGGACAAACATTTTTCATATAATTATAGCACTTATCGTGTGACAGTAGTTACTACCACCACGTCATAGCCATATACATGTTTTCTCTTTATTTCCCTTTCATATTCTTTCTTCATCATCTGTTGTAACTTGTCAGAAAGAAAAAACGTCAACGTCGATGATGGCCCATGATGTATATGTCAAAACAAATTACGGTGATAGATAAAAAAAAAAAAAAAAAAAAAGGGGTCAATTTGGAACCTTCGTCGAAGGCGCGCATTAACAATAATAAGGAAAAAAATGGAATTGGCATAACCATTAATTACAACATTAGCATATGATATGAATAATTGAATTAGAGGAGAAGAAAAACATTTTACATTACGTATATGTGCACATGACGTAAGATGGATCACTTGACGAGGATCATTTTCATCTGATTATAGCAATTATCATAGGCTACTAACAAAACTAATGCATGCGTGTTATTTTTTTTTTTTTTTTAAAACTTGAAAAGTATTATAAGTGGTGAAAATTAGTATTGGATTACTAAAAGAAAAACATCAACTCTATAATTCATGGAATGGATCAAATTCTTACTTTACGAAAAGAAAAGAAAGCATGTACATATATGTGTAGAGCGAGTACGATACCTATTTTGATTTCAATGTTTTCATAAAGACTTAAAATTTGTTTTCAGCTTCTCTAGAGACGGTCTTGCATCTTTAAAATCAAGGACGGGAAAAATATTCCTTTGCCGTCAACTAAGTGATCAAATAGTAGCCGTAAAAACAAAAAAGTATGATCAAATCTATTAAATATTTTGGAACAGTGCAGTAGCGGTGTGGGCCAGGAATGTTTCCGGACGCCAGTAATGACCAAATCTAAATATGTGATTTGACTGGGCCACGTAGACAGGCGCCACTATGGTTTTTTTTTTTTTTTTTTTTTTGCCTCTATTGCTTTTAGACGAAGGCTCAGTCACTTTCAACTGCTTCGAGAAATCTAAAACCTAATTGGCTGCTTGATGCAATTTCTTTGGCTCTATAAACTCTTCTTTATACAAATATATATATATATATATATATATATATATGTATATACATATATAAACATATATACATATATATAGCGAGGTTTTGCTACTCTTTGCTAAAATAATTCTTGTTCAAGTTTTTATTTGCAAATGATATTGTAAACAACAAATTTATAGAAAAGGAAGAAGAACAAATTAATTAGCAACTTGGCATTAGTCTGATAGTGTCCCTTAGACTTATTAAACATGACAACATGCACGTGGTATACATATGATGTCGACTTAAACAGAATCTTTACATACTAAATTTTAAGTACTTTGATTTGGTAAATTTATGGGAATTAGGTAGATGACCGGATGAGTAGAAGTTGATTGCTACGTCAAAGAAAATTTGACCATTTGTTAGTTGTATCAATTGAAATGACAAATATTTGTCTTCTATTAACCACTTTCTGATCAAAACTCCACCTTTTTTTTTTATATATATGTTAGGACATTCGTACAATACCAAAAAAATAACAAAACAAGATAGACATAAATCATTTGCCAAAAAACATAACTCGTACTTGTACAAATTTGGAAATTACAAAAGGTGTACTTATAATTGATCTTCATTTATTGGTAACATGTTCTTGAGACAGAACAACATAGCTGGATTTTCTTGGTGAATCTTTGTAACATCCTGTAAATGAAACCAGCTCTTTTGTTCTTGATCATCTCTTGACCCATTTGATCCCCTCCGACCTCACTTTCTAGTGCATCATCACAAGGGTTCATCTTCTTCTCGGATGTACCAATACCGGTTCCCAGAGTTTTGCTCACCTTGAATCATATCAAAGAACCCTATGATTAGCTTGATTAGAATAAGCGATTGTTTGTCTCAGCTGAGAAAGAGAGATAAGAAAAGCTCTCACCTCTTGAGCTAATGACACTAACTCGATTGTTGAGCTAGGAGGTTCTTGGAGGTCTTTGATTTGGTCTATGCGACGATTTGAGCTACCAAAACTACAACAAGTGCTCGAAGTTTGAATGGAACTCTGTCGTATGTATGAAACAAAACTTTAGCCTTTATGAGGTGAAATCTGAAAACAGAGGAGTACAAAAATTTGCTTACTGTTGTCGCAGATATGGAATCAGAAGCACTGTCATCGGTGCTATGACCAATGAAGACACCGGTCTGTGACATTTTAGGTCTGTAATCGTTGCGATTCTCTTGCACAAACATAGTCTTCCTCTGCTCATCATCATCAAAATCGACGAGGTAGCTTTTCCAATCTTCATCGATCCGAGTTTCTTGCTGCTCATCAAGAATAGGGATTAAAACAAACGATCAGACTCTCTATGACTATGATATTGAACAAGTGAAGATAAATTGTATTTTAGATTGACCTACCTCTGTCTCTTTACTCAGTCCTCCAGGATCGTTCACACGAGGGATCATCAAAGAGTGACCATGCTCAATTCCACTAGGAGCATCGGAAGAAGGAGAAATATATCTCTCGTCGCCCTTAAACATAACTTTACAGAATGTGTATGTCATCGTCATCATCTGAAATACGACCCAGAAACGGAAATCAATAAAATCACAATCGCAACACAAAAACGAGTCAAATCAAATCGCAGCGACAGCAGCAGCAACAGCAACATAAACCTAAAGATTGGATTCGAGAAATGACCTCAGTAGTAGGAGACAATAAGATCGTAGGGACGTATTCGTGCATAACCCAATCGGATTTCGATCCACCGAGGGCCTTACTGTATTGAAACACCAAAACCCTTTTCTCACCGATCTTTTCGCGGTTTCCCCTCTTTCGCGTGATGTCCATGGTAACTCCAGTTTTCTTCCAAAACCCAGTTTTCGTTTTTCTGTTCTGTCGATCACCTCTGTTATGTTGCTTCTTCGTATTACAGCCGAAGAAAAACCAGACCTGATCTGTCGATTCCTTCCTCGACTGGGCTGGGAAAGAACAGAACCAAGATAAAAATGAGGGAAAAATCCCTAAATCAGAAACTAGCCGATGATTCGATTCGATTCAACAGTAATTAGGGGAAAACTAGTAAGACTTACAAGGTAGCTCCCATGGATCGAAGCTACAGATATCGACTGTGCTAATGACTTCATCGACATGACTCGTGTTACTATCCTGATTTTTTAGCCGGAGGTAATGGTCGACGATCTCCTCGTCGGTCGGACGGAATCTGAAACCCACCGGGTCCACCATTTCTCGAGACCGGTAAAAGTTTCAGATCAAAAACGAAGGGAATTAAAAAAGAAGAAGGAGAAAATCAAAATATGCAGGAGAGAGCTTTCTCCATTGTCGCTGTTCTGCAAATTAATCGTAGGAGGAAGACGAAGTGGCTTTATATAATAAAAAAAAAAAAAAAAACTGGTCCCCGATATTTGCGAAATTCAAAAAATAATTAAAACACACAACTAAAATGATTCTTATTACTTTTTTTAAGTATTTGAAAACAAACCCTTGATTAAACTGTGCGTGACGACTTTTTCTGACGTTTTATTCCTTCGGGACATACGTGGGAATGGTAAATACGTGGCAAGCTTGTGACTTTTTACTTTTAATATAATAAAATAAGAAAAGACGGGAAAATTGGGTACCTGCAAGTTGCAATTAATTGCGCACTCGTCATGTGACAGTAGTTTACTTTCAACACGTAAACTAAAATAAGGACATTGTGTTCGTGAGCATGTTTTAATTAACGTTAACATCGGCCGGTCGATAAATCTATGTCAAGACAAAAAAAAACATAAACAGATACGAGAATCGTAGAAGGGAGGCGTGTAGATTAATGAACCAGAAAGTGTCTAACCCTTAATTTTGTTTGTGGATATGGCGGTAATATGATGATTTAATACAACTTAGCATTATTAAACCAACCCTTTCTTAGCATTAAAACTAATTAAAAATATATATAAGATCCAGAAATAATATAAAGGGAAAAGGAATTGGCATACGCATACGACGTGAATATTAAATTACAAAGAAAAACAAGAAGCATATACTTACGTCTATATACACTCACTGATACACACATCTGCCGAGTCAGAGATGGATCACTTGATGACGAGAATTTTCATATGATTATCGCAATTGATTACTACCAAAACAATGTGTATTACACTAATCACATTTTTTTTTGTTAACCTACCATCTGTGAAATTGAAGCGATAGAGTACTTGATTTGTCTATCAAAACGAATACTTAAATAGAATAATCGAATGGTCAACATAACAAAAACATTTTAGCTTAATAATGTTTTTTCAAGAATCATAGCTAAATGCTAAAAACCTGAATTTACTAGATTAATGACATTTTTTTTTCTCGTTATTTTTTCTTAGAGCTAGCTATATATGTTATGCTAACATTATATAGTCAAATCACTTTTTAAAAAGGTAAATAAAAATAAGAGTTTGTTATTGATATATATTAACTGTATAAAAAAAAATAATTTCTTTTTAGATTGATGTTTAGAAAAAAAAATTATTAAACTAATGTATTTTTTGTTTTGCTTATTTTTACTTATTTTTTGTTTATGTTTTTGCTTATTTTTTGTTTATTTTTTGCTTATTTTATATTGATAAGAATGGATGAATATTATTTCCATTCAATTATGTATAAAGTAGCCAGTGTAAGAGAGCTCATATCAATGTGAGAATATTACATGTAAAAATCCAATTATTGTTAAAAGTGAAAAATTGTTTCATTAATTTATCGTTAATATTTATATATCGTTAGAAACACATTGTCTCTGATAGATAATATCAAATCAAACAAAAACAACAGTCGATATATATAATATAATAATAGTTATGGAGTTGTTATTAAAGTTGATATATTTATATATGTGTAAACAACAAATAAATCTTAAAGATAAAAATATTTAGTAAAAACGAGTTGCGTGAATTCAATACCTAATATATATAATGAAAGTTACTAGAAGCGTATCTTTAAAACGTGAAATACTGAAAAAAATAGTACAATACCATTTATTCATCACTTTTTTTTTTGTTGGTCTGATCCATTCATTCATTCATCACTTGTAGTTGCGATAACTACTTGTTTATTTAATCCTTGTTCAAAAAAAAAAAAAAACAACAAATATGGAAACTATGAATCTTGAATTACAAAAGTGTGTTAAAAAGAAACCCATAAATACTGATTCTCGAAATGAATAAAACTCCTCGACGAAGAGAAAAGAAAGCATATACAGAGTGAGTTATGGATTACTTGATAAAAAAAGAGAAAACTCCTTGACATCGCAACATGAACCATAGCATACCCGGCTAAGATGGCAGCGATATCGGCATATGGACGACCCCAGTGCGCTGGTGACAAATGGATAGGTGAAGGTAAATTTGTGGATTCGTAGATAATTTGTAGCCGGAACCGTACGACCACCACTCGCATCAACAGAGTAAGCGTCACGACAAGGATTGTGTGACATCTTTTTACAGGAACAAGAAAATTATATTTATATTACAAAGTACACATAAAATTGTTTAACTATTTATTATTAATACATATTTTGATTTTGTAGTGCACTATATATAATTGTAATAGCAAATATTTCCATACTTTAATGGTTTATACTTTTTTATTTAGGTTTTTAGTCCAAAAATATAGCTATTGATCTCATAAATTTAATTTTTTTTTAAATGCAAATATGTTTAAGATACAAACAAAAATGTATACTATGAATCTTGAATTACAAAAGGGTGTTAAAACGAAACCCATGAATACTGATTCTTGAAATGAATAAACATTCCTTGACAAAGAGAAAAGAAAGCATTTACAGAGTGAGTTATGGATTACTTGATAAGAAGTAGACCAATGGCAGTGACTATGAGTGTTGAAGGTAAACCGAACTTGAAGTGTTTCGTGAAAGTGAGTGTGTAGCCATGGCTCACTGCTCTACGGGCTTGCTCACACACTATCAGGTTAGCCGCTGAACCAAGCAACGTCAAGTTTCCAGCCACCGTGCTCACCCAAGCCAGCAACAACCACGCCTTCTTCTCCTCCTCCCCTGCCGCGGCTGATGCCGCCACTCTTGCTCCCAACAAAAGCACTGAACACAACGGAAAAGCGAATCATTGTGCAATCTTTGCATAGAGTTTTGAGTCGTTTTGACTAATATGGCAGATAAGTAGTAAAATGATTGAGTAGCCAAAAGCCTTTAGCTAAAAATAGAGTTTCCGCAAAATAATCATAAAACGCTAAAAATCACAAAGACATGTTTGTTCTCAAGGATAATGACGTTACCGGTTGGTACATTGGAGGCTACATTGGAGAGGACAAGAATGACAAGAGCTAGAACCGCGGTTCCTTTGGCCTGGTCGATTTTGGCATATGGCTCCATTAGATCCCATAGAGCCGTAGGGATACCGGTTTTGTTGAATCCATCAACGGTTATAAACATCCCGCAGAAGAAGATCAGAAGCGAATACGATACCTGCCAAACACAAATTAAAAGTTTGATTACATCTACAAAAAAAAAATGATTGTTTTAAGAGAGTTAAAATTTGGTTTTACCTTCTCGAGAGACGGTCTCGCGTCTTTGAAATCAAGAACGACGAGGGCTAGAGCCGCGGTGATCGCGGTCCACGACATGTTTAAACCCATAAGCAGAGAAATTAGCATTCCTAATGTGATTAAGTAAACACTTGATTTCCAAAACACTCTTCTCCATTTCTTGGGTTGGAACACGTTGTTGTTACTATTATTGCTCTCTCCTTGAGACTCTGCGTCGGCTTGTTCTCTCGATGCATTTGACTCGCGGTTTATGATATCGCTTTCACCCGATGAGACCGCTCTGTTCCTGAGCGTCTCAGGATCCATTCTCAAGTTCGTTTCTTCGGATCTGAAAGAGCTGAGATGCGGTAATGTAGCTGGCGAGAACCGATGAGATGTGACGTCCTCTTCAACAACAACTTCAGAAACCGCATTTTCTTCTTCTTCTTCTTCTTCTGCTTCCTCGTCTTTGTTATCAGACAGTAACCGCCAATACATAGCGAGAAGAATCAAAGCGTTGACGGCAATCCCAACAATCATCGCAGGAAACACCCCAAGAAGAAACTCCCAAAACGGGATCTTGCTCTGTACCGCGATAACAAGATTCTGCGGATTCCCAATGGGAGTCGCGGAGGATCCTATATTCGCGCTCGTGGCTAGAGCGAGCAGAAACGGGTGAGGCGGGAGGTTCTTCTGCCTAGCGATCTTCAAGACAAACTCGGTTAAAACCACACAAGACGTGTCGTTAGTGAAGAGAGCGCTTGAAACCGCGGAAACAAGACAGACTCGACAAAGCAAGTCTTTGGGTCCTCTGCTTTTCCAAGAGAGCAGCGTGCCCAAGTACTTGAACATATCAGCTCTTTCGAGGTATATACTAACAACCATTGTCCCAAAGAGAAGACCGAGGATCGGGAGATCGATGGCTGCGTAAGCTTGCTCCGGGGTTATGACTTGGAAGATAACCATTAGCATCGCACCGAACAGAGAACCAGCGGTCCGACCAATTGGTAGGAATGGCACTGAAGGAAAAACTGCTAATACCCAGAAAATGGCAAAGGCTATTGAGCCTAGAACCAGCTTAATCACTGGTGCCATTGCCATTACCAATCTCTGTTGGATTTTGTTTCTTTTCAGATGAATGAATCAAAAAGCATGGATCTTTTGTGAGCCGATTGCTGATTTGCGAAATCCTGAGGTCATTCAAGCACGATTCCGATTAGAATCGTCTCTGTTCCGAACAAGGAAAAGGGCAAATCAATTTCCAAGTCAGTTATTGGATAATCAGACAAACAAACTACTTCCATGGAAAATACAAACAAATTGTTCAGCAAAAGAGTGACCTAAGAGAATTTTCTCCGAATCAAAGTAAAATTCAGTTTCTGAAGGAGTGATGGAAGACGAATAGAAACAGAAGTCGAAGCTTCGAGAGAAATATTCAGAGCAGAAAAGGTCTCACCCCACGACGAACTCCAAAAAGTCAGCTCTTTTCCAATTACTTTTAATTTCGAAAAGTGAGAAACCGAAAAGCTTTTTCTCTGTTGTTGGCTTCGCTCGCTGTTTCAGATCTCCCTTTTTCAATTCTTTTCAACTTCCATGAAATTAACAATAATTTGACTCGTCTGTTCTTGTATTAAAAAAGTGTTCTCTCTCCCTATATGACAACAAGTGACAACTACTTAATTGCTGTGTTAAACTACTAACGAGTCAACTATTTCGTTGATGGTTAATAAACCAACACGATACTGTAACGTGTAAACAATTGAATTTTTAATCCATCTAATTGACTCTTCTAAAGGAACGTATCAAACCCATGATTAAGTTATTTTTTTTGTATATCACTAGAGAGTCTGTCTATTGTATCAAAAAGCAAACTTTTTATTTTAACAAGAAACAGAAACAGTGATGGTATTACAAAAGTTCAAAATATTTTCTCATTGTGAGAAAGAAAGATCAATCGTTGCCAACTGTTTGTTTCAGATCTTCATCCACATCAAAAGCTTTGCGAGCTTGTTTCAGCTCTTCTTGCATTGCCAAGAGTTCTCTACACCGGTTTAGTTTTGGCAAATCCTGCATAAGACGACACAATCATCTTAATACAGAATATACAAAAACACGTAGCAAAGTCTCAGTCTCGGATTGTGAACTAAAAATGAATTACTTCACCTTGCGGATTAGATACAAGAAGTCATCAACTAGTAGTCTTCCTCGCTTTGTGCCAATTTCTTGAGCCTTGTGTGTCTGATATTATTAATTCGGGTTAGCCACAGCTCTCGACTTGTAAAGTAAAAGATGATTCATTACCAGAAAAAAAAAAGAGAGACGCTCGATACCAAATCTGTGACGTATTCCACAACAATGTCTTCTACAAGCGCCACAGTCTCTGGAAGCGGCTAATAAAAGACAAGAGGAGGAGATCATTTTAGCATTAGTTTTGAGGGTTCAAGATTCAGCAGCAAGAATCATACCAAAATTTCCACAGAAGTTGATTACATATGCATTTAAAGCCCAATTAAATGGAAGAACACTGAACATATCTATAGGATCCTATCGCAAGAAATTCAATGAAGATAGCTTACGTTTTGCTCGTCGCCAAATCCATACATCATATGCTGCACTGAAAATCATCAAAAGCAAACAAAGGACCAACAATGTTACCGGAAACACAAAATGGAGAATTTGTTTTCCGGCAAAAGAGAATGTAAGAAATTCGCTTTACATTCTTTCTGGAAGAACGTTTTACGCTTTTCCTGCGGCTGAGAAGTTCCCGCAGCTTTCGATTTAGACGATGACCCAGCCGTTGCTGGTGTGTTACTCATCTTCTTCTTCTTCCGATCCTTGAGTGGATAAAACAACAGAAAATCAGCGAAATTCATCTACCGAGAAAATCCAATTCAGTCGAATACTACTAACCCTAGGGTTTAGGGAAATTTTTTTAGAAAACAGTTTAAATTCAAATAGAAAAGAAAAAAATCCGAGACCTAATTGTTGATTCCTTCCGAAATCGAAACACGAGAGATACCGCAATGTTGTATTCCGGCGCCGTAAAACAGCCATGGGAGAGAAATCGGAAGGTTCTTAATCAAAATTATAGCCGCAATGGATAAGGAATGAAAATTCAAAAGGGGGAAAGTGAGAACAGAGAGCTCACCGTAGATGGATCGACCGGATTCGGCGTGCAGAGGTGGTCGTGGCAAAATCGACGAAGAAGATGAAATCGAAGAAACGAGAGAGACTTCGGTGATCACTGCTAGAAGCACATTTCATTAATTTATATGTTTTTTTTTTTTTTTACATTAACGTTTGGGCTTACGAAAAAATAGGCCCAATCATATTAACACGGCCCATAACCTAAATGGGTAATTCATGATGAATTACGTATGAATGGGGGATAACACAAAACCGTGATGCTATTACAAAAAATCTTTAATTTATCAGAAACAGTGATGCATATTAACACGGCCCATAACCTAAATGGGTAATTCATGATGAATTACGTATGAATGGGGGATAACACAAAACCGTGATGCTATTACAAAAAATCTTTAATTTATCAGAAACAGTGATGC
>JAHZTW010000003.1:83013984-83099957 GCA_020283515.1 Alliaria petiolata | reverse complement strand
AAAAGTGTTTTAGCATAGAATGTTACCATCACCACGACCGTTTGTTCTAGCCAACTGGAAAATAGTGTAGCCTGCAGTGCCAAGGCGCTCGTGGTACATCTTCACCAATTCCTCATTCCCAACCCAAACTTCCTATCAACAGTGTGAAAATTGCTTTGAGTCTCTCACATACAAAAGTCAAGTTGACTTTCTACGGAAAAAACAAAAATATTCTTATACCTGGAGACAGATAACTGAAGACCGTTCATGGAGTAAACAATCTAAAATCTTCTGGTTCCTGGTAAACCAAAGGCCGCGAAAATCGCTCTCTCGAATGCTCTGATTCTGTATCCACACAATCAATGTCACCGAATGCGAAAATTCCGATTCGAAATCAATACAATCAGAAGACATGAGACGAAGGAAACGAACCTGTTGATCAACCCGTTTATAAATCGGAGCCAAGATATTGAAAGTGGTACAAGAGATATTCGGCTCCGCCGCCAATGAAGCTAAGTTCGAGTTGAGTCTCTGCACAATCACAATCAGCGGTCGTCATCGGATCTCAGAACAATAGAAAACAATCAAATCGAAAAGGAAAAGGTTAAAAAACAGTAAGCTCGGACGCACCATAACTGAAGCCGCTTTGTTGTTTCTGCCGGAGAAAGACGAGAGCAGGCCGGAAAAGTAGATCGGAAAAGGAACAGCAGCGAGGACGACGAAGAGGGAGAGTGGTGAAGAGAAACAAGGGACGAATCTGGACCGTAGAGCTACGCTGAGCCTGCTTCGATTGTGATGGCTTTGCATTTGGGGTTCTTTCGAATTTCCAAGGGATCATTTGAGATTTATAATTTTTCTTCAGGTCTCTTTCTCTTTTGGCACTACTCATAAGGCTCATATGTTTTCTTTTCTTTTCTTTAATTTAGTTTATTTAAATTTATGAGTTTACGTGAAACCGTTGGTTTTCCACGTAAATTACAATAAAGGGAGTATCTTTTATATTCTATACCGCGTAAAACATGAACAATTACAAAAACAAACCAATTGTAAGGTCCATAGTTTTTCCTCCTCCTTTTTTATTGGAAGGCACGAACAATTACAATTGGTTTTTTGGGCCTACAATGAAATATTACGCGGTATAGAATGTTATACTTATACCCCACTGTTGGAAACTTGAATACAGAATGTAATCACTATGTTTTGAATCAAAATTAAGAAAAGCCCATGAATAATTATAAAGCAAAAGCCCATTTATCAGTTACTTTGCATTGGACTACATGTAACATGTTATACAACCAAGCACACTCCTTAATCTCAACTTTCTTAATTTTACACAAAACACTCTCACACATGTTAACATGTATCCATTTTTTTATTCAGAAAAAAATAAGATTTTCAACGTTGAAAGGGATTCTTGTTTTCAACCAACGTTCTAAGGAATTAAATAAATGAATTCAGTTAAATTACGTAATTATGAAATCAACAATAGAAAAAAAAAAAATTCAGTACCAATCACCCACCAAACTTTTACTTCCCTTAGAGATAAAGGCTTCTCTCTCACATTCTACTCTCTAATACAAATTTCTGCCGAGAAACAAATATTTAAACTTAGGCACAATCATCACTCTTAAGTAAACTACAAACTTAAAAACCCAAAACCCCTTTAAATTCTTTCAGAGGTTGATTTAAACTAATAAACAAAATTCAAGATAGGATTCATATTTCAGATAGAGTTTCATTATCCATCTTAGCCTGCAGCTCAAGCATCTAAATTCCAGACAGTGAAAGGGAATCAACCAATTGACATATACATAAACACACACACAACTTGTGTAGCTTACAAGGAAACCAAAAAAAACAAATAGGGATAACCCAAATTATGAACTCAGAATGGGAAATGGATTTGGATCGGAAGCTAACATTTTTCAAATGCAGAAAGTGGCAATTCGAAGACACACTTGATCCTATTAACTGCCCTTTCCACTACTTCTGCGACAGCCTCTACGCAGGCGACTACCCTCAGATCACCGACGTTCTAGTTTTCTTCTTCCTCACGGTTTCTTACTTGACAACGCTAATCGCCGTACTAAGGAAAGTCATATCAAGAAGAAGAAGAAGAAGAGAAGATGATAATGATGGTGCTGATGATAAAGCAAATAGGTACTTACTCCCTTCTGGTCCAATCTCTCTTCCTTTGATCCTCTTGATCCTTGCAAAAGGTCAAAGGATCAATACCCTTTTCCCAATTTCCAATTTTGGACCTGCGATCCTGCAGCTCGTTCAACTCTCGGTGCTGATATTCGAGAACAATATCGAAAAAGAAGCGAGCTTTGTCTTCTTTGAAGCCTCTACTATCTCTGGAATTCTCCACGCCAGTCTTTACTTAGACGCTGTGATTCTCCCTTACTACACAGGATTCGATGCTCTGGTCACTTCAACCTTCTCCGGAGTCTGCAAGTCTTGCATCTGCAGGAAAGAGCCATTAACGGTGGGAGGGAAGATTGTTGCTTACCGGGGATGGTCTAGTACTACGTTTTTGGTGGTTGGTGTTTTGTGTTTGAGGATTATATGCAAGCTATGCAGAGAAGAAGCAAAGAGGAACAAAGTTGGGGTGATTAAAAATGTAGTGGAAGGCTTGGCATGGACTGTTCTTATACGGGATTGTGTGTATTTGGCGGTTATGTCTCCTGTTGAAGAGCCGGTCTTGTTTAGGGTTTTTGTGTTTGGTTCTGTTCTCGTGTTGATCTGTGTTTATGTAATCACACAAGTATGTTGTTTGGTTAGTCGGAGACAGAGTAAGAAGACAACAAACACTTGACATTTCAAAGCAAAAGAGAAGGCAATCTCAAGAGACAAGAGGAAGTAAATGTGTAATTGTAAATGATATGATTGCTTAAAGAGGAGTTTTTTTGTTTGTGTGCGTGTGTGAATGTGTGATGATGAAGTGATAAAACTTAAAAATTACTTCTCCCTTGGCAATCAATTATAAGAAAACACTATTACTGACTTCCTCGTACTTGAGCTTCGATTAAAGTAGAGATCTCTATTGCTTATTCTTCCTCGTGCTGAACATTTAGTTATTATTTTAATTTTTTTACGGAAAACAGAACTTGGAAGAGCAACAATTTCATTTAACCAGAAAAACGCAATCTTTTCTTCGAACAGAGCTCCATAAATTACAGACAAGATAAAGCCGGAAACAAATCGATAAAAAGAAAAAAAACTCTTCTCCTTGTAGTTGGATCACAACAAAACCTGTTCTTCAGAGCTCTTAAAATGGCTTTCCACTTATCTTGATGTCATTTCTGATGGCTCCTTGGATCATCTTAACGATGAAGAACTGCAAAAAGGTAAAAACAAAAAATATTATTGATTGTTTACCAAATTCGAACAAGACAGTAAATCGAATTGGTGTCAGCAGGAAATCTTGTGGATTATGTTTTGTTTTTACCTGAGCGCCGATGATAAGAGGGATGAGTTTCTTTCCTCTATCATCAGAGTGAGATCCATCTACCATCTTCTTGTCTACATGAATCGCTTTCCTCGGATTTGTTGCTACATCGGTTATCGCCTTAACCAAGTTCGGGATCCAGGCTTCACCGTTCGGTAGAGCCTAAAACCGAGAGAGAGAGAGAGCACATAAGCCATTTTTAACAATCTCCAAATCAGGTCAAGTCAAGAGATTAAAAAAAACAACCTTTTCTTCCTTTTCATTCTTGCTGCATCTTCCACTGTTCTCCGCATACACAACCGCAATTGCAGAATCCTACAAGCAAGTAGAAGAATGAAGAATAACTGATTCTTGCCCAAACGAATCAAACATGGTGAGACTATTTTCAAAGACGGGAATGTATAACCAACCATACCTCAAACTGTTGTTTTCGAATCTTAGCACCAGCCCGGATAGTTTTGAGGAGAGAATCTGATCTCTTGGAGGAAAAAGTTTCATAGGAAAGCTCATCGGGTGGGGAGAATTGAGCATGAGTCAAAACAAGCAAGGTTTTGCACCATATCTCTTTTCCAAAGGTTTGGGTGATTGCTTGAACAACTTGCTTATCTAGCTCATCCACTCTATACACATCCAAACGATCAACATACAGCAAGACATCTATGGTTCTGTTCACAAGAAACCTGCCCAAAATCCAATAAGTCCAACAAGTAAGCACCAACCACAAAAAGGATGTCACACACACACACAACTTCAGCTGAATAATAAACCCCATTGGGTAAATGTCAAACCTAAACCGGATACTCGTAATTCACAAATGTCAGCAGAAACTCTTAAGCAAACAGTTTCACCACATATCTTTTTTTTTGGGTGCGAATCAGTTTCACCACATATCTAATTAATCACAAACAAATGACATAAGCACCAATATGCAACAAGCAGATCTATTACATCAATAAAGAGCTTGTGAAACAAAATTCAACCAAGCCAATTAGTAACAAACACAGTGAATTTCTCATATGACAGGTTTCAAAAGAATACGACTGACCCTTTGATTAACTCGAGAGCTTGGTAATTGACATATCCAGCTTCCACAAGCCCAGGGGTGTCAATAATGTTTATAGTGAATCCTCCCATTGTTCTTGAAACCATCACTGGCCTCAATCCTTCGGCCTGCAAAATCGAAAAAAAAAATATCATATCAGTATGTTCAATTGACGACACTTTCTTAATCCCAGCTTTAAAAGACAGTTCAAGTGAAGCTCTAGGGAAACAAATACGCACCTGGAAAGGACTGACACGGACGACTTGTTCGCCGATAAGAGAATTGACGGTGGATGATTTTCCGACACCGCCTTTACCCAGAACAAGAACTGTCATAGAGTTCATATCCTGCAATTTACAAAACCCCATTATCGTTAATCACAACGGAGAAACCGACTTAATTTCAAAGAAACAGGGGAAGAAAAAAAAGAACAAACCTTTTGCTTCAATTTCCCGAAGAATTCACCTAACTTTTCCTGGGTAGCCGCTGGAAATTGCTGAAACCCGACCCATTCACGAACAAGGGACCCCATCACTAAATCCTCAAAAAAAAAAAAAAAAAACTAAATAAGTAAAATTTAATTGTATATAGAGATGTTGATGATATAACAGACGTTGAAAGCGATAAACTTTTGGGAAAATTGAAGGAACGTACCGTTGTGTGAGATTTTGTGGTTATGAGGTTTATGAGAGAAGCTCTTCTCAAGCGTTCTGGAGAGAAAAGCAAGCAAGCAAAATCA
The DNA here is from genome assembly GCA_020283515.1 of Alliaria petiolata. Lineage (NCBI taxonomy): Eukaryota > Viridiplantae > Streptophyta > Magnoliopsida > Brassicales > Brassicaceae > Alliaria > Alliaria petiolata. The sequence continues at coordinate 83,094,746 of JAHZTW010000003.1, read as the reverse complement.
TGTGACCTTATCGGAACTCTGTTTAATAGTTTTACTTATTGATTATTTCACTTTACTCCTCTGTTTCTTTAACGCTTTCTTTTTCTGCCGTACAACTTTTAAAATAAACATATTTAACCACAAACCAAATCAATTTTACCATTTATCATTACAGTTAATATTTTCATGAATCTTGGGCAATGGAGGAGTACATTACGTGGAACACTGGAGTTTAACATCGAGTGCAGGCTCAAGCAACGCCGATTCTCTGAACCTTTCTTCGCTTGTAGGTCAATGAAAACAAATGATCATCATCACTTTCTCGAGCAAGCAGCGGTTTTCTCTTTCTCAGCACATTGGCTTCCCTCTGAAAGTTCTTACCAGACAAAACCTTCTTTGTCTCCATTGTTTCAGAGCCTATATCAATAATGCCCGGCTTAAAACCAGGAGATTTCAGGTGGTAGTGGACATATTCTTCTTGCTTTGTAGGCAGATTATGTTCTGTGATGGAGTAATTCGAAGCATCAAAAGGGATAGTGCGTGGTGGATCATGCGACACTGGTTCTGTCTCCTCGAATGAGCTTCTTTTCGTAGTTTCCAGATAGGTAAAGGAAGTGTCTTGGTGATTCAGTAAGCATCTCGGGAGTTCTGTGATTGGACATGCAATAGCTCCGTATGGTTTCCCAAATCTAGTACTCTTTGAACCAGTTTCATGGATTTGCAGGAGATCGTTGTCCGGAGATACATAGGGTTCCCCGAGAATGGCAGAAGAAGATTTAGGGACTATTTTGAGAAGACCCTTTGGCAAATTCTGATGATGATGATGTCCAGAGGAAACTAAGCTGGAACCATGGTACCGGAATACCCCTTTCTTGGTTATCTTTATCCTGAGAGTGTTCTTGGAGCCGCCACTGCGATGGGAGGTTAGACTTTTACTTATGTTTCTTTCCATAGGTTTCACTACATTGGCAGTTGTTAATCTACATGTAGCACCATACATTCCCTCCGATGGAACTCTATTCGGGTCCAGCAGTTTGAGATTCTCTGTTTGTGTTCGTTCAGACCAAAGGAGGAGTCTTGCGTTTTTACCCAATTCCTTTCCATACTGATCCCACAACCTTTGCATCTCGGTGAATGTCTTGATCATTCTTTCATGATAGAACTTTAATAAGTAGTAGTACGTTTTCCTCTTGGCGAACATAATGCCTTCTTTGCAGCAAGCTACCTTCGGAGTAAACAATCCTCCTCTCAATTTCATGTAAAACTTATCCTCTGGATTCCCAAAATATAAATTGTCACCACCAAGAAGTTCCTGCATCGTCAGACTGAAAGTCTCTTGATCCAAATCTGGCAGAAAACATGACAGGAAGAATCTTTCTTCTTCAGTTAGAAATGAGTTCCATGTCTCATCAGACAATATTCCTGTTAAATCTGGTAGATCGTAGAGCTCGTATGGTATGCTACAGAGCTGACCTTCAACCATAGCTAGCTCACAGTTTGCTTCCGCAATATCATAATCATCAGAATCGTCTTCGGAGTCTACCCCAACGGTTTGATTCTTATTCATCTCTCCACCCTTAGTATTCGAATGATCGATGGTCTCACTGTGATCACTTCTTACCCTTACAACACAAATACGTTAAAACTCCAACCAAAAGGATACCTACATACAAAGTTAAGACTCATCAGCGATCCAGAGCACCGAAAGTCCACTACACATGTGAATACAATACAAGCTCCTGCAATTGGCAGAATGAAGCTGAGAGATTACAGTAACAGACTGATTCTAAGCAGAAATCAAACGAAATGAACTACTATTAAACATGATTCGCAATCATCTATTAGATGCAATCCCGAGTTCAATGAACCAATATAAGCCCTAAAAAAGAAGAAATCATAGAGCTAAACGGCCTTAGAAAAAAAAGAAAAACATGCGGCACAAGCGATCTCGGGTTCAATTATTAGAAATCATGAGAACCAGCAATGCAGAGCTCGAACAGCTACAGAAGGCAAACCCATGGATTTCAAAACCGAAATGTGGATGGAAGATAATACAGAGAATTTTAGATATAAAACCCTAAATTATCATAAGAATTCAGCACTAATCGCATCGATCACCACCAGTAAATGAGAGCTCCGATGAGTTCAAAAACCTAGCGGACAAATCACAAAAGAAGAATCTCGCGAAATAGATCCGAAACATGTAGACTAACTTACAGGCTCTAAAGATTTAGGGTTGAAGAAACCATCTCCGATTCGTCGTCTTCGAAGTTTCTTCTCCGTTCTTATAGAGAGGATTTCTTATAGAGTAGAGAGAAGGCTAATAACTTGTTACAAGGGTGTTATTTGGCTTTTGTAAATAAAGCCGCCTAAACTAAAGTAACCCCTTAATTACACTTAACTAATCATTTTAAATTTTGATTAATCATTTCTACTTAATCAACGGCCTGTATATTGGTAGGTGGAGAATCTCAACGGTCAGGATCTCTTCCTGCCAAATAAAAGAAAATTAAAATGATCTGTCTGTCAGTTTCCTCTCTCTCTATCTCTCCGTAATTACAAAAGAAAACATTTTCCAAAGTTTCGGCAAATCATTGTGTCAGAGAGAGAAGAGGGAGATTCATGGCCGCCGATTTGAATTTTGAACGTCGTGACTCGTGAAGGGGATGAAGATTATTATGGTTAGATGATGGCAATTCATTGGTCATTCTTTGTTTTGTTATGGGCCTTAAACTTATTACATCTGTTCTTATAAAATCCATTTACACAATAACCTCCTGGAACACAGAAACAAAAATTTGAGGCCCATTTAAGAACACTTGGTCTCCAAGTAAGGCTACTGCATTCACAGGTCTAAAACCCTTAATAATTTACCTCTAATTATTTTTCTTGTTCGTCTCTAATTTTTAGCCGAAAAAAAAAACAAGACAAAGAGCGTATCAGTCACGATGTACTTTGTCGAATATTATTATGACGACTAGGTGGTATTTTTGTTGTTGATGGAGATACTTTGACAAGGCTAATAACTGTTTTTCTGTAAATAAAGCCCTTAATTAATCATTTTAAACTTTGATTAATCATTACTTCTTAGTTCTTAGTCAACGGCCTATACAGTATATTATCTGGTAGTTGGGAAATCTCAACGGTCAGGATCTCCTCCTTCCAACAAATAATGATCTGTTTGTCATTCTCTCTAAGTCTAAAAGATAAGCCTGTCTCTCTCTCTCTCTCTCTCTAATTAGAAAAGAAATCTTCCATTAGAGAGATACCTTTTCCAAAGTTTCGGCAAATCATTGTTTGATTCTGGAGTTCATCGAGGGATCGAAGAAAATTTGTATCAAAGAGAGAGAAGAGGGAGATTCATGGCCGATAACCGTATCAGGCTCTACTTAGCCTCTGTTATCTTGCTTTTAGGGATTATTAGTTCATCCTTCAACCTGCAGGTACCTTCCTGTTTCTCTGGGTTTTAAGTTGCCTACCGAAAATCCAGAATTATGGATGGTGCTGCTTTTTCATTTTTCTGGGAATTTGATCATTTGCTTATTGAGTCTTGTTGAGTCTGATCTGGCTTTGTCTGACTCTACAAGCTAATAAAAGAGTCGAACTTTGTGAATTTTCGGTGATAAACAGTTACATAATTAGGATTTTTATATCAGTAGTTTTTTTACTCTTGAAGCCGGGTTTTGTCTTAATCAGGGAATTGCAGCAGAAAATCTTTCCAAGCAGAAACTCACCTCGCGGATTCTTCAGGTTCGATCTTAATCCACCCACTTTACTTATTGTTTCGCCTCTTATAAGATTGCCTTATCGTTGATGATGTGCTTTTGCAGAATGAGATTGTGAAGGAAGTCAACGAGAATCCAGACGCTGGATGGAAAGCTGCTTTGAATGATCGGTTTGCTAACACCACCGTGAGTTTCTTACCTCCATGATCTTTATCTCTTTTAGAGATACAGAGTTTTTTTTTGTTTTTTTTCCTGTAAATAAGCAAACTCTTATCATTGTTCGTGTATGTATGTGTAGGTTGCAGAATTCAAGCGCCTCCTCGGTGCTAAACCAACACCAAAGAAAGAGTACTTAGGTGTACCTGTCGTGAGCCATGACAGATCTCTAAAGCTTCCAAAAGAATTTGATGCTAGAACCGCTTGGTCACAGTGCACCAGTATTGGAAGGATCTTAGGTCAGTTTTAATCTCTTTGCTTTCCACTATCTCTGTCTTCTTATCCAATGATTTACTACTACTAACTATCTTATATTATTCTTGTCAAATCCTCTCCTCCATTATCATCGCAATAAAGATCAGGTAATAATACTTCCTTTGCTCGGGTTTTATATTGAGCAATGGGTTTCTCAGATCGATGAATCATTGTTTTTGGTTTTGGTTTTTTTAGGGTCACTGTGGTTCTTGCTGGGCATTTGGTGCTGTTGAATCACTTTCCGACAGATTCTGCATCAAATATAACATGGTAACACAGATTTTCTCCATCAAGCCAAGATTGATGATTGCTAGCGTCCTTCTCTTCCAGAGATTAGTAACATAATTTTCTTTTGTTCCCTTTCAGAATATTTCTTTATCTGTCAATGATCTATTAGCATGTTGTGGATTCCTTTGCGGTCAAGGTTGTAATGGTGGATACCCTATTTCCGCCTGGCGCTACTTTAGGCACCACGGTGTAGTAACAGAAGAGGTAAATTCTCGTTTTTTTTTTAACTGCAAAGAGCATATAAAAGAATGGCCAGAGTGGTTGAGATTCATTGAACTTTTGCAACGTTCTTGGGTTCTTCAGTGTGATCCATACTTTGACCAAACTGGTTGCTCTCACCCGGGATGTGAACCCGCATACCTTACACCAAGATGTGTGAGGAAATGTGTTAGCGGAAACCAACTTTGGCGTGAATCGAAACACTACGGTGTTAGCGCGTACAAGATCAAATCTGACCCTCAAGACATTATGGCAGAGGTTTACAAGAACGGACCTGTCGAGGTGGCCTTTACCGTTTACGAGGTAGATAAAAAGGTTTTTACTAGATTGATCAAACATATGATGGTTATATCATGGAACTCCACATTTTCATGGTTCCTTTTTGTTTTTGTTCTACAGGACTTTGCGCATTACAAATCAGGAGTGTACAAACACATAACAGGCACTAACATTGGAGGTCATGCTGTTAAGCTTATTGGCTGGGGAACTTCTGATGACGGTGAAGGTTATTGGGTAAGAAATCCAACTTTTAACACTCTGGATTTCGAGTTTGAATCTCGCTGGAATCTTAACATTCTTCTTCTTTTGAATTGTTGTCAGTTGCTTGCAAACCAATGGAACCGAAGCTGGGGTGATGTAAGGCTCTTCTTCCTCCCCAAATCAAACTTTTACTTTTGATCTACTATACTACACAGACCCTAACATATAAAATGTGAAAAAAAATTTTGCAGGATGGTTACTTCAAGATCAAGAGAGGAACAAACGAATGTGGCATCGAACACGGCGTTGTGGCTGGTTTACCTTCGGATAGAAACGTATTTAAAGGTATTACTACCACTTCAGATGATCTTCTGGTTTCCTCATTCTAAACTAAAAACCAGAGATTATTTATGTACTCTCTGTAATGTAATAATTTGCCACAATGTTGTTGTTTCCAATGAAAGAATCAAAAGACTTTATAAACCTCAAGCAAATGTATATATCTACACATATAGCTTATAGCGTTTGTTCATATTCAATTTTACATGTTTCCTATTTTTACATTCTAGCTTCTACTGTTTTTGTATCTACTGTTTCATTCTGCACTATGTGTGACTAATGGTGGATACTTGAGGTTTCTCAGTTTACTAGATTGCTCGGCGATAAGCTGAGCAGTAGTATTAGGACCTTGTTGCATAAAGACCTCGTACCCATCACCTAACAGACCCGTTCTATTGGTCGTAAGTTGCCAGAAAACTCCACCAGTACACGAACCACCGTTACTTGCACTGTCGTAGATAACATCATACACTCTCTTGAAAAACTTGTTACGTTCCTCTAAGCTGAAACCAGGAAACTTTGAAGATTTCCCAAACTCTGTTATCAGTAAAGGCTTCTTGATGATGTTGTCACAGTCTTCCATGTGTGCTCCGATCCATTTGTCCACAAATGCATTTTGTTCTCCTGTTCTTGAGCTCTGTAATGGTAGCCTGGTTTTGATTTGGTATACAGAGAGATGATGAAACAGACTCTGTTAAAAAGACATCCAGGAAACAAAAACCTAACTTTGATTCATTGAGATTAGAGACTGATGGCTTACCAAGAATCTGGATAGATATGGATAGTGGCGAAATCAATTTCGGGTATCTGGTTATTCGAAATGAAATCTGTACCGGTGAAGACCGTGCCGCCGGGGTTGTAAACCGTTCTCTCCGGTTTAGATTCTCCATAGAACCCTTCAAGTCCTATTTCTAGTAAATGGTTTGAGTCTATGGACTTGACATAACTTGCCATTTCCTTCACCCAATTCTGCAAACGGCATCGTTTAAGTCAATATGTACGTACATGTTACATAACAGTGAGAGATGGTGAGAGAGAGAGAGAGACCTGTAGGATAGTAGAACCAGTGGAATCGTTGCAGCGAGGTTCATTGATGAGCTCCCATGAAAAGATGGTTGAGTCGTCTTTGTAAATCCGACCAGTGATTGTGTTTTTCCTCGTCAGCACGGTCTGTTTCAGATTTTGTCAAATCGTCGGTTTAGTTCGGTTGATGTCGGCGCGAATATATAACAAATTCTATTTCTGATACTTGTATTAAAATATCCAATTTGAGGCCATTTTACATAATAAGTTGACAAACAAAATTTGGACTGGTACATTTGTCATATTATTGATTCTTTTAATAGATTATAATCTATAATCTAACTTTTTGATATTTCAAAACCGTCGGTATCTCGCGTTAACGTGCACAAAGAAATGCCCTTGACGTGTCGTGTTACTTATGATCATCTCGATATGTATAATTATAATGTAACAGGTACTTATCTAATCAAAATAGTAGTATGAAATTAAATTTTACTATATATTAATAGTTTAATACTATACTAACCTTCACGTGGTTCTTGTAGAATTGCTTAACAGCCGAGTTTGTGTAGAACTCATCCGGTTCGTTTAAACCGGCCCATTCCACGTATTTTTTTCTTCCTCCATAATCTTCGAAATTATTGACTAAACTTATTATCAATTTAATTTTAAATCTTCCAGCTTCATAGACCACAAAGTCTAGTCCCTGCTCACAGCAAACTTTGTACCATCAGCGCTCACAAAACGCAATTATAATTCTGTTAAATTTGTATCTAATCAATTTATGTTATATTCCCGAATAATTAATTCAACACAAAGTATATATCTAGTACCACAGCTTAATTATATATGATTCTACATATATAAATATGATTTACAATACTAAAATTTCTTTATTCTTTTGTCATTTTCCGATTACCGACTTTATACTACCGTGTGACAAGGACGCGACAATTTTTTTATCAAGAAAAAAACAAAAGGTTGAATTTCATTTGTCGGAAAGTATTATTTTGAAATTTGAATCCTTCAATTTAGATTCAAGTTCAACAAACAATGGTCATCGAAGGATTAAGATACACATGACCATAGCAAATACCTATCAATATCTTTACCCAAAAAAAAACACCTATCAATCTTGTTTTATAATTCCATATAATAGTGAAATCATAATCTATAATGATGAAAATTTATTAAAACACTTCACAGTCATATATTAATATATATATATATTGATATTTATAGAATTACAGCATAATTAAACTTAAATTTTTCCTACAAAAAAATTGAATTGTTGACATACGAAACATATATATATTAACATTTCTTTGATATATTTCATCATATTATTCATATGTGCAATTATTCATCAAAGTCCTTCAAGTATAAGTTATGTGCATATATGTATCTTTGTGTATATGTGCATATGTATATGCATGAGTGTTACCTTGAAAACGTCTTCACTATAAGAGCCAGGAGAGATTTGAAGTGGAATGTAATCTCCTTCGTTGAAACCCCAAATCCTAGCGACGTTCATTCCTACGGCGGAGGCTTGCCGGAGCGCCGTCGTGACGGTGGCTCTTCCTCTAGACGCCTTATCAGCCGCAGTGGTCATCATCCAATAAGCGTTGAAGCCGTTTAAGTAAACTCGTTCTCCGTTCAATACGAACTGCGTGCCGTTTGTCCCGACGAAACCTACCTTTTCGGCGACGCAAATGTGGATGTTTCCGACGAGAAGCGGAAGAAGGAAAAAGAAAAACGGTAAGATGTTTAACATTGTGAAACTTTTGCCGACTAGAAAAAAGTGAGGATGACACAACACGAAATTTAAAGACATTTGTGTGTCTTTGTGTTATATATATACATTACAGGTGTCTTAGTGCCTACGCATTTGAAAATTATTTATTTTTGTCATTATATTGCCTAATAATTTGAAAATATATGTACACGCATCTGTGTATTAACGCGTGAAATATTTCTATGAAGTTTATTGTTTTTTCTAGGTTTATCAAAAAATCATTTTTTTAACTTGTATATATTTTTGGGTTAAGAAAACTATTACTTTTCAAAAAATTAATAGAATTTATTCAAAGAGAAAAAAGACATTGTATTTTGGGTTAAAAAAACGTGTTGTATTTTTTCATGTCTCCATTAAAATGGTGACACATTGTTAGGTTTAGTTTTTGTTGAATAATAACTTTTATGTTATTTGTAAGTGAAGGTTAAAGAAAACGATTGTGGCGATAATGTCATATTTTCCCAATAAAAAATGCATTACATATTAATCCATTTACCGAAGGAAGTACATATATCGGTTTTATAACACCGAATGATAGGAAATCGAAACATTATGATTTATGGTTGAATAATATGATACGAAACGATCACAGTAATTATTTGCTTTTGAATATAAAAGCATGACACGCATGTGGAGTGGAGCTATCGCCTATCATACTTAATTAAGCTACTATATTTTTTGGCTAATATATGTAATATTATTTTTTATTTCCTTAGGTCAAATGACTCAATTATGTAAGATGAATTATTAAACTTAAATTCCCAACAGAAATAATAAGTGGCATGGAGAAACTTCATATGGATTTTGTAAGCTCCAAAATTGATTCGAGAGATCAAAGACACTAATCAAATTCTCTTTCTGGGCCCATTATGTTTATACTTCAAAATGTGGATGGTGCACCACTTTTTATATACAGAACGATAAATGAGAAATTTGGTTCAATAACCATAAAAAAACTAAAATTTAAAAACTAACCAAAATCCCACTTTTTCTCTCTCTATCTCTCCCTATCTCTCTCTAAGCATTGGTTAGTTTCTTAATTTTTCATTTTGTTATGGTTATTTTGCAAATTCACCCATTTTATAAGACCACCTCCAATGGAGGCTCTAATCTTGAGTTTCTAAAGAAATAAAGCAAAAAAAAAAATCAAAAACAAACTAAAAGAGCAGAATCGGTTCTGAATAAGGGGACTTCAGAATTCATAAGAAACCCATACGTGTCTCGTTCTTATTGGTCATTATTTTTCAGAGAAAAGAAAGAAAAAAAACATCGGCTTCTCTCTTTCTCGCCTCGGCCTTCCTCTCTCTTTCTCCCTCTTTCCCTCGAGTGTGTCGATGGCGGAGAGAAACACCGATCAATCAAACCCTCGTCTCCTCGTTTCTTCCTTCTCTTCTTTCGCTTCCTCCTATCTCGTAATCTCCCTCTCAAACCGGACGATCCACGACTTGTTGCTGATTCACCATAAACAAGGCCCGTGAAGATGTGTGGGCTATCTGGGACGAAGCTAGTTCCGATTCAAATATTGCGGAATCAGCCGGAGGAATCGTCTACACAGTAGCGCCGGGAGAGTGCTCAAGAGGTAAAAGCTCTTCTCTAATTGTGGTTTGATAAATCGAAGAACATTCTGAAATTGGCTATGATGCTTGAATTGTTTATGATTGGGTTTTGATTTGTAGATGTGATATATTAGATTGGGAGCAAATCTGAAATTGCATGTGCAGCAACTGCTCGTATCACCCTCCAAGGTAACTAAGCTTATCTCTGCTTCCGTAATTGGGAATATTTGGCCAACACATATTGAGTGCAGTGGCTCGATTCGATTTCTCTTGGTGTGATGCAGATTATCACCAGGAGACGCTGGAGAAACTGAAAATTTCTGTGAAGAGCACTAAGAAGCTTTGTGCCGTACGTTCTCTTCTCTCTGGTTTTTCCCAGTTGGTTCTTTGGATTTGACATGCGTAATCATATGTATTAAGATGGTTTCTGGCTTATACAGGTTATGCTAGACACCGTGGGACCTGAGTTGCAAGTTATTAACAAGTCTGAGAAAGCTATTTCTCTTAAAGCCGATGGTCTTGTAACTTTGACTCCGAGTCAGGATCAAGAAGCCTACTCTGAAGTCTTTCCCATCAATTTCGATGGTCTAGCAAAGGTTCTATAAGATCCTCGTCGTATTGTTTTTGGAGGAATTGATATATATATATATATATAATTTGCTTTTGTCTATAGGCGTGTGATGGATGTTATTTTTTTATTTATGCAGGCTGTTAAGAAAGGAGACACTATCTTTATTCTACAATAATTATTCACTGGTAGTGAAACAACTTCAGTTTGGCGTGAGGTATGAAAAAGCTTGCATATGGAATTATACAGTGTTCTCTGTAATTCGATATTAAACTTTTAGATGTTTATGCTGTGAGAAGTTTAATCATTTGAACAAACCTTCAGGTTGATGATGTTAAAGGAGATGATGTCATTTGTGTGTCAAGGAATGCTGCTACTCTGGCTGGTCCATTGTTTACGTTGCATGCCTCTCAAGTTCAATTGATCTGCCAACCCTTACTTAGAAGGATAAGGAGGTTAGTGTTGCTTCGAATCTACACATCCGGAGTGAAGTCTTGCTCACTTTCTAATCAGATTGATTGTTGTCGTATTATTGGTATGCCATTTTCTGGAGCGAAGTGCTAAATTGAGACCCTAAAACTTGCAGGTGTTTTTGTTCCAAAAGGCTGCTCTGTACAAGTGTAACATGGTTGGAAAGCCATCCGTTCTCACTCGTGTTGTAGACAGTATGACAGACAATCTGAGGCTAACTCGTGCAAAGGCAACTGATGTTGCTAATGCTGTTTTAGATGGTATGTTTAGTCTCTCAAATATGTATTTTGTGCTGCTACTAATTTTTAGGAGGACAAACATATTTTAGAATCATAGTTTCTAGTTCTACTTATAATATTATAATTTTAAAAATAAAATATTTTTTTAATTCTTAAGAACTTCATATGGATTCTACCATTGGAGTCATCCATTTTAATTATTCTTAATAAGGTTCTTTAACTTCAAAATTTTCAAAATTTATGATTAAAATATTCTAAAGAACCCATAAGAGGTTCTATGCATTGGAGATGCTCTAACACATCAATAAAATAAAAATAAAAAACTGTCTGCCAAATAAAAAAATAGCTTGGTCTACATAACACCATGTCACCCATGTGAATTGTGATATGAGATCTAGCTTGGGCCTATTCTATTCCTAACTTTTATTTCTCAGAATCGGGCCCTTAAGAAAGCCTGTATATGTTGTGTGTGCTATTAAGAATTGAATGGGTCTTTTTAGAAATTTATGGCATGTATACATTTATTAACATGTGGAAAGAAAAAGAAAAAAAGAAATGCGGAAATGACTGAAAAAATTACATGACCATAGCACATTTAAAAATCTCAAATTTGAGACAGAAATTTGTGTCTCCATCTTTTCAACAATTTTGTAACAAATTCGTTGCAAAAATCAAATACGTCTCTCGTAACAAATTCGTTGCAACAATTTTATATTGTTAACTTTATTATTAATTATTTGGGGTAACGTTGGGTTCTTGTGTGACTTTTATCAAATGGATGGAGTCATGTGCCATAAGAACGAGGACGTACCTCTAGATATGCCATCATATTAGGGCCACTAATGATTAATTGCAAAACAGATATATAATGTTAAGTGACGTACACAAGAATTAGACTCATTTATATTACATTTTAAATAGTTGGAAGCTATTTGATAAAAATTATCTAGCAGAAATCAAACATTTTGAGCACATATGAAGAAAAGAGTATTTCAAGTTGGAATGATTATAGACTTGAGAAATATATTAGTAAATCATAATTGTGTTTTTGTTCAACAAATCATTACTGTTTTCATTAATGAATATTGGTATCAATGTTTTGTTTCTTGGTGGATAAGTCAGTACAGTACTGCCGCCGTACATGTGCCATGTAACCAAGTTGACGAATTAGATAATATTGTAGAATGTACGATTATGAATAAAATTAATTACGAAGACAGACTAGATATAAAGAAAACAATTTAAAACAACCAATTAACTTAATTTGTAGTTAATCATCAACTGTCCTCTAACAGTCTAACGTACCACGGCATTTACGAGTGAAAAGAGGAGAACTTATCAATCTATTTCAGACATTTTCTCCGCAAGTTAAGAAAATGCTAACTAATAAATCTTATATTTGCTGAAGACGAGAAAAAAAGGAGCAATTTATTAAATTAGAAACAAGCGCTATGTGCTTCTCACTATAAGTACTCGCTTCGTCGAAGCACTTTCTCCATCAACCTCCTCTTCGATCAGAAGACCTAATTATTAAGTCAACCCGAGCTAAAGAAAAAATGACGNATGAATTATTAAACTTAAATTCCCAACAGAAATAATAAGTGGCATGGAGAAACTTCATATGGATTTTGTAAGCTCCAAAATTGATTCGAGAGATCAAATACACTAATCAAATTCTCTTTCTGGGCCCATTATGTTTATACTTCAAAATGTGGATGGTGCACCACTTTTTATATACAGAACGATAAATAACACACCAATAAAATAAAAATAAAAAAACTGTCTTCCAAAAAAAAAATAGCTTGGTCTACAGGACACCATGTCACCCATGTGAATTGTGATATGAGATCTAGCTTGGGCCTATTCTGTTCTTAATCGGGCCCTTGAGAAAGCCTGTATATGTTGTGTATGCTATTAAGAATTGAATGGGTCTTTTTAAAAAAATTATGGCGTGTATACATCATTTATTAACATGTGAGAAGAAAAGAAAAAATGCGGAATGGGATGATAAAGTTGTTTAAAAAAAAAAAATTGACTGAAAAAATTACATAACCGTAAATTTCGTTATAAGTACCAATATAGCACATTAAAAATCTCAAATTTGAGACAGAAATTTGTGTCTCCATTTTTCAACAATTTTGTAACAAATTCTATGCAAAAATCAAATACGTCTCTCGTAGCAGATTCGTTGCAACAAATTTATATTGTTAACTTTATTATTAATTATTTGGGGTTGGGTTCATGTGTGACTTTTATCAAATGGATGGAGCCATGTGCCATAAGAACGAGGACGTACCTCTAGATATGCCATCATATCAGGGCCACTAATGATTAATTGCAAGACAGATATATCATGTTAAGTCATAAGTGACGTACATAAGAATTAGACTCATTTATATTACATTTTAAATAGTTGGAAGCTATTTGATAAAAATTATCTAGCAGAAATCAAACATTTTGAGCACAAATACAGAAAAGAGTATTTCAAGTTGGAATGATTATAGACTTAAGAAATATATTAGTAAATCATATAATTATGTTTTTGTTCAACAAATCATTACTGTTTTCATTAGTGAATATTGGAATCAATGTTTTGTTTCTTGGTGGATAAGTCAATACAGTACTGCCGCCGTACATGTGCCATGTAACCAAGTTGACGAATTAGATAATATTGTAGAATGTACGATTATGAATAAAATTAATTACGAAGACAGTCTAGATATAAAGAAAACAGTTTAAATAACCAATTAACTTAATTTGTAGTTAATCAACTGTCCTCTAACAGTCTAACGTACCACGACATTTACGAGTGAAAAGAGGAGAACTTATCAATCTATTTCAGACATTTTCTCCGCAAGTTAAGAAAATGCTAATACAGTTGCGTTGCGTATTAGCATTTTAACACAAAATCATACTATTGCTTACATAGTCGTTTTCCCGGGAATTTGATGCATTCAAGTCATAAAATGTTATAAAATTATATTAACTAATAGATATTATATGCTGACGACGAGAAAAAAAAGATCAATTTATTAAATTAGAAACAAGCTATGTGCTTCTCACTATAAGTACTCGCTTCGTCGAAGCACTTTCTCCATCAACCTCCTCTTCGATCAGAAGACCTAATTATTAAGTCAACCCGAGCTAAAGAAAAAATGACGAAGATTTTATGTTTTTCGATCGTTGTCATCATCTTCGTCCTCGCCATGAATACCAGCTCCGTTTCTGCAGGCTGGATGCAAGCTCATGCAACCTTCTATGGCGGCAGTGATGCTTCTGGTACAATGGGTAAGTAAAAAAAATTCGATCAATTCAGAGGGTTTCTTTCTTCCCTCCCAAGAAACCCTCAAAGTGCTGAGTTCTCTCTTGAGCAGTGAATATACAAATATTTCGGTTTCGTATTTTAATTATTCAGTTCAGTCTGAAATATTTGTCAACAAAATATAACCAATTTGTTTAGATTAGTTTTAGTGTAGTGAAATTTCAGTTAGGATCGGTTTAGTATTTTAATTATAGTTTGTTCTTTGTTCGGTTCGGTATAAGACAAAATTAACTAAAAAGACACAAAAATTTGAATCTAATTAGATAGTTCTCGTGACAACCAAAAAATAATTCATTAAATACACCTTAATTATAAAGTACATCTGAAAGAAAAAAAAAATTATATTCGGTTTCCGTTTGTGAAATGCAAACCGGGTCGGTATAGTCTGAACCTTCTACAGTATCCTTTTTTTACCCCGGTCCGAATTTCAGGCGGAGCGTGTGGTTACGGCAACCTCTACACCGATGGTTACGCGACAAACACGGCAGCGTTAAGCACCGCACTGTTCAACGACGGCAAATCTTGTGGCGGTTGTTACCAAATGGTCTGCGATGCGACCAAAGTGCCACAATGGTGTCTTAAAGGCAAATGGATAACAATCACAGCTACTAATTTCTGTCCTCCAAACTACGCTTTACCAAATGATAACGGAGGTTGGTGTAATCCTCCGAGACCTCATTTCGATATGGCTCAGCCTGCGTTTGAGACCATCGCCATTTACAGAGCCGGCATCGTCCCGGTTCTCTATAGAAGGTGAAACAAACTCTACTTTTAAGTTAACCCTCCGAGACCTCATTTCGGTATCGGTGGTCTGTGTGCTAACAAAAGTGTTTTTCCTTGGGGATGATTATTAATTATCCTGTAGGGTCGGATGTAGAAGAAGCGGAGGGATGAGATTCACGATGAACGGTCGAGATTACTTCGAGCTTGTCCTCATCTCAAACGTAGGAGGTGCAGGTGAGATTTCACAAGTGTCGATCAAGGGCTCTAAGAGCAACAAATGGGAGACGATGTCAAGAAACTGGGGAACTAATTGGCAAAGCCTTACTTACCTTAATGGACAAAGTCTCTCATTCAAAATCCAAACCAGTAATGGCAAAATCAAGACAGCACTCAACGTTGTTCCTTCGAATTGGCGGTTTGGTCAGAGTTTCAAGAGCAACTTAAACTTCTGAAAAAAAATCACACTTTTAACTATGGGCGTTGTAGATGAAAACTTGATTTCTTGAATGAAATGTTACAGAATTCTAATACAATGACGACATGACTCGGAATATCCAGAAAAAAAAGTGTTGAGCTTTTTCAAAATATCAAATTGTTACACGGTCAAGGAGTGATCAAGTCTTTCTTATCTCCGCATCACACGGTTACGCTCTCTCTTGCGAAATCGTTCCAGCATGATTTGATCAGTTGCAGCTTGTCTGCTTTTCCCTGAATCGGCAGCACCATTGTTACTACTTGACGGTTTAGCTCCTTGGCCATCAGCTTGAGGGCCTCTATCTTTGTATAGCTCAGGATGTTCTGCGTGTTCAAAGTTAATATTGATCAATACAATAATAATCCACACATAACACCTAACAACTAAACAAGCAAAAGCGAAAAGAGAGAAAGGATTCAAAAAGCAAAACCTCTTCTAAGCTTTTCAGCATAATCTTTCCCGCGTTGGAAATAATCCGCACTATAACTAGACGGAATGTTAAACTCTGATTTTGGCCGACCCATAAACCTCTTCTCTTGCAGAAGCTTCTTGGCAGCTTCAGTTTCCTCAATGTTCTTCAGCTTGTATCTAATCATTCCAACAAACAAAATAAACACCATTAAATCTTTAACATACACAACACTTAAAAATCTTTAGTCTACGGAAAAAACTATTCATACTCGATTGGGAGTTGGACTTCTGCTATTCCGGTAGTCCACTGTGTTGAGCTCTCTTCCGAGCTACGCTTCTTAACCTGAGACAGTTTGAAAAGTTATCAAGGTGGAAATTCTTATCATACTTGGAAACTTTAAACAATAATAAATTGTTCCAAAAACAAAACCTACTTTAAGATGATCAGGTATCATATATAACTCATCTTCCACTCGCTTCAATTCGTTCTCAACCTCTTCTGCATCATCAAGATTTTTCCCCCTTTTCTTCGCCAATTCTTGTTCAATGTACTTAACCCTAAGAGGAACACAATCAGTAATGCTTACAAAGAAACCTCACTAACTAGCTCAGTCTGTTTTCTCTAAATTACTTGGATTGAGGGCAGAAAACATAGTAAAAGAGATTCTCTTACATATTGGGATCTTCAATTAAAACAGCAGTCTCTTGAGCAAAAGTATCCTGCAACACAAGCTCCTCTTTCTCTCCTTCAGCTTCGGTCTTCTCCACTGCTTTCACTTTTCCCGTGCTATTTTGCGCCGTAGACAAAGCTGAGATCCCTAATTTTCTCTCTCTCTGCTTCTGCAAAAACTTCACTTCTTCCAACGCCAATCTGCAAATCACTTCCCATTAGACAAAATACCGATCCTTTTGAACAAACCATCAAAATTAATTGAAGTAAAAATCCACGAATTCGTCAAGAAAGGCATAAAGGGGAGTTTTTTTTTTTTCTTTTCTTTTTTTGAGAAAACCCTAAAAGCTGTGGGTTTTTCAAATTTGGACGGACCTTCGCTTCTCTTCTTCATCTGAAATTTCGGCTTTACTTTGATCATCTTCTTCTTCCTCTTCGAAATTACGTTTCCTGAAATTCCTCTTCGGCGGCATCGCAGGAATTATTCGCTTTGACAAAAGCTTCCAAGAGCTGCTGCTAATCGGACTTTAAGATTTCTCTCTTCTACTTTCGGCTTTTTTAGATTTGATCCGATTTCACTCTGTAAAACAAAACTCCTCCGTCGGCTAAAATCACCACTCAAAACGCATCGTTTTAACTTGGGCCTTGTGATGTAAGCCCGTTAAACATTTTTTCTTCTTAGGCCCACGTTAGGTTTTTATGGTCCAACTATCATATTTGTGTCTTCTTTTTTCTTCTCAAACAACATTTGAAGGGACATACCAGGCAGCTTCGTATGTAAAAAGGTAATTGACGGCCCGAGTGCATCAAAGGCATGGGAGAGTCAATAGGTTTTCTGGAAGTATTCAAGGCATATTACATGATCCTAAGCAACCAATTTCGGATTTACAGAAGATATTTTATTTTATTAGTTTTATCTAAACATAGGATACATAATAATAATTTTTTAAAAAAAAATACAGTAGTGTTAATGAAAAACCTTTCTAGGTTTCTCATCATGAACAGATCATACCATCATTTTATAGTTTTTGAACATTTTAAATTATTTTTTCTTCGTAGCAAGCCTTTCCTTAATCTTATCAACCATCTTAGATCCCACCTGAAAAGTCTTTGTCAACACATCTTCCGGCAAAGCAGGCTCCGCCGCAAAAAGCGCGGCCGCAACAGAAACCGTCCCCGGCAACTGACTATTAAACGCCGCCAAAACCGACGCCGGAGATTTTCCATTATTCTTCTGAAAATGTACGAGCCCTCTTGGAAAAACGAAGACTTCACCAATCTTAATGGTTTTAGAGAAAAGCTTATTCGCCGTCGTGATAAACCCAACTTCGAGCTCTCCTTCGAGGACGTAGACAACTTCGGTGGCGCGTGGGTGAGTGTGAGGTGGGTTTAAACCACCCGGCGCATAGTCTATACGCGCTAAGGAGACGGATAGAGTGTTGAGGCTTGGGATCTTCTCCACATTGGCTCCCGTCACGGCGGAGCCCGTCGTTGAGTTTATGACGGCGGGTTTTGAGATTCCGGCGAAGAATAAGTCGGACGACGTGATGTTTGACGTTTCCTTGCATGGAAATCCGTTCAACTTGGTTCCTGCGAGGCGCAGTCTGATATAAATATATATTGGAGTTGATTTATATATCACATTCATCAAATCCCTAATTTCAATATATTGTTATTAAACTATATATGTAGTGGACTTACGACCTTACTAGTTCTTACAATGTTTAACTTTATTTTGATTTGAAATTTATTGTCTATTTATAAAATTAACTTTCTTTTTTCTAAACTATACGACATGAAATTTCTGTTACTTTTAATTTTTGTTGGGGATATCGAAGAAAGATCAAAGAGATTTCGACAGATTTCAAAAAGATGATCGATCATGGAAGAGTTATTTAAAACATTCGTTATGATAAAGTAATTTTCTTAATACAAGTAATATTTTACCATGAGATTTATCAGCAACGCATAGATCTTGAAGAGCATCGGGATCGTATGCACGAGTCGAAGCGATAATGCAAGATAACAAGATGGTAATGAAAGTTTTTGGATTTATCATGGCTCAAAATATTAAGAAATTATATTATTCTTGTTTAATTTTGAAAAACGAAGGTCGAGGTTCTTGATAAAATGGGATATAGCTGGGTTTTTGTTTTGATACTTATAGAACTTAGACCAGTATTGTTGGTCGACAAGTCATTTCGATTGAGAAAAACCAAATATTTCATTTGTCTTTACCAAACTTAGAAATGTACGTCAAAGCTAAGTAGGTAGAACTGTAGCTTTCTGACATGTCTTTCACTACAACCAAATCTTATTTTAAATGACACGATAATATTCGGTAAAAAGAAAAATATATATCTACGTAGAACTAATATTTTTATTTGAATTTGTAGAAGTGTAAGAACGTTTGTGAAGTCAGTGTTTCCTGGTTTATTTTGTGTAACATTAACCTGACTTCAACAGACTTTTATTGGGTTTCTCGTTTTAAACTCGGTTTAACCAAACAAAAAACTAGGATCCAAATTCTGAAGATAAGTATTAGGCAAATAAATTTGCTGTCTGTTATATTATTATCAAATTCAAAAGTATTTCTTGTAGTTTTATTATAAATGATTATCGATCGAATTCAATTATCCATATGATTATCATAGGTAAATTTTATTTTATATGAAGATATAGATAAAAGATAGAAGAATAAATATGAAATTTTAAGGCTTTTACAAAGATGTCTCAACATACTTTACACAAGACCAGATAATGAAAAAATAGTTAGAAATTTTTATACACCTTTTAACTTAAATAAAATTATAACTTTACAAAAACCACACAAAAATAACAGTATATAATTAACAAAAATGCACATGATTTTTGGTAAACCATTGGTCAACTCCACATCCAAATAAATCCCATTGGGCATATTGTCATATTTTCGAATTTCTGTTTTTTTTCTAATCAACGAACATTTCATACAAACTTCTCTCTAGCAACTTACATATCATAGTCTTCCTCCCATCGTATGGGAAGAAAAATCCAGGAAACTTGGGAAACAAGGAACTAAACCACAAAGACATTGAGGAGAAGAAGCTGGTGATGCTGTTGTAAGAAAGAGAGACTGATTAGATGAGTGTGGGAATGAAAGATTACTAAACGGTGGCAACGGCCAATTTGACGCCGGGATGAACGGTGACGACGTCGTTTGATTCGCCTGATTTAGGCCGTGAGCCATAGCCATCACCTTCAACAGGTGATTATGCATTCCGAAGTTTAATGTCGCCTGAGGAATATAAGGATTCATTCCCATTATTGACATCAGCTGAAATGACAACATTATTCTTACAAGTTAGTTTCTGAATATATAAAATACTCGCTATTATATACATCATGGTCAAACGAATGAAAGGTGCGTTAGTAGAGCAGTGACGCAATGATTAGGGTATAAACTAATGATTAGGGTATAAACTTTTAAATGGCACTTAAAAACAAATCCAAGCAGATTAATTGGCAAACAAATATTAGCAGCGCTATATATATTATATATAATGTATATCTATATAAAAACAAAGCAACAACAATTAATCATAAATATATATCTTAATTATTCCCTAGTTCTCTATAGCATTTTTTTTTGTAGTATCAGAATTGATGGTCTATTTTAATTATTACTACACTTAGTCTTATTAGAGAAATGCTCTAAACGTAAGTAACTTAAAACGCTTTTTTATTTATTAATAATACACTTCTTTTAAATTATTTTCAGTTTACTTTTGAACATAAAATATGTTATAGGCAAACACAATATATGTGATATAAAGATGCTAAACACCATCTACGTACGGTTAATTTAAATATGAACATGTAGATCGTTAAAACGTTTAATTGACCGTCAATATACAGGCAATCTAACTATATACAACTCCAGTTTTTTCAAGTGATAAACACCAATAAGTAGCTATATTTGTTTCATCAATTAAAAACCACACCAAAAACAAATTATAAATCTCATAAATTGGACCGATCAAGATCAAATTACAAGCTCAAATCGTACAATAGCAAGCCTCAACAATCCTTTTTTGTTGTTAAGCAAAAAAAAAAAAAAACAATCGTCTTTTTGACACCCGATTCTCATAACCACCAAACTATATATATATATATATATTAGTCATACATAGATATACGGAATAAAGTTAAAATATAGACCTGGAGTTGAAGTTGAAGATTTTTCATATACTCAATGGCCTTATCGAGAACCGAAACCTTGTCCGTCTGAGAAAAAAAACACACACACACCGCCGGTTATTAGAAACGGAAACTTAAGGCAAGGTTCCTTGAAATATATGGAACTATATACACACATAGTACATAGTATATTTATATATTATATATATATAGAGAGAGAGTGATATATGAAAAATATACAAACCTTGTGACAATTAGGTACAAGCTGCTGTAGCGTACGCATCTTGTTACTCATCATCTCGTCTCTTCTTGTTCTTCTTCTCTTGGTACCTTTTCTTGTCACTGAAGGAACAACTCTTGTAAACCCGTCAGATTCATCCTAAGAAATATTGATAGAGAAACACGAGATTAAAACAAAAAAGGGTCAAAATTATTATATGACACACAAGGGAACAAAGAAACAGGTCTACTATATATATCGACTTACATCACTGAAGATCTGGATACGACGCCGTTTTGGCTTCTGACGTTTGTTTCTCAAATAACATCGATTATCTGAACTTTCTGAGTAATCTTTAGAGAGATGATGACCACCAGTTTCAGAATGTTCATCAGGGACAACCAACGTCAAATCTTTCTTCGAGTTTTCTTCTTCTGTATGAATCTCCGGAACAATTTGAACATGAATATCCGTTTGCTCATGATCAAAGTAGTCGTAGCTCCATTTCAAGCCGTTGATTAGACGATCTTCATCACTTCTTGCTCTTTCTGATATACCCTGATCTTTCACAGCAAGTGATCCGGCATCGTTTCTCCATCCCAGTTCCTCCATGAAATCTTGATTATTCAACCTGATTATTAGGGTTTACGAGATTAATAAAAAAGAAAAGGATAACTGGAATCATAAGACAAAAAAAAAACCTAAACTCTGAAATCTGCCTTTTAATTATACGTACATGTTAATTAACCAAAGAGAGAGATATCGGATCCGATAAAATATTTATTCGGGGGCTTTGAGATTTGTCCGAGAAAATGGAATCCCATTCATTTTTATAATAAGGAAACGATCGGAGCCGGATGGTACAGTTGTCAGCCACTTCAGTGATTCATTGGTTTTTCGCCACGTTTCGTACTATGGATGGTTCTTTTCTTTTCTTAAGATGATTATTTGTTTTTTTATTTTAACGTACACCGACAATAATAAAACCACATTCGGACTAGATAATACTTTTTTTTTTTTTTTGCGAAAGGGTTTGGACTAGATAATACATAACGGCACGAGGTTAAACACATATTAATGTCATTTGAGTTAAATTAGCGCTTTAATTTTTGAACATAATATTTTGGATTACACAAAAAAATAAAATTTCAAATAGTATGTTTTTTGTTTCGCAATTTACTTTTTAACATCTAATATTTAATTTGTCTATTGTTAAAATTTAAAAATGCAAAATAAAACATAGTTTAAATAATTAAAACGACACTTACATTTAAATGGAAAACAACATCTCTAATAACACTACTAGGACTTTTTTCTTATGGCTCTCTGTTTATATTTATTAAAACTTACGGATACTTGGTATTAGAGTTAACTAAATTAAAATAATAATGAAATCTAAAAAATCTACCCATGCAAGTATACAACAACATAAATATATGCATGCATATATAGATATACAATACATACTGTGCACAGTGCATTCGTATATCAACTTTAAAGCAAACTTCGTTATAAAAAAAATTCAGAATCTGAATTTCAGACGATATATGTCGATCAAAAATACACACGCATACATATAGATTCTTTTTCTTTATATATTAAGATTTGAGTGATAACTTGGTTTATTTTTCTCCACCAAGAACTGTGATGCACAACGGGTAGGACCATTTTTATCCTTTTAATTGATTTTTTTAATCTTATTTTAATTGATATTTCCCGTAATCATTATCCTTTATCCTTGAATAGTCGTCGTTATACTTTATCTTTGTATTAAAAATTTAAATATCAGATGTCCAATCGTCTTTAAGTATAGCAAAAAAGTTGATCGCTTGTGGATATGATCTGAAACAGTCGACCAACGACCACCACATTTTTCCTGTGTAATCCATAAAAAAAAAAAAATCGGTTTCATCATTAACAGACCGTTAATAAGTGATAAGTTGACAAGATAAAAATTGTAGAGATAATTTTTGTTTGTTTACACGAAAAAGTCACCAAATTAATTAAAGTCTCCGGTAATTTAGGTGCTAAAGCGGTCCCTAAAAAAGCTCGGGCTCAACACTATTAGTCACAAAATGTAATAAAATAATTATTTCTAACTTAATAGTTAATACATTGAAAATATGTATTATGGATCTGTTATTCTGTTATATCCTCTGTTGAGTCTTTGTGGGTGTTTATGATATTTTCGTATTATGAAAAAGGTTCACGATGATTCAATTTGAGATAATAGTCCTTAGCGCACTTTTTTCGCCCTACACTAATGTTCGATTATTTCAGCTGATAATACATTTTATAACTAGTGTATTTTATAGAGGTTTCTGAAAAGAAAAGAAAAAATGATTTAGGGTTTTATCCAAAATCCCACGTGGGTTGTGGGCCCTAGGCCTATACTATAACGAATCAGATTTTTGTTTTCTGTAACCCCACGACACATTTATTGGAATTTTAGCGACATGTCACCATCACCCATACACCGAGCAGGTGCGATGGTCCACATTATATCTTTAATACGACAAAAAAAAACTCCAATAATTACAAAATATTTTCTCTTAACGAAAATCAGAATAAATTACGCTTTAACCTGGTTAGTCAATGTTGTTAGTATAACAAACCAACAAGAGAACACATTTTTATTTCGGGGAATTAGTGAGTGAATTATTAAAGCAAAGAGACTATTACTTGTTTGAAAGAATGTTATAACTTAACTTTTTCTGTTCCTCGCGTTGAATCAAATGGGCCTGAAAATCCTAAAGAGGGGAAGAAAATGCGTGTCGTTCACGTGATGCCTCGTGATGGACATGCTTCTATGTCTGACACTCAGTGCTTTTCGTTTTGTTGGTGTCTTAGCGATCGACGAAGCAAAACCTCAGCCACTCCAGGTTTCCATCTCACAAACGACAACGACCTTTCGGAATATACGTTCCAATCTACACTTACCCAGTTCAAATAATTGATGATGGAAAAAAGATTTGCATCATCATTACTTCTATATAATTTTTTTTTTTGTTAAATAGATTTTATTCCATCATTTTTTTTTGGAACTAAAACAAGAAGTACTAGTGTTGACAAAAAAAATAGAAAAAGAAATACTAGTTTTGTATATATGAGGTTTTTAATAAAAAAAAACCCCTCAAATAAAAATAAATTAAAGATAAATCACTCAAAAATAATATTAATATATAAACTTCTCAAAAATAAGTCCATTAATAAAAATATTTTTTCGTTTATAGTACCGTTAAGACAGCTATTTTGTAAAAAAAAAAAATCACTTAAGTAAAAATGGATTGAAAATAAAAAAATGACATAAATAATTTTAGAATAATTTAATAGCTTTTTTCATTAAGACACATATACTTGAGAAGCTTTTACATTAACTTTATAGTTAAAAAGTTTATGTTCGATTTATATTAAAAACCCCTTTTGTGTATGTAATGGAAGTATTGAACCAATGGTTGACATTGTACACTAATTTCAACACACACAGCCCATCATCCCTTTTTTCAAAGTGGTCAGGTATATTTTTTTTTGGAAAAAAATAACAACTAGATGAATATAAAGACATGTATCGTGTTAAACTGAAACGTATATAACTTATTTCTTTCGTATCGTTGTTTTCTGTTAATCATGTATGTAACTGTACATTTTTTGGTCAGCTCCCAAAAAAGTTTCCCGAAATATTTGGGCTTTTAGGTCGGCCCAAATAATGCAATCAACACAAATACCGATTTGATGTGCGGCCCAATTGTGAGAACGGAAGCACGAAAGATGCTTCCATTTGAAAGCCTCTGGATCCCAAGGAAGGTTACCGTATGAGTAAATCTTACTGGTGAATCAGCAGAGATCAGAGATAGAGTTGACAAAATTGAGAAAAGACTTTTCTTCCTCTCCTTTTTGCGGCGATCGCCATGGAAATATCTCTCAATCGTCCGGCGGCGACGCAGCCATTTCTATCGTCATTCTCAAAGCCAAATCCTCGGTTTCGTGCATACAAGCCTCTTAAGCTCTGTTGTTCTGTAGCCGGTGGATCGGTCGTCGGCTCTTCTAGAATCGAAGGTGGAGGTACTACCGTCACGGCGGATTGCGTGATCGTCGGTGGTGGAATTAGCGGTCTGTGCATCGCGCAGGCTCTTGCCACGAAGCACCCATACGCTGCGCCGAATGTGATCGTGACGGAGGCGAAGGATCGTGTCGGAGGCAATATTATCACACGCGAGGAAAAAGGTTTTCTATGGGAAGAAGGTCCTAATAGTTTTCAGCCATCTGATCCTATGCTCACTATGGTGGTACGGTTCTCGATCCGTTAGTTTTCTCGTGGTTTCGTATTCGCTTGATAGTTCATTTGTAAAAAAAAAAAAATGCAATTACATGTTCTTCGCAAAGCGTTTAGATTTGATTTTTGAAAGCAGAGCAATAGTTTTAGTTTAGTATTTTACAGTTCTCTAGAAGAGTTTTGGTAGAATGCTATGTGTTTGGTTTAGTGGATTTAGCCTTCTCGTTGTGTGGTCAAATGCAGGTAGATAGTGGTTTGAAGGATGAGTTAGTCTTGGGAGATCCTAATGCTCCGAGGTTTGTGTTTTGGAATGGGAAATTGAGTCCGGTTCCGTCAAAGCCAACCGACTTGCCCTTCTTTGACTTGATGAGCATTGGAGGGAAGATTAGGGCTGGGCTTGGTGCTATTGGCATTCGACCACCACCTCCAGTTTGTACTCTTACCACAACATCTGCTGCAAAGTTATGTGTTTTACTTTCTTCTTTATGCGGTCAGAATTTGCTTAGAGTTTGGCAAAGGTGACAGGGTCGTGAGGAATCTGTGGAAGAGTTTGTAAGGCGTAACCTTGGTGATGAGGTTTTTGAGCGCTTAATTGAACCATTTTGTTCAGGTAGTGTTATTAACAGGAGTTGCTTTGAATCTTGAATACGTAGCAGCCTTCTTTTGTTTATAACATGGTGTTCACAAATCCAGGTGTTTATGCGGGAGATCCTTCGAAACTAAGTATGAAAGCAGCTTTTGGGAAGGTCTGGAGACTAGAGGAGAATGGTGGCAGCATTATAGGTGGTGTTTTTAAAGCAATTCAAGATAGAAGTAAAGCTCCCAAGACAACCCGAGACCCGTGAGTAACACGAACCGTTCCATGAGTGCTTTCTTTCTCTTTACATACTCTTGTAAAACATCTCAACATGATACTGCAGGCGCCTGCCAAAGCCAAAGGGCCAAACAGTTGGTTCTTTCAGAAAAGGACTCACAATGCTGCCAGAGGCAATCTCTTCTAGGTATAGTATTATATCAAATGTTGGTAAATGAATCTGTGCTACTTTTTCTCTCTCACACGTTTTGAAGAGAACAATGCAGAATTTTGTTGACTCTTTATTATGTTGTTTTCGATTTGGCAGGTTGGGTAACAAGGTGAAAGTTTCTTGGAAGCTCTCTTGTATCACTAAGCTGACCAGCGGAGAATATAGCTTAACTTATGAAACTCCAGATGGGATAGTCTCTGTACAGAGCAAAAGTGTAGTGATGACTGTGCCTTCTCATGTTGCTAGTAGTCTCTTGCGCCCTCTTTCTGTAAGTTTCTTGTCCTGTCAAATCAATTGTGTGCAGATTCGAGTAGATGCTTGTGGCTTCTGATTTTCATTCCCAAAATTCCCTGCGTGGTTGAATATGTACGCTTAAACTACTAAACCTTAAATAAATCCACAAATAGAAGAGTTAGTTGAGTATACTGGTTTAAACTTTGATGACAAAGTTGCTGAAGCTATGGTCTATTTCAAGGATTCTGCAGCTGAAGCGCTTTCAAAACTCTACTATCCGCCAGTTGCAGCAGTATCTATCTCATACCCAAAAGAAGCAATTCGAAACGAATGCTTAATAGATGGTGAACTAAAAGGGTTCGGCCAATTGCATCCACGCACACAAAGAGTGGAAACTCTTGGTAAATCTGAATTTCTCTATATATATATTTTTTTCCTATGCTAAAAGACTAAAAGTAATGGCATTGTTCATATCATATCGTCTACGCATCTATGCAGGAACAATATACAGTTCATCACTCTTTCCTAACCGAGCACCACCTGGAAGATTGTTGCTATTGAACTACATCGGTGGTGCTACTAACACTGGGATCTTATCTATGGTACTAATAAACATGTTTCTTGAGATGTAAAATTTGCAATTTTAAGACAAACATGATCTCAACGGTCACAGCTTTTGGTCTGCTGCAGTCAGAAGGTGAGTTAGTGGAAGCAGTGGATAGAGATTTAAGGAAGATGCTGGTAAAGCCAAGTTCGATTGATCCACTTGTGCTTGGAGTAAGAGTATGGCCTCAAGCCATTCCTCAGTTTCTGATAGGTCACATTGATCTGGTAGATGCAGCGAAAGAGTCTCTTTCGTCGTCTGGTCACGAAGGGATATTTTTGGGTGGTAATTACGTTGCTGGTGTAGCATTGGGTCGGTGTGTGGAAGGCGCTTACGAAACTGCAACCCAAGTCAACAATTTCATGTCGAGGTACGCTTACAAGTAAAGTAAAAACAAAATCAATTTGACTTTAACAACACTCTGTGAAGGTTTCAAGTCTCTTATTGAGTACTTATATGTATTACTACAATTTGTGGCCAAAGCGCAAAAAAATATTACAGAAAGGCGTGAAAGAGAGAGAGAGAGATAGAGAAAAGCCTAGAACAAATTGATCATAACTCTTGAATCTTGAGGATCTTCGTGAAGAGGTGAGATCTTGATAGTGTCGAGTGTTGTGGGTCTTGGAGATTTCTGTTGCGTGTAACGGGAAGAAGATGAAGATGATGATGCTGTGAGAAGCATGGAGGAGGAAGAAGAAGAAGGGAATTCGAGGTTTGTAGGGTGGAGGATTTGTGTGAGTAGAAGCACAATTGACGCCATTGATGATTATCCAACTTTGAAGAAGCTTCTCTGTGTTTTTAGGGTTTTTGGTTTGGGATTTAATTTCCCAGTGTGATTTCTAATCTTTTATATATAGAGAGAAAAAGTGGACCCACTGGTATAATCTAACGACCGTGGTTTTGTCAAGGGATGCGGTTTGTTTTAAAATCCAACGGACGAGAGAAACCAGTGGGACTCTTAAATCTTTGGGTAGCAAAGTGGTTTTGGTGCTGACTTTTTTGCTCACATTTATATCTCGCCCCAAAAACTAGCTGTTCCACCTGGCGTTGGAATCTTCCTTCTCCTCGGTTTAATTTTAAGAACCATCATGATAAAAAAAAAATATACATATCTAAATATTAGTTTTTATTAATATTAAATATTGCATTTCTTATTAGAAAGCAGATCATATCGCATTTTAGCAAAAATAGAAGCAGATTAAATTACAACAAGAATTTGAAAAACTTATGAAATTGATGATAAATTTTAAAAAATTCAATAGACATACATAAAGAAATACATGAATATGATAGTTAAAAAAAACAGTGGTTGTGTGTTGGAAAAGAGTTGGTAGGTTTTAGATAATTTTATTTTTAGTTTCCATGGGAATAACTTTCTCTATCAATAAATTTTGTAGGTAATGGTTGGCAATCAAAACCACATCACATTAAATTGAACAAAAAAAGAAGAAGTATTATTGAATCAAATCACTCCATGTGGGGGGGGGGGGGTAAATTTGTTGACTTTAATTTATTGAAACTTTGAAAGTAAGATTTGGGTCAACCAAATTATGTTTTTTAAGCGAAGGGCCTCTGCTTTTCACAGTCCAAATTAGGCCCAGTTCCTACATTGAACAGCCCAGCATATCTCTTAAAATATCCGATCCGGTCATTGACCCGCCCGTCGCCAGCAATCCCACACTCTAAACCGCCGTTTATAATGTTTGTGGTTAATCCGAAACCGCCGGTCCGGTTAGCCGCCAAATCCGCCTCCGTAGGTCGGTATTTTCCAATCATGACGTCATGACACGACGGTTTGGGACTCTGCTCCGTCATCCAAAACCAAAGTGCAGTTTGGAAAGCTATCAATGAATTATTCGCCACTATTTCTGGATTCTTTAAACCGTCAAATCCTAGAGCTCGACCAGCCGGTCCGTAGTTGTAGTTCCTTTCATCCATAAAAAAAAAAAAAAATTAGAAACGATTTTCGAAAAAAAAAACAGAGCTAAAATACAAAATCGTCTATTTTCTCAAGAGTCAACTTGTCATATGCTAGTATTATTTATCCTAGTGTTTTTACTTTTAAATGAACTCATAACTTAAGATAATTTTTAAAAATATAAACATACCATGAGAGTTGAATTGGACCTCTTCCTTGGTAAGTCTTGTTAGAGAAACAAGGCCAATCCTTATTAGAAGAATCGCAATAGTTGCTCTGTGGGTTCACTTCTTCTTTAAAACATAATCCCCAAGCGTACGGTCCATCCGGCGCCGTTGCCCACCCTCCGGTCGTCTCGTGTGAAATCTGAGCCAAAAACGCGGCCACTTCGCGGCGCTGCGTCTCTGGGGATCCGACGCTCCCGAATCTAGGAAACCGCCTCGTTGCCTCCACAAAAGATTCGTAAGTGTAGAAACCATTTGCGGGACAAGCGGTGTTGTCCTTGTGGATGAAGATTGAGTTGTAGAGCGATCGTGGTACCAAGCGTGCGATTGTGGTGGCCTCGGTTTGGTTGGAAGACAGTATTGAGAAGATTGAGAGGAAAAAGCAAAAGAGAAGAGAAGAGTGTTGAGCCATTTTATTGGAAGGATCTTGGTGTTTTTGTGTAAGAGAGGAACGAGATTTTCGTTCGTTATATAGGTGTAAAAATGGTCAACGCGTTCACTTTGACTTTAACGGTAGACTTTATAGTTTTCACTGCTTTGGAGGTTCGTTTATACACACATTCATTTATATAACATACTTCTTTTTTTGTGTGTTAAAGTTCATTTATATAACATAATCATGCGTGTTTCACGTTAAGACTTAAGTGACACTAGTTTTCACATAACTCGCAAATACTAAAAATATCAAAACAACAACAAAAGCAAAAATTATTTATTGTTAGAAAACAAATATTGATTAATTCTGCACTGAAATATAAGGGAACCATTAATTAAATAGATGGAATAATATTTTTGACTAGAGCATGAAGGGTGAAACGGAGAGTATATAACAAAACAAACTTACTTATCAATAGAATCATTGAATGATCAATGATATATTGATATGGATAGTAGTGTGTATTACATTATAATGACAATTATAAAATACGATTAATCATTGTTGATGACGATTTTTTATTCGGTCAACGATGCAATATTAAAAAAGAAACAGGAAGACCCATTCTTGCTTCGAAAAAACTTCTTTTTTTTCTGGATGAATAAATTGTCAAAGATTGGTTTTTTTTTTATAAAGTGTAGAAAGTAAACAAAAGCTTCTCGTTCGGCGGCTAACTAATTGATAAAATATCATTAAAAAGAAACAACTACTTAACAAAATTTATATATTTGATTACATGTAATAGAATGTAATAGTCTTTTGTCGATTATTCAATTTGTACGGGGTGTATTGGATTATGAATTTTAGAAGATTTGGTGGTTCTTTTAAAATCACTTGTTATTGAACTAATGATTTCTTAATGTCTTACCAAATCGTATGTTATTTAATCAAAAAATTATAAAAAGCAAATCAAATCCCCTGTTATTAAAAATATTTTAAGTAGTGAATTTTAAAGGATTCTGAGTGATTTTAAATGGTTTTGGTGGAGTTTGTTAGTTAAAAATACAAAAAACCAAATCTCATAGTTTTAGGTGAGATTTCATAGAATTTAATAACAAATCATAAGAAATTTCCTAATTCAACCAAAATTTCATAGTTTTATCAGACCATTCATCCTCATCACTTCTCTGATAAACTACACGCCGTTTTATAATAAACTACAAGCCGTTTTAAACTACATTTAAAGTTATGTCCTTAAACCCAGACACTCCCGTCCTCGATAGGTTAGAAACGAAAGGGATTTTGATCGATTCTTAGGGTTTAACTGTAAACAACAACAAACAAAAAATGAATTTCCGTAATCTGATAGCTTCCGGTTCTCGCCTCGGGAAGAGGTTCTGCGCGACGGTCTTTTCTCCGGCGTCGTCTGGCGTCGAAGCCTCTGTTTCTTCTCCGGCGGCGTTGGCGGATGGCGTCGGAGCTTCTGTTTCTGCTCCGACGGCGGCGTCAAGGCAGCGAGAGATTTACAAGGAACTGTCGAAGCTTAGTGTGACGGGAGGGACAGTGGCACAGACGTTGAATCAGTTCATCATGGAGGGTATTACGGTCAGAAAAGAAGATCTCTTTCGATGCGCTAAGGACCTTCGCAAATTCCGCCGGCATCAACACGCCCTTGAGGTCTGTTTCTGTTTCCCCTTTCCCATTTTCGCATCCCTTTAAGCAATTACGTTTTTGATTCCAACATTGAAACCGGAGTGATTCCGTCATCTATGGACAATTAATCGAAAAGGGCTGGTGATAGATTCAAAGTTCACTGTCAAAAAGTTTTGTGATTTCACTAGCTCTAGGGTTTAATTGGAGTTATACTCGTTATTGAATGCCATTTCTGTCTGTCAATGAAATTTCAGATCTTTGATTGGATGGAGAAGAGGAAATGGTCATTTTCAGTCTCCGATCATGCAATTCGTTTGGACCTAATTGCAAAGACGAAAGGCTTAGAAGCGGCTGAAAACTACTTTAGCAACTTAGATCCTTGTGCAAAGAATCACCAGTCGACTTATGGGGCGCTCATGAACTGTTACTGTGTGGAGCTCAAGGAAGAGAAAGCAAAGGCTCATTTTGAGAAAATGGATGAGCTCAAGTTTGTTAACAATTCGTTACCTTTTAACAACATGATGTCAATGTACATGCGGTTGGGTCAACCCGAGAAGGTACCTGTGCTTGTTGATGCGATGAAGCAGAGGGAGGTCTCTCCTTGTGGCATCAGTTACTCTATCTGGATGCAGAGCTGTGGAAGCTTAAACGACTTAGACGGATTAGACAAGGTTATAGATGAAATGGGCAAAGACAGTGAAGCTAAAACCACTTGGAATACTTTCTCTAGCCTGGCAGCAATCTACACCAAAGCTGGTCTTTACGAGAAAGCTGAATCTGCGCTGAAATCTATGGAGGAGAAGATGAACCCTAACAACCGCGATGCCCACCATTTTCTCATTAGCTTGTACGCTGGAATCTCGAAAGCTTCTGAGGTTAATCGAGTTTGGGAATCGCTGAAGAAGGCTCGTCCTGAGGTCAACAATATGAGCTATCTTGTCATGTTACAGGCGTTGAGTAAACTCGGCGACATAGATGGGATCAAGAAGATTTTCACAGAATGGGAATCGAAATGCTGGGCTTACGATATGAGACTGGCTAACATCGCGATTAACACGTATCTAAAAGGAGATATGTATCAAGAAGCGGAGAAGATTCTCGACGGTGCCATGAAAAAATGTAAAGGACCTTTCTCCAAATCGCGGCAGCTTCTGATGATCCATCTGTTGGAGAACGGTAAAGCGGATTCAGCTATGAAGCATTTAGAAGCAGCGGTTTCTGATTCCGCAGAGAACAAAGATGACTGGAGCTGGAGCTCAGAGCTAGGCAGCTTGTTTTTCCTTCACTTTGAGAAAGCTAAAGATGTTGATGGAGCAGAAGAATTCTGCAAGATCTTGTCGAATTGGAGACCTCTCGACTCCGAAACTGTCACCTTCCTTATAAAGACTTATGCAGCAGCAGAGAAAACTTGCCCTGATATGCGTGAGAGATTGTTTCTACACCAGATCCAAGTAAACGAGGAGATTCAAGACTTGCTTGAAACGGTTTGTCCTTAAATTCCTGCACTGATTGGTAATACTCGGTTTTTAGACTTCTTTGTCCTAAAAAGCTTAGTTTTTAACAATTTGTGGGTTTCATCAGGGAAGATCTCAATAATCCTATGGTCTAGATTCATTGAACTATATCTAATCAGTCTTTTTTATCATCAGATATCTTGGATAAACAGAGTTTGTTCTGATGCTATTAAGTGAAGAAGAAAAATGTCTAAAATACATCGAGACTTTGTTTTTCTTGATGAAGTCTTTGTTTTTATAGTTTGGATTCATATATATATTTTTTTAATTGGTTTCTTGATTGTGGCTAAGACCATGCCTTATGTTGTGGAAGTGGAATATCCACCCAGTGCCATATCGGTTTAACATAAAGTAATAATAATCCACAGATTTTGCATGATTGTGAATAAGAACTCCTTTGTTACAATTTGAGGGAAACATGCTCCATGATCCCACTAAGATGGCAAAAGTCCTCTTGTTATTCCCAATTCCTTCTTCCTTATTCCCAAACTTGGCAGAGCAAGTGAAGAGAAGACTGAAGCTGACCCGGCAGCAAATAAGAGACTCTCTCTAGTTTAGAGTCTCTGCAGTTTAAGTATAAAGCAAGGAGTGGATTTATCGTTTTAGTTTTCTTTATGCTTTGATTGGCAATTGCATCGTGAGTGACCGTTCATCGGGAATTCTCAGGGAGAAGTTCAAGCTTCTTGTTTATTCCTTAAAAACTCAGGCTTTTGACAATTTTTAGTGTTCCCGATACAAAGCTGTAAATATATCACCAGTTTCTATCTTTTTGGGGTAATTTTTTTGAAATCATGAACATGGCCTAATCAAAATCCAAATCAACTTAAAATTTTTAAATCTCGGTATAGAATACATAAACCAAACATAAGATAGTAAAATCAGAATCCATCATAAACTAAGCATAACATAACCAAATTCTAAATCATAAGCTACTAAACATAACTTAGATATATGAAACTATAATACCCGCTTCGGGCTTCCTCTACTCTGTTTTTAACCTCTTAAATGCAGAATCAAAGCCGGACCATATAGGAACAGAATTATCACCGGCCACGGGACATCTTTGAATCCTTTTGACTGCTATCACATCAACAAAACTCATACAAAATTTGTCTAGAATATAAGCAAAAAAAAAACAATATAATTATATCACAAAACACAAACCTTTTATTATAATCTAAGAGCATACCATTTAATAACATAATCTAAGAGTATCTCAACAATAAAGTATAATATTTTAACATAATATATAATTAAATTTTAATATTTAAAACAAATAAAACCATTTAGAAAAAAACACATATGTTATTAAATGGTATCTCGCAAGTTGAGAACCGTTTCTTCTTTTTCTCTCCTACCTTTTTTTTTGATTTTTTTTTTAATGTTGAGATACTCTTGTGAGATCGCCAGATGAAGATATTCTAAGGCAGCTTTTGTCTTCTTGCCAATAACTTCAAGAAACTTGTTCTCTTCTTGTATCTCATTTTCTCTTTGAAATTTTTCACACTGTACGATAATTTCGAAAATATTCCGTCTCTTGCTATCATCATAGCCTTTCACCATGAATTCTCCAATCTCTTATGAGAGATATCTATCAATCACCCCTGTTTTCAATATTTCGTTTTGGATTTTGTAAAGATGAACAGATTCTACACCCAGTTCTATCCCTTTCGACTTCAAAGTCTGAAAATCCGTTTCCACATTGAGATTCTTCGCATACTCAACCATCTTGGACCGGTACGAGACTTTTGCTTGATCCCAGTTCGTCCAAACAAACTTGTACTTATTACACTAAAAACAATAAAAAATGGAAACAACGTTACATTTTTTCTCATCGACAATCACTTACAAAACAAAACAAGTTTTAAAGAAAAGGAAATGATAGAACTAAAGGATAAAAGAAAGAAAGAAAAAAAATATTTAAGGCAGCTTTTGCCTTCTGCCAATAACTTCAAGAAACTTGTTCTCTTCTTGTATCTCATTTTATCTTTGAAGTTTTTCACACTGTACGATAATTTCGAAAATATTCCGTCTCTTGCTATCATCATAGCCTTTCACCATGAATTCTACAATCTCTTATGAGAGATATTTACCAATCACCCCTGTTTTCAATATTTCGTTTTGGATTTTGTAAAGATAAACAGATTCTACACCCAGTTCTATCCCATTCGACTTCAAAGTCTGAAAATCGGTTTCCACCTTGAGATTCTTCACATACTCAACCATCTTGGACCGGTACGGGACTTTTGCTTGATCCTAGTTCGTCCAAACAAACTTGTACTTATTACACTAAAAACAATAAAAAAAATGGAAACAACGTTACATTTTTTCTCATCAACAATCACTTACAAAACAAAACAAGCTTTAAAGAAAAGGAAATGATAGAACTAAAGGATAAAAGAAAGAAAAAAAAAAATATAGAGACATTCCATCTTAGTAAAACACTCTCCGCGATCAATTGGAATTAAAAATCCCTCATTTATGTACGAGTTCATGATATTGAGACTGTATCTCTCGTTATTCCCAAAACGAATATTGATCAAACTCAGTCTTTGAACTTGATTAACATCAAACAATTTTACACCTTCACGAAACCACGACTGATTCAGAATGTACTCTTGAAGCGAACCATATTTTCATTCGTTTGATCCGTCTCCATGCAAGTTCTTGACACGCACCATGGCTGTTGCAGGTACACGTCTTAATCCCTTTTTATCCCCCGCCATTGGACGATCTAAAAGATATGCGACAACTTCCCGATCCGCTTTATCGCCATTCTTCCATGTATCAATATCAAATTATTCTTTTTTCGTTCGGTTTGAATATGACTATATTTTTTCATCTATACTCTTCACGCAATAAACATCATTGTTTGTCTTTACTCGTGAATATACTCCTCTACCACGCATAATTGATTTTCCATTATCTTGGGACAGTTAAATCGCACATTGTAATCCAAAGCAACGGATAAACTTTCCTAGTCAATAATTAATTATGCTTTCATGATTTGCGACTACATTTATGTACAGTAATTTCACAATAGTAAGATCATACGATACATAATTTTATCGTTGATACACAGAGTATAACACCTGTGCACAATTGAGACCCACTTGCTCCGAGTTCTTTTAGTAGTAGAACAAAACCACCACAAATTCCAATGATATCATTTACTACTACTTTACAAAGATTTTTGTTTCATGATTCGACCACTTTAACACATCGTCACATCACAGTATATTTTTTATAAATACATCTCAAAAATATTTAAAGATAGAACAATGCATATATTAGATATACAAATCCAATAACCGACTACTGCTGCGAAAAATAAAATAATCTATTTGTTAATTGCGGTTCATCACCCATGACCCATGTTATTGTTAGTGCCACCAACAAAGTCAAAATACTTTTATTTATTTATCTCATACACAATTAAAAAAAAAAGCCTTATTTATCCAGTTTTTAAATAAGATAACTAGAAATAGAAAAACAGATACTGATTAGAAGGGAAATTTACAGTTTTTAAATATCTTACAATTTGGTAAATCAACAGTTTCTTTTAACTGCCTATTCGTTTTAAATCTATCGTGTCACCCAAGGACACTAGATATTTGAGAATCAGAAGCTATCCAATTCCAAATTTGTGATTGGTAAAAAAATTAAAGCAAATCTGAAAAAAAAAAAAAACAAGAAGAGAAAGGAAACAAATAAAATAACTAACGGCGTAGATTGTATAACAAGCTGGCACGTCTGTCTGTATCTGGTCGCAACTTTCGTTTGCCAATTCGTTCGGCGACATAACAATCCAAAACAACTAAACATTCTTTAGCTTTTTTCTGTTTATATATATACAAATACCAAACGGACATATATCTCTGGGAAATTTGGGATCCGCAATCAATTCAAATTTCAGACACAAGAACCCTAATTCGAGGTGGGTACTCTCTTATTCCTCTCTTTTTTCATTTTTTCCAGCATCGCATTCACAAATTCGTCCTTTTTTTTCGTCTTCCTCATCCCAAGCAATTAACGGGTTTTGTCATTAGCAACGAAAGATTTGATTTTGCTACTTCGTTAGAAGTTTCTGCGATTCTGAGTGTTTTTTATTGCCGAGTTTACTCTCAAGTATGTATCATTGATTAGTTCAGGGCTTTACTTCGAGGATGTCGATTTTGTTAAATTGGTTGCTGCATCGTCTCTGAGCCACTGTTCTCGAATCGCGCTGTTCGTTCTTATGTGTCTCTTTACATCGCGAGACGCGAGCTCGTGTATAGTTGTGATCGATTTCGAAACTCTCTCAGTTCCCAAAATGATATAGAATGATTGTTCGTGAATAATGTAGAAGTCACTGATTTGGTGGGTTGAGCAAAATCAATTTTGATGGTGACTTTGTCTTCCGAGTTAAGGTTTTAGGTAAACCAAAATTAGGATTGCTCTGTTTTGTTTTGAGAATGATTGGTATGCTAATCTATGGCTTGTTTCATGCTCTAGGACGATTGAGGAAGTTGAGAGAAAGTCTTTTATGAGTTTTGCAAGTCGAGGAGCGGTTTTATCCTCAGGGGAAGTAAAAAAAGGGTTGAATCAGCTTTGCTTTTGTGGGCGTTAAGAAGGTAGTTGAGAAGTAAGATGGATCAAATGTTCTCAGGAGAAGAAGATCTTGAGGTAGACATCGAAGCTGGTCGTTCTGATGTTACGCAAGAATCCACGTCAGATACTCTTTCAGGCAATGGGGTGTGGAGTGAAGGGGCGAATTTCGGTGTGTCTGAAAAGATTGCTGATGATCTGAACCATCCATTATTGGGAGACGAGAAAGCAGCAGAAGCAAGGAGACAAAGTTTGAATCTTTCAGAGAAAAAATGCGATAATGTAAAGATCAACAAGTCAAGAAAGGCTTCAAAGCCACCGAGACCTCCAAAAGGCCCTTCTTTGACTCTGAATGACCATAAGGTGATGAGGGAAATAGCGGAGCTCGCTATGAGAAAGCGTGCGAGGATTGAACGGATGAAAAAATCCCTTAAAAGAATTAAAGCAGCAAAGTCGTCATCACCATCTCCATGCATTAGCATCTTCTCGATGATAGTAACGGTTCTATTCTTCGGCTTTCTAGTCTTTCAAGGTACCATTTTCTTTAGTGTCTTAGTGGAAGTTATAGCTTTTTAATTCCCCTCNCTCAAGAACCCTAATTCGAGGTGGGTACTCTCTTATTCCTCTCTTTTTTCATTTTTTCCAGCATCGCATTCACAAATTCGTCCTTTTTTTCGTCTTCCTCATCCCAAGTAATTAACGGGTTCTGGCATTAGCAACGAAAGATTTGATTTTGCTACTTCGTTAGAAGTTTCTGTGATTCTGTGTGTTTTTATTGCCGAGTTTACTCTCAAGTATGTATCTTTGATTAGTTCAGGGCTTTACTTCGAGGATGTCGATTTTGTTAAATCGGTTGCTGCATTGTCTCTGAGCCGCTGTTCTCGAATCGCGCTGTTCGTTCTTATGTGTCTCTTTACATCGAGAGACGCGAGTTGGTGTATAGTTGTTATCGATTTCGAAACTCTCTCAGTTCCCAAAATGATATAGAATGATTGTTCGTGAATAATGTCAAAAGTCACTGATTTGGGGGGTTGAGCAAAATCAATTTTGATGGTTACTTTGTCTTCCGAGTTAGGGTTTTAGGTAAACCAAAATTAGCATTGCTCTGTTTTGTTTTGAAAATGATTGGTATGCTAATCTCTCGTATGACTTGTTTCATGCTCTAGGACGATTGAGGAAGCTGAGAGAAAGTCTTTTATGAGTTTTGCAAGTCGAAAAGCAGTTTATCCTGAGGTTGAATCAGCTTTGCTTTTGTGGGCGCTAAGTAGGTAGTTGAGAAGTAGAATGGATCAAATGTTCTCAGGAGAAGAAGATCTGGAGGTAGACATTGAAGCTGGTCGATCTGATGCTACGCAAGAATCCACGTCAGATACTGTTTCAGGCAATGGGGTGTGGAGTGAAGGTGTGAATATCGGTGTGTCTGAAAAGATTGCTGATGATCTGAACCATCCATTATTGGGAGACGAGAAACCAGCAGAAACAAGGAGTCAAAGTTTGGATCTTTCAGAGAAAAAATGTGATAATGTAAAGATCAACAAGTCAAGAAAGGCTTCAAAGCCACCGAGACCTCCAAAAGGCCCTTCTTTGACTCTGAATGACCATAAGGTGATGAGGGAAATAGCGGAGCTCGCTATGAGAAAGCGTGCAAGGATTGAACGGATGAAAAAATCCCTTAAAAGAATTAAAGCAGCAAAGTCGTCATCATCATCTCCATGCATTAGCATTTTCTCGATGATAGTAACGGTTCTATTCTTGAGCTTTCTAGTCTTTCAAGGTACCATTTTCTTTTAGTGTCTTAGTGGAAGTTATAGCTTTTTAATTCCCTCTTCGACTCCTGATGAATCCAAAAATTGCTACTTTGGACTTGAAGTTGCAAAAACTTGTTGCCCCAAGATTCTCTGTGCTTTGGCTTCATAAGTAAAACTATTAGTCTACGGTTTAGATTCGTTGAACTATCTAATTAGTCTATTTTATCATCAGATGTTTTGGATAAACAGAGTTTGTTACGTTGCTATTGCGCAGGGAAGAACAAAAGTGTTTTAAACACAACTCTTTCTTTATTCTTGTTGCAGGACTCTTCGCAGGCAATTCGAGATTGATTGCAGACAAATCACCTGCACCAATTGTTTCACCTAACAACCAATTGATATCTGGTCAATTCTACAATGAGTTTGCTGCTCCCGTTGAGCAAACCGATCCCAGCCCAACTACCTCATTCAGGTGAGGAGCTTGATGAAGAACAGATTCTTTCTATAGCTGGTTCTTATTGCCAATCAAAGAAGGCCACTTTCGAAAACAAACTACTAATATGAACAGTTTTCTTACTTTTTAAAAAATCCGTGTGAATTCAGATACACGAGGAAGCGAATCTCGGGTGCAGAAGAAGAAGACTCAAGAGATGTAATCAGATGAGTTTCTCTGTTTGGTCTTGACTTTAACTCAACTCAATATGTTAACTCTTTTTGGTTCAAGTTTTGTTGTATCCTTTGTATATTTGTCTTTTAACTGTCTCTGCCTTACTCCATAGCTTTAGTAACTGTGATTGCCGAGGTTAGATCTTGTAAACGATTGCGTTTTAAATAATAATGATGTTGATGAATTAAAGTATTGAACCATCATTAGCCCGGCCTGTTTTTTGTTTTTTTCAATTATTTGGAAAATATTCGTTATTGTGGGTAACGTGAAAATTACGTGATTCGGGTATTTAATGATGGAAAAATGTGGAAAACTTGTTGTTGACCTTAGAAAATAAACCGTTTTTACATTTTATTTTCTGTTCATACAACAAAATGCCTGAAATTTGTGAAAATGACTTCCCTGCCAATTGGATTCTGCAACGTGTATGGTCCAATTACAGTATTTCATTTTAAACAATAATTATATCCGACAGCCGCAATAATTATATATAAAACTCACTTTATTGTGCAAGAGATTTTTTCAATCCACAAAATCATTTTTTCGTCGTAAATGATAAGATCAGGAAATGCAAGCAACACGTTTTATATAATGTACGATTCTGAACTTTCGGTTTGTAGTGTGCATCTCTTCGAAATGAGAATTACAAAGATTTTTAATTAAATATTTGTGTTCATCAAACTTGTATTTTTTACTCTAGTTATATGAATTTCAATTTCAT
Organism: Alliaria petiolata; assembly: GCA_020283515.1. Lineage (NCBI taxonomy): Eukaryota > Viridiplantae > Streptophyta > Magnoliopsida > Brassicales > Brassicaceae > Alliaria > Alliaria petiolata. Next base: position 83,054,049 of record JAHZTW010000003.1, on the reverse strand, counting down.
TTAAAATGGAAAGTAGCTCTAGAGTTTTTCTTATCTTAGAGCGGTGATGACAAGACTCTCTTGATAACGATAATGAGACTCTTGTTGCGTCGGATATACAAATATATATATATAATTGACAGTTTAAAACGAACAGAATATACCATTTGACGCGTAAGTTATATATAACGAGAAAGATCCACGTACGTCCCGCGGTCACGGACAACACAACATTCGCTTCTTTGTTAGTGATTGTTTCGGAGATCGACTGCATATGTGTAGATTAGGTATACGTCACAATCATAATTGATCTTTGATATTTTGAAGACACAACATTAATGCATTTGATTACTGAATTTTCTAGAAGTGTTAGATATGCATGTAGGTTCTGTACAATACGGTCCTATTTTCCTCATTTTGGTCTCTCTAATTTATCTTGAATCTGGATTTTTCTCATATAATATGTCCTTAACATCCATATTTAGTATTCTTACTAATGCTTTTTTTTTGCTATAGTTTAGTTAATTAGTACGTCGTATAAGTTCGTAGCCATTGAATAAACATTTTGTTTTTTTACTAACATTTCAAGAAAAATGATTTTTTTCGTGTCTTGTAAACAATGTTTGAAACTTAAAGTAACAATAACAGTTCGGTTGAGTGGAGCTTGTACAATTTGAAAGTTGTAGTAAAGTAGATTAAATTTATTTTTCAGAAACTTAGCCAATTGAAGAGAACAATTCGCAACATTAAGCGGATCTCTCCATCAATAGAAACTTAGCCAATTGAAGAGAACAATTCGCAACATTAAGCGGATCTCTCCATCAATACATTAATCTCTTAGTCAAGTGGCTCTATCTCATCAGTGATCGGAAATTTAACGTACTAAAATTAAAAGTCTTAAACGAAAAGACTTGTATCTGTCTCTTATACACATCTAGATGTGTATAAGAGACAGTTTCTTTAGTGTCTTAGTGGAAGTTATAGCTTTTTAATTCCCCTCTTCGACTCCTGATGAATCCAAAAATTGCTACTTTGGACTTGAAGTTGCAAAAATTTGTTGCCCCAAGATTCTCTGTGCTTTGGCTTCATAAGTAAAACTATTATAGTCTATGGTTTAGATTCGTTGAACTATCTAATTAGTCTATTTTATCATCAGATGTTTTGGATAAACAGAGTTTGTTTGTTATGTTGGATAAACAGAGTTTGTTATGTTTTGAACAAAAGTGTCTTAAACACAACTCTTTCTTTTTTCTAGTTGCAGGACTCTTCGCAGGCAATTCGAGATTGATTTCAGACAAATCACCTGCACCAATTGTTTCACCTAACAACCAATTGATCTCTGTTCAGTTCTACAATGAGTTTGCTGCTCCCGTTGAGCAAACCGATCCCAGCCCAACTACCTCATTCAGGTGAGGAGCTTGATGAAGAACGGTTTCTTTCTATAGCTGGTTCTTATTGCCAATCAAAGAAGGCCACTTTCGAAAACAAACTACTAATATGAAGAGATTTCTAACTTTTTTGGAATCCGTGTGAATTCAGATACACGAGGAAGCGAATCTCGGGTGCAGAAGAAGAAGACTCGAGAGATGTAATCAGATGAGTTTCTCTGTTTGGTCTTGACTTTAACTCAACTCAATCTGTTAACTCTTTTTGGTTCAAGTTTTGTTTGTCTCCTTTGTATATTTGTCTTTTAACTGTCTCTGCCTTACTCCTTAGCTTTAGTAACTGTGATTGCCGAGGTTAGATCTTGTAAACGATTGCGTTTTAAATAATAATGATGGTTGATGAATTGAAGTATTGAACCTGTCTCTTATACACATCTAGATGTGTATAAGAGACAGATATGAGACTGGCTAACATCGCGATTAACACGTATCTAAAAGGAGATATGTATCAAGAAGCGGAGAAGATTCTCGACGGTGCCATGAAAAAATGTAAAGGACCTTTCTCCAAATCGCGGCAGCTTCTGATGATCCATCTGTTGGAGAACGGTAAAGCGGATTCAGCTTTGAAGCATTTAGAAGCAGCGGTTTCTGATTCCGCAGAGAACAAAGATGACTGGAGCTGGAGCTCAGAGTTAGGCAGCTTGTTTTTCCTTCACTTTGAGAAAGCTAAAGATGTTGATGGAGCAGAAGAATTCTGCAAGATCTTGTCGAATTGGAGACCTCTCGACTCCGAAACTGTCACCTTCCTTATAAAGATTTATGCAGCAGCAGAGAAAACTTGCCCTGATATGCGTGAGAGATTGTTTCGACACCAGATCCAAGTAAGCGAGGAGGTTCAAGACTTGCTTGAAACGGTTTGTCCTTAAATTCCTGCACTGATTGGTAATACTCGGTTTTTAGACTTCTTTGTTCTAAAAAGCTTAGTTTTTTATCATCAGATATCTTGGATAAACAGAGTTTGTTCTGATGCTATTAAGTGAAGAAGAAAAATGTCTAAAATACATCGAGACTTTGTTTTTCTTGATGAAGTCTTTGTTTTTATAGTTTGGATTCATATATATATTTTTTTAATTGGTTTCTTGATTGTGGCTAAGACCATGCCTTATGTTGTGGAAGTGGAATATCCACCCAGTGCCATATCGGTTTAACATAAAGTAATAATAATCCACAGATTTTGCATGATTGTGAATAAGAACTCCTTTGTTACAATTTGAGGGAAACATGCTCCATGATCCCACTAAGATGGCAAAAGTCCTCTTGTTATTCCCAATTCCTTCTTCCTTATTCCCAAACTTGGCAGAGCAAGTGAAGAGAAGACTGAAGCTGACCCGGCAGCAAATAAGAGACTCTCTCTAGTTTAGAGTCTCTGCAGTTTAAGTATAAAGCAAGGAGTGGATTTATCGTTTTAGTTTTCTTTATGCTTTGATTGGCAATTGCATCGTGAGTGACCGTTCATCGGGAATTCTCAGGGAGAAGTTCAAGCTTCTTGTTTATTCCTTAAAAACTCAGGCTTTTGACAATTTTTAGTGTTCCCGATACAAAGCTGTAAATATATCACCAGTTTCTATCTTTTTGGGGTAATTTTTTTGAAATCATGAACATGGCCTAATCAAAATCCAAATCAACTTAAAATTTTTAAATCTCGGTATAGAATACATAAACCAAACATAAGATAGTAAAATCAGAATCCATCATAAACTAAGCATAACATAACCAAATTCTAAATCATAAGCTACTAAACATAACTGAGATATATGAAACTATAATACCCGCTTCGGGCTTCCTCTACTCTGTTTTTAACCTCTTAAATGCAGAATCAAAGCCGGACCATATAGGAACAGAATTATCACCGGCCACGGGACATCTTTGAATCCTTTTGACTGCTATCACATCAACAAAACTCATACAAAATTTGTCTAGAATATAAGCAAAAAAAAAACAATATAATTATATCACAAAACACAAACCTTTTATTATAATCTAAGAGCATACCATTTAATAACATAATCTAAGAGTATCTCAACAATAAAGTATAATATTTTAACATAATATATAATTAAATTTTAATATTTAAAACAAATAAAACCATTTAGAAAAAAACACATATGTTATTAAATGGTATCTCGCAAGTTGAGAACCGTTTCTTCTTTTTCTCTCCTACCTTTTTTTTTGATTTTTTTTTTAATGTTGAGATACTCTTGTGAGATCGCCAGATGAAGATATTCTAAGGCAGCTTTTGTCTTCTTGCCAATAACTTCAAGAAACTTGTTCTCTTCTTGTATCTCATTTTCTCTTTGAAATTTTTCACACTGTACGATAATTTCGAAAATATTCCGTCTCTTGCTATCATCATAGCCTTTCACCATGAATTCTCCAATCTCTTATGAGAGATATCTATCAATCACCCCTGTTTTCAATATTTCGTTTTGGATTTTGTAAAGATGAACAGATTCTACACCCAGTTCTATCCCTTTCGACTTCAAAGTCTGAAAATCCGTTTCCACATTGAGATTCTTCGCATACTCAACCATCTTGGACCGGTACGAGACTTTTGCTTGATCCCAGTTCGTCCAAACAAACTTGTACTTATTACACTAAAAACAATAAAAAATGGAAACAACGTTACATTTTTTCTCATCGACAATCACTTACAAAACAAAACAAGTTTTAAAGAAAAGGAAATGATAGAACTAAAGGATAAAAGAAAGAAAGAAAAAAAATATTTAAGGCAGCTTTTGCCTTCTGCCAATAACTTCAAGAAACTTGTTCTCTTCTTGTATCTCATTTTATCTTTGAAGTTTTTCACACTGTACGATAATTTCGAAAATATTCCGTCTCTTGCTATCATCATAGCCTTTCACCATGAATTCTACAATCTCTTATGAGAGATATTTACCAATCACCCCTGTTTTCAATATTTCGTTTTGGATTTTGTAAAGATAAACAGATTCTACACCCAGTTCTATCCCATTCGACTTCAAAGTCTGAAAATCCGTTTCCACATTGAGATTCTTCACATACTCAACCATCTTGGACCGGTACGGGACTTTTGCTTGATCCCAGTTCGTCCAAACAAACTTGTACTTATTACACTAAAAACAATAAAAAAAATGGAAACAACGTTACATTTTTTCTCATCAACAATCACTTACAAAACAAAACAAGCTTTAAAGAAAAGGAAATGATAGAACTAAAGGATAAAAGAAAGAAAAAAAAAAATATAGAGACATTCCATCTTAGTAAAACACTCTCCGCGATCAATTGGAATTAAAAATCCCTCATTTATGTACGAGTTCATGATATTGAGACTGTATCTCTCGTTATTCCCAAAACGAATATTGATCAAACTCAGTCTTTGAACTTGATTAACATCAAACAATTTCGCACCTTCACGAAACGACGACTGATTCAGAATGTACTCTTGAAGCGAACCATATTTTCATTCGTTTGATCCGTCTCCATGCAAGTTCTTGACACGCACCATGGCTGTTGCAGGTACACGTCTTAATCCCTTTTTATCCCCCGCCATTGGACGATCTAAAAGATATGCGACAACTTCCCGATCCGCTTTATCGCCATTCTTCCATGTATCAATATCAAATTATTCTTTTTTCGTTCGGTTTGAATATGACTATATTTTTTCATCTATACTCTTCACGCAATAAACATCATTGTTTGTCTTTGCTCATGAATATATTCCTCTACCACGCATAATTGATTTTCCATTATCTTGGGACAGTTAAATCGCACATTGTAATCCAAAGCAACGGATAAACTTTCCTAGTCAATAATTAATTATGCTTTCATGATTTGCGACTACATTTATGTACAGTAATTTCACAATAGTAAGATCATACGATACATAATTTTATCGTTGATACACAGAGTATAACACCTGTGCACAATTGAGACCCACTTGCTCCGAGTTCTTTTAGTAGTAGAACAAAACCACCACAAATTCCAATGATATCATTTACTACTACTTTACAAAGATTTTTGTTTCATGATTCGACCACTTTAACACATCGTCACATCACAGTATATTTTTTATAAATACATCTCAAAAATATTTAAAGATAGAACAATGCATATATTAGATATACAAATCCAATAACCGACTACTGCTGCGAAAAATAAAATAATCTATTTGTTAATTGCGGTTCATCACCCATGACCCATGTTATTGTTAGTGCCACCAACAAAGTCAAAATACTTTTATTTATTTATCTCATACACAATTAAAAAAAAAAGCCTTATTTATCCAGTTTTTAAATAAGATAACTAGAAATAGAAAAACAGATACTGATTAGAAGGGAAATTTACAGTTTTTAAATATCTTACAATTTGGTAAATCAACAGTTTCTTTTAACTGCCTATTCGTTTTAAATCTATCGTGTCACCCAAGGACACTAGATATTTGAGAATCAGAAGCTATCCAATTCCAAATTTGTGATTGGTAAAAAAATTAAAGCAAATCTGAAAAAAAAAAAAAACAAGAAGAGAAAGGAAACAAATAAAATAACGAACGGCGTAGATTGTATAACAAGCTGGCACGTCTGTCTGTATCTGGTCGCAACTTTCGTTTGCCAATTCGTTCGGCGACATAACAATCCAAAACAACTAAACATTCTTTAGCTTTTTTCTGTTTATATATATACAAATACCAAACGGACATATATCTCTGGGAAATTTGGGATCCGCAATCAATTCAAATTTCAGACACAAGAACCCTAATTCGAGGTGGGTACTCTCTTATTCCTCTCTTTTTTCATTTTTTCCAGCATCGCATTCACAAATTCGTCCTTTTTTTTCGTCTTCCTCATCCCAAGCAATTAACGGGTTTTGTCATTAGCAACGAAAGATTTGATTTTGCTACTTCGTTAGAAGTTTCTGCGATTCTGAGTGTTTTTTATTGCCGAGTTTACTCTCAAGTATGTATCATTGATTAGTTCAGGGCTTTACTTCGAGGATGTCGATTTTGTTAAATTGGTTGCTGCATCGTCTCTGAGCCACTGTTCTCGAATCGCGCTGTTCGTTCTTATGTGTCTCTTTACATCGCGAGACGCGAGCTCGTGTATAGTTGTGATCGATTTCGAAACTCTCTCAGTTCCCAAAATGATATAGAATGATTGTTCGTGAATAATGTAGAAGTCACTGATTTGGTGGGTTGAGCAAAATCAATTTTGATGGTGACTTTGTCTTCCGAGTTAAGGTTTTAGGTAAACCAAAATTAGGATTGCTCTGTTTTGTTTTGAGAATGATTGGTATGCTAATCTATGGCTTGTTTCATGCTCTAGGACGATTGAGGAAGTTGAGAGAAAGTCTTTTATGAGTTTTGCAAGTCGAGGAGCGGTTTTATCCTCAGGGGAAGTAAAAAAAGGGTTGAATCAGCTTTGCTTTTGTGGGCGTTAAGAAGGTAGTTGAGAAGTAAGATGGATCAAATGTTCTCAGGAGAAGAAGATCTTGAGGTAGACATCGAAGCTGGTCGTTCTGATGTTACGCAAGAATCCACGTCAGATACTCTTTCAGGCAATGGGGTGTGGAGTGAAGGGGCGAATTTCGGTGTGTCTGAAAAGATTGCTGATGATCTGAACCATCCATTATTGGGAGACGAGAAAGCAGCAGAAGCAAGGAGACAAAGTTTGAATCTTTCAGAGAAAAAATGCGATAATGTAAAGATCAACAAGTCAAGAAAGGCTTCAAAGCCACCGAGACCTCCAAAAGGCCCTTCTTTGACTCTGAATGACCATAAGGTGATGAGGGAAATAGCGGAGCTCGCTATGAGAAAGCGTGCGAGGATTGAACGGATGAAAAAATCCCTTAAAAGAATTAAAGCAGCAAAGTCGTCATCACCATCTCCATGCATTAGCATCTTCTCGATGATAGTAACGGTTCTATTCTTCGGCTTTCTAGTCTTTCAAGGTACCATTTTCTTTAGTGTCTTAGTGGAAGTTATAGCTTTTTAATTCCCCTCTTCGACTCCTGATGAATCCAAAAATTGCTACTTTGGACTTGAAGTTGCAAAAATTTGTTGCCCCAAGATTCTCTGTGCTTTGGCTTCATAAGTAAAACTATTATAGTCTATGGTTTAGATTCGTTGAACTATCTAATTAGTCTATTTTATCATCAGATGTTTTGGATAAACAGAGTTTGTTTGTTATGTTGGATAAACAGAGTTTGTTATGTTTTGAACAAAAGTGTCTTAAACACAACTCTTTCTTTTTTCTAGTTGCAGGACTCTTCGCAGGCAATTCGAGATTGATTTCAGACAAATCACCTGCACCAATTGTTTCACCTAACAACCAATTGATCTCTGTTCAGTTCTACAATGAGTTTGCTGCTCCCGTTGAGCAAACCGATCCCAGCCCAACTACCTCATTCAGGTGAGGAGCTTGATGAAGAACGGTTTCTTTCTATAGCTGGTTCTTATTGCCAATCAAAGAAGGCCACTTTCGAAAACAAACTACTAATATGAAGAGATTTCTAACTTTTTTGGAATCCGTGTGAATTCAGATACACGAGGAAGCGAATCTCGGGTGCAGAAGAAGAAGACTCGAGAGATGTAATCAGATGAGTTTCTCTGTTTGGTCTTGACTTTAACTCAACTCAATCTGTTAACTCTTTTTGGTTCAAGTTTTGTTTGTCTCCTTTGTATATTTGTCTTTTAACTGTCTCTGCCTTACTCCTTAGCTTTAGTAACTGTGATTGCCGAGGTTAGATCTTGTAAACGATTGCGTTTTAAATAATAATGATGTTGATGAATTAAAGTATTGAACCATCATTAGCCCGGCCTGTTTTTTGTTTTTTTCAATTATTTGGAAAATATTCGTTATTGTGGGTAACGTGAAAATTACGTGATTCGGGTATTTAATGATGGAAAAATGTGGAAAACTTGTTGTTGACCTTAGAAAATAAACCGTTTTTACATTTTATTTTCTGTTCATACAACAAAATGCCTGAAATTTGTGAAAATGACTTCCCTGCCAATTGGATTCTGCAACGTGTATGGTCCAATTACAGTATTTCATTTTAAACAATAATTATATCCGACAGCCGCAATAATTATATATAAAACTCACTTTATTGTGCAAGAGATTTTTTCAATCCACAAAATCATTTTTTCGTCGTAATGTGTATGATAAGATCAGGAAATGCAAGCAACACGTTTTATATAATGTACGATTCTGAACTTTCGGTTTGTAGTGTACATCTCTTCGAAATGAGAATTACAAAGATTTTTAATTAAATATTTTTGTTCATCAAACTTGTATTTTTACTCTAGTTGCTATTCTTATTCTTATTTTGTATGTTTTTTATATATGAATTTCAATTTCATTTAAAATGGAAAGTAGCTCTAGAGTTTTTTCTTATCTTAGAGCGGTGATGACAAGACTCTCTTGATAATGATAATGAGAGACTTTTGTTGCGTCGGATATACAAAGATATATATACTTGACAGTTTAAAACGAACAGAATATACCATTTGACGCGTAAGTTATATATAACGAGAAAGATCCACGTCCCGCGGTCACGGACAACACAACATTCGCTTCTTTGTTAGTGATTGTTTCGGAGATCGACTGCATATGTGTAGATTATTAGGTATACGTCACAATCATAATTGATCTTTGATATTTTGAATACACAACATTAATGCATTTGATTGCTGAATTTTCTAGAAGTGTTAGATATGCATGTAGGTTCTGTACAATACGGTCCTATTTTCCTCATTTTGGTCCCTCTAATTTATCTTGAATCTGGATTTTTCTCATATGATATGTCCTTAACATCCATATTTAGTATTCTTACTAATGTTTTTTTGGCTATAGTTTAGTTAATTAGTACGTCGTATAAGTTCTTAGCCATTGAATAAACATTTTGTTTGTTTACTAACATTGCAAGAAAAGGAATTTTTTTCGTGTCTTGTAAACAATGTTTGAAACTTTTTCAGAAACTTAGCCAATTGAAGAGAACAATTCGCAGCATTAAGCGGATCTCTCCATCAATAGAAACTTAGCCAATTGAAGAGAACAATTCGCAACATTAAGCGGATCTCTCCATCAATACATTAATCTCTTAGTCAAGTGGCTCTATCTCAGCAGCCGATCAGTGATCGGAAATTTAACGTACTAAAATTAAAAGTCTAAAACGAATAGACTTGTATGATTGCGAAGTAAATATTAGTCAGGACATAAAATTTGACTTTACTCGGGCTACTAGATTTTTTTTCCACGCATATATATGTACGAAAACATTCTTGTATAAAAATATATTTAACGTACTAAAATTAAAAGTTTAAAACGAAAAGACTTGTATGATTGCGAAGTTAATATTAGTCAAGACATAAAATTTGACTTTACTCTGGCTACTAGATTTTTTCTCCACCCGTATGAAAACATTCTTATATAAAAATCTATTAGAACAAAATCTAAAAAAATATACTTTCAAAATAAACTTCATGAATACATGAACTTGTGAAATTAAATATGCCTTTTCCTTTTTAGGTTTTCCATGTATACGAACTTAGTTTTGGTATTTTAAAATATATAAAATATTTGTTAGTTATATATATATATGTCTATTCGTTAAGCCGAATTAGACATGTCTAGCTAGCCGCATCTCAGTAAACTGTCCTCTATTATTATCGAATTAGACATGTCGGCTTAACGAATTTAACCAAAACAGTATGGAAAAAAAACGGATTTGAAAACCGGATAATTCAGTCTTATCCTATTTTTTTGTTTTTCCCATTTTTACTACCAAAAAAGAAAAAAACTTCGAATGGAAACCGAACTATATGTATATCGAGGCGCACGTATACTTTTCAGATCATTTATTGTAATCATGCAAGCTGTACGGGAAGGAAGAAGTGGAACCATCATCAATGGCATTTCTTGTAAATACCAAACAAGTTCTAAGGGTATTTACGTCATGTTCACATTCTATAAATGCCACCCCTTCTGTTTCTCTCGACATGCAGAGTCTAGAATCCAGCGATTTCATTTTATATAGGTAAAAGAAAAAAAAGTCAAAACCATGTCCGGTAATAAGATCTCGATTCTCCAAGGTCTTGCCTTCTTCTTTTACCGGTTTTTTATTCTCCGGCGTTGGTTTCATCGTAACCCTAAACAAAAATACCAAAAATGGCCTTCTCATCACGGCCTTCACCAAGCTCACGACTTATCACATCACACCTTGATATTCAACGTTGAAGGAGCTCTACTCAAATCAAACACCTTGTTCCCTTACTTCATGCTTGTAGCTTTTGAAGCCGGAGGGGTTTTAAGGTCATTTCTCCTTTTCTTTCTCTATCCATTTATAAGCTTGATGAGCTACGATATGGGCTTGAAGACCATGGTGCTGTTGAGCTTCTTCGGGTTTAAAAAGGAAAGTTTTCGAGTGGGGAAATCTGTTTTGCCTAAGTATTTTCTAGAAGATGTTGGGCTCGAAATGTTTGAGGTTTTGAAGAGAGGAGGCAGGAGAGTTGGTGTGAGTGATTTGCCACAAGTAATGATTGATGGGTTCTTGAGGGATTACTTGGAGATTGAAGTTGTGATCGGGAGAGAGATGAAAATGATCGGTGGTTACTACTTAGGCATCATGGAGGATAAGAAGAAACATGAATTTGCTTTTGGTAAATTGATTGAAGAAGGAAAACTAAGTAGCGGTCATGTCATTGGCATCACTTGCTTTAATTTCTCAAGTCACCGATTTATATTCTCTCAATTTTGCCAGGTAAATTATCATATTTCGAGATGTATATATATAATCTAAAATTCTATAGTTGTTTTTCTTCATGTGGAACAATTTGGTAATTCTAAAAGAGGTTTTGGACCCAACAATGGTCTTATTTAAAACAGACGTAACTGTATTTTTTTAGATAAATAAAGACAAACCTTTATGTTACGGTTTTTGCTTTTTTTTTCAAGTTTTAAATACAATATGTTTTCATTTTTTTTCTTTTATGGAAGATCGATCCCCTTGGAAATTATTTTTTGAAGTCCCAAATAGGGTTTATTTTTTTTTTTAGTCTCTCTTCTAATTTTCTAAAATATACGTTTATATTTTTTGGGGGGTTTCGATGTCTAGAACTCAATAGTATACTACATATATAAGTCCCCAATAGAATTTCGTTGGTTTTAAATGTGGCTCTTTGAACGAACTGAGATATATGCATTGATTTTCTTGGAATTTAAAAAAAAAAGTTATTTATGATGAAAAATTCAAACCATGAATAAGTTCTGATGCAATTAATGCGAACCATAGACTATAACTTGTTGTAATCTGTACCTTATTTTATTACTCCCTCCGTTTCACAAAGAGTGTCATTTTAACTCTTGATTTTTGTTTCACAAAGAGTGTCACTTTATGTTTTCAATGCAGTTTTTAAAACTAAATCTCAGTTTTATCCTCACTCTTTTAACCTATTAATTAGAGAGAGAAACTGTTTTGGTGTATTAATAAAGGGCAGAAAAGAGATTTACAAGTTTTTCTTAATTTGTGTGAAAAATGTCAGAATGACACTCTTTGTGAAACAGAGGGAGTAATATTTTTTTTCATACATATAGGTCCACTTCATCTGATTTTACTTTGTTATAATAATCTTCTCTAATCTTCTCTAATTTTTTTCATGAACAGGAGATTTACTTTGTTAGAAATTCAGACAAGAAAAGTTGGCAAACTTTACCACGAAACCAATACCCTAAACCATTGATTTTCCACGATGGTCGTTTAGCCATTAAGCCAACACCTATAGACTCACTCGCACTATTCATGTGGGGCCCATTCGCAGTTGCCTTAGCCGCCGCAAGAATCGTCGCCGGCCTAAACCTCCCTTACTCATTAGGCAATCCTTTCCTCGCCTTCTCGGGTCTCCGCCTTACCCTCACCGTCAACAACCAAATTGACTTAACTTCTTCCTGCCAAAAAAAAGGTTGTCTCTTTGTCTGTAACCATAGAACGTTACTAGACCCACTTTACCTGTCTTCCGCTCTAAGAAAGAAAAACATTAAAGCTGTTACGTATAGTCTAAGCAGATTATCTGAGCTTTTAGCTCCAATCAAGACCGTTAGATTGACTCGTGACCGTGTTCAAGATGGTCAAGCCATGGAGAGATTATTGAGCCAAGGAGATCTCGTGGTTTGTCCCGAAGGGACTACGTGTAGTGAGCCTTACTTGCTTCGGTTTAGTCCACTTTTCGCGGAGGTTAGTGACGTCATTGTACCGGTCGCTATTGACTCGCACGTTACTTTCTTCTATGGCACGACGGCTAGTGGTTTTAAGGCCTTTGATCCGATTTTCTTCCTCATGGATCCTTACCCTTCCTACACCGTCCGATTGCTTGATCCTGTCTCCGGAGGTTGCTCGTCCACGCGTCAAGATCCTGATGATCGTAAATCTAAGTTCGGGGTGGCTAATCACGTGCAGCATGAGATCGGGAAAGCCTTGGGGTTCGAGTGCACCAACCTCACGAGAAGAGATAAGTACTTGATCTTGGCCGGTAATAATGGAGTTGTCAACAAAAAATAAATGATTTCGAGTTGATTATCTCTTAATTAATTAGTTTCTTTGTGTGACCAATATGCTTGATATGTTTTTTTTTTTGTTGACAAAATCCAAAAATATGCTTGATATGTTTATAAGAATTTTTACTGTGATGTGTTAACTAACGGTATTACAATTATTTTTACACGGAACCGTGTTTAACGACTTTTAGACGAAAGGATTAGTTAACTAACGGTATTACAATTATTTTTTTCGGCATTAGTTCATTGTAAAATAAGGTTATAAATGGGAGTTTAAAATCATTACGAATATTATATGAGTGGGCCGGACTCATGCAGATAACTACGGGGTGGGAGTTTGCGTCAACCCTACGCATCTTCCCACCTAACTCTTTTTAATGCTTTCTTCAATCTTTGATTGATTAATTAGTTAACTTCATTGAATGGCGGATTAAAAAAATTATAGTACTACTATAGTATTGATTTAATAATATAAATATCTAAAGAAAAATATTTTTAATTTTTTTTATATTTTTTTTTTTTATATAATTTTTTTATTATTCTTTAATTTTTTTTTTTTTTTTTTTTTTTTTTTATTTTTTTTGTTTTTTTATTTTTTTTTTTATATTTTTTTTTGTTTTTTTTTTTTTTTTTTTATATATATATTATATTTTATACTTTTAAAAAATTTTTTTTTTTTTGAGAGAGTTTTTTTTTATTTTGTTTAATTTTTTTTTTATTTTTAATATTTTAATTTTTTTTTTATTTTTTTTTTTTTATTTTTTTTTTTTTTTTTTTTATTTAATTTAGGGTTTTCAACTAGTTAAAAAATTGGGTTTTCAATAAAATTGAGTTTGGTATTTGGTTTGGGATTTTGGGCCTTAGTCTAGTTGCCTATAAAAACCAGATTGGTGACTTTTATACTAAAAGCGGATTATAGAGAGTTTAGTTGCTCAGATTCAGCGTGATTTGTTTAGGATGTCACTGAGATAAGCTCGAATAGTTTTTGTGTGTTAAACTCCAAATACTTAAACCGATTTAGCCAGTGATTTCATTCTATCAGCCAGTTTCACATAACACGGTAATTATTCACTTATAGGACTAGATGAAATATTACAATCAAATAATTATCCATAACGACAGCTCACGAATTACCAATTATAGTTTCCAAATATGCTAATATCAAGCGGCTTCTTGGTTCTGAATATGAGACAGGACAATTTCAGGTAACATTGAGCCAAAACTTGCTACTGTTCTTGGTATAACATCGACCACGATCGTTTTATGATTTTGACAATGGAAAAAACACTTGGTTCCCTAGTTCAGATCTAAATCTCTAATTTAGCAGTTTTATTCCTTTAACGTTGAACAATAGACTCTTGGGAGTTGGGACTCGGTGAATGTCGTATAGAGTACGGATACTTATGCACGATCATTTGAAACAACAAAATTATTGTTTATGCTTACTAATTTTATAGAAATATAAAGTAACAAAAAAGTAGAAAACAAAAATGATAAGTTCTATAAATTTCCAACTTGAGTGAATATTTAACATATATTCATATATCGCTTAAGATTCCAATTCTATTTCTGATATGAAATATTATCCTTCTTCCTACTAAATAGAAAAATAATATTAATAATAATAAGAATTGGCAAAAAATGCATTACTAAGTCAATCCGACGTCGCTCACCAACTATCCACCATTAGTTTTCGATGATGTGGAGCTTTCATGTATGATGCATATCGTTGTTAGGATATAATATTCGTCATACAAAAAACGCATAATAGTAAAGTTATTACTTCTAACCTACGGTTTTATGCATGAACCCAATTTTAATACTCTCACATGTTAAATATGATTTTGATGATTTTGACTTCGAGTGATTACCTGCAAGCTTGATAATCCAGATGACCAATCGTTTTCTCCTCTTTTTTTATTATTGTTGGACATTTGTGTGTTCACTTCTAAAACTGGCCATTAACTTATGTTTATTGATTCATGATATAATTTTCAAATCATGTACCTGTTAATTCGGAATAAAAAAAATCAAATAACAGCACGTACTTATTGCATATGTATTTTTATTAGATTTGTGGAATTGTAGGTGTTACTAGATATATATATATATATATATATATTATTTTTTTGTTCTAACTAAATATCAATATATAACTTCTCTTTTGTCAACTGCTTTATTTTTTTATTGTATATTGTAGGTATTTAGTTACATAATTACAGTTGCTTTAATTATTAACCAACCTCCATATCATGTTACAATACTACATATTCCTTTTTTACTTAATAAATTTTCATTCTTCGGTCCGATTAATTAATAGTTACACTTGTAGGTGAAAAAGTTGTCAGAGTTGTAGGAAATAATTTATTACGTGAATAGTGAATACCAAGTATTACATTTCACTTCTTATATTGGCAATGATACCATGAACTTCTTCTATTTCTCCCCCTCATCAATTCCATGACACTATGTCGGACACATAGTGTTGACTATATGTCTTCTGTTATCAAAGTTTATTCAACAAAAAAAACATAAAAAATATTTTTTTTTTTTAACCAACGATTATATTAAAAACTAGAAGTCCAATGGACTTAAATGGATACAACCGGAGACAAGCTCAACGGCTAGACGATTACAGAAAAGCAGTACAAAATGATAAATGATAGAAGCATTAAGGGCCGAGACATGCTCAGCTGCGTGAATAAACTCATAGAGAAAATTCACCCGTAACCCGAAAGCAATTGCTCGAAAGAGCATCAAATAGTCGAGAGGAGACCCTACGTTAAAACACCCAAATGGTTGGGTTTGAAAACGGACTTGAAGCACCATCTTTTGTAGTCGAAACTGAGCGTAGGAGGATTGTTGTCCGTGTTGGCTACCTATAACTCCCGTCACTTGTGGTCGAAACTAAATGGAGGAGGATTGTTGCCACTGTTGGCTACTTCTAACTCTCATCACTTGTGGTCGAAGCTGAGTGGAGGAGGATTGTTGCCATCGATGGCTACCTCTAACTCCCAAACATGAAACAAAAGATCTAATAATGAAGAACCAACGACCTAAACCTAAACACTCCCCTTCTAACTCGAATTCAGAGATACGCCAGTAAGTTGGCAATACTCTAAAATTCAAGTCGGTAAAATCCGAGGAAGATCCAGCTTCTGTTCCGGTGGGTTTTGCGATAATCTTTAAAGAGGGTGAGCTGAGAAGATTCCAAATGCTCTCATCATTTCCGTCAAAAGACCATTGAGATGCATCATGGGCTCTCTGTTGTGATGGACTGTGAATTGGGCCACCAAAGATTAATGGGTGGCAAAAATTCTCAACAAACAGATTGGGCCAAGCCCACCAAAGATGCTCGCTGGGAGAGGCTGATGGATCGAGATGGGTGGTGGGATTGAAGATGAAGACTTCGCCGGCTAAATAAATCTCGACGGAGGCATAGTTGCGGTGGCTTCTCGGCGAAAGGGAGAGTAGTGCGGTCGGCGGAGCAAACAATAGAGGAAAAAGCGTTTCAACGACCAACAAAAATATTCCAACGGCCGTCTTTGCTCATCCCATTCTCACGCATGTGCCATCCCATTTTCTTTTTCTAGTTTATGTCGCCTGTTGTTTGCCATTAATCTATATACATGTAGTCAGATTTCATTTTCCAATTATTTTTCATTCAGATTCAATCTTAAATTATGTTTTTTCATAGTATTATAAAATGCAGAAGATAATAATTTAACCTCATCTATGTTTATCTACGATCATCGTAGGGTGTTGCTAGTATTTAATTGAAATTAGTATTTTATGCTTCATAATTCAACATCCTAATATTAAAAGATTAAAACGAATTTTTTTTGTTTAAGGATTAACTGAGTTTGAATAAAATAAAAACATTAAACAAATGAAAAAAAAGGAAAATTAATAGTGGTTGTCTCGGAGTTGGGTGACTGTCTTACTTTAAGCTCGTAACTGATTAAAAAAATGTGTATTGTACATTAAAGAAACATATAAATAATTAATTAATTTAGAACATGTTTTAACAAAATGGTCAGCAAAATTTTAAAACGATAGAGTTAGGTTTAGTAACCAGTATGTATGTTTCAATTTTTTTGAACAACAATATGTATGTTTCAATTCATGGGATAATGTCGGCTGATATGTCGATGCCATGTTCCATTGATCCATCCTGTCTCTGGTCAACTTTCCTCCCATCCTTCTTTTCATATTTTAGATCGTCGATACATTAAAGAATTGGAATGATTCGACTGCATGTATCCATTTATATCGTTTAATTTGTTGTTCAAATGTGTTTTCCCAATTTGAGTTACCGTAAAACCTAACCAACATCAAAACAATTTTGACGTGCATGGAACTAGGACTGTACAAATTATCCGGAGCCGAAAAATTGAATTGTATTGAATCGAATTAAAAGATATTGAACCTGAACTGGATATTAGTAAATATTTAAATAGTTTTTTATTTAAAATATTTTTGGATATATGGACCAAACCGTACTGAACCGAGAATTGAATGGATATTCGAAATATAATTGTATATAAAAAAGATTAGTTATATTTAGTTTTGGTTAACAAAAATATTCAAACTTACAATTATAAATTCAAAAATATTAGTTATTTTTAGAACAAAATAATCAAAATATTCGAGATAACCGAAATATGAGTATGTCATTAGTTATATTTGTCAAAATAATACATTTTTTTTTGCAGAATTGTACAAAATTTTATTAAAATTAAATATGGTTTTTTTTGTTTGTGATCGGATATTTTGAGATAAATTTCGGATAATTTAGATATTTTGGAGGTAAATTTAGGTACTCTCGATACAAAATAACTAAACTGAACCAAACCTGTCAAATGTTTGGGTTTTTGACAGTTCTAACCATAAATATCCATACCTAAACAACCAATTTTTTTTATATATATCTGAATAGTTTCTAAATAGGCATAATCGAATTACCGGAAACTCAAAAACACCAAACTAAATCCATACGATATCCGAATGTTCATGGATATTTGGAATAAACAAACAAATAAAAAATATTTTAAAAAACAATAAAATAAAAATATTGATTATGTATTTTTATTAATCTTTTTATTAAATAATTGTACTAGATAAAAGTCAACTGATTAAAACGTTATTTAAATGCTATAAATATATCGATGAATCATTTATGTTTTATTTATCGATCTACTAACTATATACTAATTGTTTACTTTTATTTTTTAGTTACTTTTTGTTTTACAATACAATTATATCAATAAAATAAAAATAAAAATAATATATTATTTAATTATTTGGCATTAATTTATTTTGTAAAACGAAATTCATTTAGTTATAATCTAAAACATCAATTTAAAAAAAAAAATCTAAAACATCAATTTTAAATATAGAAAGAGTATCAATTTAGCAGCATAAAAACAATAAACCAACCAAACAAACCAACATCGAAGAAAATAATTTTTAAAAAAACAATGAAGCAAATAATCAAAACTTTTTTAAAAATGGTCGTATAATAATAAATATACAGTAAATGGGTAGGTACTAGGTATTGGTACAGAGACTTGAGAAAACATCAATTAAACAATAATTGAAAAGAATATGGGCTATGAAAACAAATTCTTTAGTTAATCGGATGGCTAATAGGAGCCGTCAAGGTTGACCATTTCCACTACGTGCCGACATATCAGCCTTACACCTGGCCCATCCTATACCTTTCCTACTTCCCTGTGACTCTTTTCCACGCGCCTCTTTATAGCATTTGTTTCACTAATATTATCTTCTTCTTCTTTTTTTTTTTTTTTTTTAATTTGCCTCTCTACTAAAATATCCACCTTAATCTTGAAATGTTAATACATTTTTTTTAACATTGAAATTTTCTACATTTGCTGGTCACAATTAAGATTATCAATCTTTTTTTTGACGGTTAAGATTATAAATCATGATTAAAATTAATTAAGGATTTGATTAATTCCCACTAACTTGAAAAGAAAAAATAGAAAGGAATGATTTTTTTCTCAAGCATGTAAATATTGCATTTGTCAAACCTGAAACAAAATTCACAGTTTTTAGTTTAATTTTTTCGAATTATAAACCAATTTATTCTGAGAATTTTTTTTTTTAACTTGTTCATGATTTTTTTGTTTTTTTTGTTAAAAAGTTTTTCGTGAATTTTTATGGTTTAGTTAGTATTATTAGTTGGATTTGAATAAATCACAATAGGTTATGAATTTTTGCCCAACTTTATCAATAGAAAACATTTATGATCGACTGACTGACAGTTGACAATCTTAAATTCTTAATCATCAACTGATATTCTATACGCGAGTCTTATGAGTTATGAGTATGACCAACCAAACACGTAATTTTAGGCAATAAGTGCTCAATCTTTAAATTATTTCAAGAATTAAACATCAACATCTACTACTTTCCTATCACCAAATTTCAATCTACCTGATTTCAATAATATATAAGAAGGCCGTGAAATAAGAATACAAAAGCTTTTCTAAGACATAAATATATTTTTAAAACTGTACGTGACCTAACTTGAAGATGTTTAAGCTGAATATATGCATAATTTTATAATACAATTTCTTACAGGAGATCCATTTTAATGGAAATAAACATACATAATTTCACTTGTAATACCTGAACGGTTGTAGACCTTGTACTTTTAATATATATGCAAGTTGAAAAAAAAAACATTCATAATTTCATAAACAGAGAAGCTTTATTTATCTTGGAAATAATTTTGTTTTAAAAACTCGACCGTCCCCATTGATGACATGCCCACCTTACGCGATATGTCTGATGAGACGATTACTTTACTTTCCCTATTTGTCAACCGTATGGAAACCGTAGCATTAAATTTTAAATTCGAAAAAGACTTTAATAATAAAAATAAAAAAATTTTTCTAAATTTTTCTTTTTTTTTTTTCTTTTTTTTTTTTTTTATTATTCTCTCTTTTCTTTTTTTTTTTTATTTTTAATTTCTTTTTTTTTTTTTCTTCATATATTTTTTTTTTTTTTTTTTTCTTTGAAAAGGTTATTTTTGTTCGAAAAATAAAAGGACATGGTTGTGCCTTCTTCAACACCGTTACAAGCTACCGGAAAGATGACGAAAGCCTCGCCGGAATATAACTTTCCGGTGATCAATTTCTCTTCAGACGACCGGTCAAAGCTATCGGAGAAGATCGTGAAAGCCTGCGAGGTTAACGGGTTTTTCAAGGTCGTAAACCATGGAGTTAAACCGGAGATAATATCGAGATTTGAGCACGAAGGTGAAGAGTTCTTTAATAAACCGGAATCGGAGAAGCTACGAGCCGGTCCGGCTAGTCCCTTCGGTTACGGATGCAAGAACATCGGGTTTAATGGAGATTTGGGTGAGCTTGAGTATCTTCTTCTCCACGCAAACCCGACATCTGTCGCTGATAAATCTGAAACTATCTCCCATGATGATCCGTTCAAGTTCAGGTACGTACATATAATTTACAAATTATTTATGAAAATTTTGTTTTTTCCTTGTGTGTGTATATATTTATTGGTTCTTGAAACTACTCTAATTTATGAAGCTATTTAAAAAAATTCTCTTTTACTACATATTTTTGTGTGTGTTTGATATTGGTTATTAAACCATTTTGATTATACAAAAAAGAAAATAATACATATTTTGAATGTTTGCAGCTATATATATTAAAATTATCATAACATTTTAATTTTATGTCAAATATTTGTATTCACAGAAATACATATTTGATCAAACAAATTAAACATAAACACATCCGTTAATATTTCAAACAAATAAATTCATAGCTAGTAGCCTAGTATGATTTTTGTCGATCAATTGTTTTGGTTAGCGTCGGTTTACAACAACCTAAGGCCTTAAGTGTATAAAATTTTGTAGTTAACTACATCGGCATATGTCGTTTACAACAACAACAACAACAGAAAACTATATCGGCATATGCACAATTCACTGAGTGCACAAGTGATAAATTCGGATCTAATATATGCTTTTTGAAAAATATATGCATATATATACCCATAAGCGTAACTGCGTAAGCCTTAATGACATAAAAATGCATGAGAAAATGAACAGCCATAGGTAATATATGTGGAAGTGAAGAAACTTTTGTTGCGTCTACAAATTAAATTTATTATAATATTCTACCCGTTTCTCTCTGAGTGTGTATGAAAGTTGACCCAGCTGAAATTGATGTGGATTGTGTGTGACAATGTGACTTGTGAGATACCTAAAAAAAAAGAGAGAGAGATGCAATGTCGAATAATGGATAATGACCAGAAGACACGGCTTTTTATTTATTATCAGTCTTTGTTCCTTTCTTGTCATTAAAGTTGCCCATATCATATGTTTCCTTATGATGAAATTATTAGTACAAATTGATACTATAGCACCAACCTAATACCGGTTCACTAATTATTCGTTGTAATCATTAATCTACGATAGTTGGATTTTTGTTCCTGGTTCATAGTATACTGGTATGTGGTTACAACTAGGATGCCAGCCGTTTTTCCTAGATTATAGTATTAAAATATATCAAAATGTGAAAGTGCTTTTGCAACCTTGACTGCGACATGGTCGATTAATCAAAATTATTTTTAAAATTCCCCCTAATTTGGTGGCATAGTCCACCTTTTTAAAGTATGTTTTAACAAATTATTGGTGGGAATCGACCTTTAAAATATCATTCATGGGCTCCATGTTAATACTCCCTCTGTTTTTAATTAAGTGTCGTTTTAGAATATTTCACACAGATTAAGAAAACATTAAATTTTTCTGTTTTGCCCTTTATTAAAACATTATTTTTAGGAATAATTAATAAGCTGAAAAAGTAGGGATAAAAAAGGAAAATTTATCATAAATCTGCATTGAAATCCGAGAACGACAATTATTTGTAAACAAAAAAACAAATATAAAACGACACTTAAATCAAAACGGAGGGAGTACTAGGCTAGTAGTTATAATAATTATTTATAAAATACAGATTATAGAGAGACACACACACGTCACAAAGTAATGTAAGACTTGGTCAATTAATGGAAGATTGTGCATTGAACACTTTGAGACGTCAATGAATTAAGATTCGAATCGTCAATGAATCAAGATTTGACCTGTTATTTAGTATTCAATTAAGAAAAATGACAACTTGTAAAAGAAAAAGAGTCGTGGGGTCCTTACGCTCGAACATTCCTCTGGACAAGTCTTTTTTTTTTTTTTGTGTGTTAGTGGTTTATTGATATCTATCAGGAAAAAAAGTACCTAAATAAAATCAAAACAGTTTTGTCTCTCTGTCGATCGTTGAGACTTGAGCGTGTTAACTGAATACCACGTGGTGATTGATTATATCTTTTGTAGCTCGGCGACGAATGATTACATACGCGCCGTTAAAGATCTGGCATGTGAGATAATTGATCTGACGGTCGAGAATTTATGGGGCGAGAGGTCTAGTGAGGTGAGCAAGCTAATCAGAGACGTTCGTAGCGACTCCATCCTACGGTTGAATCACTATCCACCTGCACCGTACGCGCTAGGAGGAGGCGTTAGCCAAATAGGTTTCGGGGAGCATTCAGACCCTCAGATCTTGACGGTGTTAAGATCCAACGACGTAGATGGACTTGAGATTTGCTCACGTGACGGCTTTTGGGTCCCTGTTCCATCTGACCCTACGTCCTTCTACGTATTGGTCGGTGACTGCCTTCAGGTATTTTAATTAAAACAAAAGCTTCCATTTTTTTTAGTAATTAATTTCGTCACAAAGTTGTTTATTTTTTATGAGTTAGTTTTCGTAAATCTCAAATCACAAATTAAGATCCTATACTTAATTAATTTTATCTTTGTTTATAATAGGCATTGACGAATGGGAGATTCACTAGCGTGAGGCACAGGGTATTGGCGAACACGGCAGGGAAGCCTCGAATGTCGGCGATGTATTTTGCGGCGCCGCCTTTGGAGGCAAAAATATCACCACTGCCAGAAACGGTATCACCTGAAAATCCACGGCGGTATAATTCATTCACATGGGGTGACTACAAAAAAGCTACCTACGATCTCCGTTTAGGTGTCCCTCGTCTCGAGTTCTTCAAGTCTTCATAAATATCAATACAGTTTATAATTAGATGTTTTTTCTTTGTCGGGGACAATATTTATGATTGTTGGTTTGTTATACAAAAATGCACCATGTGAATTGTTTAGTTTTACATGAAAAAGGAAAATATAGTTTTTTTTGTCGTCTAATTCAAAATCTATATGTTATCTCGGAAAATCAATAAGCAATTTTTTTTTATGTTACGTAAACGATTGGCAAATAATTGAACCAAACATCAGTATAACGGTTGCGGATTTTTTTTTAGATTAATAAGAAACAAAATGAAATATATTTTGGTTGCAATACAATACAAGTAATTTGACTCAATACCCCGAATAAAATAAAGTTGTCGACAGTACACTGGACTCTGGTCCACTCTCCATAACACACTCTTGTGTGATCATAACTACACAAACTAAACTCTCTTTAAACAAATCGGCTTTTTAGGTATATATCTTGATTCCATTTTAATTAAGACCAAAGACTAATGTAGCACGGCGGAGATGAAGATCGGATAAGGTTTTGATCGCCTACGTATTGCGGCTCTAGACGGCGCTCTATCCGCTGTACGTAGTTTTGTGAAAGGACAATGTCAACCTTGAAAATGTATGAGAAAAACAATTAACAATTTGTAGAAGAGCTTATTGGACAGGTTATTTCGTACATTCATTTAAGATGAAATCATGTGCTATCAGAGAATAATTTTGGAATATAAGTTGAAATGTTATTAGTGTTTTTCCACTAGCGGTTTTGAAACAAAAAGTAAACTTTTAACAAATCTTCAAAAACAATTTAGTAAAAACACAAAAAAGCAAATACTAGGTTAAATCTTTCATTTCAAAAAATAACCAAGCTTTTCCAAGTGGCTAGGGCCTTGCCTTGTTATCAAACAGTCCTTCATCTAAAACCCACTTTCTAATAAGTTTGTTGTACCGATGTATATGATGAAAATGGTAGCTGAGAAACACCCACCAATGATGCAACTGCTACGACGAACAGCGATGAAACGTGATTGGATCCTAACTAGAAGTTTAAATCGTTGCAGCGATCGATCATTTCTAGGGCAATAACTAAAGAATTGATATGAGTTCCTAGAACATATTCTCGATTCGTTAAAAGAAACAAATAATTCAATCGAAAACAGACTAAAATTGGAAAAATAAAAAGAAACAATAAAACCCCGGCTATTCCAGAATCCTATAGGAATTAGTCGTGGTTTCGACCTCGAATCATTTTCAAAGAAACACGAAACCGACAACTCCAAGCGCAATTAGCTTCACGGTGGTGAAGCTGACTCCAGCAGCCGCAGCTCCAAAGTCATGGTCAATGGGGTACACGTCTCCCGGTGGAGCCACGTATACGTAAGCAGGCGGAGGTGGCGGTGGCGGGCAGTAGGACATTTTTGGCGGAGGTGGCGGTGGCGGGCAGTAGGACATTTTTGGCGGCGGTGGCGTAGAAGGCGGAGGAGACGGCGGAGGAGGCGGTGGAGACGGCGGAGGAGGCGGTGGAGACGGCGGAGGAGGCGGTGGAGACGGCGGAGGAGGCGGTGGTATTTGGAGACAAGGTGTGCACTTGATGGGATCATCGTTGAGCTTTACGACCGAAGAATCTGCGGCATTGATTGTAATCGGAGATGCGAGGAACACGACGGCCATGAGTAACGTGACCGTGAGATTCATCAGACGGCGATTTTTCTCCAGCATGTCGTAAGAGGAGAGTTCTTGGGCTTAGACGTGTGGAAAAAATGATTAAATTTATGGAATGTATTTATTGACGATACGTGTGTTTATAATCTAGCATAGTGTGAGGATTCTTAATTTGGATCTAACACGATAAATGAATATATTGTCTAATGATGTTTGAGATCTTGAAAATATTTGTAATTCAATCAATGAGCATTACAAATCCAAAAATTGCGATCTTTTCATTTGGGCCTTGTTGGGCCATTTGCATAATCTGGGCTTACAATAAACTTTCGACTAAATGCATGTGAACAGAAATGAAAAAGAACCAAACTATATGTTTACTTTACCAGACAGACAAGTCGTTGTTTGACTTGTTGACTTTTTTTTTTTTCCCCCTAAACCAGAAAAGTATTAAGTTTTTTTTTGGATTGGTTTCATGTGACGTCTTTGATCTCTCTACCGCCGACGACAAGAACGCCGTTGGTTTACCGGTAAGTCTTCTATTGTCTTCACTTCTTTTTCCTTCGTTAGCTAGTCCTGGCATCGTTGTTGCCCTTTGATTCGGTTACGATCGGCCATGGCCTTGCGCGATTCCTCTTTTTTCTTTTCTTTCTTATTTTCTACCGATTATTGATTACTTTGGTGATTATGAAAGGGAGAAAATGGGTTTAATTTTCCATGTATTGGCGTTCAAATTGATCGAATTTTTCTAGTAATGCCTTGTGGGTTCGTGTTTCTTGTGCTGATAGTGCTTGTGTAGTGTCTCACTGTGTCGATCGATTGAGAATCATTTCTCTTCGGCCATGTCGTGGTCGAAGGCATGCAGAGGGACTCGAATTTCTTCATATTTAGAGAACCTTCATCGAACATCGCCGTCTACAAGGTAAACGATTTTTATCTGATTTGCACACTAACTGTTTGTTAAAATCCCTCAATGAAAGTTCTATCCTTTTCGCACTAGTTATTGCTGATGCGACTTCTTATGTAGGACTGTACCTCATGTTCTGTGCTCTCGTTATTACATTCACGGAGCTTGTAGAGGCAACGAGCATAATCTCCGAAGCAGGAGAGGGCTTTGGGGAAGCTCATCTTCGTTTTCCCGTTTGAATTCCCATTCTGCTACTGCTAAATCGATGTTGCTTGGTGCTCATCGCCAGTACTCTACTCACTCTCCAACAGAAACCAAATCACAGAAAATGCTCTATTACCTCACTGCCGTTGTCTTTGGCATGGTGGGGCTAACTTACGCAGCTGTGCCATTGTATAGAACTTTCTGCCAAGCTACTGGATATGGAGGTACTGTTCAACGCAAAGAGGTATATAACCCACTTGTTTATTCCTCTCACTTTTCAATTATTCGTAGTCTCTTTCTTAATCGTTGCTCCACTGGTTCCTTTGGCCTTATACTACAGACTGTTGAGGAGAAGATTGCTAGGCATTCAGAATCGGGTACCGTCACTGAAAGGTGTTTATTCCTCTGTCTCTTAACACCATTCGTATCCGTCATCTTTTTTTTTTGTCTATATGTGTTTATGATGAACTTGCTAGCTTACTATAACCCTACGATATTTCTCCTGAAACAGGGAGATTGTGGTGCAGTTCAATGCTGATGTTGCAGATGGGATGCAGTGGAAGTTCACTCCAACTCAAAGAGAGGTTTAGACTTTCTAATTCAAGAAGAGTGTTGTAACTTGTTAATGTGTTTTTGTGACTTATATGTCTTTGGTTTTGGTATTTTCTTATAGGTAAGAGTAAAGCCAGGAGAAAGCGCACTCGCCTTTTACACTGCTGAAAACAAAAGCTCAGCTCCAATAACCGGAGTCTCGACATACAATGTCACTCCCATGAAGGTACATATTAGCCTCAGTAGTGCCTTATCAACCTCCCGTGGAACATATTTTGATCGTTTCTTCTCGGTCTCTTATTGTTTTTTTCAGGCAGGAGTTTATTTCAACAAGATACAATGTTTTTGCTTTGAGGAGCAGCGACTTCTTCCCGGAGAACAGATCGACATGCCGGTGATTACCCTTTTGTTCTTCCCTTCTGTTTGATATTCCTTGAGCAAAATCAAAGAGCCCATTAAAATCTTTGTTTTGTTTTGACTTGGTTTTGCAGGTCTTCTTCTACATTGATCCTGAGTTTGAGACTGATCCAAGAATGGACGGAATCAACAACTTGATATTGTCTTACACTTTTTTCAAAGTGTCCGAGGAAAATACTGCAGATACGGTCAATGATAACAGCTCTGTTCCAGTTCAAGAAACCAATTAAAAAAAAAAGTGACTATTTTTTTTTTGAAGAGAAACCAATTATGCAAGAAGAAGAGTCTCCCTTAGTTTTAATAATAAAATTCCATCTTGGGAAAATTGTTTGTTATTATTTTGTTCAGAATCCACGCAACAGAAACAGAAAGAAACTCTTATCTTTGTTTAAGTGGAATTTATAAAAGGTATCATATGCATATTTGTTAGCTTAATATTAGCTTTGTACGTCAGATATGTTTCTGAAAACATGAAATTTTATTGAATATTGCACGAATCAAATAAACTCTACAAGGATGGAATACTTAAGAAGTTACACAAGAATTAAAGAGAGAAAACTCTAAATTAGTTACATCTCAAACCAACATTAGAAAACGAATGGTTAATGATGGGGTTGGGGTTTGAAGGACTGTAACCAGCTGTTGAGGCGGTCCATAGCTGACAGGTCCACCTTCTTGGGAAAATTGGGGAAAGCAACGGCTTTGGGTTGTGGTCGCACCAGCACTCGAAGCTTAAGCCCAGCCGCACAGTGACCCGTCTCTGAGCTTATGAAATAATGAACTCCTGGTTCTGTGAGCCTAACGAGATCGTGTCCTGTCTTGTGCACGGATACATGAGATGTTGGGTCGCAGGATATGAATTCAAGATCACCATTGATTTCATTAACGTCGTTGACTTTGTTGCCGTATTCGAAAAGCAGAATATCTCCCACGTTAAACTCTTTTTCCTCGTTCCACTTGGAATAGAAGCCGCTGTTATAGACGTTCCATCCTTGTGAGTCTCCGACCTTGTATGTCTTTCCAAAAGGAAGGATCTTGCTCTGTGGCGGTGGTGAAGGAATCGGACTTGACGGGTCATGGACGACAAGGATGTCGAGTTTCTGTCCGGATGCGCATTGAGCTTGATTTGAGCTGATGAAGTAGCAAAAACCTGGTTCCGTGAGAGTCACGACATCGTGTCCTGTGTTGTAGACGGCTTTAGGAGAAGAAGAGTCGCAGAATTCGTATTCCAAAGCGCCGGAGACTTGAGTGACGTCGTTGACGTTAGGATCGTATTCGAAGACGAGAGAATCTCCCACGTGTAACTCCTTACGCTCGGCCCACTCGTAATAGACGTCGTCCTTAGCAGTCCATCCATCGGAGTCTCCGACTTTGTCGATCGTCGCCGAGCAGCAAACCAAGAGAACCGTAATCATCACGAACATGATCGTACTCCTTGCTGTCGCCATTATTGATCCAAGACGAACAAGAAATTATTAGATCACAAAGATAATCGACGAAGAAAGATTTAGGGAACTCAGGTGAGAGAATCAGAGAGCGTTCGATGAGTGTGTTGAGATGAGGAAAAAAGAGAGTCCCGTATGTCTGTCTCCTTTTATAAGGGGCTTCACAAATCCTAATCCTTGCCTTTTTAGGATTTTAATTTACTCAGTACGTTATTTCCTTATTTTAAATCCGTTTGAAAATATATTCTTTTTCCTTTTTAACACATCTTATCTTGAAAAACAAAAATAAATAACGCTTAAAGATCCTTTTTCCTTTTCTGCTATGTTTGTTTTCTACTAGGGGTCAATTTGTTGAATAGCCATAAAAAGGATTTGGTTCAAATCAAATCGAATTAGTGAAAAGAATCGGTATGGTTCCGGTTCGATGGAGCTTTAGGTTCGTACCGGATTTTGTATCCGACCTGTAAAAACAATAGCGGCTTGATTCTCTCCCTCTCTCTCGACTTTAACCTAAAGTGCACATACTCCATAGACGCAGAACAATTGTGTGTTTTTGAATAGTCTTCTGATTCAGAGCCTTCGGTTTTACTTATCCGATTTTGAGCCAAGCTCAGATTTTTGTAAACGATATTCGACGAAACTCAATTGCTGAAATGATCCTCAAGCCGTTATCTTCTCAGTGCGCTTCTCACGTTCCCAATCTCCGTCTCTCTATATCGTTTCTTCACAGTGTGGCAATACACTCCTCGGATGCGAAGCTTCCTGCAGGGGAAGACGACGATGACGCGGAAACCGTTTACCGGATGATCAATGGATCAAATCTGCAAGGAGAATTGAAGGAATCCTTGAGCTCTAGTGGAATACACTTGTCCAAGGACTTAATCGAAAGGGTTTTGAAAAGGGTGAGGTTTAGTCACGGAAACCCTCTGCAAGCCCTAGAATTTTACAGGTACGCTGGTGCTAGAAGAGGGTTTTATCATTCCGCGTTCTCTCTAGACACTATGCTCTATATCCTCGGTAGAAACCGAAAGTTCGATCAAATTTGGGAGATTTTGATTGAGACTAAGCGGAAGGATCGGTCTTTGATATCGCCAAGGACGATTCAAGTGGTTTTAGGTAGAGTGGCTAAGTTGTGTTCCGTTAGACAAACCGTTGAATCTTTCTGGAAGTTTAAGAGATTGGTTCCTGATTTCTTCGACACGGCTTGTTTCAATGCTCTCTTGAGAACTCTTTGCCAAGAGAAGACTATGACGGATGCTAGGAATGTCTATCACACCTTGAAGCATCAGTTTCAGCCCGATTTGCAGACTTTTAACATACTCTTATCGGGCTGGAGATCATCCGAAGAAGCCGAGGCTTTCTTCGAGGAAATGAAAGAAAAGGGGCTAAAACCCGATGTGGTCACGTATAACTCTTTGATTGATGTTTATTGCAATTACAGAGAGATGGAGAAAGCTTACTAGTTGATAGATAAGATGCGTGAGGAGGATTAAACTCCGGATGTTATAACTTACACGACCATTATAGGAGGTTTGGGGTTAATCGGTCAGCCTGATAAAGCTAGAGAGGTCTTAAAGGAAATGAAAGAGTATGGATGTTATCCTGATGTTCCTGCTTATAATGCTGCAATCAGGAATTATTGCATTGCGAGGAGGCTCGGGGATGCAGATATGTTGGTGGATGAGATGGTGAAGAAGGGTTTGTCTCCGAACGCTACTACTTATAATCTGTTTTTCCGTGTTCTTTCTCTGGCGAATGATTTGGGACGGTCTTGGGAGCTGTATGAGAGAATGCTGGGGAACGGGTGTTTGCCGAATACCCAGTCTTGTATGTTCTTGATTAAGATGTTTAAGAGGCACGAGAAAGTGGATATGGCTATGCGGTTGTGGGAAGATATGGTGGTAAAAGGTTTCGGTTCATACAGTTTGGTCTCGGATGTGCTTTTGGATTTGCTTTGTGATTTGGTTAAAGTCGACGAAGCTGAGAAATGTTTGCTTGAGATGGTTGAGAAGGGACATAGACCGAGTAATGTCTCTCTTAAAAGGTTCAAGTTATTGATGGAGCTAGCGAATAAGCACGAAGAGCTTAATAACATGAAGCAGTAAATGGCTGTTTTCGGTACAGAGATCCCGCGTTAAAAGATTAGGACACTTTTGTTACATTCTTTCAGCATTTTTCAAGAGCCAGTCGAGTCCTTCATGTAAACCGTCACCACAGAACGCGCATGAGCTCTGGACATGCCTAAAATGCGAAAATCAAAACACAGATATATCAGAAGAATGAATCCTCTTTGCAGGATCAGAGTCTTGAAAAGGCTTTATTATCTTCTTACCAGTTTCTTTGCCAGTTTCTGTGACGAAGAGAAGTGAGATCAAGCTTGTCACTGATCTCAGAAGCAGACATGGCACCAGGAACCTCATGCTTGTTTCCATAAACAAGAACAGCCACATTGTCCGGTACATTCCCCTGTATCTATATATATCTACGGAATCAAACATTGGCATTATGTATAACATGCTTGATGTTTAAAAGACACGGTTTGTTACCTCATCCATCACCATGTAAAGGAAACTCTTTGCCTCTTCGATTCGCTCTCTGTCCGTGCTATCGACCACATACACGAGCCCTGATACTTGTTGAAAGTAATGTTTCCACAAAGGAATCATCTGACATGTTTTGTTTTTGTTTTTTGAACAAACCCATTTATCAGGTATGGTTTTATATGTTTTTCTTTTAAGCTGCTGCGAAAGAAAACGACATTTCGTACCCTGTACCGATGCTGCCCGCCCATTTCCCATAAGCTGAAGCTGGAGTTCTTGTATTTCACGCTTTCCACGTCAAATCCTAGAAGCAATGAACCGCATTTTTGAAGAATTCATAGAGAAAACAATGATTTGAAAACCATAAAAAGTGATTTTGCTTGAGCTTTTACTTACCAACGGTAGGCATGTTTTTGGAAAGGGTTTCTCCGGTTTTGAGTTTGTGCAGTATTGATGATTTTCCGGTACCGTCAAGGCCAAAAAACACTATTCTCGGTTCGATTTCTTGGAATAAACCGGTAAATGGCTTTCCCATTGTCGTCCCCATTTTCTTGAATCAGCAACGATCAAACTGGTTTCTTCTTGCAATAAAGTTGACTTTGTCTGGATTTGGAAATCACAAGTAAAAAGACCCAGAAAGCAACTTGCGATTATATCAAAGAGGAAATACAAAAAATGAGACGAATCTGAGGATTGGGCTTTAGATTGAGATTGAGAGAGAACCAACCTTGTTGTCTCTTATTGAGTTTCAAAGTCAAATAGTTAAAGCTTAAGAGTTAAGAGTTGTCAAGATCTGGGAAATCGCAATAGAAAAGTCAACGAGTTGACTTACAGCAATCAATTTCAAGATTCCTGCAATCTTCTATATATTTCTCTCTAAAAAATCTCAGAAACAGAGAATGCATGTTCAGTAGACAATAGTTTCTAATGTCTGAACAATCATACCGATGTTTGTTCACTGAACTTTGATCCAAAGACTGAAAAGATTATACGAAATTTATACACCGACAGGGTTCTATCAACAAATCACCTTAAACTTAATTAGGTCTGGTGGAATTTCATAGACCTTCCACGATTCTTTGAGATTATTCCACATTTAACGTTGATTTTTTTTTTATATAGGACACATCATGTTTTGAGTCGAATGAAATATTTATTAGTTAAATCCTATGTGAAATTGAAAAATTCAAAAGAAAAAAAAAAGGATTAATTTACTACAATGCAAGATTAAGATCTAAACCCTTCTCTTCTTCTCCCTCCTTCTCTGTTTTTTCTTCATCTTCTTCCTCTTCTTTCACCTTTGTATTCTCTTCCTTGTGATCCGAAACAGACATCGATGGCTTAAAATCCTCCGGCAGAAAGGCCGGAACTACAACACTGGACCTCTCTCCGCCGTTAGATCTCTTCTTCCTCGCGTCTCCGGGATTTCCAGTTAACTCTTCTCGTCTTCGTTTTCGTGCTTCCTGATAGTCTTTGATAAGCTTAAAGAAGGTATCAATCTTCTTGTCTTCTTCCTCTTCGTCTTCTCTTTCTCTTTCATCGTTCCTGTTCGTCGCNTTCTCGTCTTCGTTTTCGTGCTTCCTGATAGTCTTTGATAAGCTTAAAGAAGGTATCAATCTTCTTGTCTTCTTCCTCTTCGTCTTCTCTTTCTCTTTCATCGATCCTGTTCGTCGCCTTGATCTCCACATTTTGGTCCTTGTTCTTCATGGTCTTCTGGGCATTGGAGGGGTAATCGTGTAAATTAAAATGTTTGGGATACATTTAGGAAGTGAAAATGATTTTTGGAGAGTGAGGAAGGCATTTTTTTCCTCTCTCTCTGATGATTTTCTTTTAAAGGGAGTAAACGACGTGACGAAACTTCTTCTCAAATGACCAAAAATACCCCTGTCCCTATCTCTTTAGTCTTTCTTCTTTTAACATTCTACTTTTCTCAAAAAGAAAAACATTTTATTTAAATAAGAAATAACATCTTCTTCGTTCGCTAAATTATTTCGCTTACACAAGAGAAATTAATGTTTCCTAGATAAACCAAACAAAACTTAATGATTTTTACTGGTTTTTTTTTTTTTTTGGATGGTTTCAAAAAATTATCATGATTTTTCAGTTTGAAATCCCATAAATGCTTGATATATCTCTTCATCAACAGCAAAAATCACTTCGAAAACATAGAAGATTTTAAGATATTATTTTAAAATTTTCATATGAACAGTAGTTGATTTTGAATAATTTTAATAAGAAAAAACCATCCCAAAACACTTTTGTAAGAATAATAAATAAATAAATAAAACAACCAAGGGCGCAAAAGTAAAAGACCATCGGTGCGATTGCGTCAGATGATGACTGTTTTGGATAAAACGACATGAACCAGTTACAAGATTACGTCATCGTGATGACGTAATCTTGACACATTCTATTTGGAAAATAATTCTGTTGAAATAACAAAGACTCGGCAGACTCATCATCAAGACCTTGACTTGATGCGTTTACTTTACTCGTGGTAGGTCGCGAGAGAAAGAGAGATCCACTGCATCGATCGTACAGTATTCTTAATTCTTAACCGTTGGATCAACTTTCCTGGAAACTCTTTTTGAATCTAATGATGGAGAGTGAGTATTTTATAATTATATACTCGTCTTACTAAAATGTGTTCGAATGATGAGATTTTATAAAGATTTGTCGAATCAAATTATATGTTGTCGGCCACTTGTATATGTCTAGCTGATTATTATTAATTCATAGTATAAAGAAAAATTCTTCTCGTTTTTGTTTTTAGTAATGATCCGTAATTATAGCATTTCTGTTTCTCGATAATTAATTACCCTTATTTTTTTCGGTCAAAATTTTATTGTATTAAACTACTCCCTCCGTTTTTTATTATATGATGTTTTAGAGATTTGCACACAGATTAAGAAATTAATTAATTCTTTACTCTCAAAATAAAACATGTTTTTTTGTCAATTTCAAAACACTTCAATCAATACAAAAATAGTATTTAGAATTCAAACAGTCAAAACAACAAAAATACAATTAATTTTTACATAGAAATTTGAGAACATCAACTATTTTAGAACAAAAAATACTTTCTTAAACATCTTCTAATAAAAAACGGAGGGAGTATTTACTAAAAACTAAACTATTCTCGACACGAAGAAAGAAACAAAACAACAACTATTCTCCGTGCTCATAAAGAAAGAAACAAAACAACAACCATGTACGAAAAAGATTAATGCGATTACCAGAAAAAAAAAGAGAGACAGAGCGATTACCAGAAAAAAGATTAATGCGATTACCAGAAAAAAAAGATTATTCAGTTCGAGAAACCCATGGCCCAATAGGTTTAATTATGATTGTTCTCATTGAGAAATACCCATTATAGTATTGGGCCTAAGGGTATGAACAACTTCTCAAATCTAGTAATTGTTGTGGGATTTGTCAAACAATTTTTTTTTTGGGAGAAATTTTAAACAACAGTCTTTTTACTCTCTTGAAAATATACCAACTGATGTTTTTGCAACAAAAAAAAAAACTTTGTAGTAAACTCTGATTCGCATTTACAAAAAAAAAGAAAAGAAAAAGATTATACTGTATGTATAAAATTTTAGCACACGACGATCCACAAAGTTTCACTCTAAATCTCTACAATTTAAATGATAAAAAGAGAAAAAGATTTTTATAAAAAAGGAGGAGAAAAAGATAATATATTAATTACTGTGAAGTAAAGTTAGTGTGTCAGTGCATGGAGTTTGCATGTTGGTTAATCAAAAATAATTGTGTGTTTAGTTAATTTTCTTAAATTTGGTTTCCCATCTATATAATTTTTTTTGTTTTGTTTCCCATGGCAATAAAAATAATCTATTGGTTTGTTTTGATTACTATTCCATATCTGTTTAAATGGCGCAAAAAAAAATGTATTATTATTATGAGTAACAAAAAAAAAAATGTATTATTATGCGTTTATTTCGAAATAGCATATCACATTTGCGCCATATTTTCCTAATTGGCCTGGCCTTGAGGCTATTTTCCTTCCCTGCTCAGTCTCGCTTTCTCCCTCTAACTTGATCCGTTTACATATATTCGAAACACCTCTTGCATGGTTGCATTGCTGTTTACATATATATATATATATATATATATATATCATAATCTGGAACAAAATATATTTTCCTCAATAAATCCAATGTGTTATCTGCTTAGTTTAGGCCTTGAATAGTAGTTTATCTTAATTGTTTTTTGTTGAACAATTCATTTAATTATCATAAAAACTAGGGAAACTAATTTTTACCTAAGTTTCCTATTTTATTTGAAAACCTAAAATCTCATGAACTTTAGATTTCCTCATAAAAAAGAAAAATTAAAAACCTAAAAACCAAAAACTCTAAAAGAATATACGTCCATAATTCAGAACTTTAAAATATGGTTTATTAAATCAATACTAACTAGCTCCATGCATCAAAATACAAATTTCTTCAGCTTTTTAACTTTATCTCGACTTTACATGCACCAACATGGTACAGGGCTGTGGCCTGTGTGTTGTGTATTTTTGTATGAATAGCAAAAAAAAAAAAAAAAGAGAATACTTACGTAAAAGTGAATTAAGGATGCAAAAAGTGAAAAGAGTGAGAAGAGAGAATAAATAAAGGATGCCTTCGACCCAAAAGCCTTTATTTATAACAGTCTCACAGTCTTACAATGTCCCCAGTGAAATGGCAAGTGATTCTTCTCATGAACCTCAGCCACTTCCTTCATTTCTCAATTGACTAATATATATGTAACTTCCTTTTTGTTAATTAATTACATATTAATCTCTGTTTTTTTTTAACATTATATATTATTCTCTATCTGACGGAAAAGAAAAAAATTCTCCGTTTTTCCACGCATTCCTGTTTATAAAAAAACTGCTTTATTTTTGTTATTAATTAACTATAATTATATTATTCACCAAAGAATCCAAAAATATTTAAAAGAATGTCAAAGTGGGAATTATTTTATCATATGGTCAAATTAAATGGATTCAAACGGGCGAAAATGTATTAAAGGTTTGATATGTGATATAAAAAAATCATAGAAAATATATTTTAAATAGCAATTCATTCAATTACAATAGAAACAAATAAATAAAAATAACAGATTTATCGTTTCAAAATAACGGATTTCTCTTGTCATCAAATGTTACTGTCATCTTGATTGATAAGTGATAACTTATTGGAAAATAAAAACTCTGCCTCAATGACGAAAATAAGTTACCACTAAATTCTTCTTTTGTTGATTGAATATACGAGTATAGACTTTTAGACAAGAAAGTGCCGTAAACAAATAATTTGAGTGGATTCATTGACATTTTAAGGAGACAAGTTTGATACTCTTCGTCTCATTAGAACTGGGAATGGCCTAATGGGAGGGTATGAGTGTGATGGACATAGAGTCATAGATAGGGAAACAATGCAGAAAAGCCAGAGAGAGAATCTTTATAATTTATGAGTTAAACAAGAAAACTAGGCTATGATATGTCCACTCACTTGTTTCATTTTGTTGTTTTCACCATGGTTGGTTATTTTTAGTAACCCTTCTAATAATTAAAAACAGTTAACAGTACAGATATATATGCTGAATCAATCTCTAATTGCAACACCATATCGACTTATTAGATGATCCGATAAATGTTCTTTATATTAACCAAATTGTATAGTTATGACACTATAATTATTTTAAATTAGTAGATTACGAATGTTTACATAGATATTGCAATATATATTTGTAGTTAAAAATTCAAATATTAATCAAATTTAACTATTAATTATTTTGAATTTATTCCAAACTTCTCACATTTTATAAAAATTCTGACTAAATAATTGTTTGGAAAAATGTCACGAAAAATTCCCTAAACAATAAGTATAAAACCAGATCAACTCGATTTTTAGTTTTTATTACATTAAAATGCTTGGTTCAACTCGCGACTTGATCCATTGACATACTAATGTTGAGCTCTAAGATGATTCATTTAGTGAATTTATATTATTTTCTTATTCTCGGTTATATATATATATTATTGTTAAATATAACGTTAAACTGGGTACGTGGTCACACCGAAAAAAGGGAGAATCGGAGGTGGGTGTGTCTAACATTCCAATTGCGACCCACCAAACTTCTCCATTTGTTGTAAATTATAATTTTTTAACGTAAAATTATATATATATATATATATATATATAATTTATTTATATTCATCTTTACAAAAACGAGAGTCAGAACTTAATTAGAATCTTCGAGTGGCCTTGTAAGCTTTTCCAGTTTTCCTTAACCTCAAAAAGAAAGTAAAACATTTCTTCTGTTGTATAATTGCATAGGTGTATATATATACACACATGCGCGTGATTGATCTCCATAATTAGAATTTACATCTTCATGCCTAAGTTACCAAGAACATGGATATATGAGTGAAAATGGTATAGTTTTTTTTATTTATTACTAGCTATATTGAAGATTATAACAAACACAGAAAATATTATAAATTTACTTATCTTAATAAAATGCAGAATTTCCTAATGTATGCATGCGTTGATTAACATATCATAATTTTATCTCTTATGCAATTTTTTTTTTGTTTTCCTACGCAAATTTAAGTTGCCTCGTAAGTTTTTCCAGATCAAATTATATATAAATTGGTATCACCAGCTCTAGCAATTAATAGATTCTATGGCTATGCATGCATATTTATATTTATGTATAACTGAAGATATATCAATATGTGCTAGCTCAAGTGGCTGCGCGTGCAGAAGTGAACCAGGTAAACTTTAAACAAGTTGATCATAACTCATAAGATATCAACTTTATAAGATGTCTTTAGCAAAATAAAATAAACTTAAGAAGTCCAAAAGTAAAAAGGAACTCGACACTGAATAAACTAATCGTCAAGGGAAAAATAGTTGGAAAAGAAGAAAGAACGTTTTCTGGTTAAAAAAGGAAATTGTCTGATTAAAAAGGGAAATTTACAGGTTATCATACTAATCTACGTATATTCCTCAATTTTGTTTCAATTTTCGTCTTGATAATTAGTTCTATTTGGTCCATCTTGATCTTGTTATTTTGAAACGTATTTTTCTACTTTAATTTGTTTTTACAAAATTCAATTACGAAAACTTAAATAAAGATTTTGCTCATCGAAACTTGCTAGATAGTTTTCGTTTTGTATATGAATATATGATTATGCTATTTTAGTTTGCAAAATGCGGGATTCGTAAAATTTAACAGTACTGCATGTTCCATGTTTGTTTACAAGTGATCAACTAATTTTTTATTCGGTTAATAAATAAGTAATGCTGATTCAACCGATCATATTTCGGTGTAAAAAACAAAAAAAATGATAGCGAAAATGTACTCGAGTTTGCCGGTCTATTTAAATGACATAACGCATCGCATACTTTACTGAGATTTAAAATCTTTATCTAGTCAGAAAATCTGCATCCTTATTTGCTTATGTATGCCCCATAATTTCCAATTAAATAATGTGTACTTCGTACTTACAAAAGTTTGATATAAGAAAAAATTTCGTAGTTTCAAGAATGATAATAAACAACTTAAGATATGAAATCGACGAACAACAAAACAATTAAATTACAAACCATTTTATTTTCAGTATCATTATTTAATTATTTGATTGATGATTAACTATATACATGCATATTCTTGACTACAATAGCTACACGTCGAGAGATTGATGAACATACCTACCAAGAGACCAAGACAACAACATCTAAAAGTTGGAATATTCTCTTCTACTTTCTACTCAGATAATCCACTAGTTCATATTTCTTCTCACATAATTTAATTGGCCAATCAAGCAATAAAAGCTTAGATAATATTATATTAGATAGAGACCAATTAGATATAGACAAAACAAAAATGTTACCGAATTAAATTGTTTAGAAGTTCTATTGAACAATAGGATACAATTTTTTTTTTTTTTTTTTTTTACAAGTTAGCAAGAAAAACATCTTTTATGAAATGGTCAATTTCTAATATGTTGTGTTATTTCTAAATCAACAAGCAATAATCTCAAATTAATAAATTCATAAAACTATCTAAGGAATTTGTTAGAATTCTTTTTAAAAATTTGCAGTTTAGTGTGAACAATGAATATTCCACTTATACTGGTATAGGACGGCACAATACTACTAGTCTACTCTACGGTACTACCTACGAAGCATCTATATTTTCCTCTAACTAAATCATTATGAGTTATATACTTATATATATATATATTATATATATATATGCAGACGGCATACTCATTGAAAGAAAGAAAAAGCCGGCCATATGCCCATATCCATACTCCATAGTGACATATAACATTGAAGCTAAATTAAAACAGGATCTTAATATTAATCACTCCATCATTAGTAAAACAACACTACAGAAATCATTTCGTATGAAAATTAAACAGGATTTTAAAATATTCGGAGAGGCAAATAAAACGTACGACCACTCGTCAACTTATATACATTTCCCTCTAAAATATCGTAAAAAGTTTAGAATATCGTCTAACTCAATTATTCGACCCGATGAAGCAAATCACGATGAACCACATTTGTCAACAAGAGAACCTTGCAACGCCGTGGGAGGATCGGACATGAGACACCAAACCGGAGGAATAGAAAGCTCTTCAGCGATTCCTTAAGCATTCCAACAAAACGGATCTAAAACGATTTCGCCTTTCGCAGGAAGAAGTTCGATGTCCGAAAGAGTTAGATTCGTGCATGGAACTGCATCGCTGCATCCAAAATGCATTGGAGGACTTCGAATATCGTAAGTTCCTTTGATGCCTTGGTACGCAATATCAGATACAAAAACCGCGGATGTTTTATTAGCACAATCTTTGGTCATGCAATAGTATTGGTCAATGATTATTGGGTTACGAACTGTGTCCACGTGGATGTTGTTGAACGTCACGCCTGAGACCGAACCGGACCCACCTTGCCATGTTTTGATCCGAACTCCGTTGTCCGAGTATTTTATGATCGAGTCTCTAACTGTTATGTTTGAGACGCATGCGTGTGAGTTGTGATTGCCCAAACTTCCAATGCTGAAAAATTTAGTATATAATTAAATTAATAATAGTTATTAATTGGGATCTAT
Organism: Alliaria petiolata; assembly: GCA_020283515.1. Classification (NCBI taxonomy): domain Eukaryota; kingdom Viridiplantae; phylum Streptophyta; class Magnoliopsida; order Brassicales; family Brassicaceae; genus Alliaria; species Alliaria petiolata. The sequence continues at coordinate 83,014,145 of JAHZTW010000003.1, read as the reverse complement.
GTCATAACAAATGTTTTTAATTAGTTTATTCAATAGCAAAGAGAGAGATTATAAACCTAATTCCATGTCCACCGGGTCCACAAGTGAGATTTCGAATATCAACATCGTAGGATCCGGAACCAATCGATACACAATCATCTCCTGCAAAAATAGAAGCATGA
>JAHZTW010000003.1:82846268-83013351 GCA_020283515.1 Alliaria petiolata | reverse complement strand
TTGAAAATGTCTTAATTAGTTACCCGGTGAGGTTTGCAGGGAAGATCCCACCATTTTTGTCCCCGGCCGTCAATAACTCCGGCGCCTTTCAGAGCCATTCCGTTGACTCTATAGAAGACAAGCCATTGTCTTTTACTTATATTGCTCGGCCACGATTCTGGTCCGTCTGGTGTTACAATGGTCCCATCCACCTAACAATAACAAAAAAATAAAATTATATTACATTTCAACACCAAAAAATATAATTAATTTAAGTTAAAAAGACAAAAACCCATTTGACCCAGCTATATATAGCTATTATATATATATATATATATATATATATATATATATATATAACGTTTAAGTTTTTATTATGAAGAGAAATTATACTTGGATTAATTGGTAAGAGCGGCAAGGACCGGTAAAAATAGTGGATTGAATCATGAATGTGTAGCCGTAAGGAACAAACAACACCGAAACGGTTTCGTTCTCGTTGCTACAAGATGAGTCCCACGCCGTTTTGAATGCTTCCGTGTCGTCTGTGACACCATCTCCTACCGCACCAAACTTTCTCACGTTGTAGACTCCGTTGTTGTCTTCCTCAGGCTCGTCAGAAGGTGATGGTGGCAATGAAGGTGACGGTGAGTGAGTGGGACCCGGAGGAGGAGTAGGAGGCTGAGAGATTGAAGAAGGAGGTGGCTCTGGTTTTGAGGAGTGATGGTTATGGCTATTGTGTTTGTGTCTGTCTTTGTGATGGTGGTTTCGAGATTCGGTCAGAGAGATTATTGTGAGAATTAGTGTAATGAAACAGAGGATTTGGTTGCGAGTATAAGTAGAAGTTATCATTTTTGTTGCACTGAAAATGTTTGTTTTTTTGGTGATTTTGAGGTGACTGTTGGAGATAAAAGTGTGTAAGAAGAGAGTCGCACTCACTAACTTGAGAATGCTTCTTGGAAATGTTAATGCAGCAAAAGCAGACAAGTCTTGTTTCTTTATATATACTGCAAGGTCGTGGGCTAGAGGAAGTGGAAACCGATTCCGTAATGTTATTTTTATTTTATTTTGTTCATAATATTAATTTAACAAGTGGAGTGTAGATAAAGTTTACTGCGGATTCCATTCGTTTTTTTTTTTTTTTTGGTAGAAAAAAAAAACTTACCAAAGTGAAGACGTACAAGATTATTTTTCGGGATAAAATATCTAGTATGAACTTGGGAGGTATAGTTTAAGTTTCGGTTCGAGTTTAGATTTTTTTTTAAGAATTAAATGTGATTTTAGTAGTTTTCTTTTTCTTTTTCAGTGTTCGGTTCTAAATGAATTTTCAGTTTTTGATATAAAATGTATACTTTAACCAAATTAATATTTAATTCTCTTAAGTATCTGTTTTTTAAATATGTTCAGGTTTGATCATATACATTTATTTTTCTTGAATCTTTTTGTGTTCTATGTATTATTATTTTTTTTATATTACAACGTCTATATAGTATTATGATTCTAGTATCTACGTTAATATTTATAGCCATATGGATGGGGCATGCATGGGAGTATCTACATTAATGTTTTCTATAATTAAACTTATATATCCTCATCATATGCAAATGATTGACTTGTACATCAGATATTCGAAATCAGTTTAAATTGTATTAACTTGAAAATTAATTTTAGTTATATTGAAATAATAGTACGTAAGTATAAGCTCATCTGTATGGTACAGTTTAAGACCAGCGGGATGGGCATATGTTCATCATTTCATGTTGAATCAGGGTAATATTAGTAGTCGTGATTCAGTATAATAATTAAGTTCATGAATGATTTCTTAATTCTTCCTATACTTTTTATAATCGAAACGCTATCATGATTTCACAGTACGTATGTTGACAAAGTTGACATTGATTCTTTGGTGACTTAATTAATGGTTAATTACGTCCATGTTTTACAAATTATCACTGTTTGATCTTCAGATTCATGGCAACTGTAAAAAAAAAACAGTTGCCATAAAAAAAGCAAAGTGTTCACGTTGTTCGTTTAACGTACGTGTGTGTGTTTTGCATTATTCTCTAATTCAGCTATAATTAACTTGTAAAAACTAATATCAATCCTTTAACAAAAAATAATATCGATTAATTTATATAATGATTATTGATAAAATAAGATTCGTCGTTGTTTTTATCTATATGTAGGTACTACTTAGATATACATCCTAAAGTTTTTTTTTAAATGCACATCTTTAAAATGGGGTTTTACAATATTTTTCATACCCTTTTTAATATATCCCCACTTAAAGACTTTTCCGTTGGGCAGTTTATTCGATACACGACGAAACATATAACATGTAAAAATAATTGTTCTCCACTAAGGATAATTGACAAAAAAAAAAATATATACATCTCTTACAATAAAAACAGTTTCGCTGATATAAAAAAAAAAAAAAAACAAGAAGAGAATGTCCACGTACGAGTGGGTTATATCTAACCTCTTTCGGCTTCTTCAGTGGCTCAATTCATTTTCATGTATTTTATATTTATAGAAAAGGTAAGGAGCAAATGAATTGTTTAATATATGAGTGATTTATTAAATTATCAACGAAAATAAAATATAAATTTGTATAACCGACCAACCATTATTGATTGTATACCCAGAAAACACTATTGTTTGATCGTATTGAGAATTTCACCGCCCCTCTTTACACTTTTCGGTGGAACTCAATTATGTTTGGTCCTCATCTCATCTTCTTCTTTCTTTTTCGATCTTTTCCCGCTTTTCTAAACCAAAATCATAATATATTTTAGCAATTTTACTTAAACTGAATCGAATGGATTATAATATCAAACCGTAAACGATAAGATACGTTGTTCGTTCAATTTTACTTAGTTTTATTATTCAATTACTACTCTATATAATTTCGATCGATACCACTTATTAGTCTAATAAAGACAAGAATTTATTATTATTAATTAATAGATTTTGTATTTTCGGTCTTGGACTAATTAACCATTAATAATATATCTTTGTAATTTTATAGTACATAAATCATTTCTCAAACATAGCACTAATTAACTTATAACTGGAATCTAGTAACACAAGTTTAAAACATCATTCTTCTACTTGGTTACTCCTACCACATTTGAGTGTTTTAATTAGTCCTTGATATTTTGGTTTTTAATCGAAAGATATATTTCACTTATATATGAATATTTATAAGTTTTCTAAAGAAATAAAATCTGGATAATAATATTCAACAAACTGAGAAAGTTAATTACTTTATAAAAAAAAGTGGGATATAATCCTACAAAAGAAAGGATTAGTACAAAAAGGTAATAACACTAACATACTCAATTTGTCCAGTTGTTTGTAAACTAGTAATGGTTTTGAGTGAAAAATCAATAATGGTTTTAGGTCGTTTTAACCCATCTATTCCTGNTTCATTAACTGAAATTTTTTTAAACATACATAAATAAATAATGAGACAACATGTTGACCAAAAAAACATAAATAAATAGATTAACAATTTGAACTAATCCTGTCTCTTATACACATCTAGATGTGTATAAGAGACAGGTTTTAACCCATCTATTCCTGATCCTATAAAACAAAAACAAAATCTTTAAACATCATGCTTTTTAAGAAAAGAACAAAAAAACTAGCACGCTTTTTCACTATCACACTATTTCGTTTTTTTTTTATCGGCCAATTATTTTTTTAATCGAATTTTATCAGCCAACCTCATTTACCTAATTTTTATTTTTTTTGTATATTTTAGATAAGCCACCCTTAAAATATCATATATATAAGAGCACAATGAATTTTTATAATTTTGTCAACATGAACATAATGAATTATACGTGCATCTGTGAGCTCATCCTCCACACAAAAATGGCGGCTATAATACGACATTACTAAAGCTAATAAATTTGCAAAAAGAATTGCCTAAGTACAGATACTTTATAAACATATATGCTTATATAAGCATCCTAATTAAAATGTGAGTGTGTGTATAAATTATAATGTTTGTTTATACAAAAGCCATATATTTAACTGTTTATACTATAATTTATTATATTTTAAAAAAACTTAAAAATAAATGTAAATTTTTAGTTTCTATTGGTATCCGAAAAAGAAAGATTTTTTTTAATGATCTTGCTAATTATATATAACTATAGCTATTATTTTGTTAATAACAAGAAACAAGTTGGACTAATACTTGTTATATTGTCCTCTATAAGATATAAGTCATATAACTGATATATTTGAGTATATACTTATAGTCTACAAGAGAGATATAAGAAAGTGGAATCTATCTATTTTTCATAAGAATATTCTATAGTTTAAAATTTTGAACTACATTAATATATAGACCGAGTTTCTTAACCGAATGAGCATATACATAGGTCATTTGATTATTTGTGGAATAGTTTGTTTTTTTCTTCTTCTTTTTGTCACATTTGGATTAGTGTGTTGAAAATGGAAGGTAAAGTCACAATCCAAGATGGAGATTGATATGAACAAGTTGGTCCATATAAGGCAAGAGGCTATGTTAAGCGCTTAAGAATACCTAAAAGCTATAAGACTCTAACATGTCTATGGCTACTTTAAGAGTATGGAAGATGTGGCATGCTTCTTTACAAAGATACATATATATATGCATGTGGATTTAGTGGATATAAAATTGTGGGTGTATGAAATGGGATATTGTATATGAAAGAATTAAATTACATTCGTCTTTGCGAAGATACACATATATATATATATATATATTAGATATACACACGTGTGTATAATATTGTGAGTGTGAATAGGAGAGACTGGCTCTTCAAACTTGTGCCCCTAATCTAGAGGATTTGGTAGATATACACACTTTGCTTCCTTTCCAGTGCACGTCTCCATAGTCCATACTTTGCTCCATCTTCTAATTTATCCAAAGAGCTAACAAATATACGTACAAGTATTTTTACAGTAAATTAATCAAGCATCCGTTCAATTATTCTGTGTTATTCCTCCAAATGAACCAGCAGCGCTTGATAGGAAACTTTAAATTTTGAATTCTTTGTAAAGTTTTTATACTCATAAAATATCCATATATTTCCTATGCAAATGGTTTTTCGCATCCAAGGAAGCAGCCAAACATAACTACCAAATTAGCCAAACAAAAAATATCTAGTGCATATGTTTCTATATGCTACATTCCAACCGTCAAAACGAACAGGCCACTATATATACGCAAGAGTGGAGATGTCGGCTAAATTCGAAATGATTAAAGGAGACTTGTGTGATACTCCGCATGAGTTTACCCCACCCATTTACTGTTTCTCCCACTTCTCTCAGTTGCTTTGAGAGTTGAGACTTGATACTTGAGACTTGATCGTCTCTCTCTCTCTCTCTCTCTCTGTCCTTCTTCTTCTATTCAGAGCCATTCAAATCTTTTAGAATTACCGTCGGCCACTTGGCCAAAAGGCCCAAAACTGTAAATGGATTTTTTTTAGACCCAAGCATAGTGGTGGTTAAATTTGGAACATAATAGCATGATAACAAGAATTTGGGAACATAATAGCATGACGATTCTTGATAAGAAGCAACATAGTTATTGGCTACCTTATTTTTATCACAAACTAAGACAAAATTCACATGAGAACAAACTCTTTTTTAGAATGATCTAACCTCTTTTAATTATCGTTATTATTACTATCTAAAATTAGTAACGAAAACATATTCAGTCAAATTATTTTCAACAAATAATTGTTTTGATAAATAGTTTTGTCACATATAACATTCGTTATAATTCATTCTTTTTTTTACTGTAGACTATTTACTTTTCACTTTTCAGTAATTTATCAAGAACAACATTACATCACGGTTGGACATTTTATCCCCAAAAACAAAACACTACATAAAAAACAATTTATTTGGACTAATTGAGGAAAAGAAAGTATTCTTGATTTCTGCCTTAAGAGGTCTTCACGAAGGCAGCAAAACGTTCCAATCCTCCACCAATAAGCTTCTCCATAAACGGTTTCATTAACTGAAATTTTTTAAAACATACATAAATAAATAATGAGACAACATGTTGACCAAAAAAACATAAATACAAATAGATTAACAATTTGAACTAATCCATCGTCTGCAATATGGAGAATATGCTTACAAATGCAACTGGAGCTAAAGCATGCGGAACTTCAAATGAAAAATTAATCTGAAAAAAAAGTAGTGGATAGATGAAACTAAAACAATTAAAATTTATCATCTATGTAATGAAAATGAGAAAAATAGTGACAAGATACTACTAACCTCTACTAAGCACGAGGAAGGGCCTCTAGGGAAAAATCGAACACCTGTCTCTTATACACATCTAGATGTGTATAAGAGACAGGTTTTGCAGAGGTAGGTGATGATGAAGAAGATAACGATGACAACATTAACTGAGAAGAAGAAGGTCGATGAAGCATAGATGAAAAAGGTGCAGACTTTGGGATTTTTCTGAAACAAACAGCTGATTTGGTGGTTGGAACTGTACTAGAAGCTATTGATGACATCTCAAATTGCTCTTAGAGAGAAAGAGATTTGGAACTAATCAAATGGGGTGTTCATAGATTTTATGAAGTATTTTTTGTTTTGCCAAAGAGACAAATTAGGAACAGAGACTTTTCAAGACCGATCTCTCTGTCTCTTAAGTGTTATTACACTCCACGCAAAGTGTGTTTGCTGTCTCTTATACACATCTAGATGTGTATAAGAGACAGGAACTGTACTAGAAGCTATTGATGACATCTCAAATTGCTCTTAGAGAGAAAGAGATTTGGAACTAATCAAATGGGGTGTTCATAGATTTTATGAAGTATTTTTTGTTTTGCCAAAGAGACAAATTAGGAACAGAGACTTTTCAAGACCAATCTCTCTGTCTCTTAGTTTCTTCTTCTTTTAAGTGTTATTACACTCCACGCAAAGTGTGTTGGCGTGTTTAGACAGATAAGCTAAAATCGAAAAGGGAAAACAAAAAAAACTCTCTTTGCGTGACTTTGTTTCTTGTTTGGTTTGTTTTGTTCTTTTTAAGTTTCACTCAGTCACGGCCAACAATTTTTCTGGTTGGTTTTTTTTTAGTTTCACTTTTTCTTGGTGACCTAAACCACGATATTATTTCTGTTATGAGAGCAAGAAAAATTATTACTTTAATCATACAAAAGTCACAGTATAAAAGCCCAAATCATGGGATTTAATCAAGAGAGTTTTGTACCAAGAGAAATTCTTAAAACCCAGAATCACGAAGATGCAGAGATACACATACAGATTCCTGCAATTGCAAAGTGTTGATTTTTTTTCAGATAATGAAATGGTTTAGGTGTTTTAAGGTTCGGTTCCGTAAGATTTGAGAACATAAAGCTTACCTCTTTTAAGTTGTTTTGGCCAAGGTTGCAAATCTTTCGAGTCCACCTCTAAGCAATCTTTCTAAAAAAGGCCGGAGCGCCTGAATTGAGGCAAAAAGAAAAGGCATTAAGTAAAAACAGTCTGTAACACATAGAGATTTGAAGGTAAAAAAGGTTACTCACCGATGCCACGGGGGTTAAAAGCGCAGGGACTTCATATGATACGGTTAGCTAAAAAGATGGAACAAAAATGCAGAAAAGGGAAAGCATGAGAGAATTATTCAAGATTGTGTAAAAACAAAATGGAATGAATTATTGTTTACTTCTACGATGCACGACGAAGGGCCTTTAGGGAAGAACCGAACGCTGCCTCTGCATCGGTTAAATTCCAAATGTTTAGCCTCAAATAGATAAGATTATATAAGAGAAAAGTAGAACATGTGTGGATGGATCTCTCTTTGCTTACTTATTAGGAAGACCTTCAAGAGACCTCCAATGGATTTTCTGGTTAGGAGTAGGCTGCAACAAAACAAAACAAAACAAAAAAGCCAAGATTCTTACACACCGGACATGGATTACGAAAGCATCGATTTCAAACTGAATAATAAATTATATATTTCTTGCCTGTAGATTCCGAGCAAGCCAAGAATACTTGATGTCTTGGCCAAAAGCATTGTACTTGAGTGACCAACGTGAAAGATCAGGCTTATCCTTCAACACCTAACCAGAAAAACACAAATCAAAAGCAAGAAGCTTTCAAGTTGATGAGAGATAGTAAGTATCTACCTCTACGGATGAAATGAAAGGCATCCACTTGGGGAAAGATTCACGATCCAAGTAGAAATTATAAGCTACGGAGACTGGCACGTCTACTTCCATCTTCACACTGAATCTCAAAGCCAAACAGGATTTTGAAATTAAGATTCATTTCAATTTCAACACTAGTGTGAGTTTGATTTTAATGGAGAGGATTGAAAATTGAGTGGAAAATTGAAAAACAGAGAAAAGAATAAACGAGAGATTTACGTGCAGTCTTGCCACTCCATGGAAACAGATAAACGCTTGGGAATATTCACTCTCGATCTGCGATTGACGGAGGAAGACGAAGAAGAAGGGTGAGAGGAGGAGCCATATAGGGTTTTGGGAAGCAATCGAGAAACGGAATAGGGTTTACGAGGAAAAGAGAAAGCGAATCTGCGATCGAAGCAAATGGGTGTTTGGAGATTTGGGATTTTACATGTTCTTGACAAATGATCGATCGTGTTCATGTGAGTTGCTGTTGCAGACATTGAAGCTTTCTCAGTTTTTGCCTCTTTTTTAATTTCTTTTTTCTTTCATATGTACACAAAGTCTATAAAATTAAAACCTTCACAGCCACAAAAAAAAAACCCCAAATGGCAGAAGAGATTTGCTCTGTTATATCTACGTCCGTACACATTAAAACAGAGTAGCTTCCCGTTAGAGCAAGAACAATGGTAGTTTTTATAAGAACTCTTAATATATATTAAACAAATAAAAATTATTATAATAATGAAATGGTTCTTAAAAAACTTAAGAAAGTATCTTATTTTTGAGTATTTTTCTTAAGTTTTTAAAAACCTTATTTATTATTATAATAATTTTTATTTGTTTAATATATATTAAAAGTTTTTATAAGAATTACCATTGTTCTTACTCTTAAGTGTTTTGAAAAGCTAAAAGCAAAAGCGGGGATAGCTCAGTTGGGAGAGCGTCAGACTGAAGATCTGAAGGTCGCGTGTTCGATCGACGCGGTTGTTTTCATTTTTTTCCAATTTGTTCCTTTCATATTCAGCCCATTGGACCTTTCCTCTATTTCAAATCTCGGCCCATTTGCTGATGTGGACCGTATTAACGAAAGATCACAACTAAATTCACACATATTTTATATATATAACTCAGAATTATTTCGTCTGGAACATGCGACACTTTTTGAGACCGGTTTACGTACTCCAAAAATATTCGAAAGTTGTATCGTCGAAGAGAAGACCATGGGTTTTAATTTGCATCCTATCAAATATGAGAATAAAATTGCTTGAATTTATTAAACTTGTTACTGACGTATTTATACACCTCAATACCTAGGTCAATTAGACTTAGGGATAATAATATCCATTCTCCTATCAGGAATTATCTTCTAATATTATCCATACAAAATCCAATATATGTTATGTACGTATATCTCAATATATAAAACTAATTACTGTTTCCTTCTTTTACAAAAAAGGTTCATTGTCGCCCACTCGTCCTAGGGCTCAAGTAAACTTGTATCTGATTCTCTTGTTGCTCGATAATCTCAAACAAGAAGGAATTTTCATATCTGATTTATTGTCGCCTGGTGGATCTCTATGGGGCCTGTTATGTCTTGCATAATAAATAAGGCACGGGAGAAGAAGATGTCCGAAGCCCTAATCACTTTGCTTATAAGAACTCTTAATATATATTAAACAAATAAAAATTATTATAATAATGAATAGGGTTCTTAAAAACTTAAGAAAAACACTCAAAAGTTCTTAAATAAGATACTTTTTTAAGTTTTTAAGAACCAATTTATTATTATAATAATTTTTATTTGTTTAATATATATTAAAAGTTTTTATAAGAATTTCCATTGTTCTTGCTCTTAGTTGCAATTAAACCGTTTTTATTGTTTTTTTTATAATATTGAGCTCTTTAGAACTATTCCATTAAAAAAACAGCACTCTCCAAAATACCAAAGTAATTAAAAAAAAAAAACTAAATGTTTTATCCAGTTGGCTCAACCATGTCATCTGGATTCAAATCTCAATTGTAAACCGGTCGGTTCAACTATCTCATCTAAATTAAAGATTCAAAGGTTTCGTACACCTCAATTGTAAACATTCTGGTTCAACAATTTCGTATGGGCCATAGTAGACTCTTGGTATTAAATTGAATTTTCTAGTTTTTTTTTTCCAATCACAAACAAGTATTTTTCTTTATATCAGATTGGATTTTTGTTTGGTTCACGGTACAACAGGTCGGACCAATTGGTCCCAAGAGTTGTGAAAATTTGGACATTATAATTAAGAAAAAAAAGAGTAAATAATGGTAGGCCAAAACATTTTAAAACAATATTTTAAGTCCAAGTAAACCGGTGGTGAGTCAAAAGTGTACAATTAAAGGCCTATAAAAAGCCACGGCGTTCTGACTCACTTACTCGTCCCAAACCGTTCCTTCTCGTTTAACACTTGTTCCAAGGCAAAGGCTCGAGCCAGAGAGAGATCTGAGTTTATTTTTCCGAGATCTGATCGCCGAACCTCTCTTATCTCTCAACGTTGCAGGTATTGTTCGTCATCGTCGCTTCTCCTTGCTCTTCATTGCTTCCTCTCTCTCGATTCATGGTTTTTTCGTTTGATTCTAAGCACGTCTGTGTGTATTTTTTCGATTTGACGATGGAAGTAGATTAACGGGATTATTGATTGTTATATCTAACGATAAATTGAGACCACATATGATTTTAGATATTCTGAAACCATTTTATAATAGGATCTGCAACGGTTTCATTCGAGATTCTCAAATTCTTCCTCAGATGTGTGGAGGCTTAGGGTCAATTAGGATTGAGTTCGCTTGGATCTGCGTGTTTCACGTTCGTTAATTGTTTTTTCTCACTTGGTTTGTTGCATTGCGAAAACTTTAAACTCGGTCTTGATTTTACTTTTGAGCATTTCGGCCTGATTTTATATGTTTTTGCAAGGATTTTGAGTTTATTCATCTTTCATCTGTGTTATGTTATCTGATTCAAATATTGGCTCGGTTTTTCTCAGTCTAAAATGTTTTGCATTAAGTCGAGTCAATCCTCCATTAATGAATCTTCGTGATTCATTATATCGATGAGCAATTATTGTAAGTTTCAGAAAAGCGTTAGATTTAATCTGTTTACACGTGCATCAATGATCAGCATGAGATTTTCGAATCTTTCGAGCTTTTTTGCAAGGATGAGCTAATGATTCTCCCAAAGTTTTATCATTTGTTTTGTCCGTATCATATTCTTATAAGATAGCATGATGCTTCTTTCATGATTCTATTTTGGCTAAGTCAGTTTCTCTACTGTTCTTGTAGCGAAATGGAGACTTTCCTATTCACATCCGAGTCCGTGAACGAGGGGCACCCCGACAAACTCTGTGACCAGATCTCTGATGCTGTCCTCGACGCCTGCCTTGAACAAGACCCAGACAGCAAAGTTGCTTGTGAGACCTGTTCCAAGACCAACATGGTCATGGTCTTTGGGGAGATCACCACCAAAGCCAAAGTTGACTACGAGAAGATCGTCCGTGACACCTGTCGTGCCATTGGATTCGTCTCTGATGATGTTGGTCTTGATGCCGACAAATGCAAAGTCCTAGTCAACATTGAACAACAGAGCCCTGACATTGCACAGGGAGTTCACGGTCACTTCACCAAACGTCCAGAAGACATTGGAGCTGGTGACCAAGGCCACATGTTTGGATACGCTACTGATGAAACCCCTGAGTTGATGCCACTGAGCCATGTTCTCGCGACCAAGCTCGGTGCTCGCTTAACCGAAGTCAGAAAGAACGGTACTTGCGCCTGGCTGAGACCAGACGGCAAAACCCAAGTCACCGTCGAGTACTACAACGACAAGGGTGCCATGGTTCCAATCCGTGTCCACACTGTCCTCATCTCGACCCAACACGATGAAACCGTGACCAACGATGAAATCGCCCGTGACCTCAAGGAGCATGTCATCAAGCCAGTCATCCCGGAGAAGTACCTAGACGAGCAAACCATCTTCCACTTGAACCCATCAGGCCGGTTCGTCATTGGTGGACCACACGGAGACGCTGGTCTAACCGGACGTAAGATCATCATCGACACTTACGGTGGATGGGGAGCTCACGGAGGTGGTGCTTTCTCAGGCAAAGACCCAACCAAGGTGGACAGAAGCGGAGCCTACATTGTGAGACAAGCCGCGAAGAGCGTGGTGGCTAATGGAATGGCCCGTAGGGCTCTTGTTCAGGTCTCATACGCTATTGGAGTCCCTGAGCCATTGTCCGTATTTGTGGACACCTACGGGACCGGGTTGATTCCGGACAAGGAGATACTAAAGATTGTGAAGGAGGTGTTCGATTTCAGACCGGGAATGATGACGATCAACCTTGACCTGAAGAGAGGAGGAAACGGAAGGTTCTTGAAAACGGCGGCGTATGGACACTTCGGAAGGGACGACCCTGATTTCACCTGGGAAGTTGTCAAGCCACTCAAGTGGGACAAACCTCGAGCTTAAATTTTTTACTTCTCTGTTTCTGTTTTCATCCAGAAAACCAATATAATCTGCTTACGTTTTTATTTTATTTCTTTTGGCTTCGTTTGGTCGATTTCATCAATTGGGTGTTCGTTTTGATTGGTAATCCTTTTTTTATATATATCGAATTTTACACGGAATGCTGTTTATATATGCCTTTATTTTTCACATATGTTAAATAAGAAACAAATGTAAGAGAAAAAAAAAAGAGAAACACCTTTAATACGACTTAACCAACTATTGGATTTGTACCACAACAATAAAAAATGATGTAACAAAGAGTTAAAAGGTACCAAAAGAATCTTTTCTTCCTTGTCAAGTCTCCCAAAAAAGAGAATCATCATCGACTCTTGTATATATTTTTATGCCAAACACCAAAAAGAAAAACTAATTATTTACACATCAATTTTACAACTCTTGTATGCTTCCATCATATATCTTATTTACACCTGTGCTTCCATCATATGTCTTATTGACCCAGCAGCCAAGATTTGGAGCAAATTGCTACAATCGGCAGTTGGGCACCCTCAAAAGTACTCGCCTACGACCAGCTTTGTGCTTAATCTCCCCAGCTTCTATAAGCTTGAACGGATCGAAAACTGACTCACCACTAATCTTCCCAGCTTCTATAAGCTTGAACCCATCGGACTCTGATTCACTAATCACAACCTCTGATCATTAAAGGCAGAAATCTCGAGTTTTTTTAGAAAGAAGGAATCTTTACCTCTTGGGCTTGTGCAGTTTCATCATGGCTGTAGTAGAACGAGCGATTCTCGTCTCCGCAAGGTAAATAAAGAAACTGGTCATTGCAAGAGTGGAGAAGAGAAGCCAAAAGACTGCGAAGATCCTCCCTTGAACAGTNCATGGCTGTAGTAGAACGAGCGATTCTCGTCTCCGCAAGGTAAATAAAGAAACTGGTCATTGCAAGAGTGGAGAAGAGAAGCCAAAAGACTGCGAAGATCCTCCCTTGAACAGTCTTAAACGATTTGTCTCCGTAACCAACCGTCGCCACCGAGACAACCGCCAAGTAAACGGAATCCACGAAATCCAACTGCTCGCAAAAGCGAAGAAACAGAGCTCCGATTACGATGCAGAGAAAGACGCCGCACAACGCTAAAGGAAACTTCCACCGTCTCTTTATCCTCCCATTCCCGGCGTCGACGATGCGATCTCTAACCGCGCTGCTGCTTCCGGTGCTGATTCGAGCGAGAATCGCGTTTTCTTGAAGTTCCAGAATGTGATTCACCACGCAATTGAGCAAGAAATCGAGTATTCCGGCGCCGATCAGTACCAAGACGCTGGTCACTATCTTCGCCGCTGCAGTCGACGGGACAATGTCGCCGTAACCGACTGTGCAAAACGTGACGAAGGAGAAATATAAAGCGTCGACCCAACGGTTGGTCTTGGTTCCGGAGAACTGGTCTAGAAGTAACCAGTAGATGAAAACCCCAACGGTTAAGTAGACAAAGAGGAGGATAACCGCTATTTTAATGATCGATTTCGATACGACGGCGGCTGGTTGGTTCTTCTTTATCTTCATCCCTCTTGACGCGACTCTCAAAATCCAAAGAGGTCTTTTCTTCTTGACGTCTGATACTTTAGATTTCATGATTTTATTTTTCAGTTTTGGCATTTTCATTCTGTTTTCTCAGGTAGGAATGATGTATATATACCACGTAGGAAACATTATTTGAATCGGGATGATAAAAATCGTACATTAGTTTCGGAGAAAAATTTAACATTTTGAGATGGACATTTTTGGTCATCTGTATTTATTAGATTAAAATTGGGAATGTCAAACAACAGCCAAAACTCACAAACAGAGCAACGTTAAAACAAAACCAAACTAAGAGCGCCTTTCATCTTCAGTTGGGGAATGATGCGTTTTGATTGCTCTGTTTTTTTTATATATCGAATATTACACGGGTTGTTGTTTCATGCGATTCACAAGTTAGATAGATACACATAGTTTCATATGTAGGAGGAAGTGTATAATACGATGTTTATATATTTTTTTTTGATAAAAACAAAACTCGTTATAATAATTTCATATAGTTTTATTAGCATGCCAAAACATGCAAACGAATGTAGACAAAAAAAATAACTTTAATGGTCTGTTGTTACCCACTCGTTGGACCGGCACCACTGGAAAATGCAGTGATAAACAAAGAGTAAAAGACACAACACAAGTACACAACGATATCACTTTCTGGAATCAAGTAACCTTTCTATTCATCAGAATAATCTACATCTCTATAGTCTCGTCATCTATCTTTCGCAAATTGTTATGATCGAGATTCTCATACTCGCTTACGGCCCGCTTTAGGTCATCCTGACTTATCTTCCCAGTTTCTTTGAGCTTCAACACAATAAACTCTGCTTCGCTAATCCCACATTTTGATTCACTTCACACACACACACACACACAAAAACACAAAACCAGTCAGCAGTACTCAAAATATAATTCTCTAATGGCAGAAAACAGAATATTGAAAAAATTCAGAATCTTTTTTACCTTATCATCCTGGGCAATTTCATGACTGAACCATCGATTCTCTTCTCAGCAAAGTAAAAAAACAAACTCGCCATAGCAATACTCGAGAAAAGAAGCCAGAACACTGCGAAAACCCTCCCAAGAACCGTCTTAAACGCTTTATCTCCGAAACCAACCGTCGTAACCGAAATAACCGACAAGTAAACCGAATCCAAGAGATCCAGTTGCTCGTAGACGTAAAGAAACAAAGTTCCAAGTTCCAACTCCGACGCAGAAGAAGACGACGCAAAACGCAAAACGCAGTTTCCACTTTGTCCTTATCCTCCCATTGAAGACGTCGACAATGTGATCTCTGATGGCTCTGTTTCTCGAAGAAGAAGGCGTTTGGATCCGAGCGAGAATGGCCTTTTCTTGAAGATCAAGAACGTGGTTAACGACGCGATTGAGCAGGAAATCGAGAGAGAAGACGCCGATGGATACCAAAACGATTGTAAAGATCTTCGTCGTTAAAGTCAACGGGACAATGTCCCCGTAACCAACTGTGCACATGGTGACGATGGAGAAATAGAGGGCGTCGACGAAGAGATTGGTGCTGATTCCGGAGAATTGGTCTCGAAGTAGCGTGTATGTTGAAACCCCGAACAATAAGTAGGCACAGAGGAGGAAAATAGCTAGATTGATGATCGGTCTCGTTACGGCGGTGGCGTCGGCGGCTGCTGGAATTTCCGGTGAGGGCTCGAGGCGAGGATGTGATTGGGAAGAGAGAAGGGACTCGTTGAGAAGCGTCTCATTTTCCATTGCGAAAAGGCTCTTCTTCTTCTTCTTTTTGGGTATCTTTTTGACGCGAATCGCAAATGCGAAAGGAAAGGTTTTGGCTTTTTGACGACTGCGTTCTTATAATCTCATGATTTTGTTTTAACGTTACTCTGTTTGTGAGTTTTGGCGGTTGTTTTGACATTCCCAATTTTTAATTTAATAAATACATATGGTAAAAAAAAAAAAAAATTACTGTCCATCTAAAAATGTTGAATTTTCTCCGATAATATTTGTACGATTTTCATCATTCCGAATCAAGTAATGTTTTAACTTTTGTTCGGCAGGAATTTTTATTTTCTTGTAGCCAAAATTTGTTTGTTATCTAACTACAGAGATCAGAGAAGTAAAACAGCTGATTAATTTGCCCATTAAAGGCCCAATATAAATTGTTAAAATGTCGAAGTCCAAGTCAGAGCTTTGTGTTGGATAGGGCCTAGCCTTGTCGCAAAAACGACGTCGTTGTTAATTAACCAGTTAGTTAATGCAAATAGCATATTTCTCGTACAGAAGAAGATCTCGCGGGGAAATGGGAAATGCAGTAGCTAGTGGTCCCCACGACCACATCGGATATACATTAATTTGATTTGAATTTAGTTTGATCTCTCATCAATATGGTAAAAATTTATCATGTGTGTGCTGCTGACGCAAGCAGTGACGCTACTGTTTGTTCGAGTTGTTTTCAAGACGGGGATTTGCATTTGATATTTAATTAGATAAACGCTTAATTACAATAAATACTTATATTAACCTCTTAAAAAATCTCTCTTTAATTTATTATTTAATGAGTCGCTGTTTTTAAACTATATCAAATCGTTTAGCACTCCATATAGCTTCATACAAAAACTGATATATCCATCTCATGATAAACTAAACTAATTAAACATTTTGGATGATAAAAAAAATCGCAATACACGAAATCACCATTTATAATTTTGAGACTTTCTTAGCTTTCTCTTAATTATTCCCTGCAAGTTGCAACATTCTACATATGCTAGAATTTGAAGTCCTCGCATGTGTTTTTGGTTCAAACTTATGATTGAATCAAACCATCCACATTAATTTATAGTTGGTTCACAGTGTTATTGTTCTGGCCGGCCCTTATAAGGAGTAGTTAGCATAAAAAAGAAACTTGTATGACGTTGGTTTGATCAGAAAGAAATCAACATTATTATCACTTATTTTATAATAATTGGACCACCATGTGTTCCTTATTATACAGAAGACAGACGAATGATCATAATTAATCATATGATTTCTATTAATATTTGAACATACGTAAATACTAATTAAATATACGTACATTATGACGACAATTGAATTTATCAAAAGCCTTAGCGGCCAAGAAAATGGATGTCTTAACTCCCAAGGTGAGAAATATGTTTTACTGCAATATATAAAGTTGACTTTTTGCTTCGTTGCCAAGGAAATAGTCAAACAATTCCTCTTAATTGAAGATTCTCCCCATCTCCGTTTGTTGTTTAAATTATCTACATAGTTGTCTTCATCTACCATTTAATATAGCACATTCTGTTATAATAGTCGGACGAGATAATTCAAGATGCAAGTGCTATTGTAAGCGTATTTGATGATGATTTCTGTTTAAAAGTTTTTGGTTTTAGAAGAATAGCAAATAAAAGAAATTACAGTACTTCTAATTGTGTTGGTCTGATGCATATTTTTTTGAATCAGATTATAATTTAATTAGTAAATTATTAAAATACAATTTTAACTAAATCAGATCATCAATCTTTAAATAACTTTTACTTATGACAAATTCAATTTAGTTTACCCAAATTGAATTCTCCTAATTCTTGATATGGTTACCGATCACACTCTCTCTTTATTTTCTCACTTACATAAAAAAATTAAGAAAATACACTCTCTCTTTGCTGATCACACTCTCTTTATCATGTTTATTGTTTAGAAAAAATAAAAACCAACCACGAAGTTCTGTCTGGTGGTGCTGAATTTTATCTTATCTAACATTTCCTATTAAAGTCAGTCAATACTCGTGTGCAAAACATTACAAGATTTTTGGTTTTTACTTGTATACAATACCAGAAATTGACGTTGAATAAAATTTTGCAAAACATTACACGATTATTGTTTTCAAAAATAATTGATGCCAGCCCATAATATTATTTTTTACCCAATTCTTTTTTTTTTTGTAAATTAGATGCACAAGTATTTCGTTTTTGGCTTTGGATATAAGAAAAAAATAAAATATATGATTTTTAAAATAAACACTTCACAGTGCATATAATCATGATGCTTTTTGACCCATCACAATAGTTTATTCCCACTCTCCTTGCTTCTCAAGCAATTTTCGCAAAACCCAAAATAAGAAGTGCATATAAAAAGGCAAACTTCTCCTAATTTCTGCAGATACAAACTGGAATCTACAAAAAGTATAATAAAATAAAAATTAAACAAGTTCAAGACAACAACACACATAGTTTGGTCTCACGTCTTATTCCTCCAAAGTTTCAAAATCTTTCACTTTTTGCAGCTTCACATCTTTAGGTCTGTTCTCTTTTAACTTCTTTTCTTTTTGATTTCTGATTGGGTTTCGTCTTTAATTGATCTCTGATTTTCCGGCTAATCCAAAGCATGTGACTCTTTTTCCCTAACAGACTCTGTTTCATTGGTGATAATTTCTGGGAACTCTTTAGATTAAAGTTAGAAAAAGAAAAAATATTTCTCCACAAGTGGGTTTTTGGATTTACATTAGCAAACTCTAAGATTTCTTAAAAAGCATTCGATTGGAATGTTTCTTAAATTATCCAATTTTTCGACATTTTCTGGGTTTTAGAACAGAGTTAAAAAAAAACCTTTCCTTTTCTGCTACAAGTTCAGTTTCATAGATATAAATCTGAAGAAGAAAGCGCGTAACTTTAGTCTTCCTTTGTTACATACCGTCGATCTCGATCTGGGTATTATCAGATTTATAACTTTTTGAATATATTTGTTTATCTGCCAGTGCCGGAAATGAACCCCGACGGCGCCGGAGAAGGCGAGTCTGTTTCACACGAACCTTCGACATCTAAAAATCCAAAAGATGGAGAAGAAGAAGAGACGAAGAAGGACGAAAACGATGAGAAGACGAAGACAGTTCCGTTCTACAAGTTATTCGCATTTGCAGATTCCGTTGATGTGCTCTTGATGATCTGTGGCTCAATCGGAGCTATGGGGAATGGTGTTTGCTTACCTCTCATGACATTGTTGTTCGGTGATCTCATAGATTCCTTTGGACAAAATCAGAACAACAAAGACATTGTTGATGTTATCTCAAAGGTAAGTAATGTTGGAACCAAAAAGTCAAAACTTGATTATGTACCTGGCTTAATATAGATCACATTTACTGATAATGTTTCCTCTTATAGGTTTGCCTGAAATTCGTCTACCTTGGACTTGGAACACTAGGAGCAGCCTTTCTTCGTAAGTCATAAAGATAGAGAATTGAGGAAGATAATTTTCGGTTTTTTGGTTTCTCCATTGTATTTCACATAAAGGATTAGAAAATTGAGAAATAAAAGTTTCTGTTTTCCTGTTTTTGTTTTTTTTGTTGTTGTTGTAGAGGTGGCTTGTTGGATGATCACGGGAGAGAGACAAGCCGCGAGGATAAGAAGTATGTATCTGAAAACAATTCTGAGACAAGACATTGGATTCTTTGATGTCGAAACAAACACAGGAGAGGTTGTTGGTAGAATGTCTGGAGACACCGTTCTTATACAAGACGCCATGGGGGAGAAGGTAACACAAGGAATAGAGAAACTTCGATATTGCAATTTGGTCCTTATAGATACTGAATGAATTCGTTTAAAAGTCGGCAACTTTTCTTGAATCCTGCAGGTTGGCAAGTTTATTCAGTTGTTAGCTACATTCATCGGTGGATATGCTTTAGCATTCGCCAAAGGATGGTTACTAACACTGGTTATGTTAACATCAATTCCTCTTCTGGCTATGGCTGGTGCAGCCGTGGCGATAATAGTCACTCGAGCTTCTTCCCAGGGACAAGCCGCTTATGCAAAAGCAGCAACTGTTGTTGAACAGACAATCGGGTCTATCCGAACGGTAAAACTCAACTTCCCAAGCTACATAGAACAATCTTTAACCGATGCTTGTTTCTAAAAAATAAATCATTTTTGTTTCAAAGGTTGCTTCTTTCACGGGAGAGAAACAAGCGATAAACAACTACAAAAAGTTCATAACTTCGGCGTACAAATCAAGCGTTCAACAAGGTTTCTCGACTGGTTTAGGGCTTGGAATAATGTTATTCATGTTATTCAGCAGCTATGCTTTGGCTATCTGGTTTGGTGGGAAGATGATAGTCGAAAAAGGCTATACCGGGGGCTCTGTGATCAACGTAATGATCATTGTGATCGCGGGTGCGATGTAAGTTAAACCCGAGGGCAACCTCTTCTTTTGTTACTTGCCGCTAGTTTGAGATTTCTGACATTTATGCTCTGTTGGTATTAGGTCGCTTGGGCAAACATCTCCATGTGTAACTGCATTTGCAGCGGGTCAAGCAGCAGCGTATAAGATGTTTGAGACGATCAAAAGAAAGCCTTTGATTGATGCTTACGACTTAAAGGGGAAGGTTCTTGAAGATATCAGAGGAGACATTGAACTCAAAGATGTTCATTTCAGTTACCCGGCGAGGCCCGACGAAGAGATATTTGACGGATTCTCTCTGTTTATCCCGAGCGGCGCAACGGCAGCATTAGTAGGAGAGAGCGGGAGCGGGAAATCAACCGTGATCAGTTTGATTGAGAGGTTTTATGATCCGAAATCCGGGCAAGTACTGATCGATGGAGTTCACCTCAAGGAGTTTCAGCTGAAATGGATCAGAAGCAAAATCGGATTGGTCAGCCAAGAACCGGTTCTGTTTTCGTCGAGCATCATGGAGAATATCGCCTACGGGAAAGAGAAGGCGACGGTTCAAGAGATTAAAGCGGCAACAGAGCTAGCAAATGCGGCCAATTTTATAGATAAGCTGCCTCAGGGGTTGGATACAATGGTAGGAGAGCACGGGACGCAGCTCTCGGGAGGACAGAAACAGAGGATAGCTATAGCGAGGGCCATTCTTAAAGACCCGCGTATCTTGCTGCTGGATGAAGCAACGAGCGCGCTCGATGCGGAATCCGAAAGAGTGGTCCAAGAGGCGTTAGACAGGGTGATGGTTAACCGGACTACGGTTATCGTCGCGCATCGGTTAAGCACGGTTAGAAATGCGGATATGATTGCGGTAATCCACCGCGGGAAAATGGTGGAGAAAGGTTCGCATTCGGAGCTGCTGAAAGATCCCGAGGGAGCCTATTCGCAGCTCATTCGTTTACAAGAGATAAACAAGGATCATGGTTCCAAGACGTCAGAGATTTCTTCGGGCTCGTCTTTTCGGAAATATTCGAATCTGAAAAAATCAATGGAAGGTTCGGTTCTTAGCGGCGGAACCTCGTCGGTTGGGAATAGCAGCCGTCACCATTCTTTGAATGTTCTTGGCTTAGCCGCAGGACTAGACCTCGGTGGCGGCAGCAGTAGCCAGAGAGTAGGTCAAGAGGAAACTGGAACGGCGGGTCAAGAACCGGTCGCAAAAGTATCGCTCTCCCGAATCGCTGTTCTAAACAAACCGGAGATCCCGGTTCTCCTTCTAGGAGCCGTTGCAGCGGCGATCAACGGCGCGATTTTCCCGCTTTTTGGGATTCTGATTTCGAGAGTCATCGAAGCCTTCTTCAAAACGGCTCACGAACTAAAGAGAGATTCGAGATTCTGGGCGTTGATATTCGTAGCTCTTGGAGTGACTTCGTTGATTGTCTCACCGGCTCAGATGTATCTATTTGCAATAGCCGGAGGGAAACTGATTCGGCGGATACGATCAATGTGTTTCGAGAAAGCGGTTCACATGGAAGTTGGGTGGTTCGATGAGCCGCAGAACTCGAGTGGTACGATGGGTGCAAGGCTATCGGCTGATGCGGCTTTGATCAGGGCTCTGGTTGGTGACGCCTTGTCTCTAATGGTTCAAAACGCCGCGTCTGCTGCGTCTGGATTGATCATAGCGTTCACTGCGAGCTGGGAACTGGCGCTTATAATCTTAGTGATGCTTCCTCTTATTGGTATCAATGGTTATATTCAAGTCAAGTTCTTGAAAGGATTTACTGCCGACGCAAAGGTACCTACTTCCTCTGTTTTTTTTTTTTTTAATCTCGGTTAGGTTTTTTTTAATCTCGGTTACGCAAAGGGTTTTGGATGTCTTTGCAGACAAAGTACGAGGATGCGAGTCAGGTAGCGAACGATGCGGTGGGGAGTATAAGAACTGTTGCGTCTTTCTGTGCAGAGGAGAAAGTGATGCAGATGTATAAGAAGCAATGCGAAGGTCCGATAAAAGACGGAATAAAGCAAGGTTTCATCAGCGGGTTAGGGTTTGGAGTCTCCTTCTTCATTCTGTTTTGTGTCTACGCGACAAGCTTCTACGCGGGGGCTAGATTGGTTGAAGCCGGCAAGACAACTTTCAACGATGTTTTCCAGGTAAAGTAGCTTCTTATTGATCACTTGTTTGAAAATCTCTGTGAGCTGCCTAGTAGTAATAAAGAAGAACGGGTCTTGCAGGTGTTCTTTGCGTTAACAATGGCAGCGATTGGGATTTCTCAGTCGAGTTCTTTCGCTCCTGATTCCAGCAAAGCTAAGGTTGCAGCGGCTTCCATCTTTGGAATCATCGATAGAAAATCCAAGATTGATTCGAGCGATGAGTCAGGGACGGTCTTGGAAAATGTTAAGGGAGATATCGAGCTTCGTCACATAAGCTTCACTTATCCAGCAAGACCAGACATTCAAATCTTTCGTGATCTTTGCTTAACCATTCGCGCAGGAAAGGTATAAAAAAGTCTTTCCAGAAACTTCTATCACTCAAAAAGTTTTTGATCTATATATATCATCTGTCTCTTTTTAATTTCAGACGGTTGCTTTGGTCGGAGAAAGCGGGTCGGGGAAATCAACAGTGATATCTCTGTTACAAAGATTTTACGATCCGGATTCCGGTCATATAACTCTAGATGGAGTTGAGCTCAAGAAGCTGCAGTTGAAATGGTTGAGACAACAAATGGGACTCGTGGGACAAGAGCCTGTTTTATTCAACGACACGGTTCGAGCCAACATTGCTTATGGCAAAGGAAGCGAAGAGGCCGCTACCGAGTCTGAAATCATAGCCGCCGCAGAACTCGCCAATGCCCACAAATTTATCTCTAGCATACAGCAGGTAAGGAGAAAAAAGAGAATTGAGGAAACTCTGCTTTTACAAAGCTTACTTACGACGCAAGGCATAACATTTTTTTTTTTAGGGCTACGACACGGTGGTTGGAGAAAGAGGGATTCAGTTATCGGGAGGACAGAAACAACGTGTCGCTATAGCACGGGCCATCGTGAAAGAGCCGAAGATATTGCTTTTGGATGAAGCAACGAGTGCTCTTGATGCGGAATCAGAGCGAGTGGTTCAAGACGCGCTTGACCGAGTGATGGTGAACCGAACCACGATAGTTGTGGCTCATCGGTTATCGACTATTAAAAACGCTGATGTCATTGCCGTCGTTAAGAACGGTGTGATCGCTGAGAAAGGGACTCACGAGACGTTGATCAAAATCGACGGTGGAGTTTATGCTTCGCTTGTTCAGCTTCACATGACTGCTTCTAATTGATATATTTATAAATAATTTTTTGGTTTGCCGAAAACTTCAGTTTGAGTCGCTTGAGTCACAAAACTAGGCTATGTATTAAAGGTTTTGTTTTTTTGTTCCGTAACATATTTTTGTTGTTGTTGTATAATGTTCACACTTCTTTAATTAAATATCAATATAATTTATGTTGAGAGACTACTCACCAATGCTTTATCCACCAAACTGCGTGTAGTTTACAATGTATAAGACTTGGTGCCGTTTAACCTAAATAAATCCGGCGTGTAGTTCACCTAAAACAGAAATGACGATGATGACATTTTTTTTTTTAAACGATGATGACACATCTTTAACCTTAAAAATACAGAGAAGCAATGGGGAATGGTCTGATAGTTTATATGATAATTACTAGCTTATCATATGTTTGACTCACGAGCTAAAGAAATTATCCCTGAACCATCTTGATATGATCTGTATTTAGTTATTTAAATACCATAATGATAAAAGATATTAACAAGTAACAACATTAACTGGCAACAAAAAAAACTCTTGAACTAGTTCGGTGTTAAAAAAAAAAAAAAAACTGAAACTTCTGAAATTAGATAACAAAAATTACCCTAAAATTAGTGTTTCTGATGAAAACAATTTCTCCAAGATCTTCATTTTTAATAAACCTTCTCTTCTCTTGACCCTTTTCAAACAAAAAAGAAAAAAATATGAAGAACTTATCACAATTGCTCTGTTTCGCTTTTGCTCTGTTTTCTCTCTTCTCATCTCCTTCCTCCTCCGCTCGTATCTTCTCCTCCTCCGTAGTCCCTTCCGCCGCTCCTTCTCCCGCCGTAACCACCACTGCCAAAGGCGGTGGAGATGAAACCACTGAGACCGACTTCTCCGCCTTCATGCAATGGAACATTTTAGACCTCTCCGACCTCAAAAACACCTTCAAAAACCTCCCGGATCTCTCTAACCTCAACATCTCTTCCCTCCACGTTTCACCCGCCGTCGACTCCGTCTGCTCCGGCACCGACTACGCCGCAGAATGCGTGGTCTCAATCCTCCCACTCCTCCGTGACTTCCGCAAATTCGAGCCAAAACCCATCGACGTACTTCGAATGGAGATGAGTTCGCTCTACGAGAAAGCTAACGCCACGCTCGACTTAGCCAAGCGTCTTATCGTTGACCGATCAACGCCGCGTGACGTGGCGGATGTCTTGGACTTGTGTGTCGATAACTACGAGTCGCTTCTCGATGATCTCAAAGATGCTTCGGTAGCCGTCGATGATGGAGACTTTGGACGGCTCGAGAGTGTGGTGAGTGCTGCGATTGCTGATGTGGTGACTTGTTCGGACGCGTTCACTGAGTCGCCGGAGCTTGAGTCACCGATGGCTAATGTTGATGCTTTTCTCAAGAAGCTTTGTAGCAATGTCTTGGCTATTTCTCAGATGATCTACATGTAATCAATGTTTATAAAAACGATATACATTAAAGATACAGAATAAAAAATCTTAAGAAAAATTTAAATGTGAAGGGGAAAGAATAGTACGGTTGAGTTTGAGAGTAAAGTGTGTATTGACGTTTCGGATACTTTAATTTGTGAAGTGATTAACGATGAGATAAATTTATATCAAACAGTTTACCTATGATTTGCGATTAAACGATTCAATTTTTCAATATGTAGGAGTCTCTTAACAATTTAAACCCATCATTTGCGTTAAATTCATGTATATAAATCGATTTATTGTCCTATCATTAGACTAAAAACCGTATTTTTTTAAATTACAAAATTGATTTTACTGAGAAATGGTATAGTTTGCATGTGGACAGATATTTTTTGTTTAATGCATTTTTAATTTCAATTTTAAGGCTAATTTTCTAAAATTTTCCTCTTGAAAATAACACGTGACAACCGCGTTTTGTAAGTACAGCTGAAACAAAATACGTTTGCGTGTAATACTATCGGACCTGAAATTGACCCGCCCCGTTCTGAATTAACGGGTTAAAAAACCTGACCCGATATCAAAACAGATACTCCATAAGAGCAGTTTAGTCCACCATTTACACTCTTCGAAGAAAAGAAAAAAAATCCCCAAATTCGGAAGGATAAGAGCCGGAAGTTCCTCGCCGGCGACGGAATTAGGGTTTCATTCATCCCAGTTGAACAAGAAATGGCTCATGCCTGCGTCTCCACATCGGCTTCTTCTCTCAGGTTCACAGCCGGATTCGTCTCCGCGAGTCCCAATGGCTCCTCTTTCGATTCTCCGAAGCTTTCTCTTCCTTTCGAGCCCCTTCGTTCAAGGTAGAAGCAACTTCAAGTGTTCTTCACTGCGATTTCTCTCGAAATTACGGAATATTAGGTTAATTTAGGGATTTAAGAGACTGGCGAATTTTGTTTGCAGGAAGACGAAGAAGCTAGTTAGCGACAGAAAGAATTGGAAGAATTCATCTCCGAAGGCTGTGTATTCCGGCAATCTCTGGACGCCGGAGATTCCCTCTCCTCAGGGAGTTTGGTCCATAAGGTGAAATTTGTGTTTGACGATTGTCTTGAACTGTGATTCTCGACTCTTTTAATGGTTAAATCTGAAAGTATGTTACTGTGCAGAGATGATTTACAAGTCCCTTCTTCGCCGTATTTTCCTGCGTATGCTCAAGGACAAGGACCGCCTCCTATGGTGCAAGAGCGTTTCCAGAGTATCATAAGCCAGCTCTTCCAATATGTAAACTGATGATGAAATCTCCTTGTTTAAGATTATCAAAGTTTCCAGCTTAGTAGTCTTCCTGTTAAATGAATTAGTTTCTTTTTGTTTTGATCATTAGAGGATTATTCGCTGTGGTGGTGCTGTGGATGATGATATGGCAAACATAATTGTAGCTCAGCTTCTGTACCTTGATGCTGTTGATCCTACTAAGGTCTGATATTGTAAAATTCATGTCTTTTTTTTTTTATTCAGATGTTTTCATTAGGATTCTGATAGTGCTTATGTTGAACAGGATATTGTCATGTATGTGAATTCTCCTGGTGGTTCAGTTACAGCTGGTAATAACACTTTATCAGCTTACTTGTTTCCCTGTGATCAGTTTAATTTTTTTCTCTTATGCATCAAATTTTATTTAGGTTTTCCTTGTTAATGAATCTTGTATCTCTCACTTTCCCAGGCATGGCTATCTTCGATACAATGAGGCATATCCGGCCTGATGTGTCCACTGTTTGTGTCGGTCTAGCTGCGAGGTGAAACTTTCACCATCCTTTAACTCTCATTATGCGTTTATTTTTTTAGGGTCCTTGGTGAATTGACAGTTTCTTGTTTAGTGTGATTAGCTGATTTTTATGTTGGATGCATGACCAAAAGCATTTCTGGAGGACAAAATTGTTTTTGGTGTGTGTGTAGTTAATACCCTCCTTTCTTATGTGTTTTTTTTATTGAACAGTATGGGAGCTTTTCTGCTTAGTGCTGGAACCAAAGGTAGTCTCTTAATCCTTTCATTCATAAGTTTCTTTTTAATTTCCGGGTGCGAGCTTAGCTTTATCTGTATGACTGTAGGAAAAAGATACAGTCTACCAAACTCAAGGATAATGATCCATCAGCCTCTTGGTGGAGCTCAAGGTGGCCAAACCGACATAGACATTCAGGTCATTCATCCACGCCTTCTTGTTTGAAATTCATTGCAGCCTTTGTGTTAAGTGTTTGAAGGGACTAGATTGAGTTGAACATCAATTCATTTTTTAAAACCTGACCCGGCAAGTTCATGGTTTGAAACCAGGCAAATGAAATGCTGCATCACAAGGCAAACCTAAATGGTTACCTCGCATACCACACTGGTCAAAGCTTGGAGAAGATAAATCAGGACACAGACCGTGATTTCTTCATGAGTGCTAAAGAAGCAAAAGATTATGGGCTTATTGACGGTGTCATCATGAACCCTCTTAAAGCTCTCCAGCCACTTGCAGCAGCTTAATCGCCTGAAGGTAAATGGTTCAGCTTAGCACTCTTTTGTGGGGCCTTTTATGAACTGAGATTTTCCATGAAATGTGCTTTTTATTCTAGAAGGAAAATCAGATTTGTTTGTGATCAAAAAAATCAGTAGCTGATACATACATGAAGAACAAAGTAAAGTTTGTTGCTCTGCTGTTGAACAAAAAAAAAAGTTTGTTGCTCTGCTGTTTGATGAACAACGTTGACCTTTAAGCAATCTTTTGATCTATATAATCGATTTTTTCGCCCATTTTAATTCCTTTGTTTCAACATTCTGGTTTCATAATTATCTGCTTGAAATTTTATTGGGGTATTGGTGATTGGTTTTAAACTGTGAAAACAAAGGTAGTTTTATTTATAAATTCTAAGAATAAAAAGTGAAAACAAAAAGTTACCGCATATGTTTCTTAACCCTTTCTTTTTCTGTTCTCGTCGCTTTTTTGTGTGTGTGGGGTTCTCGCCGTGATTGATATTTACTGTATTATGTTTAGACGGTAATGGATAGAAGGATTTTAATAACTTAAGCTGACTTTTGTTTCCAAACTGAAAGTTACAACTCCACTAGTCTTAATCCTGAGTTTGTCAATTTTTAACACAAGGATTTATAACTAACTTCTCTAATGAGTTATTACCTGTCATTCAAGACCTTGAATATATCTTCTCTTTAACAAAAAAAAATAATAATCAGGAAATGCATATAATTATACACACGAGTTTACGATCTAACTAAACAAAATAGATATAAAGGATCTGTATCCATGTAATGGTCGAACACTAAGATATGTTGGGTCCGTCGGATGCATATTGGTCAATGTCCATTGGCACGTTATATTTCAATTTAAAATGTTACCAACTTGTAGTAACCACTACGTTTAATACGAATTTTAGCTTATAGTATTACCATTATCTTCATTACTATTGTTTTTTTTCAAAGAAATTAAAACGAAACACGAGGAGTATCCATCGGCCGGCTGAGTTCATCGATGAACGAGAACATATATGAATTTTTTTAATAATTAAATAAATATATATAGAGTATATTGTAAAAAGGAAGAAATAGAATAGAAAAGGAACCTTTGTAACTAGACGACCGTAAACGTGGTTGCCAAACACACTTTCTAAAAGTTTTTTATATAAATCTCTCTCTAACATCCTCTGTTTCTCCTCATCCAAGCGACAGTGTCTTTTATATTTTTTCCCCGTGTTTCATTCTTTGCGATTAAGATGGAAAATGAAGAAGCACACAAGGACACAAGAAGCAGCTGGTCACTGGTTCGACCATTTCAAATGATCTCCATAAGCCTTCTTTGTGTCCTCGTTCCTCTCTCTTTCCTATTCCTTTCACGTCTCTCTCTCTACTCCTCTTCCGCAACTCCGGCCATGGTCTCCGGCGTATCCTCCGTTCTTCATCAAGCCAATGTCGGAGTCTTATACACAATCTTGTCTCTCACCATCGTCTCCACTTTAATCCACAATCTCTCCGGAAAACCAGAATGCTCTGTTTTTCATTCCCATCTCTATATCTGCTGGATCGTTCTCTTCATCGTCCAAGCGTGTGTCACCTTCGGAATCGAAGGAACCATGAGCACGATCATGCCTACAAATCCTGACAAAAGCTTTTTTCTTACGTCACAAGGAAGGTGGGTCTTGGTTAGGGTTATGTTCTTTTTGGGCCTACACGAAGTGATGCTGATGTGGTTTAGAGTCGTTGTTAAGCCGGTGGTCGACGACACTGTTTTTGGGGTTTACGTGGAGGAGGAGAGATGGTCGGAGAGAGCGGTTGTGGCGGTGACTTTTGGTCTAATGTGGTGGTGGAGGCTAAGAGATGAAGTAGACAGCTTGGTGGCGGTTCCAGAGGTTAAACGTAACCTTCTGATTCGTTTGGAGGGGTTTGACTTTCTGAGCTGGTCGATGTATTACATTTGTGTTGTGATTGGTATGGTGAAGATCTTCAAAGGGTTTTCGTATTTTGTAAGTATGCTAATTTTGACCATTAAGAGGTCGAGAAAAGGATGTGAATCTTCTGTTGTTGTTCTTGCTGATGATCATGTGTAAGATATTTGACATTTTACTCTCAGTTTTTTTTTTTAAAATGTCATTCAATTATTTTCTTCTTTATTGCGATGGGCTTAACTGTCAATAAAGTGGACTATCGAATAGCGAAAACATTGTTGTTCTTGTTAATTTCTAACGCATCCATAATGTATATCACATCATTGCTTTTTAGAAATGTGAATATTTGATGAATGATAATTCGTTTAATAATAATTACGTTATACAATCACAAAATTTTTTTTATCTCTTACATTTTTTAATTCTTACTAATATTTTTGGCATGATTTTGATTCAAATATAGTAGTAAGCATGCGTGGATTGCTGACGATTAAAACAAACTAAGATTAAATATACAAAAATAATACAAAAATAAAATTTTATTCCTTCATAAAATCTTCATTAACTACAATACAATATAAACTTTATAAATTAATACTCGATAAATTAATAATTTTTTCCGGTTCTGAGTTGGACCGATTCAAACTACAAAACAATTCGATAAGATAATAATTTTTGTAAAAATTTTATAAAAATATATAATCCCATTAAGATCATAAGATAATAAATTCCTTCTATTACGCAGTAAGTAAGTGATATTTTAATGAAAAAACTTTGTTTCAAATTATATAATATTTTCAAAAAAAATATTAATTATTAGTTTTATTATTTTTAACCATTTGTATTTTGCAAATTGGTTTATCATTGATTGAATTGTGTTTTCTAATGCTTTTATACCAAACAATAGAAGGAAAATTTAATAAGTTAATTTTATTTATTTAAAACTTAGTTTGATTTATTTTAAGATATCACTCATAAACTAATAACCGTATAAATTAATAAAATATTATTATTTCAACGTTATTAATTTATAGAATTTTTATTTTTCTTATTTTTTTAATTTTTTTAGACTTTTTACTTTATATACTTCGTTACTCATAAATGGGTGGATACAGGTCGATTACGGCACTGTCATAGATTTTTAAATAGAAAAACGAAATAGAGTTGGAAACATTGCGATTTCGAAATATATACATTTTCAAAAAATACAAATACATAATGTATCAGTGGATTCGTATACGTGCACAAAATATATCTTTACATAAACAACGATATATTCACACATTTTTTATAACAATTTTTTATAAAAAAATCCTTAAGACATGATTTATTCGATCTGGAGACTAGAACAAGTTAATAAGTTTCATATTTGCCACCAAGGCGCCTACATTCGAATATATCAACATTTGTTGTTAAGGGTTTAAACCAAACTATCGCGTAAATATGAGTACAACTTGAAATGTCAAGACACCATCTAATCAAGAGTCAACCTAACAACCACATACATATTAAGTATTATATATCTAAAATAATATGTCCTTATATTTTCATATTATTTTCCTTTCAAACCATGCAGTTCCATATAAGTGGTCTTCCAGATCATATTTTTCCTTGTTAGTTTTTTCCATGGTTTCTTTTTCACCTCTTATTTAAACCACATACATTCGCTTCCAACAATATCTCAAAAAAAACTTGAGAATAAGAGGCGAGGGGATAATGGAGAAGGTAAATTTACTAGTTACATGTTTGTTACACTCTTCTCTTACCTGTGATATCATTGGTTTGAAAACCATAGATTTGACTTGGTTGTTATGATAAGTCCACCTAATTAACATTTTATGTTGGATTATTCCTTCCGATAGATTTTATGCTATTCGTCCCATGATCCATAAATCTGCTGAGAAGCGAGAGAACCAATAGAATTTTTGTCTTTTTTATTTGGTTTGTGGTGTATAATTTATTCTGCTTCTCTTTTCTTTGCATAATTTTCGTGATTTGCTTCTCTTTTATTGTTGATTTTACTTAGGAAAATCATGAAGATGGTGACGATTTGCCACCAGAATTGAATCAGGTCAAAGCGCAAATCGAAAGAGAAAGATTTCTGCATATAAGTGTAAGAAACTTTTGGTTGCTTATTTCTTTTTGCTATATTTCTTTTGTTGAAAAGAAAAAAAGATAGTTAATCAAAGACTTTTCAAAGGTATATCCAATTTGGCTTTTTTTTTTTTTTTTTTTTTAAAATAGTTTACCTAATTTGATTAACAGAACACCTTCGAATTGAGATGCGAATCGAGTGTGTCTGCTCATAGTTTTCAACACCAATTTCTTGCCTTAATTCGGTGGGCTGGAAAGGATAATTATGGAAGAAAGAAGAACATGCTTTATTCGAGAATGGAAACACCACTCCATCATTTCAATGGCTTCTCTTATAATTCTAAGGAAGCAGATAATATTTCTGAAGAAGTTACATTACCAAGTACTGTCGAGCTTCCATTTGTTAAGAAGCTACCTGAATCCATTACCTGGGTTTACACGGATAGGCATGTTTGTTTTCATTTCATATTAGTTTCAACAATCATATTCATATACGATGTATATATCGCTCATATTGCATATACATATTTCGTTAACATTGCAGTAATCGGCTAATGGTCGAAAGTGATTCTGCGTTTGGTAAGCTGCAACTCCAATATGTGGATGGTGAGGCAGTAGAATTGGGCAGCGACAACGAAGAAAATGAAGAAGATGAAGAAGAAACCGAGAAAGAAAATGAAGAAGATGAAGAAGAAACCGAGAAAGAAAATGAAGAAGACGAAGAAGAAATCGAGAAAGAAAAATTCGAATTTTCTGAAGATGTAGATCGGTTTATATGGTTAGTTTTTGCGTTATATACATGTTCTTCTTGATTATTAAGGGACCATTTATATATGCATGCAAGGAGGGATTCATATATAATGAAACGTTGTTAATAACATAGTCAATAATTTTGTAGGACGATTGGGCAGGAACATAGTTTGGATGATCTGGTGGTGTTGAGTGCTATCTCCAAGTTCCTCCAATTAGATGTTTCAGTTATTTTGGTAATAATGGAATCGAATCTACATCGGGATCAATAATTTATAATCTTCCTGTTTTTGTTATTCTTCCTCTTGAGAAATTAATACTTTAATTTCAAATTTACTGTAGGAGAGATACAATGAGCTCAACAAGCTTAAGAATGAAGGAAATACTGGGGAGGTTCCTGATAAGATCAATTTTACTCCTTTTCCGGAGGTTCTTGATAGGCATTTTTGCCGTCGTTGCGTGGTAACTTTCTGAATCTTTCTTTCTTTCTTTTTTGTCACAAAAAATAATATTTATACATGTTTTTTTTTTTGTTACAGATATTTGGTTGTCCTCTGCATGAAGAATACCAGCCTGTGTTTAATACTGTAAGCTTGAGTTTATTTATATGGCTTTTTTTTTTGGTTGCAGAAGCCTTGTAAGCTTAATTAGATGACTTTGGCTTGTCAGAGTGAAAAGAAATCTAATTTGTTTGAGAATGAAGATGTTAGAAAACAATGCAGTGAGCATTGTTACGTCAAGGTCTCTCTCTCTCTCTATTCTCTATTTGTTCATTTCTTAATTTGTTCATTTCTTAATTATGTTTATTACTGGTTTAATAGCTAATGAATGTCAGAGAAGCTGATCATGCTGTGGATACTGATAACTCTAAAGGGAAGAATGTCGTCTCAGATACAAACACAGAAACCGAAGATTGTGTGTTGACTGATACAAATAGAGTAATAAAAGATATTACAGATATGTCCCTTGCATATAATGAGTGGACGCCTGTGGAGAAGGATCTTTACTTGAAAGGAGTTGAAATCTTTGGGAGAAACAGGTAAAAAGATTAAAAAATGGATTCATGGTATTTTTTTTGTACATCAAAATCACCATTTTATACCACGAATTTACAAATATATACATACGGTTTATCATGAAAATTTAAAAAACGACAATTTTTGCTAAATATTATCGCGATTTATCATTAAGAAAAAGTTTTATGAAAATTTATGTTAGACAGAAAAAGTTACATTACATATATACATCCGGTTTATCATGTTTTTAGTAGAGTTTAGTTTTAATAATTTAATAAAAGAATAGAGACAAATCGTAAAATTAAATGATATAGTATATGTTAGATTTGATATCAAAAAAATGTAAGTGCAATAAATTTTCTCTACAGATGATTTTTTTTTTTTTAATACTTACAACTTAAATGTGTTTTTTCTTTTCGACATCTAACTTGAATGTGTCCACTGTCCATGTTTTTGCCGCAGTTGTTTTATTACAAGAAACCTACTTTGGGGGCATAAGACGTGTTTAGAGGTTTACAATTACATGCGTGAGCAAGACCAAGAACATAATGAAACTGCAGAAACAGATAATCAGGTAAATTAAAATATGCAATCTGCATGACTATTTACGTATGTCAAAAAAAAAACACATCATTAAATGTTGAAAAAAAACACACACGCACACATTATTGAGTTTCATATTTGATGATTTCATTACAGGTTAGTAAAGAAGTATCTCGAAAAAAACCAAGGGTGGTCCGGAGAAAAGTCAGACTCCAAAAGTATGCTTGTTATCCGCTTGCTTTAAGAAATTCAGCTAAGGAACAAGACAAGTCGTATAAGCAGTACACACCATGCACTTGCGAGCCAATATGTGGAGATCAATGCCCTTGTTTAACTAGTGGAAATTGCTGCGAGAAATATTGCGGGTATGTCGTTATTTTGGACTATCTGAACCAATTTAACGTTCAATTAGCGGATTTTTTTTTAAAAAAAAATATAGGATTTGCTCAGCCTAAAATCTTCTTTATTCAGGTGCCCCAAAAAATGCAAGAATCGGTTTGGAGGATGTATCTGTGGAAAGGGTCAATGCATAAACCGACAATGTCCTTGCTTTGCTTGTTCTCGTGAATGTGATCCAGATATTTGTCGGAGTTGTTCGATTGGGTAACATTTTCTTTTCAATATAAAATTTGATGATTAAAAAATTCAAAATAAAATTAACTTTGTTTTTTTTTTGTTAATATATATAGCTGTGGAGATGGCTCTCTTGGTGAGATATCACGGACAAGCCAATGCAAGAACATGAAATTCCTCCTTAAGAAATATAAGAGGGTAAAAACACGTCAAATCAGCAACGATTATATACGAATTTTTAAAAAAAAATTCTTCCTTTTTTTTTTTCTTTCTTAGATTCTCCTGGCAAGGTCTGATTGTAGTGGATGGGGCGCATTTACACGGGTAAGCAATCATACTAATAATATCAGAATATAGATTTTAATTAACAAACACCAAACCCCATATTTAAATTGTCCAGGATATGTAAAAAAAAAGGGGTAATATATGGGGTTTAATGTCCGAATTTGTGGTTTATGTGTCATGTTCAATTAGGACACATTGACAAAGAAAAAAAAAGGTGTTTGTTATTGATCATATTTTAACCCTAGGCTTGTTAGATTCAAACCAGCTTGGTCCGATTAGCATCCTATATACGTACGTGAATATATCTTCCTCTTTAGAAAATATGGATGCATGCATGCATAACTCTTCGCTCTGTTTGCTTTTAAATTGTTTACACTATAAACCATTAATGTTGTAATCTAATGTAAACCATTAGCACTCTGTTAAAAAAAATGAGTTTCTCGGAGAATATACTGGCGAATTGATCTCTCATGAGGAATCAAACGAACGTGGGACAGCAGCTGACAAGCATGGTTTTTCCTACCTCTTTACCTTGAACGATAAGGTAGGTTTCTCCGACGGCCCTTCTCTTCTTCAGATACGCACGTACATGAGTTTGCAAACATGTTCTCATTAAAAAGTAATATTTTACAGCTCGTCATTGATGCTCGCCGTAAAGGAAACAAGTTTAGATTTCTCAATCACTCAATAAAAAGAAATAACTGCTACGCCAAGGTACCAACAAGTGTTTTGTACTTTTTTTCTCGGACATGATTTTAACTAACCTTACAACATTGATTCATCAAGCAAAAAATTACTTATAGCAATTTCATTAATTCAGTAAATAAAATCATTTATGAATATAGTCGTTGCTGATTAGTTCTAATATACAATCATATTTATCTCCAAAAACATGATTGTATATTAGAACATATATATGATCGAAGTGATGATCTTTCTTACCTTATTTATGGTTTCGTTTGCAGTTGGTGATTGTGAAAGGAGATCATAGGATTGGACTATTTGCGAATAGAGCTATCGAAGAAGGTGAGGAGCTTTTCTTCGACTATTGCTATGGACCAGGAGTAAAACACGCAGATTGGATTTATACCTAGTTATAAGGACATGGGTCCATCTAACTTGGATCTGAGGAAAAGCGATACAAGCACTCGTTTTTAGGGTTATAATGCTATCTTGCGTTGCTAGACCAAAATTTAATTAACTATCTGTTTTAGTTGTTTTAAAGTTTATTTTGTCTCATTAAACTCTTCATTAAAGTTTCTTTTTCATATTTCAATGAAAAACCCCATGATTTTTTCATAAACAATTTAGTTTCTACTGAAAAGGCTACGTACTGACGTTTAAGAATTGTGGTTGTTCTTGGTCGTTATGTTGAGTTTGTTAGTTGATGTGTTTTTACTTTTACGGTATAGAAATAGTTTTATATGCATTTTAGGGATATTTGGATGAAGGAACATGCTGTTGTAGTCGGAAAAACAATAAAGAAAATACTATTATGTACAAACCATTTAAAATTATTAAGTTTCTTCTAAACTAAAAAAAAATCTACGAATATTAATCTGGCAATTGAGGAATAAATTTATTTGCATGAGGAAATACATCTCTCATATATTAACGGTTATTATGTATAATTTGCAAACGTTGTCAACAAAGTGGCTGTAGTTTAGTGGTAAGAATTCCACGTTGTGGCCGTGGAGACCTGGGCTCGAATCCCAGCAGCCACATTCTTCAAACTTTTTTTCTTTTTTTTTTCATTCGGAAAAAGGTGTTTACGTTTTTTAAATCCCTAAATAACCACCATTAAAAGCTATATCAGATCTCTAATAAAACCTCTCTTCAAACTTCCCTCCACTTACTTGTGTCATCTAACTTCCAACTTAATTCCTTTATAAATTCCATCATTATTCATCAACAACAATTAATCAAACCCAGAAACACATGTACACCTCTCTCTTTAGTGACAACTTAAACCCTAAATCCCCAAAATTGCTCACTTCCAACAGTGGATGAGATGTTGGATGAAGGTGGAAAGTCCCTCTAATCAATCTTGTTCTGTATATGTTGGGTCTTTGATTAAAGTTCTTATATATGGTTCTTAACAAAATTTACATTTGCTATAGTGGTCGTCACTGATTCCTATATTTTTTTTTATGTTGAGTCTTTAACATCAAAAAAAAAAAGACAAGTCTTGAAGAAAGAAAAACAAACATCAAGCCAAATGCTGTTGCTCTTCCTCCTCCGAGTCATCATCTTCTTCTCCAGAGCTCAACGTATCTTCTTCAGATTCCTATCAAAATTAATTCCGAATTACCAAACAGTAAAAGTCAACAGTTGCTTTACAAGTAGTAAAGTTTAATGATGTTACAATTTTTAGGGAGCTTA
Organism: Alliaria petiolata; assembly: GCA_020283515.1. Taxonomy (NCBI): domain Eukaryota; kingdom Viridiplantae; phylum Streptophyta; class Magnoliopsida; order Brassicales; family Brassicaceae; genus Alliaria; species Alliaria petiolata. The sequence goes on along the minus strand of JAHZTW010000003.1, from coordinate 82,976,231 downwards.
CGAGAAATTGATGTCGGAGACTGCTCTGAATAGCTGCGATGGTCCGAATGATAACGAGCATTGGCAATAGTATACCAACGGCCTTCAATGTTAATACCTGTTACCATTATTTTCCCCCATCCGATTTAATTTTAAAGACATACAAAACCAAATCCTCTGTTTATCTCTAAAAATTCGTTAGTTAGAAAACGGAAGAGCAATTTTTACCGTGAAAGCCGTGAAGGGATACTCGTCGGTTCCGTAAACCACATCAAACGCATGCTTTATCAACAAAACCACCGAAAACTGCAAAGATAATTAATAATATTAAAATTCAATCCCAATAAAAAAAATAAAAGGTCCACGCCGAAAAAGATGTACCATAAGAGAATGGGTATGTTATGATTATGATATTTAAGTCCAAATAAAATTGGTTTGGTTCCATTTGGGTATTGCCTTTAACAAATATGGGTTAAAGCTATGAAACAACACGACATCATGGGCAATGCGACAACTGTGAACACATTCTTTGGGTTCCAAATGTAGAAACCTTTTGCTTTGTTAGGTGAGAGTGAGACCAGAGCCCGTTCTCAACGCATTTTTTGATGAGTCAATGGTATGGACCCCAATTTTATTAGAGCCCCATTTTTTAAAAGATAGTGTTTTCGTTAATTTTCCTTTTTTTAACTATGTTTTGATTAAATCTTGCATCTGTTTTGTTTTGCTTTTGTTAATTGTTTTCTTTTTTTTTGTAATTTAAAAGAAGAAAAAAATGATGAACATCTACCAACGGTAACTTTTGGTAAAACCTAGTACACGTCTGTTATCATTTATCATTAACAGGATGGCATTGAGTCATTTGAATTTTGTTTAAAATCACTTACGGACGATTGGTAATGATGAGTTGATAACCATGTGGATATTTTCGTGTGGTCACCAATCATGCAAACCTTAAATGTCATGTTTAGTCAATAGTATTAGTAGTGGTTCCCATTTCTGATTTGGACCTCACTAAACCGAAGGATGTTCTTATCCTCCCATCATTTAGTTTAACTAATTTATTTAATATCTATTATTCTATATCGTGTATAGTTATTACGAAACTCATACGAATATATAACAATTATGTTACGTGAAAACCAAAATTAAAATAAGAAAAACAGGGGGTTTAGTACTTACAATAAGAGCCATGTACCTACAACAAGAGGCGCCTCTATGAGCATGAGAGTTGCATTCTGGAAAATCCGATTCAGCTCTTTCCACTAATCTTCTATTTCTTCTTCCTCCATTTTCTCTCCTCGCTATATGTAAATTATCTCTGCTCCATATATCAAAAAAATAATTGGTGTTCGATCGTTGTTGTTATTTTTTTAATCAGAATAATAAAAAAAAAAAAGAACATGTCAGATTTTTAAAAAACTGGGAAAGAAAAATCAGTAGCTGGGCTATGTTTGAACAATTTCAGTTCTCAAATCTAAATGTAGTACTAATCTTCGAAGGTTGATTAATTTTTTTTTTTTGTTCCTTTCTTTACAAGAAAATTAATTACCTGATTGTGACTGCTGTTTCAATCAATCGAGATGGTTTTGAAGTTGTGGTGTATCCAGGTTTGTACTCCTGCAAGATTACAAATTTATAATGTTAATTCTTCTGACTGCATTCATTGAGTTGTATAAATTACACGATCTATTAAACCGATATGTACCGATGGAAAACACTCCAAGCAAACCAAAAAAAAAAGTTGGTTTGATTTTGTTTTCATATAAATTGTAAATGAAACCGTCATACGAAGGAAATAAGCTGATTAAAAACTCCCATTTCTTTGATTTTCATTTTTTTTTCCCCTAAAACCTGAAACTAAACCGAAAACCTTGAAAACTAACGATTCTAAACTAAAAACCGAACCTAAAGCCAGAAATAGAAAAGTACGTCCTCCAAGTTTTGATGGGTCCCACAAAACGATGGATCCAGTTACCATTTTTGTTCCTAGGTGATTGTAAATTCATTGAATTTATAGATTGAATAAATAAATAAATATGATATCATTAACAGGATGGCATTGGCTCATTGATTACGATTTTTTTTTTTTTTTTTTTTTGCGAGAATCGAATATTTTTCTTTTCTAATTATGCAAAAGATTTTGGGACACGAAGGAGAATGTTTTTGAAACACGTATCGTTTTTATTGAAGAGAATGAGGATAAAACTTGGAAGAAACAAACAATGAGGTGTTACATACTTAGAAGAAAATGCAATCGGTAATTCAAATTTCGGGAAGAAACGAAAACAAGTTACATTTTTTAAATTCATCACAGGATCAAAAACCAAAAACAAGTCGTTCCTGAAAACAAAGTAATAGTAGTATTGAACAAAATTTGAATTTATTGTTGAATTCGAAAATTGGAATCGGAATCAAACCTGGAGACAAATTTCACAAATCGTGTTTCCTTTCTCATCGCACCACCGCTGTATGCAATCTCTGTGAGCGAACTGATCCAACGAAACCGAATATTCAAAATCGGTTAACAAAGGTTTTCTACAAAAACCAATAGAAACAAGCTGATTTCAAATTGAAAATCTCGATTTCGATACCTTGACTGTTCCTGAGCAAGAACAAGGAGATTCAAAGTAGCTCTCGGCTTCTTCTTCGTGACAGATTCTGCAGCGAGAGATACTCGTTTCTAAATCGATCTCTCCGATGAATAATATTACATCTCCCATCTCTCCGATCGTTCGTCTAAGCGTTTGAATTCAGCGGAAGAAAGAAAAAAAAGCGCTCTAAGCTCTGCTTTTCAAAAGTTTTTTACTCTGTTTTTTTTTTCTCCGAAGAACATATGCGAGAGAGAGAGAGAGAGAGCCCCAGCTTAAAAAGGTGTTCGTAAAAGGAAGCGTGAAGGCATTTACAAGTTTACCCTTTTAGTTTCCTGTTTATTTGGATAGAATGATATTCTTTGTTAATGGTCCTCGGTCCTCCTGTCTTAATGTAATAATAATCATTTTACTAATATTGTAACCTGTAATAACAATTTTCCAATAATGTAAGCTTTGACCATATAGGTTTTTGCTGTAAATTTGTTTTCGATGTTCAGATAAAATACTATAGCTGTAACTTTGAGTTTTGACTGTAAATTCATTCTAATAAGTCCGTTTTGACCATAGATGTAATCGCTCTGTATTCCTTTGGTCAAAGACCGGTTTAGCTCCTAAATAAAATTAAGTATTTACACACAAAAAAAACTTGTATAAGCTTATATTGGGTTAACACAGCTATATAATTTGTTGGCTAAAAATCTCATAGTAGAAGAACTACGAATATGTTTTTTTTTTACAATGGTATAGGAGTCATATAACACACACGTATATAAAATAAATTTCTTTTTGAAAATATGGTACATATAACGATTTTAAAAATTATAGTATATAGTTCTACCGCATTTATTTATAGTTTAATATTTTGAATAATTTAAACGTTGTTAAATTAAAAAAAAATTCATGACATGTGAACTGAATTAGGTAAATTATCATTGAGCTCATATTCAATAGTTAATGAGTTGGATCTCGAATTGACTGCAACGTATTTTAGGAAAATAAGTAGTAAAGAAGAGTAAGAAAACTACAATGTGCATGTTTTGCCAAAGCTGGGACATTAATAGATATACAAAAAGACTGTATGGCTACGAGATCACACAGGTCATAGCACATTATAAACCTATACGTAAGAAGATGCCAAAGATTATAGTCATTTAGTCACTGCAGTGTTTACATAAGTACGACAGCGACAAGCCCACACGAATTACATATGCATAACTAATAATAATTTGTCTATAGCTGATTCTCGACTAGTACTACATAATGATAAATAACTCATATATAGCTCCCATATCTAGTTATTTAAGAAATGTTTTCTTGTTTCTTGGGCAGTACTGTATTTGATAATAATAAAAAAAAAACGTATTTCATTCTTGGAGTTTTTTTTTATTGTTTTCTTGATCGTTGTGAAATAAAGATATGTTTTTCTTTTTTGGAGTAAAATTAATTTTGGATATAGAAAAATGTGTTAATAAATGTAGTACTACAAGGAGGTTTGTGGGGGTTTTTATGTGAAAAAAGTTGTTGATAAAGAAGTCAGGGCTTCAACTTAAAAGAGTCTAATGTTTTATTTATTTGTCCATTTGACGTAAAATTAATACAACATCGATGATGGTGAGTGCAAAATATGTGGTACTTGTTAATTATACAATAGATTATACTATTTATTAGTAAAAAGAGTACATATTAGAATATTTAGCCTTTTCCCCACTTTTTGAGTATACTTGGACCGTTGGACGTATAGACATTTGGGCTTATCCTATGTAGTTTCGATCTTATCTAAGTTGGAACTTTTTTCCCAGCAGTTTTTTTTATAAACATCCAATTAGCACCAGAGACAAAAAGAAAATCAGTATTGGGTACAAACAAATATCGTATTTGAGAGAGATAATATCGTAGAATGAAACATTAATGACAAATATACATTATGTATTGTTTTAGTAGCTGGAGTTGCAATAAATGTTTGTTAGATCCTAAAACTCAGTTGCTAATCACAAACATAAACAAATCTTTTAGCAAAAAAAAAAACATAAACTAATCAATCGAGATTTTCAGTTTGGTATACAACTCCACAGCCGTCTCACTGGCCGACCTTGTAGAGAAACAAAAAACCCATCAATTCTATCATTCGAATTTAAATTCTGGTTATTTTATTTATTTTGGCAGAGAAAAATAAAACGATAGAGACTATTCCCACTTGCTAAGCAAATATCTCCTCTCCAAGGACCCCACACCCTCCCCGTTTCATCCAAAACTTCTCTAGATGCGTAGACTCAAACGACGCCGTTTTCAGGAATCTACACACTTGTTGCCGTTTTACACACACACCCCTTCAGTATCAATACACACTGCTTGTCGTTTTTTTGTACTTCCTCCTCAGAATATCCCCTCTTCTTTGCTCACAAAGTTTTGTTCTTCCCTCTGTCTCTTTTTCTTTACTCGTCTTGGACGCTAAATCCCAAGAGGTGACAACGATCGCCTCGCGATCAGATTGACTTGTGTGGATCTTGCAGCGATGTTCTTGGTGGATTGGTTCTACGGCGTGCTTGCTTCGCTTGGTCTGTGGCAGAAGGAGGCCAAGATCTTGTTTCTAGGTCTCGACAATGCCGGTAAAACCACCTTGCTTCACATGTTGAAGGACGAGGTTCGATTCTCGCCTCCATCTCTTTTGCGTCCTTCTTCGATCCTGTTCTAGTTTCAGCTATCGAATCGATCCAATTCGTTTTCGATTTCCTTTCGTTCCCGTTGAAATTCCTTGATTCGTCTGGATTTTGTTCTCTCAGCTGATCTCCGTCGCCAATTAGATGTTCATTTTCGTATATAATTGAAATCAGATCTTAGAAAAAGTGTCTGATTTTGGAGTAGGTTCTCTAAATTTGATCTTGGAATTTTGTTATGTCTACTTGTTTCTGTATTCACTCAAATCGAAAATTTAGAGTTTAGTTTTATGCATTCAGGCTCTATCACATAAGTCGTTGATACATAACTCTGGATGCTACTTTGATAATCAATTTTCGTTCCCTTTTAACGAAGGAGATGAGTACACTATCTCTTGTTCGATGGGTGTTCATCAATTTTTCTTACTGATTTTAGTTGATATAACATTCCGAGTTGTTCAACAGAGATTGGTGCAGCATCAACCAACTCAGCATCCAACTTCTGAAGAACTTAGCATTGGAAAAATCAAATTCAAGGCATTCGACTTGGGCGGTCATCAGATTGCACGAAGAGTGTGGAAAGATTACTATGCCAAGGTGAAATCTCCTTTACCTAATAATAATGCATTTACGCACTAAGATCTCCGTTACCATTGGGACATTCTAAAATGCAGCATTGTGTTTAAAACCTCTCTCTCTTATAGGCTCTTCTTGATTCTCCTTGAGGGTTTTCACAGGTTGATGCTGTGGTCTACCTAGTGGATGCTTATGACAAGGAGAGATTTGCAGAATCGAAGAAGGAGCTCGATGCACTCCTCTCGGACGAGTCTCTAGCCAATGTCCCATTCCTTGTCCTAGGAAACAAAATCGACATACCTTACGCAGCATCTGAGGACGAGCTTCGATTCCACCTTGGTCTCTCCAATTTCACCACTGGTAAAGGCAAAGTGAATCTAGCCGATTCGAATGTGAGACCATTGGAGGTGTTCATGTGCAGCATTGTCAGGAAAATGGGATATGGCGAAGGCTTCAAGTGGCTCTCTCAATACATCAAATAGATCGCGCCATCGGTGGGTCTACAGAAATCCTTCGTCTGTTTTTTTTTGTTCTCTTCATATTTTGCTTCTCGTACTTTTAGTTCTGGCTTGCTGCCTATAAACCTTGTACTTGTTATATTTATAAGATTCCCATGATATATAAGATACGACGTCGTTTTTTTGTTCAGTGTGTTTAAAATGATTGTTACTTGTTAGTAACGTATTAAAGTTATATATAGGCGGAAATTCAATCAAAATCATATGAAATTTCAGTTTGAGTCACAAATGACATTTTTGATTGAGTCTCACTATAGTCAAATGGCAGTGGGCAATTCGACCACATTCATCTTCGAAAAAAGTTGACGACAACAAATGATTCCACTTGTTTATTTATAATTCAGAGATTTGTTATTGCATAACGATTTATTTTACCTTTAAAGAAGAAAGAGTTGACCAAAATGGTAAATATTGGGCCAGAGGCCCACAGCCAAATATTTGCTCTCCGCATACTACTAGATCAATCTGAATTTTGGTCTTAATTTTATGCTACTATGTTTTTTTTTTTTTTTTTGAATCCGACTCGAAACACTTTTAGAGGGACTCAAATCCGGTCTCATAAGTCATAAACAAAACGAAAAGCTTAATTATTTTTTTGATAGACTCATAAGCAAACAAAATTACCACAAAAAAAAACGAGACAATTAGGACAGAATTGAATCTATAATCTTTTAATTCACATCTTTAGTTAACGAGTGGCGGAGAATGTTCTCCCAACTGTTCCATTCATTCTTTTTTTTTCCGTTGAAGATATCTTACCAAATGCTATACTTTTGCTTTGTTTTCAACACTTTCTGGCTTTGCCTTCTTCACAAGCATTCAAATAATACATCCTTCTCTATTTTCCATCTTTCTATAATAGTAAATAAATAAAAAATAATATAGTTTATCATATAACCCATATTATTCTAGCTAGAAGAGGATATATGTGAAGGTATTCTTGTTTCGCACGGAATGTGTGTGTATACACTTGTTTGGCTGTTCCATAGATGATGATGTTTGGTTACTTATCGATGAAAATTGAATATTTAAAAAGCTTTCATATTGTTTCGAATATAGATATACGAACATATAATGGAAATAAGATTATCTTATTTGTGGCTTTTTTGTTTCTCGTTGGTCCACTGACATGAACAAAATCTCTACATAAATTTATGTAGAAGAAACAAAAACAAATGACATTTTCATTTTCTTATCGATGATACAAGTGTAATATGGATAAGAATGCCTTATGTGTCATCTTTTCTTTTGCTTTTGAGTTTTTATCTATAACAAAAACGAAACATAAATGTTTATTTCTCTGAATTATTGAGNGGTCCACTGACATGAACAAAATCTCTACATAAATTTATGTAGAAGAAACAAAAACAAATGACATTTTCATTTTCTTATCGATGATACAAGTGTAATATGGATAAGAATGCCTTATGTGTCATCTTTTCTTTTGCTTTTGAGTTTTTATCTATAACAAAAACGAAACATAAATGTTCGTTTCTCTGAATTATTGAGCCCGTGCAATTCTTATCAAAATGGAACAAAAACAAACTTTTTGGTTTATTTCCCAACAAAGTAGGTTCAGTTTGTTTAAGTATTTTCTTCACTACGATTTTGTGAAAATGTTCATTCCTATATATATATATACACACACAACATTTGTTACATAAATGCTAGGAATTAATAAGCAATAAAATGAAGATCTTATCTGATAATGTCACATCATATGATTGTGATGGTGGGTAGATAATGTTTAACGTTATAACTGCCGCCTCCTTTTTCCCTTTAGTACCCAACTAAATTTCATTATCATTACGTTAAAAGACATCGTAGCCCCTCCTTTTTCTAACACTTTGCTTTATTCACAATCAATCAAGTACAGTATGATTTTTTTCTTCTTTCTATTTGAATTTCATAATATAACAGAAGAGGTTAAAATATGCAGGGTATTTCTGGCTCAAACATTCATTAAACCTCGGAGAAATATAAAATATATTGTTTTTTTCTTAGAAATACAAATACTACATATAAAGATAAAATATTAGCTGTAAAAAAAAAGAATATATTAAAAAATTAATTAATCTCATAAGACAAATATTTGATGCAACATATATACAAATCTCATAAGAAAGTAGAAAACATTTCACACGGAGACTCTAATTATAATAAAGTCCCACCAACTGAGACAAGATAGATTAGCCGCAAGTGGATTTGGATCCCCTTTTACCCATTTGTTATAAAATGTGAGTGATTAATTAATTTGTAATTAGAAGTTTAGAACAGTTTTATTTATATATATAAAAAGTTTAGAACAGTGGCACATATAGTAGTTATAAATTATGATTCTCGAAGTTATTGAACAACGTCATCTTGGGTATTTAACCCATGCATTGTACCTGTCTCTTATACACATCTAGATGTGTATAAGAGACAGGTTTACATAAGTACGACAGCGACAAGCCCACACGAATTACATATGCATAACTAATAATAATTTGTCTATAGCTGATTCTCGACTAGTACTACATAATGATAAATAACTCATATATAGCTCCCATATCTAGTTATTTAAGAAATGTTTTCTTGTTTCTTGGGCAGTACTGTATTTGATAATAATAAAAAAAAAACGTATTTCATTCTTGGAGTTTTTTTTTATTGTTTTCTTGATCGTTGTGAAATAAAGATATGTTTTTCTTTTTTGGAGTAAAATTAATTTTGGATATAGAAAAATGTGTTAATAAATGTAGTACTACAAGGAGGTTTGTGGGGGTTTTTATGTGAAAAAAGTTGTTGATAAAGAAGTCAGGGCTTCAACTTAAAAGAGTCTAATGTTTTATTTATTTGTCCATTTGACGTAAAATTAATACAACATCGATGATGGTGAGTGCAAAATATGTGGTACTTGTTAATTATACAATAGATTATACTATTTATTAGTAAAAAGAGTACATATTAGAATATTTAGCCTTTTCCCCACTTTTTGAGTATACTTGGACCGTTGGACGTATAGACATTTGGGCTTATCCTATGTAGTTTCGATCTTATCTAAGTTGGAACTTTTTTCCCAGCAGTTTTTTTTATAAACATCCAATTAGCACCAGAGACAAAAAGAAAATCAGTATTGGGTACAAACAAATATCGTATTTGAGAGAGATAATATCGTAGAATGAAACATTAATGACAAATATACATTATGTATTGTTTTAGTAGCTGGAGTTGCAATAAATGTTTGTTAGATCCTAAAACTCAGTTGCTAATCACAAACATAAACAAATCTTTTAGCAAAAAAAAAAACATAAACTAATCAATCGAGATTTTCAGTTTGGTATACAACTCCACAGCCGTCTCACTGGCCGACCTTGTAGAGAAACAAAAAACCCATCAATTCTATCATTCGAATTTAAATTCTGGTTATTTTATTTATTTTGGCAGAGAAAAATAAAACGATAGAGACTATTCCCACTTGCTAAGCAAATATCTCCTCTCCAAGGACCCCACACCCTCCCCGTTTCATCCAAAACTTCTCTAGATGCGTAGACTCAAACGACGCCGTTTTCAGGAATCTACACACTTGTTGCCGTTTTACACACACACCCCTTCAGTATCAATACACACTGCTTGTCGTTTTTTTGTACTTCCTCCTCAGAATATCCCCTCTTCTTTGCTCACAAAGTTTTGTTCTTCCCTCTGTCTCTTTTTCTTTACTCGTCTTGGACGCTAAATCCCAAGAGGTGACAACGATCGCCTCGCGATCAGATTGACTTGTGTGGATCTTGCAGCGATGTTCTTGGTGGATTGGTTCTACGGCGTGCTTGCTTCGCTTGGTCTGTGGCAGAAGGAGGCCAAGATCTTGTTTCTAGGTCTCGACAATGCCGGTAAAACCACCTTGCTTCACATGTTGAAGGACGAGGTTCGATTCTCGCCTCCATCTCTTTTGCGTCCTTCTTCGATCCTGTTCTAGTTTCAGCTATCGAATCGATCCAATTCGTTTTCGATTTCCTTTCGTTCCCGTTGAAATTCCTTGATTCGTCTGGATTTTGTTCTCTCAGCTGATCTCCGTCGCCAATTAGATGTTCATTTTCGTATATAATTGAAATCAGATCTTAGAAAAAGTGTCTGATTTTGGAGTAGGTTCTCTAAATTTGATCTTGGAATTTTGTTATGTCTACTTGTTTCTGTATTCACTCAAATCGAAAATTTAGAGTTTAGTTTTATGCATTCAGGCTCTATCACATAAGTCGTTGATACATAACTCTGGATGCTACTTTGATAATCAATTTTCGTTCCCTTTTAACGAAGGAGATGAGTACACTATCTCTTGTTCGATGGGTGTTCATCAATTTTTCTTACTGATTTTAGTTGATATAACATTCCGAGTTGTTCAACAGAGATTGGTGCAGCATCAACCAACTCAGCATCCAACTTCTGAAGAACTTAGCATTGGAAAAATCAAATTCAAGGCATTCGACTTGGGCGGTCATCAGATTGCACGAAGAGTGTGGAAAGATTACTATGCCAAGGTGAAATCTCCTTTACCTAATAATAATGCATTTACGCACTAAGATCTCCGTTACCATTGGGACATTCTAAAATGCAGCATTGTGTTTAAAACCTCTCTCTCTTATAGGCTCTTCTTGATTCTCCTTGAGGGTTTTCACAGGTTGATGCTGTGGTCTACCTAGTGGATGCTTATGACAAGGAGAGATTTGCAGAATCGAAGAAGGAGCTCGATGCACTCCTCTCGGACGAGTCTCTAGCCAATGTCCCATTCCTTGTCCTAGGAAACAAAATCGACATACCTTACGCAGCATCTGAGGACGAGCTTCGATTCCACCTTGGTCTCTCCAATTTCACCACTGGTAAAGGCAAAGTGAATCTAGCCGATTCGAATGTGAGACCATTGGAGGTGTTCATGTGCAGCATTGTCAGGAAAATGGGATATGGCGAAGGCTTCAAGTGGCTCTCTCAATACATCAAATAGATNGTTAATGGTATTTAATATTTTTTTATGATTACGTGATTTTAACTTACAAATCTTATATAATAAAACAGATGGAGTAGTAAAATCTTACAAATCTTAATGCATCTTAAGGTAATTTCCAAACTAGAGATTTGCTATATTTGTTCATCATTTGAGTAATTAAATAGACAATATTTACTAAGAACACTATCACTCGACTAGAAAGAAAAAAAGGATTCCATCTATATTTTCTCTAACATTGTATATAATTAATCTCTTTTTTTTTTTTGCTGTTAGACATTGTATGTAACTGATCACCGAAAAACTTGTTCCACAGCACTTGAGTCTGCATAAAAAGATGTATAGTACAAAGGAGTACTCGTATATATGGTATTCGCATATCTAAATGTATATAAGAAATGATTCGTTGGAATTCCACTTCACCGGCCACATGTAAGAAAAAAAGAACCAAACATATATATAAACAAAAAGAAGAAATATAAAGATCGTTAGGAATTTAGAATGGTGGTGACATCTCGTATAAGCCAAGTTACTTTCTTTACCTGCAAGTGGGAAACACATCGAAGAAAAAAGAAACCGCATTGCAAAACAGATAGCTTCGGATATAAACCAACATTTTCCTTTCTTCCGATTGAAAAATAAAGTAAACAACTAAGACGAAATTAAGTAAATCTTTATAGTATTATTTAAGTAAGTCGATTTAGAATCAAATAAATCTATCTAACTTGACATCAAAATCTCGTAAGGAATCGGGACCCACACTGTGACAACTGCCACCCAACATTTTCTAACCATGACATATCCAAAATGGCAGGTTAGTTCACTCATCAGATCTACCCAACTTGTCTTCTCCTCAAATTTTAAATGTAAATGTAAAATCTATAAAATATATATATATACGGACATAATAAACAAAACCAACCAATTCTTTAGTTCTAGATAATATGTTTGATTTTTTAATAATTATATTTAAAATATGATATTTCCATTGTAGCGTAATAAAAATCATGAAGAGAACTACTCACTAGCCCATTACCATAACATCATCGCCTCTCTATATAAACACACAAACTTCACTCTCACAATCCTTCATCACATTCTCATTTGTTCTCTCTTCCAAAAAACCCCCAACAAAATTCGGAAGAGGAGAAAGTAAATAAACTCAAAGAAATGATTCTCCACAAAATGGCATTCATGGCCGCTATTCTCTTCTTCCTCGTAAGCAGCGTCCGCGTTCACAGCCGCGAAACGTTTGCTTGCGATACGAAGGACGCAGCAACGGCGACGCTGAGATTCTGCCAGCTGTCAGTTCCGATACCCGAGAGAGTAAAGGATTTGATCGGACGGCTGACGTTGGTCGAGAAAGTGAGCTTGTTCGGGAACACTGCGGCGGCTATTCCACGGCTAGGAATCAAAGGGTACGAGTGGTGGTCGGAGGCCTTACACGGCGTTTCAAATGTAGGTCCCGGTACTAAGTTCGGTGGGGCCTACCCTGCAGCCACCAGTTTCCCTCAAGTCATCACAACCGTTGCTTCCTTCAATGCCTCATTGTGGGAATCCATCGGACGGGTCAGATCTTTTTCTCTCTCTCTTTTATCCATTAAATCAAAACACCGATCTATCTTAGCTATTAAACGCTTTTCCAATATTATTTCGCACTGTGAAAATGACGCAAGTATTAATGTTATTGTATACACACAGGCCACATTCATTTAAACAGATAGGCATTTAATTATGTGGTTCGATTTTTTAATTTGGAATATCTTCAGTGGACCGAAATATTCTATTTTTCTCGAAATGTTGCTAATATTGGGTTATCTTGCACTTAACTTTATTATACATAATAATAGATGACAGTTCTCGTGTTTTGATTCGTCCGGTAGTTCATGCAAAAAACGTAGGAACGAATCTCTTATTACTTTATTAGCCTACGCTATTTAAAGTAACTTCTTTTTTGAAAATATTTATTTAACGTAACTTGCTTTAAATATTATTCTTCCTCTGATTTTTGTTATTATCCCTCCAATTTATGACAATATTTGGATTACTCGGATAATAATAAAAACAATATAACAGTACTAGTATATATTTAAACATTTATTTAAACATTAAAAGTGAGGAAATGAAATCTGAACGTATCGTACGCTTTTTGCTAAAAACAAGGCGTCAAGTTGCATGATATGGTGGAAATGGAATCAACTTGCAAGTTGCAACAATAGCCACGCGCATTTTATCATGATAATACTATTACGACTAAATTACGCTTCCCCCCGGGTGTGCGCAGGTTGTGTCAAATGAGGCCAGGGCCATGTATAACGGTGGAGTTGGTGGGCTTACTTACTGGAGCCCAAACGTTAACATATTGCGGGACCCGCGTTGGGGACGTGGACAGGAAACTCCCGGTGAAGACCCAGTCGTTGCCGGTAAATACGCCGCGAGCTACGTCAGAGGTTTACAGGGAAACGACCGTAGCCGGTTGAAAGTCGCCGCTTGTTGCAAACACTTCACGGCGTACGATCTCGATAACTGGAACGGCGTCGATAGATTCCATTTCAACGCTAAGGTTTTTTTTTTTTCTTTTTTACTCTCTTCAATTTAATTTAATTTTTTTTTTTTATCACGTGAGAAGTTCGCACGTGTTTGAAGGTGAGCAAGCAAGATATAGAAGACACGTTCGACGTTCCGTTCCGTATGTGTGTGAAGGAAGGAAACGTTGCGAGCATTATGTGTTCGTACAATCAAGTTAACGGCGTTCCGACTTGTGCCGATCCTAATCTCCTAAAGAAGACCATACGCAACCAATGGGGTCTCAATGGGTAAGATCACGCCACGTCAGCTAAATACACCTACACTACCGGATTTGAGAATGTCGTTGACCGCTGACTTCTTTTTTTGGTTATCAGATACATCGTCTCTGATTGTGACTCTGTTGGTGTTCTATACGACACACAACATTACACTGGTACTCCTGAAGAAGCAGCCGCTAAATCCATCAAAGCTGGTATTTAGTTGTTATTTAATTATAATTTTTGTTTTATAGTAATCATCACAAATAGTATTTGATTTCAATTGGGGTTTTAACTTCTAGACTAAAACCATCGTAACTAGCACCAGGACTTTTTTTTTAACCAACACATCTATTTATAAACAACTTTTTGACTATTAAACAAAAATTCGAAAACAAACGGGTAAGCTCAAAAAAGTATTCTGTAAATTTTCATGTAGACAATCATTAGTTTAAAAAAATATTTCTTGGACTGACATAATATAATCTTGTGTATTTGTGTAGGCTTGGATTTGGATTGTGGGCCGTTTCTAGGAGCCCATACAATCGATGCGGTGAAGAAAAACCTGTTGCGTGAATCGGACATCGACAATGCCGTAGTCAACACGCTAACAGTACAAATGAGACTAGGCATGTTCGACGGCGATATCGCGACTCAGCCGTACGGACACCTTGGATCGGCACACGTGTGTACACCGGTTCACAAGGGACTAGCTCTCGAAGCAGCTCATCAAGGAATCGTCCTCCTCAAGAATCGCGGCCCGTCTCTACCACTCTCTCGTCTCCGTCACCGTACGATCGCCGTAATCGGACCTAATTCCGACGCAACAGTCACAATGATCGGTAATTACGCAGGGATTGCTTGTGGATATACCAGTCCGGTTCAAGGAATAGCCGGTTATGCACGAACGGTTCACAATAAGGGTTGCGCGGACGTACATTGCATGGACGATAGATTGTTCGATGGTGCGGTTGAAGCGGCTCGAGGAGCTGATGCGACGGTTCTTGTGATGGGTTTGGATCAGTCTATTGAAGCTGAGTTTAAGGACAGAAACAGTTTGCTTTTGCCTGGGAAACAACAAGAGCTTGTCTCTAGAGTTGCTCGGGCCTCTAAAGGCCCAGTTATTTTAGTCTTGATGTCTGGTGGGCCTATAGATGTATCCTTCGCAGAGAAAGATCCGAAGATTCCAGCTATTGTTTGGGCCGGGTATCCGGGTCAGGAAGGAGGAACCGCAATCGCCGATATTTTATTCGGCGGTGCTAATCCCGGAGGAAAACTTCCAATGACATGGTATCCTCAGGAGTATTTAACGAATTTACCGATGACGGAAATGTCGATGCGACCGGTCCGGTCGAAGGGGATTGCGGGTCGGACTTACCGGTTTTACGACGGTCCGGTTGTTTACCCGTTCGGGCATGGTTTGAGTTACACGCGCTTTACTCACAACATAGCCGACGCGCCCAAAGTGATTCCTATAACTGTTCGAGGTAGAAACGGCACCGTTTTGGGGAAGTCGGTACGTGTGACGCACGCTAGGTGTAGCCGTCTATCGCTTGGAGTTCACGTGGATATTACGAACGTTGGATCGAGGGATGGGACACACACGATGCTTGTGTTCTCGGCTCCGCCAGGTGGAGAGTGGGCCCCGAAGAAACAGCTGGTTGCTTTCGAGAGAGTACACGTGGCGGCTGGGGAGAAGAAGCGTGTGCAGGTAAATATACACGTGTGTAAGTATTTAAGTGTAGTGGACCGGGCCGGGATCCGAAGGATACCGATCGGTGATCATGGGATTCATATTGGAGATGAGACTCATACGGTGTCGCTTCAAGCGTCTATTCTTGGAGTCATCAAGTCTTGATTCTCGTTATTTTTTTTTTTTTTTTGTCATCAACAATATTTTTAAGAAATCTAAATGTTTCTAAAGAAAAGAATTAGATGGTTTGTAACACGTCGATTGAATTGAAGGGTAATCTGTAAGGATAAAATAAAAGAAATCTGATCCTTTAGCAAGGTAAAAAGATGTCTGCCCCACAAATCTAAGTTAGGACTAAAACAGAGCTGCTAATTTTTCTCTGTGTTTCGTTGGAAGTAGTGTATGTAAAAGTCAGTGTTACAAACGGTGAGAATAAAGTATATAAATCACAAACTTATATTAATCTGTTTTTTTTTTTAACAAACTTATATTAATCTGTTTTTTTTTTTAACAAACTTATATTAATCTTAACCTATAATATCTATTATCAATGCTATACTTATGCAAGGCGTGAGCATTTAAGCAGTTGCATATAAGATCAAACTCAAATCAAAGCAACCATTGTCCGACTAAAATGAATTGACATGATACACGACTAACCAACAATCTGAATTAGAGAAAGATTTGAAGAATGCATACGATTACGATTTTTGGCACGTACAGAAGAATCCATTCAAATCTTTGAAGAAAATGTACAAAACCTGTCAGAATGGTCTTTGTAATAAAAGACCCTCCTGATAATAAAAGACCCTTCTGACACAATAGGATATTTTTTTGGATTTTCTCATATAAGATTTACTTTTCAAAGAATAGAAGATTGAAATTTGAAAACACCATTTTGAATATTGATGACTAATCATCGATTTAACAAAGCGTTTGAACTTCACGTTTATAATATGCGCGTGGGGGGTAAAAAGTAAAACGCCTCAGCTAGATTTTCGTGGTCGTATAATTAGGATGCGTGTGATTGGTGACAACGTGCCTTGTTGGATTGGATAAACATCAAAGTCCATTGGGCCACTTTCTCGTCAACTCGCCCAACTGGTTTTCTATTTTCGTAATACAACAATTAAAAATTAAAAATTAAAAAGCAAAAAAAAAAATCGATACGACCAGTCCTAAATTTCAGACCTGCTGCTACCAAAATAATAATTCGATTATCTTTTCTAAATCATGTCTATGATTAGACAGTTTTCCCACAAAATATCTTCGCAAATTTCATAATAATTTTAAGTCTGAAAGATAAGTTTTCAAATTACCAAATTAATTTTCCGAAACTACGGTTTTAATAGTGTAGTTTTTTTTTTCCCTATGGATTTTCATGTTTTCGCCATTTCAATAAATAAAATATTAGTATCAGTGATTAGAAAGAAGAAATCTTGAAACCAAGTGGTGGTAGTGGGGTTGTTCCTTTTTGGGGTGAGAGTCGGCCCTGCTGCTTTAGGTCAGGGATCGATTCCCCACAGAATCGGAATTGCAACATTTAATCCACTTGTCCACCGGGGCATTCAAATGGTCTTTCCAGGTCTCCAGGATTCCCGCAGGACCCGCCGTTAGGCTGGCGTTCCGCACTACACAGGACCCGCAGGACTTTGTAAATTAGTGTCCGGTTGGTGGCATGTGCTTAGTCGGATCCAAAGGATCCGGATACCTGAGTTATCAAAAAAAAAAAAAAAAAAAAAAATCTTGAGTATGAATGAATGTGCACATGATTGTTGACCAATAGAGAGACTAATCAAACTGGTGCTTCCCACTTGTTCCACATACTTTTTTAAAAAAATTATATACAAATATATTTGAATATTTGGTCCCTTTTGTTCACTTTCCACAACCTGTATGCACGAAACCAATGTATCTAACAGGAAAAAAAGCCTCCAATGGGCCCAACAAACAAACAAAAAAAAGATATATATGAATAAAGAATGATCTAAACCGGTCAGACCAAAATCCGGTCTAAACCGGTATAAGCAAACGACCATTACCCGCCAAGGAAAACTTTTCAACGGAAACTAAAGACGTTGAAGGCTCCAAGGAACAACAACTTAACCGGAAACAACAGAACAACGATCAAAGGCATATGTTGAGACGCCACAAGGCGGCTAAATCTCTGCAACGACTTTCTTCCTGTCTTCATCATCCCGGAGAAATCCTGAACGTTGATTTGTCCGTTACTGATCGCAATCCCTGAGCTCCCGCTTTCTCTAGCCACCAGTATCGGCCGCCAGAGGCTCCGGCGATGCTCCCTCTTCGCTCTCCTTATCTGATTCACTTCTTTTCTTATCACGCCCCTAACCGATTTGAGATAGGAGTTCATGTCGTGGTCCCTTTGTATGGTTCCGCTCGACCCGTAAGCCGATCTGTCGCTAAGAATATCAAGAGGATGCGGCGTGTTCAAGAAAACCGTCTGAGCGGCTCTTAACCTTTGTTCCTCTTCAGAATCTACATTATCCGGCGATTCAAAATCACCGGTTAGAAGATATAAACCATTTCCTGGAGGAAGAAGATCATGTCCGGGAGAGAATGACTCATCCGGCTGAAGGATTAGAAGCTCGCCCATCGGAGAATACAACATACTCTGCAGAAGAAGAATTTAGGAGCCGTTAATACGTCTGATCAGATCAAGAATTCTGTCGCATAGCTAGGAAAATTTATGACGGATTGTAGCCATACCTGCTTGTTAAGACAAGGATGGCTACGGAAGTTTCCGTTAACAGCTTTGAGAAGCTCTGCGACATGGTAGGGGTAGCTGCAAGAAAAAGCTCTTGGGACAATGTCACGGTGCATTGTGATAGCTTGAACATGGCTCTTAGGCAATCCGAGTTTTTTAAGAAGACGGTCGCCTCCACATATTACAAACGGCGCACCAAATGTTATAACAGGGAGTAAAGAAGAAGCAGGTACTTCGCCTCGAACCAGTAACATGAGGTTTAGTAAGAGCGATAAGCTTCCGCCTAATGAATGCCCGGTGAAACGGAATTTAGCGCTGGTCCCGTGGGTTTGGATATGGGATTTCACTTCAGGTAGCATTTGTTCATACATTCCTTTTGCAGCTTCGTATATTCCTCTGTGAACAATCGCACCGAGTTCCTAATAGATCAAAAACAGCTTTGTGAGTTCTATATCAAACGTTTCTGTTTCCAAAATTGTCGGGATTGTAAAGGAAACATACCTCAAATTCAATTGGCTCAAAGAGTAAGTTTGCTTGCCAAGAAGCTAGAGATTCAGATCCCTACAAGCCATTTCACAACATAAGAGAACGGAATCTCGAAAGAAAAAAAAAACTTGAGTTGAAACAGGATTTGAACTTTCCCTTTTCTTACCTGAATCACAACGAATCTGGTGTGGGTTTGATCATCATCACATATGAACCAATCGCAAGGAGACGAAATCGTCGATTTCAGATCGTCTGCAACCGCTTGCTTCACATCTTCCTCAGCAGCAACAACAGAAGTGACAGAGTTGGTTAGAGAAGAAGCAGCATCTGATGATGACTCCACATTTGCCGAATTCTCATCGTTTTTGTCTGAATTCTCGGTTTTCGATGAAGAGTTGAAAGGAAGTATGTTGTTGGTACGAGAGTGAAGGTAAGAAGCAGCTGATGCAACAATCTCATATGCGGCAGAAGCACTAATCTTGCGACCTTTGTTCTTCTCGTCTTTGCCTTCAACCTCTTCTTCCTCCTCCTCTGGCTTGGTCTCACCTGAAACTTGGCAATCTCCAGCTTTTAACGCTAATTCTGTTTTCTCAGCTGATGAAGTTACAAACCTAAGGCCGTAATACTTCGAGAGATTCGCAGGCTGAAGGAAATTCCAGACAAGAGAAGAGATCAATACAAAACAATGTCTCTTCTAATTTCTAATCTTTTTGGGTTCAAAGATCTAATAAAGTAAAAGCGAAACAAAATAGTAATGGTTAAAATCCGAACCTTGATTTTTGAGATTGAATAAGCCAAGTTTCCCAAATAGGACATTTGGGCATAGAGTTTTGATTCGGGTAACGAAACCCTCTTCAGCAATTTCGAGAACGATTCTCTATCGAGCTGAAATTTGTTTTCTTCGTCAACATCATCCTCCAAAATCGAACATACATCGCATCCACCATCGTCTTCAGACGATACGGCGTCGTCTATTTCCTCCTCTTCTTCATCTTCATCTTCATCTTCATCATCATCTTCTTCTTCCTCTCTATCTCTCCACATAGATTGCACATCCAAGATCTTCAGAACCCAGCTCCCATTTCTTCTCTCCGTCTCCATTTCCACAGCCGACGTCTCCTCCACGATTGGCTTTCTCAAATCGCCAGAATCAACCAGAACGGCGTCGTCTAAAGCCAACCCGCTTCGCCTCCTCGACGCAATTCCTCCACCGCGAGACCAAAACGGCGTCAATGGGTACTTGAAAGAGAACCCAAAAGGTCCCCTTTTTTGCGATGGTGCCGTTGCGGTTGCTCTGACTTCAACAACTCCACCGCAACCGCTTACGCCGCTTCCAACCGCTGTGATCGCTGGAATAACGCTGTGTAAGCCTGTATTCAAACACAAACTATCCATCGTTTTTTTTCCTTATAATTTTTTTAGTTTTTCTCTGTTCCTTTGGGAGCGACTCTTGGGTTCTTTATTCCAAGTTAAAATTATTAACGATCTTTAGAATTTCTTGGAATGTAAATTCTATTCCACAGAAAGATTTAGAATTGAGAAAATTTAGAAGGGAAGAAAAAATTTGTTTATCAGCCGAACAGATCGCCGAAGAGGAAACTTCTGTGTGAGATATTTTTAGAGAATGCTATATTTTCGTTTTCCTATTTAAAATACAAGAAAAGAAGACTTTTTTTGTTTTTTTTTTCAACCTCTTTGAGGGGAAAAAAAAGGACTACATCCCCAATTCTTTGGCTGAATTGGTGGAACGTCGTCGTTTAGCTTAAACATACATACGTGTAATACGCGTGAGTTATCAGCTCAACACGTTTTACCCCACGTTGGACCCATCAAGCAGAGGGGTAGTCGAGTTGGTTCAGAAAATTTGCCGACTTGAGGAAGGAAATTCAAAACTGATATAAATGAGAAATATTTTAGTATATAGTATTTCATTTGATATTTAACTTTATTTACTAGAGATGACAGAAAAGCATTTCAAGTTATTTAGTTTTAACATTTACTAAATAGAAAATATATATTATTTCATTTAATATTTAACTTTTGTTAATTAAGTTTTGAATGGAAGTTTACTAGGATATCCACGTGGGACCACCGGGACAGTGTCGAAGACTGCCACGTCAGAGTAAGAGCAATGTGTAAATGGATATAGGTGGACAAACCATGTGACGTGTTCCAAGATTTTGGGCTCTATCCAATGGAACAAGTGGCAAAATCGGAATGCTCACGCGCCTTGTCTTCTACATGTCTTGTTGCTTCTTCGTGAGGTAATGTCCAAAATGAAATCCCAAGAACTTGCACGAAACCAAGAGCTATTTTACTCGTCTTTTTCTTTCTTCTTTCTTTAGAATAATCAATATAATTATTATCATGATATAATTCATATTACATACAACATTTTTATATGTTGAAAACATATATATATATATATATATATATCTTTTCTATTAAGAACATCATAACAGTTATTTGTCATTGAAAAATACCTAGTTTAAGTGTAAAAAAATTAGTTTAGGTTCATACAATGTTACTTGACTAGAATATTAATCGTCTAACAAAACTTGAGTAAGACGTATAGGATAGGGATCAAGCACTTTGTGCTTCGTATAGGAGAGTATATCAACAGATACTCAACTCAAGTTGTGAGTATCGTAGATGGACACACATGGATACAAGATTCCCAATAAAGAACGCCTAGCGTATAGCTCAGGCGAGGCAATTAACCACGGATCGGAACAGCTTAGAAACGAGGAAAAGAGTTGGATACTCTTGTGTTTAATTTGGCACACGGGCTATATATGAACTGTCATCAACGACGTTTTCCTCTGCTGCTTTTTTTCGTGCCCTAATTTTGGAACATATCCAAGAACAAGAGGAGACATCTATAAAGAGTATGGTTTGATTTTTGAGCGGATTGCGACTTTTTGGACAAGCTAGCTCATGTTCTAATTAGGTGTTTTTTTTTCTCATGACAAAAAAATTGGAGAGAAGCAACGGGTGGGGCTAATATGAATGGGCCTATCGTAAGCCCAAGTAATTAGATTGGCAAATGTAACAAATAATAATAAGCCCAAGTCTCCCGTTTCTTGGTTTCCTTCCTTTCTACGACCACCTCTACGACTACAAGCCAAAGCTACTCCCGTCGATCCATCTCCGGTGAGTTCTCTCTTCTCAAGTTTGCCCTTTTGAATTCTCATTCCTTATCTATTGCGGCGATAAAGAACCATCGATTCGATAGCTGTTTCCGGTGCCGGGATACCACCGTCTCGTAGCTCTCTGGTTTAGATTTCAGTGGGAATTAAAGAATCTGGACTCAGGAATTTTCTTTTCTAGTTCAATTTAGGATGCTTTAAAAAAAAAAGGAGGAATTTTCTCGGTTAGGAATTTCGGTAATTCCTTCTGTTTCCCCTCAAAGACTTTTTCGTGAAAATTGTAGTTTGTTGTCGGAAGAAGAAGATGAGTAACACCACCACACCAGCAACGGCGGCGTCATCTTCTAAATCGAAAGCTGCGGGAACTTCTCAGCCGCCGGAAAAGCGCAAATCCCACTTTCAGAAAGAATGTAAAGTGTTTTTTTTTTTTTTTTTTAACACTCTTTTGCTAGAAACAGAATCCTTCATTTTTTGGTATTGTGGTGACAAATGGTTATTTTTGCTTTTGATGATTTTCCAGTGCAGCATATGATGTATGGATTTGGCGATGAGCAAAACGTAAGCTCTCTCTTCATTGATTTTGTTGCGCTGTGAAGCAATCAGAGATGGTTTCTTTTCTTCCATATAAGAGAGAATCAACTCATAGATAGAAGTAACGAGTGTTGCTTTGAAGTTTCCTTTTATACCCTGATACTAATGCAAAGATTCATACCTCCTCTTGTCTTTTATTAGCCGCTTCCAGAGACTGTGGCGCTTGTAGAGGACATTGTTGTGGAATACGTCACAGATTTGGTATTGAGTTTCTCATCTTTCTACATTGCAAGTAGAGAGATGCATAATATATATTAGCTGCTAACAGGAAAAGAGATGTTTTATAATGTCAGACACATAAGGCTCAAGAGATTGGCTCTAAGCGAGGAAGGCTACTAGTTGATGACTTCTTGTATCTAATCCGGAAGGTAACTTACACTATCCAAGACCGGGGCTGGCTACGGTTTTTTGTGTTCTTCTATGTATGACTGTTCTTTGATTCGGTTTTATGCAGGATTTGCCGAAACTTAACCGGTGTAGGGAACTCTTGGCAATGCAAGAAGAGCTGAAACAAGCTCGTAAAGCTTTTGATGTGGACGAAGATAAGCTAGCTTCGCTCGATTGATCTTTCTTTCTTACAAGTAAGCAAGCTTCTCTTTGGGTAAAACCTTCTGAAGTTTTTTAGTGGTTAGCTTCTGAAACTCAAAGACTGTAAAAAAACCAGATAATTACGAAGTGGAATTGAGATTTAAATACATTTCATCTTTTACCAATGAGCAAATGTTCTTTACATCAAACCCGTGTGATCTCTCAGAAAAACGAAATTGCAGCAATTGAGTTTTCTTAAAACGCCAATAACGATAACAAAAAGAGTGGAAGTGGAACATAAAGCCCAATGTAACAATAAACCCAATAATCAAAACTAAAGGCCTAGACAAGGAAAGGAACACCTAAGATCAAAATGATTTAATTACTAAAAGTCTAAAACTAAGAATCTTTCTGTTATGAATAAATGATAAAACAATAATCCTGTTAAAGAAAGAGATATTGATAATCATTTTTTTGTATATCAAAAAACTATAGATCGATTGTAAAATTGTGTTACATATTTGATCATTTTGTTTTTTTTTTTTAAAATGAATGAACGATTTGTTGAAATTTGATATTTTTTGCTTTATTGTGCTAACTTTTCCACTCGTATTTCACTATTTCTTGATCTTTTTTCACACAATTCTTCTCACCAAAATTGGAAAAAAAAGGGAGAATTAACTTAAAAAACACTTTTTGAGAACCATCATACGACGTCGTTGTGTTCTTTGTATTGCAAATTAGAGATTTGCCTCTGCAACTTCATCTGTTGATAGAAATTAGCAATGAACTCCTCTGCTCTCACGTCAACCCCTTTCTCTTCTTCTTCCTCCTCTTGATCACCCTTAGCCGCACCATCACATTTCTCACTGCAAGAATCATCGTAATAGCCGTAGGATCTAACAGCGTCGGTATCATCTCGACCGTCCAATTCAAAGTTGTAATCAAAGTCAACGGGAGGAGCAATGCAAGGCAAGAGGAACCTCATGGACGCAGGGCGATGCATCCTAACGTTAAAGATCGGCGTCTCGTCGAAAGAGAGCTGTTTCTCGCCGTAACGGGAGAGATAACGGCCGTTATCAACGCTGCTGTTGTGAGGAGCTAGGGCTTTGAGATGCTTGGAGAACAAGTTACGGAGCTCGAACATGTGCCATTTCTTAAAGATTCCCCCTTTTCTTCCCCATATAAGAGCCATTCTCACAAGACTCCAAGCTCTTTGTGTTGCGATTGATCTGCTTTTCTTCTTTGAATCCCCCATGAGTTTGGTTTATTACTTCTTTGAAACAGTAAGCTTTTTTTTTTTTTTTGGCTGCTTTTGGTTCTTCAGGTGATTGTGTGGGAGGAGTGGACACTTGTGTGTGTATTTATACAAAAGCAAGCAGCTTTTTGCAGTTGTCGACGCGGAGAGAGAGAGAGAGAGATTTACATATAAAATAATTTTGTTTAACGAGAAATATCAAAACTTTTTTTCATAAAACTGGATTTCAAGTGGGACGCCTCGGGGCTGTACGCGGGCAAGATCTGAGCTGTTTAGCCGTTTTGTTTGTTTCTTAAGTTTATTGAGGCCGCTTTTCATCAAAAATTATTGAAGGATTTTTTCATGTTATTAGAAAATTCGACGAATTAGGTAGAAAACAATAAATAGTTAAAAAAATTTGATTTAATTAGAGAAAAATAGCAATTGGAGGTGATGGACTAATATGCCTAAATCCTCTTATGTATCGTTTCGTATTCACTATTTTTATTTTCCATCTAAACCTATATATAATCCCTTATCGTGTCTTCCCATGAACAATTAAAACGATTTTCTTGCCATATGTTAAGATTAATCTCGACGCGTTACCCGTAACACACATTTTAGGTGACATATAAACTCTACACAAATTACAAACATTAGTTGTGTTCTAATTTCCCGGACCACGTCTCCACGTGCCGTTTATTCTATTAATCTATATTGATTATCACCGTTTTTAAATCAGTCAAATGTTACATTTTTATTTATTATTAAAGATTAGAAAGTGGGATGATTAACTAAAATAATGAACCTCGTGACAAAAGAGTATATAGTGAAGGCTAAAGAATCACGGTCGGTCTTTTTTAATTTAGTTTTAACTTTTTTTATGACGACTCTGACTGTTGGTTCGCTGTTGCAAATAAGCGTCTGAGGATACTTCGTTGGAATCTACCCCAAGTCGAAATAAAGATAACGTTATGGACGTCTATTCGCATTAATTAAAACTACAAAAAGGTGATCAATAAAGAAAGCTTACAATTTTTTGACACACACACCCACAAAATCGTCTAAAAAGTAGAACCTTATGATCTGGTCAGTACTTAATTATTAAGTTCAAGCATTATTTTACGATCAAAATTTAGATGATTGGGCTTGATTAATTAACTGTACTAGAGATCTGAGAATGTACAATAGAACCTTCGTTGTAATCTAATAATATTTGTAGAAATAATCAGAGACTTGTATAATAAGTTTAAGACTTAAGGGAGGTGTGATTGGTTTAGATGCGCTGCCGTTGAATAATGTCTTACGGCTGTCTCGATTAATTTATTTTCCACGCAACCGTGTCCTATCATAGATTTTTTATTTTTTATTTTTTTTTTGTCAACAGCCTCTGCTCGTAGATTTTGTTGTGTGTTTTTCTTTTTGTTTAGTTTTTTTTTTGGTCAACATTCTTTTTGTATATTTAAAATCATTAACATTGTGGGGGAGAAAAACATATACATGGACATTAGAAATATATAGACTAAAACGTTTGTATGAAATGAATTACGAAACCACATATGGGGTCGATGTACATTTGCATCTTATACATGCAATACTTGAGAAATCGAATAGGTTGGAACGTAGTGAAAATTTCATGGAACCGTGTTTTGAGGCATGGTATTCGTGCAAGTAACTTATGATTAATCGTTTTTTATCCTTGTTAACCAAAATGAGTTAAGCTCAATTCGATTTTTATTTTATTTTAATTAATATAGTTAAGGTATCAACTTAAACCAAAAACTAAAACAAGCCCACCTACATATTTATTAGGACAAATGCAATAGTGTTGTGTTTTGGTTTTGTATGTGGAATACTGGAATGACATAACCGTGACTGAAATGACAAAATTAGTAAGCAACAAAATTAACTTACATTAAAAATCTGTAGAATAATTGGATTGGGAATAAGTTTTTTTACCTTGTGGTTGTAAGTTCGATCAAGGCACGAGTTATTTAAATATTTTCGTAGTGAATACAACAGTTAATCTCTGAATGGGTGCGTGTAGTTCACCTCTGGGCTCATACGAATCGTGAGTTCATCTAGCATTTCACTATTAGTTAGAACCACATTTCTTTTCTTTAATTAAACTAACAGCCGTAATAATTATAAAATTAGTTTATCAAAAAAATATCAATTATAAAATTATATATATAAAATTATATATATAAAATTAGTTTGGTTTTAGGCTGTCTTTCTTTTCCTACGTCCCATAACGACGGCAGAAAAAGCGCGCTGTTTCTAGTTACGACGTTACTTCTTTTTAAATTATAAGCTCTTATTACTTTAACCCCAATATTTCAAAAACTACCATTTACACCCCTAAATACAGAACACATAAATAGTGATCGTTGCACACAAATAGTTCCTCCCCGGAATATTTCTTCAAATAATAAAAAAAATCTCTCTCCCTGTTCACCCAGGGAGAAGATTTTGATTTTCCTTCATTTATAGTCATCTTTCTGGTGTTTTGTTTCAATCTTTTTTTTTTTGGTAGTATGGAAACAAAACATGAGAATGGTGACCAATTAGAGATAGAGCAAATAAACAAGACCGTGAAGAAGAAAAATGTATCACGTGGAATGCACGTGTTCTCCGTCGTCATGTTCATGCTCCGTCGTCGCCGGAGGAGAAAGTCTTTCAACACCGGGTTTTGGCGGCGAGTGGTTGAGTCCGTTCGTAATGTCCATTCCGAAACTACGATAATGCCGTCGTCCAATTTTATAAACACAATCGTCCTTCCTGCGGCTCCTCCTCCGGCGGCGGATATTGGCCGCGAAGGTGGCGATGTTGATGATGGTGATGAATCCAGGGATCGTTTATCGGAGGCTATTGAGGTTTTCACGGCGGCTTCTTCTTCATCATCCTCCGGGATCTCGGGATATGGATCTGCCATGTCTTTACGTGATTTGGATTATCATTATGACGAAGATGATGAGGTCGAATATTATAGCGATGTTGAAGGAGGAGATGATATGATAGATGAGAAAGCTGAGGAATTCATCGTGAGATTTTATGAGCAAATGAAGATGCAAAATCAGGTTTATACTGAACGCTGCAAAGCCAAAAAGGGTAATGATGAATTAGTGATTTAATTAATTAATTAAGGTCGTATTATTGTCTATGGCTTTTAAGTTTTAATCATCATCATGCATGGAGCAATAAGGAAATTGTCTGCTTAATTTGGTCAGAAGAAAGGATCCATCTTCAGGTTTTCTTCGTCGATCTTGTTTTTGCTATTATATAATTTAATTAAACATTTTCTTCGTTCTTGTTTTGTAATTTGTGAGTGTCTTTCAAATTTTCAATTAATTAATGAAAAATAGGAAACATGAAATATATGTATGTGTGTGTGTGCGTGTGGGAGAGATATAAAATTTTGTTTACAAATTAAAGTCGTCTCACTAGATAGTACTCCCTCTGTTTACATTTAATTGTTGTTCTGAAAAATGTATCTGCAAAAAATTGGATGTATCTGGATGTGTTTTGAGTTTAATACATCCAGATACATTTTATTCAAATGACAATTAAATGTAAACAGAGGGAATAGTAGTATTTGGTTCGCGTGTTCAACTTTCACCATTTACCATCACTTGGAAATTGGTTTTATTAACTGCGCATTTGACCCATTCATCATCATATGTATTGAATTCTTTTCGAAAATTGAGGAATTTGAGTTTTTCCAAGCATAAAAGATCGATGAACATGGACGAAACAATCACCACTATAACACAAAAGTGAAATATCATAGTGACTAGCGAGAGCGATGGTAGCGATTATACTTTTTATCCCATTTCATCAAAGACTCATAGAAACAACGGTGACGAATGAAGTTTCCATAGCCAAGAGCTGGATCCTCAACGTACGATCAGAAAACCAAGAAGATCCAAGGGTGATCATCTCTCTAAACTCCAAGACCCATCCTCAAGATGATACGAAAACCGCAACTCTTCAACTATGCATCAAGACTAAATGCCTTATACTCCAACTCCTTCACATGAATCAAAACACCAACCTCGAAGAATGCCTTAGCGATCTATTTCACGATGAGAGATGTGTTTTTGTAGGGACCAGTATTGCGAAAACGGCCACGAGGCTTGACGGGCTAATGAGATTTGTTAAGAAAGTTGATGTTCGTGATTTGGTAAAGGTCAATTATCCTTTTAGTTGTGGTTTGAGATCAAGGCTTAGCTTGAAGGCTATGGCTAGGGAGCTGTTGGGTTTTGGTTCGTGGAAGCCGAAAAGGGAGATTTGTCCGAGAGATTTGACTGATGAGGTTCTTGATGAAGAGGTGATTAAGTTTTTGTCCATTGATGCTTATGTTTCTTATGAAATCGGGTTTAAGATGCTTACACAACATATGCTTTAGAAAGAAAAAATATGGTGTACCTTAATCATATATATTCTTGTCGTCTGTTGTCTCTATTTAAATGCTTGAATGAGTACTATTTTAATATTTGCGATTATATATTGTAAACAAAAAATTATAGTATTGTTATAGTTTGTGAATATTATTGGAATTACGTTTCATAGTTTTTTTTTTGGGTGCGAAATTACGTTTCATAGTCAAAATGCCAAATAGGGAAGAGTACGTTTCTAGAACATAGATAGGACAGTGAAGGCTAAGGTGGAGAAGCCCACTTGAAGATACGAAGCCCACTTGATCCCATTTCTAAGCTATTGTTTGTGTGAAAGTTCACGTGGCCTCATCACGGTCCCAAAAACAAAGAGAAGGATTATCATCAATAAAAGTGCTAGTTTTTTTACTGACAAGACTTGACTTTTTTTTTTGCTAGTAGTTTTTTTACTGGCAGACTTGACTTCTTTTTTGCCCGTTACAAAAGGCAAATTTCTTTTACTGACAGACTTGACTTCTTTTTTGCCCGTTACAAAAGGCAAATTTCTTTTACTGACAGACTTGACTTCTTTTTTGCCCGTTACAAAAGGCAAATTTCTTTTACGGCTAAAATATCCAACGGTCGGAATTTCGTAAGAGCTCTAGATTTCGACCGTTAAAATTAAAGTGTCATTGTTCGCTTATAAATAGAGATCCTCGTTCCTCATATGTCCACCGTTCAAACAACATAGAATAAAACAAACTACATTGCTCTCTTCAACATTTATATCCTTTCTCTTTTCTCTCTCTCTTCCGGTTTCCAGGTACATTTTCATTAATTCTTCTTGTACTTGTTTTTTGATTTTGTCTGATTCTTCTGTTCGAACTATATATTCTCTGGATTTCGTATGTTTTGGCATTTTCAGACACTATTCATCTTTCAATGCTTTAAATCGAAAACATTTGTTTTCTTGTACAATATTTTTCGGTCTAAAATGATTCAGTCCGTGCGTACGTAGTTAAACCCACGTATGAGTATATATAATTTTACCTTTACGCACGTATCTGGCTTTTTCTTTTGTTTTTTATTTTTTCGGTCAAACCCACGTATGACATTTAATTTGGACTTTTGTGATTACGATAAACAAAATGTTGTTTTTTACTTCTTGCTTTCCTGATGACATTTCATTATCAATCCGTGCGTACGTAGTTAATTCTAAGTATATATAATTTTACATTTACGCTTAAAACAAAAAAAAACATTCACCTCGTACGTATGGCTTTTTCTTTTCGGTCAAACCCACGTAGTATGACAATTAATTTGTATTTTTGTGATTACGATAAACAAAATGTTGTTTTTTTTAACTTCTTGCTATCCTGACGCCATTTCATTATCGAAGTTGTGAGCATGTTTTTTTTTTTTTTTTGCCAAAGGAGTTGTAAGCATGTTGTATAATTTACGAAAGGCAATGCCCAAAAGATTTAGCTTATTCGACAGTCTGTATTGCTTCTTTAATCATTTTAGTAAATCTTACAAATCAATACTTTTTATAGAATGGATCTGTTTGAACTCCCGGCCCTAATTATGACTTTTTTCTCAGGCTTGACATAATTTTTGTCCTTTTTAGTTGGCACTGTATTTCTTATCGCTTTTAATGTTTGTAAAAAAAAAAAACCTTTGTATTGCCGACAATATGTATAATGTGTAGAAAATGAAAAAAAAATGTATAAAGTGTAGAAGTAGTTCGTGTCGAGTCATTAGTTATTGTATTGGTGCAGTGGGGAGTGAGGACTATTATATATAGTCCTTATACTTTATTGAACCTTTTCATTATCTCTGTATTCATCAGAGATACTGTGCCCGCACTTTTCAAAACGACTTGCTCTGTATAGTCTCATAGACGTGAATCGAACCAAAACAAACACATAAAATAAAAGTAAATTTTTTTTTGGTAGTCAAATTATATTATTACCTGATAATATGTATAATAACATCTTACCGCCCAGGAGATAATTAGCTGCTCTCTAGCTATTTTTGCTAGTTTATCTACCTACCTCCTGAACAACAGGTCTTTTAACATACATATATGTGAAACGATTGTTCTTGATATACATCGAGACTATGTCCTTCACTGCGACCTAGAAATTATATGTAGTGGGGGCAAAAATATAACATAATAAAATATTTATATATTACTAGAAATCAAACTTGAGTAAAAAATATGAAGGTTTGACTAGTAAAAAAAGTTAACCATTTTGATATAATTTTATAATTTACGATCTCTAAACTAAAAAATAGTATAATACAAAGTAGAATGGTTTAAAATTATGGAGTCTTGAAGTTGATCAATCCGCCACTGGCCGTTGCTATCGCAGAACAACACCACGCTTGTTTCGGACTCTGCTGGATAAGATTACTAATGCTGTCGGATAAGGTCTTTGCAAATCACCCACGAAAAGAACCTGATTATTTGCCAACTTTCTGATTTTTTTTGTTAAAAAAAGAAACTAATATTAATGCTCTCTTTTAATAATTTTAGTCCTGATAGGTGATAAATAAGTTTCGGCCATGTTTTTTTTTTGGTACACGTCAAGTTTTTCCTTTTTTTCTTAACCTTTGAGTATTTATTTTTTTATTTTCTTTTATCATCAGATAGATGACCGTTTTCTTAATCCATTGAATGATTTTATCATGATTCATGATTTTTTTATGAATCAAAAGTTGCGATCCGGCCATGTAAAATAAAATCTCTCCATGTATCGATTTTGGGTTGAATCAAAGATACGTTCGGTTAAAGAAAACGCGTTAATGAAGGAGCAAAATTTTATGTTGGGCACGAACATTTCATACTACTTGTTTATAGCCCTGTTCGGAGAGAGGCTGCGGCGGCAATTGCGATCAGAAAAAACAAGAAAAAAACTTCACTTTTTTTCAATCTTCTTTATATTTTTTCTCACTCATTTTCTGTCGCTACGGTTCTATTCCGCCAGTGTCTTTAATTATAATTTAATGAATCACTTGCTTGACGATTGTAAAAAAACAGGGTTTATCTCTTTTATATAAAATAATTCAAACGAAATAAAAATTTATATACCGAATTATTCGAACCGAACATGAATGTATTAATTAAATATATTAAAAACTATTTTATTTGTCCAAAACTGAACTGAACTTGTATTGAACCCGAATTGAAACCCAATTATTAAGACAGATCTAAACTAAAATATAATTTAATCTCGAATAAAACTACAATTAAAAAACAAACCGGAATTCGAAAAATCCGAACTGAACCAAAACAGGAATGTCCACCTCTATCAATAATATTAATAAAAGCGCGCAATACGACGTTGATTCAAATTCAAAACTCGTGGCAGTCTCGTGAATAATACTAAAGCCCAGGCCCAATATGTACTTTCGTATCCTCGAACCGTTGCCATCATATAAGTCCTGACGCCAAAACCCTCGACCCAGTTTGATTTCGTCTCCGATTCCATTTCTCTCTTCTCTGCGGGCGGCTGGTTTCGCTTGATTGTAGACCATGTCTCTTAAACCTAGCGCGAGGACGGAGGTCCGAAGGAATAGGTACAAGGTTGCTGTGGACGCCGATGAAGGTCGCCGGAGGCGGGAGGATAACATGGTCGAGATTCGGAAGATCAAGAGAGAGGAGAACTTACAGAAGAAGCGCCGTGAAGGTCTAACTGCTTCCATGGCGCCGGCCACCACGCAGCCGGGGCAGGATTTCTACTCGGAAAAGAGAGTATGTGCTTCGTATTCTACTGCTTTTCCCTTTTCTGCTTTTCTTATCTGCTTCGTAGTCCAGACGTTTTATTAGTTTGACAAGTAATTGAGATCTTCTTACGATGAATTAGAGAATTGAAACTAATTAGATCTATTAGCTCATCTGTCGGGAAACTTCTCGGGTTACTGAATGTTGATGTGCATATATAGAACCATATATGGTTCAAATAATCTGCATTTCTAATTATTTTCTATCGCAGTTGGATGATTTATCACAGATGGTTGCTGGAGTAGATAGGAATTTGCAACTGGAGGCAACGGCTGGCATCCGCAGATTGCTTTCAATTGGTTTGTGATTCATATATTTTATGATGATGATTCAAATCTCTTACGTTTGCTTGCTTTTTTTTAGTTTTGCTTATACTGGTTTTGATTTTTCTAGAGCGCAACCCTCCCATCAATGAAGTAGTTCAATCTGGTGTTGTTCCTCGCATTGTGCAATTTCTTTCCTCCGATGACTTCCCCGAACTTCAGGCAACCCTCCATTTTTATATTCATTTGCAGCTTTGTGTCTCGGTTTGTATCTATATATGCTTATTCACTTTTACTGTCTTGTAGTTTGAGGCAGCTTGGGCGCTCACAAATATTGCCTCAGGGACATCTGAGAACACTAAGGTCATTATTGATTGTGGGGCTGTCCCGTTATTCGTCCGCCTTCTCAGTTCTCCCAGCGAGGAAGTCCGAGAACAGGTATCAATTCAAGATTCACTATCAATTGTTTTTTTTTTTTTTCTTCTCTATTGTGCTGTCAGATAAACTACGGTTAGATGAAAGGCTGACTTTTTTTTTGTTTTCTCCTGATTACAAAGGCTGTTTGGGCATTGGGAAACATCGCTGGTGACTCACCAAAATGCCGTGACATTGTCTTAAGTCACGAGCCCATGGTGCCTTTTCTGGCTCAGTTCAACGAGCATTCAAAGCTCTCCATGCTGAGAAACGCTACATGGTCATTATCAAACTTCTGCCGAGGGAAGCCGCAACCTGCAGTTGAGAAGGTCTCTTTTTTTTCCATATACACCAATTCAAGTGTTTTCATAACTGTTTCTTGATCTGAGAATGTTTCATTGCATTTGTTGTTCAGACAAAACCAGCTCTACCAGTTCTTGAGCGCCTTTTGCATTCAACCGACGAAGAAGTTCTCGTAGATGCTTGTTGGGCTCTCTCATATCTCTCTGACGGTGAGAACGACAAAATACAAACTGTTATCGACGCGGGGGTTATCCCTCGCCTCGTTCAACTCTTAGCGTAAGTATCTTTCTAGCAGCAAATTGCATATATATATATTTATACACATATACTTGATCTGACCTCGTCTTCTTTGTCTTCTTTAGTCATCCATCGCCGTCTGTTCTTGTTCCAGTTCTCCGTACCATTGGTAATATTGTAACCGGAGATGATATGATGACTCAGGTGCCAATATTAAATTAACTCGCTACCTTATTATGTATTTATATAACGTTTCTTATGGCTTTGAAGTTTGAAGTAAATCATCTTTGTATCAGGCGGTTCTTGACCATCAACCGCTTCCTGGTCTCTTTCATATTTTGACAAACACATACAAGAAGAGTATCAAGAAGGAAACTTGCTGGACTATTTCTAACATTACTGCTGGAAACGGGAGTCAGATACAAGTGAGTTTGTTTACATCGACAAGTGGGTTTCCGACATTTCTTTTTTTCATTTGCAAAAGATGTTTAACACTGGGAAATTTTGTTGTACAGGAAGTGATTCAAGCTGGCATTGTTCAGCCTCTGCTTCAGTTGCTTCAAAACGCGGAATTCGAAATTAAAAAAGAAGCTGTTTGGGCAATCTCTAATGCAACTTCTGGTGGCAATCATGACCAAATCAAGTAAATCGAAACAACAATCTCAAGTCTTTTAAAAAAACATCAGTTCCTGAAATTTGGTCACTAATAAATTCCTTGCAGATTTCTTGCGGATCAAGGATGCATCAAACCGCTGTGTGATCTCCTGGCATGTCCCGATCCAAGGATCGTCACAGTGACATTGGAAGCTCTAGAGAACATTCTCAAAGTAGGTGGAGCCGAGAAAGGCAACACTGGAGACTATAATCTCTACGCACAGATGATTGAAGACGCAGAAGGTTTGGAGAAGATTGAGAATCTTCAGAGTCACGACAATGATGAGATTTACAAGAAAGCTGTCGAAATCCTCGAGGCGTATTGGGCCGAAGAAGACGAAGACGAAATTGACGTTGCTCCGGAGAATCTTCAATCTTCCGGTTTCCAATTCGGAAACCAAAATGGCAATGCTCCGACCGGTGGATTCAACTTTGGTTGAAGGTAGTGCGAAATCGAACGGCGTGTTGACTCTCGGTCATTTCTAAAATTTGTAGGTCCTTTTTTTCCGTCACGTTTTGGTTTTATTTGTATTTCTTTTTAAAGTTGAGTAATTTTTTATTTCCAACTGAAGGCAAAAATCAAACTGCGTTACATGCTCTATTTTGTTTTTGCTAAGAGAAGAAAAATATAATATTCTGTCTGTACGGGTTACAGTAGACAATATTAAAGTCGCGAACCAAATTGCAAGGTTTAGTTAGATAAAAGGGTTGTTTGGCAATTTCAATAGATCAAGATTAATTTTGCATAAAAATTTGCTTTTTGGATTAAGATGGACAAATCCGGCGACACCGAGTAGCTTCTAAACTTCTCTAGTCATTCTAAATCCGCCACGTCATTACCAACGAGGCAACATATCGACACGTGTCACGAGCAGTCTCACACTTCAAAAAGCCCTCTCCATCGTCGTCATCTGAAAGATAAATCAAAGTACTAATTTGATAAAAATCACTACTACTTTCTTAATAAGCGAGAAACGCTGAAAACATCGTGAAGAAGATGATGATGCAGTCCCGGTTATTAGTTTTAGCTTCAGCGGTGCGTTCCCGCGTTCGACCAATCGCTCAAAGGGGGTTAGCGTTTGGGTCATCAACGTCTGGCCGAACCGCTGATCCAGAGCTTCATTCTGGTAACGATGGAGCTGATCCAGCTATTTATCCGAGAGACCCCGAAGTAAAAATTTCACTCGGTTTACTTTTTCATTTGATTTTCGGTTTCTCGTTTATCTTCTAAATCATCATATATTAAAGAAAAGTCTATTGGATTATATTAGTTGATTTAGAAATCCAATAGTATTGTGTTCTTTGTTCGGTTTACAATTTTCTAACCTGAAGCAAAAACATGATATTATGTAAATAACTGATAACATGTTACCGATTAATATCACTTGCAGGTTTTTAACTAACCAATAAAAACGCTTTACGGTTTCAAAAAATAAAATTAAAACTCTGCTTTTTGTGATTGATTGATTATGTTTCAGGGTATGGATGATGTAGCGAACCCTAAGACTGCGGCTGAAGAAATCGTTGACGAAACTCCACGACCGAGTTTAGAAGAGCAACCGCTTATACCGCCGAAATCTCCACGCGCCACCGCACATAAGCTTGAGAGCACTCCCGTTGGTCATCCGTCGGAACCCAATTTCCAACAGAAACGGAGAAGAAGCACCACCACCGCCTCTCCGCCCTCTCCGCCGCTTGATTCTGTGAGCTGTGTCGGTTTAGACGGCTCACCGTGGCCGAGAGACGACGGAGAAGCGGAGGCTGCGGAGGAGCAAAGGCGGAGAGAAGATGAGACAGAGAGCGACAAGGAATTCTACGCACACCACAAAGCGTCTCCGTTGGCGGAGTTGGAATTCGCCGATACTCGGAAGCCGATCACGCAAGCCACCGACGGAACGGCATACGCGGCGGGAAAAAACGTGATCGGATGGTTGCCAGAACAGCTAGACACGGCGGAGGAGGCTTTAAAGAAAGCTACAATGATATTCAAACGAAACGCAGAACGCGGCGATCCTGAAACGTTTCGTCATTCTAGAATCTTAAGAGAAATGAGGGGCGAGTGGTTTTAAACCAAAGATGCTATAAATGTTAAAAAGTTGTCTAAATAAACTTTGTTCAATTAGCTTCACCGGTTCTTCCAAAACCGGTAGAAAAGCAGAAAAACTCTACGAAACCCTGATCAAGAGAATTGGTTCGAACATTGTGGATTACAGTTATTAACATGGTCCAAAAGGTTTTTGTTCTTCATCAAAGCTGTAAAAATTAATTGGTATCAGATTCCAAAGCTCTTACCTTTTTATGGTTCTTAAAAAAAGTCAAGTTCTTTACAATGCCTCGAGACTTTTATTCTTCCTTCTCCCACCACTGAAAAAACTGCAAAATTTTCTCTCCTCCTTCTCCTCCCCCTCCCATCAATGGAGTTGTTTCTCTGTTTCCTCGCTCTGCTTTTGATATCCCAACCTGTTGCGTTGGGGATAACAGAGAAAGCGCAGATTGAATGTGCAATGTGCTTAGAATGTGAGAACCCATGTGATCAGCCACCACCTCCATCGCCTTCTCCTCCACCACCGCCGCCGCTGGAAATCATCTGTCCTCCTCCGCTTCCGCCTCCTCCACCACCACCTGCAGAGATATTCTGTCCGCCGCCTCCTTCTCCACCACCGCCTTCTCCTCCTCCTCCTCCACCTCCTTCACCACCACCACCGTGTACTCACTGCCCACTACCGCTTCCACCGCCGCTGCCACCGATTTGCAATGAATGCGTTCCGAGCAAGCCGAGACCGCCGATCATTATCACCGCCGCAGAAGCGTCGCCGGAGGTTTCTGCTTCTATAATCTTCGTAACTGCTGTTCTCGCATTTCTCGTTTCCTCTCTGCTTCAATAATATCTTCTTGCGATCTTCGGCTTATGTTATCTCTGCATTTTAATACTTACAGTCACTAGGGAAATTCAATTTCTGGATCTAGAAAAGAATCTTTTTACCCCGATGTAACATTTCTCTCCGAACATTTTCAATAAACAAACAAAAAGGTCTTGGGCATTTAGGATTCGAGGTTTTTTGTTTCGGTGAATTTAGCAAAATTATGAGACAAGGGTAAGATTCAGATTGGTCACTAAATAAAACATTTATTTACTTGGCGTTTGTGTTTAAAGTTAACAAATATTTTTTTGCTTAATATGTAACGTTGAAAATTCGTTTTAGGATATATAAAAACAAAACACAAACGCAACCAATTAGTCAAAAGTTTTAATTTGTTCATGTTTCTTCAATGGTTCGAAAAGAATGTTTGTGAAATTGTAGCTGAGCTAGTTTATTGGTTAAGATTCGTTTGATTGATTCGTTTGATTGACATGCAAAACCGATTGGTTCGCTTTTAATATGATCTCTTTTATTTACTGTGTTGGATTTGAGTTATACACGTGACAGATGACTAATGACACGGTTATTAGTTGCTAGAATGAAAAAAGTTATACTACTAAAAGTCTAAAACACAGTAAAAAGAAAGAAAAAGCTAAATCTTCTCTTCATCCGTTCATGGTTCATAGTTCATACTTCCTAGGGTACTACCATACGTGTTAACATTCTCGAAGCCAAAAGTTTAAGATTCGACTGTGTGACTGTGTCAGTCTTAACGATAATTTACTGATTTTGGGCCATTTGGCGGGACATCAGTTCCAAGGTCAGAATCGCCATTAAAAATAATTTAACGGTAATTTATAGCTTAATTCCCAGTTGTTTTGTAATCTCCAAAGTTAAGTTAATGAAGTGGTTTCAACAAAAAAAAAACAAAAAATCCATCTTAATTTCACGAGTACATTTGTTATTAACTCCAACAAATATCCCACATTTAATATTAAAATTATAAATCATTAATTTTCCATCAATTCTCTCTATCTCTCTTAGATATTATCAGTACATTTTTTTGTATAGTAAATTAAAATAACATAAATTGAAATATCATAATTAAATATTAAATCTTTAATGTAATATTAGGGTTTTATTAAAAATGTTAAAGTGTTAATTAATGGTAGATTTTTTTATTTAAAATTTGGAAATAATTAATTAAAATATGAGATCCCTAATCAAATCTATAAACATAGAGTTTATATCATTATTCAATTCAACTACCATAAATTTAAATTATTACATTTCACTTCTCTCTTTATCTCTCTTAGATTTTAAAATATAATACACTTACATATAATAAATTAAAATATAAAATTTAGTATAATGTTGTATTTTTATTTAAACATGTAATACTATTACTGGTTTTTTTATTTAAACCATGAATTTCATAATTATCATAGTTAAAATAGGGATTTAAAAAAAACTGTAAAAAAGAGGGATTAAAATTTATTAATGAAATGTCTATATAAAAACAAAAAACTTTCCCTCTCTTCCTCGTGTCGTCGTCTTCTTCTTATTCCTTCAAGTCATAGAGCTCGAGCTACGAGCATAATTTCCCATTGATTCTTTCACCTTTCTCCTCTTTCTCCAGAAGGAAAATTTTCTGGTTACTGTTTCCTGAAACAATTAAGGTTTCCTTTTTTTTGCATTTTCGCCTAACTTTGGTCGATTCTGTTCAGTCATTTTGTTTATTTTGATTTCAATTCGGAGACAGAGGACGTATCTCGCGATGCTTTGGATTACGGAATTTTCCGGCTTCTTCTCCGCTGCTTTAGCGGTGATTCTCCTTTCTCCTTCACTCCAATCATTTTCTCCGGCGGCGGCAATCCGATCGTCGCATCTCGACGCCTACTTCAGACCATTACCATCCGATCACTCCTCGCGAAATTTCTCCTTCAGAGAATCTCCAATATTCCGTAACGCCGACGAATGCCGATTCTCCGGCGGTGATTCCGGCGTCTGCAACCCATCGCTCGTCCATGTCGCTATGACTCTCGACGTCGTGTACCTCCGCGGCTCAATCGCCGCCGTCAATTCCATCCTCCAGCACTCGGTTGTCCTGAGACCGTCTTCTTCCATTTCCTCGTCTCCGAGATAAACCTAGAATCTCTAATCCGATCGACTTTCCCCAAACTGAATCTCAAGATTTACTATTTTGCCCCTGAGACCGTACAGTCTCTGATTTCATCTTCCGTGAGACAAGCCTTAGAGCAGCCGCTGAATTACGCCAGGAATTACCTAGCGGATCTCCTCGAGCCCTGCGTTAATCGGGTCATCTACCTGGACTCGGATCTCGTCGTCATCGACGATATCGCGAAGCTCTGGAAAACGGGCCTGGGTCCGAGAACAGTCGGAGCTCCGGAATACTGTCACGCGAATTTCACGAGATACTTCACCGGAGCTTTCTGGTCCGATAAACGGTTTAACGAGACGTTCAAGGGG
Organism: Alliaria petiolata; assembly: GCA_020283515.1. NCBI lineage: Eukaryota > Viridiplantae > Streptophyta > Magnoliopsida > Brassicales > Brassicaceae > Alliaria > Alliaria petiolata. The sequence continues at coordinate 82,936,355 of JAHZTW010000003.1, read as the reverse complement.
AGAAATCCTTGCTACTTCAACACCGGAGTGATGGTGATTGATTTGAAGAAATGGAGACGATTCGGGTACACAAAAACAATCGAGAAGTGGATGGAGATTCAGAAAATGGAGAGGATCTACGAGCTGGGCTCTCTTCCTCCGTATCTCCTGGTATTCGCCGGTCACGTAGCTCCGATTTCACATCGGTGGAATCAACACGGGCTCGGCGGAGATAATGTTAGAGGTAGCTGCCGTGATTTGCATGCCGGTCCGGTGAGTTTGCTTCACTGGTCAGGTAGTGGTAAGCCATGGTTTAGGCTCGATTCCAAGCATCCATGTCCTTTAGACACATTGTGGGAACCTTATGACTTGTATAAACACTCCCATTGACGCCGATTCGAGCTCGATCTGTTCACCGGTAAACTCTTTGTTCAATAGAAAAAGCTTTCATTTTTGTATGTTGTTCATCGCTAGTTGGAACCATAACTTAGGAATCTTTTTCTTCATTCTTTTTGAGTTTGTGTGGGGTTTGACTTTTCTCTCTTTAGCACATGTGCAAGTATTTTCCAATTTCTAAATAGGGCTTTTTCTTTGGCACCCATACATCACATTAACAAAAAGATAGCAGCTTTATGGTTTGATTTGGTAAAATAACTGATATCATTCTATGAACTAGATTCTGAGTTGCTTGATTAGTTAATACTACATTGTTGGTGGAGATTGTAATAGTGGCATTGGGTTAGTGGTAGGGCACATTCCTTAGTCCTTACTGGACCTGATGCATCGTGGAACACTATGAGCACACTGATTCAGTGTTTGCTTAGCTTTTTTTTTTTTTTTAATTTTTAAATTTTCTAGTTTCTAGTTCATCTTAGCTTATTGAGGAAAAAAAGGGTTTTAGAGAGATGCACATATGAGTGTGAGTGAGTACAACTTTAAGAGGATCTCGATTCTTTTCCTAGTTTCCGCATTGGACAAGCTCTGTTTAAAGACACTTCTTGGTCAGTTTTCTGTTTCAAAAAATCTTATGATTGTCATCGGCTTTGTAAACAGATGTAAATCTGCAACTTACCAGTCACTTTCTGAAAGTTTTATTTTTTTTTGTTTCAGGATAAAATTATTTTTAAAAATAGTTCTCGACTTTTTCTTACAAATTTGAATCATTCATTACTTAAATGCATTGATCGGAAACCACAATCTCATTCATTTTAAGTTTGGTTTCGTTTGTTTTAACTTAGCCATGAGGAGTAAACCGAAGATTAGCGGAGTTTCATTGGTCGAGACCGATCGGTTTTCAATTACCGACTGGAAATAATTCTGTATCGTCTAAGACTCAAAAGTTTTCAACCAAATAATGTTCCTCTTTTATTCCTCTTGTCGAGTCATTGAGGACTTACCTTTGCCTCGCTTTGTTGGTGTCTGCTTTACTATGATTAACTTGCATGTTAAATAATGTTCCTAATCATTAATCGATAAAAACCATGCGGCAGAAGAAGATATAATTATTAAACCATTAAGCACAAGTTAGGAATTGGACCGAGTTACTTGGGAAACTGCTGTATTAAAAAAAAAAAAATCTGATTACAAAGATGAAGCCGAGAAAGAAGAACTTTCATGCCTTGTACCACAGAGAAAAGAAAAACCCTAAAAATCAAGGGAACTGAAACTGCATGAAGTCTTGTTTCCCGGAAGGAGGGTTGATATAAACCCAAAGCAAAGAGACAATAATCGACAACAAACCTGACCACACAAACACAATCGTCGGCACTTTCCCTCTTCTTCCCATCAATCCTTTAGCAAACGGGTAAAGATGACAAAGCACCCAAAAGCTGAAGAACACTCCTCCCACAAGCTTGCTCCACTGCGGAAACGGACTGTACAGAGTCCTCGCTAGCCCAACCGCTATAGCAATCATGTTCANGCCATTAAGCACAAGTTAAGAATTGGACCGATTTACTTCGGAGAGGCTGCTGTATTCATAAAAAAAAAAAAAACTGATTACAAAGATGAAGCCGAGAAAGAAGAACTTTCATGCCTTGTACCACAGAGAAAGAAAAGCCCTAAAAATCAAGGGAACTGAAACTGCATAAAGTCTTGTTTCCCGGAAGGAGGGTTAATATAAACCCAAAGCAAAGAGACAATAATCGACAACAGACCTGACCACACAAACACAATCGTCGGCACTTTCCCTCTTCTTCCCATCAATCCTTTAGCAAACGGGTAAAGATGACAAAGCACCCAAAAGCTGAAGAACACTCCTCCCACAAGCTTGCTCCACTGCGGAAACGGACTGTACAGAGTCCTCGCTAGCCCAACCGCTATTGCTATCATGTTCACCATCATGATCGTCAGTGGAGGTACCATCAAAAAGCTCCATTTCACAACGTACAGATCAGCGAACTCGTCGTCCCCATCTTCAGGTGTCGCTGACTTGGAGGTCAAGGTAAACGAGATATCAACTCCTGCGATCACTTTGAGAAGACCTTGAAGAACTGCTGCAGGTTGTGCGCTTGTTCCACCGATTACCCAGAACTGCTCGTTTCTCCACCATTCGTGGAGTGTGATCCCTGACCATTTGATCTCAAGGAGCGATAACATACAGAGAGTGAGCGTTATCGAGAGGAGGAAGATCAGAAACGTTATGTCCAGTGACTGGACTATGAACTGTCCCGAGAAGAGCGAAACCGCAGGAAGAATGCAGTAGACGATGAGGAAAAGCGATGTGAATGGATACATCCCGACGTTGAAGTAAGCCACCCTCTGCAAGAACTTCATCCTTCGTGTTGCGAAAACCGCGTTGTTCCTCGAGAAAAATATCTCGACGGATCCCGTTGCCCATCTCAGAACCTGGTGAAGCCTATCCGTGAGATTGATCGGAGCTGTTCCTCGGAATGCGTCTCGTTTCGTGACGCAATAGATTGATCTCCATCCTCTGTTGTGCATTCTATATCCCGTAACCACATCTTCAGTCACTGATCCGTAGATCCATCCTACCCTTTTGCCCCACTCGGTTTTGTCCTCGTAGAAGCAAGAAATCACACTGATTGCTTCAGCTACTGTTGCTGCATCGAGCGGTTCTCGTGGGACCGCAAGTGATCCAGCTGGTCTACTGTTCTTGCCTTTGCCTTGCAGGTCCTGTAAGAGCCTCCCTTGGTATTCAGCAACCGGAATCGAAGCGACGAAAATGTTTGAGTTACCGAATCTCTTTGGGATAAGCAGAGATTCGATATCTCCGTCGTCATCATTCTCTTCTTCGTTGTTGTATTCTCCATTCATAGGCAATGAGATCTCGTCATCTTTCTTCGCCGTAGCTTTTGATTTCCTTAGAGACAGCTTCACCTTTCTTCTTCCAAGCCAGCCATGATGCTCTGTTGCTCTCGGGGGGCTAAACCCGTAAAGAGCTGTTCTGCGGAAGATGCAGCCAGTTCCAACATACATTGGACCTTGAAGTCCATCCAAAGCTCTCATACTAACATCGAAGAAGACAGTGTTGTGATTTGCATAACGATCATTCGGGTCGATACCTTCAAACCTCTGAGGGAACTGAACATAGCAGATTCTGTCGCCACCACGATCAAGCATGAAGCACATTCCTTCCCTCAAAGCCATGGAGTTGTAGATGTAGTGGTCACAGTCGAGATTGAGGATGAATGGGCCGTTAGACATGATTGCGCTGGTTCTGACTAAAGCATTCATGGCTCCAGCTTTCTTGTTGTGATCATATCCAGGCCTCTTCTCTCTCGACACATACACTAGCATTGGAAGCCTGATGTCAACTTCTGTTGTGTCAATTAAGTTCTCAGAATCTGCTTGAGATCCATAAACTGGTTCTGCGTTTGGAGGAGCCAACATTGCCTGCAGCAAACACCACAGAGAATTGGAACACAGTTTTAACACAAACCTCATAAAAAAACATGAAACTATCTTCAGAGAAGAATGTTACCTGGATGATTCCAGCATGATCTCCTCGAGAGTTATCGGTTTCTCCGGAGTACCAAGTCCCTGGCCAGTGAGATCCATCAGACATCCAAGTGGCCTTTGGAACTTTAACAGTTTCCTCAGGGTTGCTTCCCATCATCATCTCCATGTGTTTCTTCTTAGCCCTTAGCTCTTCGTGCACGTTATAAGCATCAGACCTCCTCCTTATCGCCTCAGGCAACGAGTTGACTCTCACCTTGAACTCATCATATTCTCTCTTCACTCTCCTCCTTTCCTTCACAAAATCCAGCCTCACTTTGTTCTCGAGAAAGTTGCGCTTCTGGCCAAAGTAAGCCTCAGGGTTTCTCGGCTCTATGTTGTGTTTCCTGCAAAAGGGCACCCACGTGCTTGCGAAGCTAGCCGTCTCAGCTAAAGCCTCGAATGTTAGCAAAGCTCCTCCATCGTCTGATAAGTAGCAAGCAAGTTTTTCCACAGGGTAATCAACGGCTAGGATGGAGAGGATGGTGTTGGCTGTTACCAGAGGCGGTTCTTTCTCAGGGTCTGCAGTTGAGACGAACACATCGATACCCGGAAGATCAGATCTTCCTTTTGGATTCCTGAGGTTGGGAGATTCGAAGCGTTCCTTGAGAACATTTAAATCCGTTAACCGGTTAACCGGACAAAGTTTTGGAAGCTGGTCCAAAAGCCAAGACAAGGCAAACCAAAGCTCACAGACCGTTGACATCCCCCACAACCACATTGCCTCTCGATTCGGGTGGCGAATCCTCCATGTCAGGAACAAACCAAGAGCCACCAAACGCAACGCAATGAGCAATCTGTTTCATCACACACAGGAAAATTCAACTATAGCAAAATCCAAATGGTATGAAGAAACAAGATCATAGTAAAACCAACATCTAAGAAACAAAACAAAACAAAAAAGCATACTGAATTAAAAACAGCTAAAGGCGAGTTGTTGTTACCTGTAAGGACTGATAATTGCAGCAGAGACGCTGACTTTCCTAGTAAGAGGTCTCTTGCTTCTCTCCCCAAACTCCGGTGGCTGTTCATACCCGTTTCCATTATTACCACCCGACCCGATTCCATACCCGTCTTTAGGCCAAACCGCGTTTCCGTACCCATAGGTTCCTTTAGTCTCAAACAACCACCGCGTGTGATCGAAATCCCCGGTTTGGTTCTGCGCTTTAAACGACTTCACAACCGAAAGCCTCTTGTCGAGCTTCGAATCAACCATCTGAGGAAGCGGTTTCGCCTCATCTTCATCCTCTTCCTCGGTGTCCTGATCATCATCGTTGATGTCCTTGTAAGGCTCTTTACACCCAGGACATTTTCCTCCGCCACTTGCGATACAATCGAAGTAACAATCTCTGCAGATCCTGAAACCACACTCGCATCTCCCATGAACAACCTTCTCATCACAACCTTTCAACCAGCAGATCTGTCCCGATTTCTTCCCCTGATCTGCTCGATCCATAGTGCATTCGATGACGTGCTCACGAGTCACCGACTTGAACCCTCCTGTGAAAATCGTGCCAGTGAGGAAACTCCTGTTCTGTTAATTCCCTTTTAGCATCTCTTCTTCTTCACCCATACTTCTTTCCTGAGAAGCGAAGACCGTCTGGTGATCCGGCGTAGGTGGAATATGAACCGTATAGCTCACAACGCACTCGGAGTTGGTGTCGGCCGTCAGATCTTCCACCGACATTGAACAGTATCTTCCTTCGCCACTGGATCTCCGATTTCCGCCGCTAAGGGAGCTGCGACGTTGGCCTCTTGAGCTTAGAGGAGAGTTTAGGTTGTTGGAGACGGAGGCGCGTGGGATAGGACTCGTCAATCCAAGGCTCCTGTCGCCGGATCCTTTACATGGTGTCACCGTTATAGTCACCGGAGATGGTGACGGAGAAGAAGAACAAGCTGCAGATTTCACCATTGTCGGTTCACAACAGATGTAAACCTCGGAATTATGAGAAGAAAAAAAATCAAAGATCCAGATGGAAAAGAGTAGATCTCAAACTGAAATCAGAGACTCAGAAGAAGAAGTTTTGAAATCTAAGGAAGAAGAAGAAGAAGCTGAAGCTACTTGGAAGCAGAGCATTTTAATTTCAAAACTTGGAAGAGAGAGAGAAGAGAGATATAAAGAAGAAAGGGATTGCTATAAACGGTCAAGAGATCTGAACCGTTGATTGCTTCACGTCGCAACTGTGAGATCGGACGGTGATTGTCTAATATAAACGTTAAGTTTGAAAAATCTTGTGGGCCCAGGACGATCTATAAAATGAAAAGTCAAATAAACGGTAAAATGAAAAGAAAATAGGGTTTATTTCTCTCTTTTTGTAACGGTCAAATAATTTATATTGGAGCTGAATAAAATATTATATGCTTTTCATACCATGTGATTAGATAATTTTGAATTCATTGGTACACATTTTTGTATGCTATTAAGATACTACTCGAGTAGATAATCATGCTTAAAATACAATAATATAATGGTAGTTTAGTACATATATAAGTATATAACACACATACATATATGATATATCTGCTTGGATATCCGGAAATTGTTTAAACCTAGTTTCGTAGATTATGTCATTATGACTCGTGTAAGTGATAAAACATCAAAGTATTTAAATTCTTACTATATTACAGTTTTAGGCTATTAGCTATTGATAATAATTACGTAAGTTAAATTTAATGCTATTATAAATAGTAAATTCAAAAATTCACTCTATAACAAATTTAAAAATCAAGAGAAGTTATTGTGATCATAAAATTACTGTAATTATAAATGATCAAGAATAACTTAAAATGGTCAAGAATAATTTCTTTTTTTGTCAATTCTTCCTAAGCCAGTTAATAACGCAAACAGACGCAAACAGACGCAAACACGATAACAACGTTCGAGACCGAACCGATGGCTAGATCTAGCCCTCGTTCCATTACATATTAATTAATTACCTTAATTATTACAGACAAAGTGTATAATCAACATACTTACAACAATGACACGTTATCATATATCGGATCCTAATCTTCCTTCTTTCTTCTCAGTTTCTTCCACTGCTTTGTATGTTGATACAAAAAACGAACTCTGATTTTTCCTTAAGAACCTGCGTATCATTAGTATATATTTTATTGCATTTCTTAATTAGTACGTTAAAATGCAGAATTGAGCAAAACTCACAAGTTATGAAGAAATAGTTAAGAAACTAAGTAGGAGACAACAAAATCAACCTGAGAATATCAACAAAATTGTCCTGCAACTCCTTCAACGTCTCTTCTGCCATATTCACATGGATTAGCAACTCGGGCAATTTCACTGCAAAACCCAATGATTACGGTTTCATAAGTAGATAAATAAGAATATAGAATATGGTCTTATCTTGGTATCGATTTCCAGAGGTGTGATAAGAAAGAACTAAACCGCACTATAAAGGTGGAAAAAAAGACGGTTGAGGAAATAAAACGGTGTTTAGATTTAGATGGCTTACCAAAGAGTCGTAACAAATGCTCAGCTCCGTACACAGTTGAGGGAGAAACATCCGCCGCCGATACGGTTTCCTCGTATTGCTTGCGTTCATTGTTGTAAAGCAAAATCACCGGTAAAGCATTGTCAAAGTAGCAACGCAAACCTTTCAGGATTTCTTCTACTGAATCGCTTACCCTATACCAAAGAAAGTAATAATATTCATCACAAGCCTGGAATAACTCTTCATTCGTGGATAAAAAAAATCAGATTAACAAGTGTAGAAGTTGGAAATGACATTAACAATAGCAACACAGAGCTTACCTGCCATGTTTCTTCGTTTTGCTGTCAGTGTACTTCTTCAAGATGTCATCCACATTTGGAGAGCGCGGAAGTTGCACAAGCTACTCACACAGCACACAGAAAAGACCATCCGAGAATTAAAAAAAAAAACAGAATGTTGGGTGTTCTACATCTGTATTAGAATAAAAATTAAGACTACCTTGTGCATCTGAGTAACAAATTCACAATCGTCAATTAGTTGCTTCCTTAACGCTGGTGGGATATGGAAAGTTAAGAGGTTGTCGGAGGGAACCACATCCTTCTCCTCCTGTATTCAACAAACGATAAGATTTAAGTAAAACTCTCTCCTGACCAGAAGGGTTAAGTAAACCTGGATATAAGGAAGCTGAAAGATTAAGCAAAAAAAATCCACCAATGGAGAGGCTACTGTGTCAACAGAATCTTGCTTCCGCTTTCTTCCTCTAGCAACTGCAACAACAAAAAATGTTGGACAAAACATCAGCTGATCTATAAAGCATGCAATACCAGAAGAGGGTCCCTGAAACAGACTCCGTAGCTAGAAGCCTAGAACTTCACTTCACCGAGAAATGAATATGCAAAATAAAAAAAAAAGAAGAAGAAGAAAAAAAAAAGAACCCTGACCATTAGGGCTTCTAGGTTTCATCTTTGATACTCTCCAAGCCATTGCACTTTTTACTCCTTGCTTCATACCGAGTTCCCGCTGTTTCTCAATATTCTCCTCCGTATGTTTCAACACACAATCCATACCTATCCACTCGTCCCAACTGTCGAAACAACACAGTGGACAAACTATCAATGTACAAAGTGATACAATAATCAGACCTAGAAATTATCAATGCATTAGAAACAAAAACTGAGATCTTGGTGAACATCCGATTCAATAAAATCAGTAAATCACAACATAATGATTTCAGACCGGTGATGCAATAAAGAAGCCGGTAACTATGTTGCCGGAAGCTCGCTCTACTAACCTTTTATTCCAACCCTGCCAAAACAGACAAAAAACTACATCTTCAAAATTACAATACAGTTATTTTCGTCACTTATAAACAAATCAATAAATGTCTTTCTGTATTTGTTCTTCAACTTTTTTGGTTGTGCAAACAAATATTCAACGTAATCTACTTACAATGTAATGCACCAAATACTTCCATTCATTGACTTTATATTCAACTTTAAGAACCTGCGGGAAAAAAGGAAAAAAAAAAATCACACTTACACACAAAAGCACAAGCAGAGAACAACTCTAATTCAAAAAACAGATGGCTCCGGAAAAATTACCTTGGCTTCGTAGAAGCAATCACTGTGCTTGGCTAAGACCCTCTCTCCTTCTTCGAATTGGCTCAAGTCCATAGGAGGAGGAGGAGGCAAGTCGTCTCCGTCGCAATCTGTGTTGGACTCTGTATCAGAGCCAGAGTCCCGTCGTCGTGTTATAGGATCCGTCTCGGTGGCGGAATCATCTTTCGCCGCGGCGGCGCTAGGGCTTCCCATCAGAAGAGGTGGAGAATGGAGGACGAAGAGTGAACAGAGTAGGAAAAAGCGACAAAGTAAATAGACAAAAACAATCTCAGATTTGTCGAATCTCGACGGGGCTTTGTCCAAATGTTCCGGGAAATTTTGGGATTTTTTTCTAACGACGGGAAAAGAAAAAACTCAAAAGCGAAGAAGTTTGAGAATCTCAAATTTCAACTTCCCCGACTTACCAAAGAATACGAATATGGGCTTTTATATTTAAGCCTTTAAGCCCATTAAAATGTTTTCGAATCAGGCCTCTTTTACCACTTGGCTATTTACTTGGGGGAACAATGCAATAGAATAGTTTTACTACTGTCCTTTACAAGACCGGAGATACAAAGCAAAAGACAGAAACACCCCTGCTCGTCCCTGGGGTTGAAAAGTCTACATGAGGGTCGGTCTTGGAAGGGCATTTTAGTGATTTAGCATTAACCCGAGGTATTCTTGTCCACTAAGTCTCGCTCTCCTTTTGATTTAATAAAAAGGTGTCTCCTTTGGGGTTTTGTTTAATGGGTCCTTGACATTTTCTCTCTCACAAGAGTCTCTACCTTCTAAGCTGACATGTGCAAGTAAACCACACGACGAGTAGGTCTAATTACCTAATTAAAAAAGTTCTATATCTGAGATTATTTAAAGGGACTCAGGTTTTCGCCGATTTCTGGAGATTCAGAATCAGAGATGGAAGACGATATGTGGGCTGTTTCCTCTTCTGGTTCTTCGAGGAGCCATCGATCAGCAACAGCTACTAAGTATCAATCTGGTTGGTATCCAAATCCCCCGTCAATTTCTAATTGTGATTTTAGGGCTTATGATTTAAGATGGGTCTGGATTGGGGGCTGCGATATATCCTGATTTGTTCTTGATTGAAAGCTGTTTTAGCGATCCGTGGAGTCTCTTTGCGAGCTTTGCTGTTATGAAAAATGGTAGCTTTACGTTTGCTTTAGACGGGAAGACTTTTTGTTCCTTCTGAATTTTACCTTTTGGGGGGGTTTTTGCTCTCGGGTTAATTTGGTTTTTGATTTATTGCGAAAATTCCAGGTTCTTATCTAGATACGGGAGATTTTGAAGAAGATGATGATATAGCAGTGGATTACCCATGCCCCTTTTGCTCGGATGATTATGATTTAGTTGAATTGTGTCACCATATCGATGAAGAACATCAACTTGAAGCTAACCATGGGGTATGCGGTATTCACATCCCATCTCCATATCATTTACTGCTATTACTGTTTGACATTGAAGCTTCACATCAAGTAGTTTAAATACTTACTTTAGAGGGTAGGATTGTGAGTAGCAGAATTTAGATGGAAGCCTTTGCAATCCAGTTGCAATTGTGTATACTTTCGAATGAGAAACATAGCCCTTGATCTTCGATTACTCTATTGAGTTGACATAACTCTCCGTTGGAAGTATTGATCGGTTAAGGATTTTAGGAAATGAATATTTTCGTTGTGTGATGGAACTTGCTTTACATACTTTCTTTAGAGGGTAGGATTTTGAGGAACTCGTCCCCTCAATCTTTGGACTGTTTAGATTGATGCTTTTGGTATCAGTTGAGATAAATGGCCTCGAGACTCGCTCTTCCACGAATTTTGAGTTGAGGCATGATCGGTTTCAGGAGATGAATGTTTAGTTGTGTGATTGATATCCAGTTCTGTGAATTGTCTTGTGGTGACATCTTACGTTTACTTTTTGGTTGTTTGTGATCTGTAGATATGTCCGGTTTGTAGCAAAAGGGTGAAGATGCATATGGTGGATCATATAACCACACATCATAGAGATGTCTTGAAGATATCCTTTTTTGCTTTTCAAAAACTTCTCTTTAAGCCAATTTTCATCGCTATAATTATTGCTATTTATTTGAGTTTCCTTGACAGAAACTTTACAGTGAGCAGAAGCAAACATCTTACATGGAAGATCCATATTCATCGGATAAATATCTTCAGTCTCTTCTTGATGAGTTGCCGCCATCTATGAATCATCATCATACCTCTAAAGCTGTTGTTTCCGATCAATTTTTATCGTTCATCAACAACTCTCCATTGCCGAATCAGACCAAACCCGTGCAGCCTGATTCAAGTGTAGAAGACAAGAATTCGATGAAGGATTCTTTGACAGCGAAAGACAGGAAATCGTCTTCTCCTTTATCAGATACTGAACAACTGGAGAAGGCAAAGAAGTGTGAGTTTGTACAGGGACTATTGTCATCAGCCATGTTTGATGACGGATGTGACTTCTTCTGAGCAAAAACAAAATAAAGATGTGAAAGGCCGTAATGGCAAATGCAAGTCATTGGCATTGTTGTAATTTTATTCAGTTTTATTTATATATATGTATCTTTTTCAGACATAAAAGTAGATTAAGTCTCATAATATAAGCCGATGCGTTTTCAGTTTGTCTTCACAAGAATTATAATTGTAAACAGCACTGTCCTTGCAAAGCTCTTGCCTTTACAGAACACAACCATGGGAGTCATGCTTATACTGTGGTTTTAAATGTCAAATAAAACAGGGTTGTTAGGTAATCATCAAGCCCGTCTAGCTCAGTTGGTAGAGCGCAAGGCTCTTAACCTTGTGGTCGTGGGTTCGAGCCCCACGGTGGGCGTTACCACTTTTTCAAATTTTTTTAAAGAAATTTGAAAGATTAATCCTCTGCAGTTTCGCTGTTTCTAAACGCTAAAGTACCCAGTTTCTATGAAGAAGTCTTTTTTAAGATCTTTTTGAAGAAACATGAAAGACTAATTCTCTGCAGTTTCGCTATTTCTAAACGCTAACGAACCCGATTCAGTGTAGTTGTATTTTTAAAATTAAAGTGTTTATATGAAGTTGCAAACTTAAGCTTGCTTAATAATATGATGAAACAACTTGCTATCAGTTTTCTCTCTCTTTGTCGTCAGGAATAAAGGACGAGCAAAAACGACATTTTATCAAATGGTTTCAAAATCATGTTGACAGATGTCGCAATTACGATTTACTTGTCCCTAGAAATAAAATTTAAACATTCGATGGAATCATTTTTAAACAATATCATGTTTAAATTAGACAAATAGTGATGTAGCTGTGGACAGGATTTGTTACTCAAGTAACGAAAGAGAAGTAGTGAGAATCCAAAAAAGCAAAACTTTTTGCAAAGCACGTCCCTTAAAGCATTGATAAGCTAAAAATCTGAAGGCATAACGATTAACTGACATAAGTTTGTGTTGCAACGAAAATATTTCAACAAACCCAACTTCATAAAACACTCAAAAACTTCTTCAAGTCAAGTCCGTGAACTGACCTTTATAGCTTGGTAACTATATCCACTTCACTTCTTAGACTTCTTCTTCTTCGGTACCCTACACAAGCAAAGACCCGTAAATGAATTAGAAGCTTAACCAAATTGAAAACAAAACTAAAATCTATATAACAATTGAGATCAGGCTTACTCTGCAGTTTCAGCTGTCGTGGCAGCAGCAGCTGGTGGTGCAGCTACAGGCGCAACATCTCCTCCAGGACCCTACAACAACAAAAATCACAAAGCCATATATATATATATATAAGGAAACCATAACAACAAGTGAAAAGAAATATTTTAATGCGTTTTGAAGTTTACCTTAGCTAGACGCTCTTCTCTCCTTGCATGCTTCCTTTCTCGGCTAGCCTTGTTCTTAGCCCTCTTAGCCTCAAACTGGTCAGACAAAGTCTTCTCTCTAGCCTTCTCAGCCTTTGATTTGTGAATGCTTTCCATCAGGACACGCTTGTTCTTGAAGACTTTTCCCTTTACTTTCATGTACATGTCATGGTACATATGCTTGTCAATCTTCTTCGACTCTCTGTATTTCTTCAGAAGACGCCTCAGAACACGCATCCTACGCATCCACAGCACCTTTGTTGGCAATCTAGCTTCGCGGGTACCCTTCCTCTTACCTTTTTAACCAAGCAAGGGGCAAAAAGTCATCTTTATAGATTGCCATCTAGTCTTAATTTCACACAAACCAAAAGGGATTATCAATACTGAAGCACATACCATATCCAGAGTGACGTCCCTTCATTTTGGCAATCTTCATTCGGCGAGCTCTGGAACGAGAGTGGATCTTGGTTGGTTTCCTGATGATGAAACCATCCTTCACAAGCTTCCTGATGTTTTGGCCTGCATTTTATTCAAAGATTTCAAAAAAAAATATCAGTTGATGTTCAAGTATGAAGCTATCCCATAGATTGAAAGATCATATAAATCAGCAATCAAATTGAACTTTCGCATACTAATCGTATGAAAATCACATTAACAAACACTACTCAAATATACTGATTCACGAGACGAATTTTATGATACAAAAACCTCTACCATCACCAAATCACAGCTTTATAAAGCTTAGAACTATGAAAAATCAAGTATCAGCAACAGCTACGAGCTTTAAATTTGCAGATCGAAAAATGATACAGTGATTCAACATAGCCAACGGATCACACTACAGAATCGAAGTAACAGTGTTCTACTACCATCGCAGACTAACACAGGACAAAATAAACTCGAGAGATAAGATAAAACAAAGGAACGAAGAAAAATAAAAACATACGGGAATTGGCCATGGAGATGTCGGAGCTTTCATTAGGATCGAGCCATACTTTCCCCTTCCCGCACTTCATCACCGATGCGGCGAGCCGCTTCTGGAGCTTCAGCGAAACCATTTTTGCTTCTCTCCTCTCTGGAGATTTGGTGTGGCGGAGAACTGCTTATCTAAGGAGACGAAAGATTATATATCTCATTTCTCTAGGGTTTCTCTTCGTGGAGTAATCTATTGGGCTTTAGTTAATAACAGGCTTTTTGGAAAGCCCATTTTAACTCTTATAACAATAGACCCCTACACATACTTGCGTTGACTTCCTTCTTTATTTTTGGTTTATCCCGTATACTTTCGAGATTTTTTTTTTTTTTTGAACTTTTACTTTCCAGATTTTTAGAGTTAGTTATACATAAGTTTTGCTTTCCAGTTAAATATTCAATCACAGTAATATTATAGCAAGCTCTTACTGGTTACAACAAACACGATTGTATGAAGAAAATGTAGCTTAAATAAAGTTTGTCATGAAAATATATTTACAAATATGCAAATGTTTCTCTTTGTAAAGTATAAACTCTTATTAAAGTTTTAATAATCCAATACGGTTTGTTTGTTTGTTTATCAACATGTATCAGGAAAATTAAACCACTATTTAAATGTTGTTTTATTCGTAAAACCAGTCACTTTTCTAAGTTTGTATATGAAACAAATAGAAACCGATGTTTTTTTGGGGGTTATAGGATAATATTAGATCAAAACAATTATGTTGCTTTTACAGAAGGAATATCAATTTGAATCTAAAACATTTACAAGTTGTCAAATGAATTTAAGAGGGTGGATAACTTTTATATTTTTATTTTTAACTCAGGCTTCCCCAAATGATTGGTGTGAAACTAAATCGGAACCAATTTAATCGGAAAAGTTATTGAGATGGGAGACATCGATATCTCAGTTAGTATGACCTTTTATATGCTTCTTGCATTACTAATTAAGTTAAGCTAAATTTAAGAAACAAAGTAAGGTGATGACTTTTTTTTTCGATCGGTGCTTTTAAAATAGGGCCGGGAGTACTTTTTCGACAAATAGAGTACTTTTATTTTATGTTGTATACACTAATACTCACAGACCAAATTTCTAACCATGAAATAATCAACAAGTGAAAAAGGTTCATTACCCAAAAAATCGAAAAGAAAAAAAAAATCAAAAAGTTAGGGGAAAAAAAAAACAATATCAAAAGTCAGGTATTCCAATGATTATTTCTTGTTGATAAATTCCCAAACTAACTCACAAACAAAACAAATGTTTGTTGAATTTTGATTTTCTTTTTTTATTTATAAAATTATTAATCCCAAAAAGCTTATTTGGAACACGTAGGGAAGCTAAGTTTTCCACCAAAGATAACATTGGCGTTGTCGCAAAGAGCTCCGACCAAACCTCCTGACGACGACTTTTGTCCTCCTGCCTTGCCTACGAAGTCCAAGTTCACGTCAACGACGTTGACTCCTTTGCACGGCACCGATTTGCTGCATGCTATCTGAACAATATCTTTTGTAATTGTTGTTCCTCTTACGTTCTTGAACAACACGTCGCTTATCGCAACATGTGAATCCTACAGAAAGGGGACATTTTTGTAAGCTACGGACTGAGCAAGAGATTAATTAAAATGAGTTTCGTTTTCTCGGTTATAAATACTTACTCCGCCTCTTGAACCGTAGTTTTGGTCAATGATGATTGGGTTCTTGACGTTTTGCATGATGATATCTTCAAACTTAATGTCTGCAGCCCTGCTTGCACCCGAACCACCCCAGGTCTTGATTCTAAGTCCATTGTCGGTCTCTATCATCGTGCAGTTCTTAACGTGAATGCCGCTTACGTCCTCCTCGTTCTTGTACTTACCGAGACTACCGACACTTAGGCCGTGTCCCGGACCGCAAGTCACACCTTGGACGGTTACGTTGTTGGAGCCACGACCGACCGAGACACAATCGTCTCCTGTCGCTATTGTACTGTCGAGGATGCTAATGTTGTCCGCATTGCTGAGATGGATACCATCGGTGTTGGGGCTTTCAGCAGGCGCGATAAGCTTAATGTTGTGGATTTTGACATTCTCGGTTTTCACCAAGAACATGTGGAAGGCCTTTGCGTTGACCGAGCTAATGCCGTTAATTTCAAGATTTTTCATGTTCCTGAATTTGAGAGACTGCAATGGGCACGTATGTACGTGTGGTTAGTACAACATATGTAACACTCAGTTACTAACATATGTTTATGCATATATAGATTATATTAATTTATTCTTACCGTTGGAGGAAGATTGCATTGGACCTTTTTGCCACAACCATCTGCTTTCCAGACGGCTTCACCTTTGCCGTGGAATGTGCCGGTTCCGGTGAGGAGGACATCGTCGACACGCTCGAACAAGAACCACTCAGGGGTCGCGTATCCGCTTGTTGTAGCGATGATCGTGCCTTGAACTTCGACGGTCACCTTGCTCTTGCATGGACCGGCGAAGATAACTGGACCAGCCAAGAATTCTCCTTTAGGAACTAGTAGCGTTGCTGGTGCAGGACTTTCACACACTTGGATCCATGTGTTCAAAAACGCCTGTATTGCATGTCACCAGCAGTTTTAAAAGAAACACTTTAGTATTTGATCTATTTTTGCTGTCACGTGTATTTTACTAATAACCAAAAGAGTATATGAGGCGAACCTAAAACTAGCTCTTACAAATTTAAGAAAAATCTTACGTACCTTGAAAGAATTGGTGGAACCATCTCCTACGGCTCCAAACTTGGTAATATCAAAGACCGAAGGGTTGCCGGAATTAGCGGCGAGGCCACGGCGGCCGCCGAGATATTCACCATTAGCCACGCAAGAACCAAACACCAAGGCCATTATAATCAATGAACCTACATTAGCATTATTTGCCTTGGCGACCAACCCTCTTGCGTTAGCCATGGTGATAATATCTTTATTTTTTTTTGTTTTTTTTTTTGTTCTTTTAAAAAAGTGTATACAAATTTAAAAGTGATTTGCTCATTGGTGGATTCATGATGTTTTTATAGGGTTAGTTTGTGTGCTATTTTTGAGTTTTAAATATTCTATTTTACGTAATGGTTTGAAGGAAATGTTAGTGTGCGATTCCATCTTTTTTTGCGGATGTTTGACCCCAAATGATAGGTGATAACGAATCTGATTTCACAGTAACTTTTTTTATCTAAGAAAAAAAAAACAATCTACTGAGTAAGTGGTTGAGGATGATCAATATTACCCGGTAAATAGTCTAAAATTGGAACAAATTACTACCGCTCGTTTCTTTGTGATCTTTGTTTGCTAAAATTATGTGTATGTAAAAGGTAATTCTGAACGACATAACTAAATTTGTTATAAACAAAAAACATTAAAAAAACTATATTATTTGGTCAGTTTTTTCACTTTTGTGTGTTTGCATTCTAAATTAGATCCTTTTTGGTCTTTTCATATATTTTTATCATAAATTAGCGTTCTTAATTAGGCTATAAACACACAATTAAATTAGTTGTATACGTCATATGATTAGTGATCCACAAGATGATAGATTGATGGAAAATTCTACGGTGTTACAAAATATACTTTTTCTGGAATTATGCTTTCGATAAATTCATTATACAAGAATTTAAAACTAATTAACGTAGTCATTATAGTTAAGTTTTTTTTTACTTTTATTCACAGTAAAATTAATTATAACTTAAAAATTCCATCATTTTATTCCGTGATTTTTTTGTTTGAAATCATATTCCACCATTATTACACCATATCAAAGATTCTTTTTTATTTTAATTATTTTTTATTTTTAATTGAAAAAAAACTCTCTCCCGTTGTTAAATTTACTATCAAGCACGTCAAACTAAATGTTAGTGTTAGTTGTTACTAGCATTTATACCGTATTGTTTACTACTCATCTATATCAATATTTTTTTTAGTGAAAATCTGGCAATACATTATGTTCATACTTGATATAGTTTCAACTTTCAATTCATCATAGAGTTTCGAATGAGCGAAGGCCATACATGGCAAACCATAATGTATAATAACTAAAATATTAAAATCAATTCAGTCGGATCGGACCATCTTAGCCATTCATTTATAAAACCATTTTACTAGTACTAGTTAACATTTAGAACCCAACGGCTAATTAATTACAATTAAGCTTTAACTAGACTTGGCCGAAGGAGCGAGCGAGGTAAGCCAAAGCTCCAACAAGTGGGGCGTTAATGTAAGTGGCTGGCTCGGACCGTTGGTAGTCGGACCTTTCGTCAGGGAACTGGTCGTTCTGGTCCGGACCACCAACGACCGCACCGACTAGATCGTTAGGATTAGGAGATTGAGAGTTGAACATGGAGAAGCCATCGTGGCATTGGATCTTGGTCGGGTGGGCTGCGACGGAGGGGAGAGATGAGCCACGGTGGTGAATCCGACGTGGATATTTCGGACCATAACCAACCATGTATGACATTTTCAATGGGTTGTCCCCAAGTAAATAATCCACCTGTCATATAGTCATATATCACTTCATTTGTATAACATTTGTTCGGTTTCCGTTTGAATCTAGATTATAAAAGCGTGTATATAGTATGTTGTTTAAAACGAACCTGTTTCTTGGCGATGGAGCGGAGGCGAGCGGGGGTGACGACGGAGCCACCACAGTAAGCGAAGGTGCGAGCAGAGGTCAAGTATTTGGCGTAGGTCAAGAGCAAGAACGATGTTGACGTCACGTATTGCATGTTGCTCTCACCCATCTTGAACAACAGCCCACCTATACGTACATGTACATACAACTTTCGTAAATTCCTTGATTTTAATAAGATTTAAAAGAAATCAAATTAAATTTCTCTTAATATACTATACACCAACTTAACTAACAAAAACATGGCTTTGTCCCCAAAAATGTGTTTTAAACTTTTTACAAGGCCAAAGCTATTTATCAATTTTTGAAATCCTAATAGACTCCAAAAGTGATGTACGTAATAGTAATATTCAATAATTGCGAAGATAAGGGGTCAGTTTGAATAAAAAGAAAAAACCTGGGGTGTATTGGGAAGAGGAAAATGGAGCTCCAGGTATAACAGAGCAGATGAAATTATCAGCATGCTCTTTGTATTCTTCAAGTGTCTTCACTTTCTGAATCAGAAACTCCTATAGAAAAAAACAAAATCACACAAATGGGTTTCCCAAAAAACCAGTCTTTATCAAGAAAACCAAGGTCAATGACTCGATGGTTTAAATTTGAATCTCTAATCACTTTCAAAATTAGGATTTTCTGATTTGTTTTAAACCTTGGAGAGAAGAATCCTGGCACCAACATGCTTATTATCCCAACTAAACATGTTATCAGACTCATCAGCTCCAAGGGTTTGTCCATAAACTTTGATGTAATTGAGATATGTTGGGTTATTTGTTGCTTTGTGTAACCAAGCAGCTCCCCATAACAATTCATCCTGAAAGACAAAAAAACATTTATTTCATTTTCGTTTTTTCGATATTAATCGTTACAGGATAGTATATCTTAGAAAAAATTTAGACCCATTATCAAAATTTTAAAACTTTGAACCTGATATCCAGAGTAAGAACAGTAGAATGGACAAACTTCTGGTTTTAGACCTGCACTGTAGGGTCCTCTGTATTTGTCCGCAAATGCAAAAACCTTAAAAACCCACAAAAGCAATTTAAATTAACGAATGGGCTCAGACTTGTAACATATTGAAATCGCAAATTTTGTGAACTCATGTAAATGAAAAAATACCTAATTACAAAACTTAACGATTTTTTTGAAGAATGACAATGAGCTTCTTGTCTTCTAAAAAATGATTTTTTTGTTTGTTTGTTTATTTACCGTTATGGCTCGCTGGAGGAGGAGATTGGAATAAGAAGGGTCACATTTGCGGAACACAATCGAAGCGGCGGCAAGAGCGGCCGCGATTTCACCGGCGATATCAGAACCAGGATTGTTCTTGTCTACTTTAAACACACTTCTTGCTGTATCCATGTCTTCCGGTCTCTCCCAACAAGCATGGTCCATGTTAGGATCACCAACCTATACAACGCAAACATAAACCACTTCTTCCTCTTTTTACCCCGAGAGTTTGACTTTTGTAAGAGAGAATTAATGAGTAAATTAAGAAACCTGAACATAAATGGTGTCGGGATGTGAAGTGGCTTTGAGGAGAAAGTCAGTGGCCCAACGAACTGCGTCTTTAGCGTTTGGCAATTCAGAATTCATGAGACCACCAAACTCAATTAGACTCCATGAGAGCATTGTGGTTGTGAATGCCATTGGGAATCCAAACTTCATATTGTCCCCTGCGNGCGTCTTTAGCGTTTGGCAATTCAGAATTCATGAGACCACCAAACTCAATTAGACTCCATGAGAGCATTGTGGTTGTGAATGCCATTGGGAATCCAAGCTTCATATTGTCCCCTGCGTCGTAGTATCCTCCAACCAAATCCACCTAGAAACCAAACCCATTAACCAAAATTAGGGTTTTCAAAAAGATGAAATTAGTTCAGTCTGTTTTTTTTTTTTTTGGTGTACCCATAAAGACTGAATCTTCTTGTTTGATAGAGAAATTTAACCTAACAAAAATCCGTTCTCAAATTGTAAGGTTTCAAATATGAATTTGTTTTCTACTCTGTTTCATACGCCAAGTAGCCCTGAAGCTTTTGATAGAGAAAATTTAACTTGAAAACCCATTAGCAAAAATTAGTGTTTCAGATATTAATTGTGTTTCCTCTGTTTTATACATCAGAAACCCATAAAGGTTGACTCTTTTGGTGGAGAGAAATTAGACTAAACCTTAAAACCCAATAACAACAATAGGGTTTCTTCAAATACAAATAATTCTTCCTCTGTTTTATGCATTAAACCCATAAAGGTTGAATCTTTTGATGAAGAACTTAAGAATTCCGTGAATAAAATTTTGGGCTTCATTGAATCATTTTTTAAAAAAATGGATTTTTTCTTTTCTCTGTTTTATAGATCAGACCCATAACGGTTAAGACTTTGGATGGTTTTTATGTATTTTTAACCTATACTATTGAAATCCGTAACCAATCATGGAAAATCAAACAAGCCAACGTCACATTTTCCAAAAAAAAAAAGCAATAAAAACCCCAAGAAAGTAGTGTAATTTACGTTGAGGGCAGAGCCATCAGAGAGACCAGAGTTACTCCTCCAAGTCACCCGTTGGTTTGGAGGAAGTTTTCCGGATCTTTGACCTTCGAAGAAGAGAATGGATTTGGTGAGAGCGTCTTTGTAATTGTGGTTGTCGTGGAGGCTGTGACGATGGTGGAGGCTACGGAGAGAAGAAGTGGAGGAGAAGTCATTGGAAAGAAGCAAGAAGAAAGAGAGAAAGATGACGGTGAATCGAAAAGAAGAGAGAGGAGGAAACATTTCTCTTGTTCTAACGAATAGAGTGAAAGAGCTTTGGTTAACCAATGAATGAACAATGTGAAGAAGAAGAAATTTGCAGCAAGGTGAACAGAGGAAGTAAGCTTTTTATAGAAAAATAGTATTGGTTTTCTCTCTCCTCGCTTTCTACCTTCTCTCTCTCTCCGAGATAAACCGGTTAGTTTGTAATTTTAAATGATATCAAATCATTAATTAATTTTAACGTCGATTTAACATAAATATTTGCTTCTTTTTTTCTTTTTGTTTGATGGCAAAATTGTGTTTTTTCCTTGATTATTTAGGAGAAACAAATCTAAAATCAATGTTTATGACCAACACAAAAACATAACTATTTTTTCGATTAGAATAAAACAATTCCGTAAAAGTTTTAATTTAATTCGATAAGAATGTTTTGAACCGAATAATCCAAGATATTAACTTCATTTATGATTTAACTGTCCGTTCATATTCTTAAATTTTCGAAATTTGAATGAAAAGTTTCAGACATGAAAATAACAGTTTTTTTTTACGAGTTGGCTAAAAATAAACACATATTTATAAAGTTTTGTAACGGTGTATTTACGTGGTTAATTAANTTCGAAATTTGAATGAAAAGTTTCAGACATGAAAATAACAGTTTTTTTTTACGAGTTGGCTAAAAATAAACACATATTTATAAAGTTTTGTAACGGTGTATTTACGTGGTTAATTAACATGATTCGCGTTCTCTTAGTTTTGTAATAAAAAAAGAAGTTTAGTTTGAAGGATCCTGTAAATTTTGCTTTCTCATCGTTTAACACAGTCTCGAAATTGTACAAGTTTTGTAATCATTCACCCATACCGAAAACGTTTAATTGCTATCAGTAAGATAAAATGGGAAAAAAATAAAAATAAAAAATAATTCGAAACGTCCAGTCAATTTTACGTCGTATGACCAAAATCATAATAATGATGAGATATGCATATGTGTTTGTCAGAAAAAAGAAGAGTAGCTGAGAGAACGAAAGCGGAAGTTGTGGGCCTTGAATCCAAAATCAGAACAAATCCGGGTGGATAAGGTAAAACATAATAACATGGAGGGGCTTTTAGTAATATTTAAAAAACTACCCGCGTACGCTTGATTCCGGCTACTTGGGAGTGGGCTGAACGTTGAGGGCCCAACTTACAAAGTAAATAAGCAATGTTCTTCTTCATTCACTCTTTGTAACATTGATGATGCATTGCATGCACAGATTGGTTTTTCGTTATCCCTAAAAATAAATTTGGAATATAAATTTAAGTCTTTAACAACATTCTTGAGTTGAATTTGGAGTCTTTTTTTTAGGCTCCGATTTTCAACAAGTTTAAATAAATTCAACCATCTAAGGCAATCGAGAATGTTTAACTCTCAAATGTTTAAATTAAACCCAAATATCATATGCTCAACGACTTAAAAATATATATATATAAAATATATATGAAATTTTCTATAAGTATATGTAGCCATACACATTATCGGAAAGGAGTGAAGGAGTAGTAATAATGGGGAGGTGTACTGTGTAAGTGTACATGCTGCATGCATACTGCATGTGATGAATCGCTGATATAATAATGTCACTCGTTACATTAAAATAAATGGATCGATGGTGACATTAAAACCGGGACATTTGACCGGCTTGTCGTTTTCCAGGTTTTGGGATTCATGCTCCCTCTATATTTACATCAGTCTTAATGGCAAAAATATCGTTCCGTTTCACAATTCACCATCGATTTTTTTTTTATAACTCAGAGATTCTCATATTTATGGAAGAACGCCGACTAATTTTTGGAGAAGATGCAGCTTATAGATAAACTCTCTCTCTAAATATTCAAATGAACCGAAAGCAAATACTGACAAAATGAAAATAACTTAACAATTCTACATTTGTGAAATCGATCCACTAGATTCAATTTCACACTCTCAAATAAGAACCACTGCACACCACCACTTAATTATCATTTATTTATTTTCCACAACCACAGTTACAAAGATTCGTCAACATCCAAAAATTTCAATTTCAGAGGAAAAAGTTAAGATGGGTTTTGTTTTCGAGAAGTTTGTTGGATTGGATTTATGCCCAACATAATAGCTGGCCCGGTATAATAGCAATACTTAGCCCATAAATGTTGTCTACGGATTAGATTCGTGTTATCATAACAGATTCGTGTTCACCAGATTCATCAATTTGTAACTAGATTCGTGTTAGCCAAAAAAAAAACGAATGTGTTAAAAATCAGAATTAATTAATCACGCAACCAAGTGACTAGTATATGGTGATATCGAGTGATTCACAAATTATATACCACGCTAAGATTTAAGAGAATCTGGAATTTCTCTTAAAAAAATAAGTAATAAAAAACTCAACTAGATATTAATGTTTTGCAAATCTAGGCCAGAGTCGGTCGTTTTCGGACCGTTCTGCACTGAAATTGTTTTTCATGACAATTAATTCCAGCGTACTCCATAAATCTGACAAAAAACTATAGTAATTTAATTAATAAGTTTTGATTCGAAACACTGTTGTAAACTGGGTGACTTTTTAAATTATTAAGAACTGATTTAATTAAAAGGGCCGGCTTACTATTGCGAGCTGATCGAATCTCAACGGCTACAATTCCTTGTGTATATTTGCGAGTTTGATTAAGTGACAACTCGACGCCAATAACACAATTCCTAACAAAATTCGAAATCGCAGTGTTCGGGGGGAAACGGGAGTACGATACGTCTAACTATAATCACTCGATCAATCATCGAAATACATAATCATACACGTAAATATTAAAACATATCTTGTATTTATATATGTAATGGATTATTATTAAGATTCAAGATTGCGAACGAACATATGGTTCTGCATTAACAGCTAAGCAAGTTTGAAACCGGAACAGAGTATCCGATGATTATTATATATCCAGAAACAACCTACGCGTTTTTAAGACTCCCAAACGAGTTGACTTTGAAAAATAATCGCATTCAATATATTAGTATAATGTTATACATTGATATTACATTAAATGGACCCACCTCATCCTCGTTCATCATCAACACACTCTATATAAACCACACTAAACCTAACCTTTTTATTCACATTAAACAAAAAGCAAAATATCCAGTAACAATGGAATTTCCACTACTCTTTCTCATCACACTGGTACTATTTTTTCAATCACTCCTCGTTGCTTCTCAAACTCTATCAAACTCTTCAACAATCTGCAAAACGACGCCGGATCCAAAGTACTGCAAATCCGTCTTCCCACACAGCCAAGGCAATGTTCAACAATACGGCCGCTTCTCGATCCGCAAATCGCTATCGCAATCGCGAAAATTCATCCGTACGGTCGATAAATACCTAAAACGCAACGCTCATTTATCTCAGCCCGCCGTTATTAGAGCTCTCCAAGATTGCCGTTTCCTAGCCGGTCTAACAATGGACTATCTCTTCACGTCGTTTGAAACCGTTAACGACACGTCAGCAAAATCATCCTCCTCCCAAACGCTGTCGTTTTTAAAAGCTGATGATATCCAAACGCTTCTTTCCGCGGCGTTAACTAACGAGCAGACGTGTCTTGAGGGACTTACCACCGCCGCTTCATCCTCCGCAACGAACGGCGTCGCTTTGCCTCTCGTCAACGACACGAAGCTCTTTAGCGTCTCACTCGCTCTCTTCACCAAAGGTTGGGTCCCAAAAAAGAAGAAACGGACCGGGTTTGCTTGGGCCCATCCGAGATCCGGATCATCCACTATCACTAAACCTTTCCGTCTGTTCCGTAACGGAGCTCTACCGCTGAAGATGACGGAACGAACAAAAGCCGTTTACGAGTCACTCAGCAGAAGAAAACTCGCTGACGGTAATGATGACGGAGACGACGGAAGCATGGTCCTGATAAGCGATATCGTCACCGTGAGCCAAGACGGGACAGGGAATTTTAGCAACATCACGGCAGCCGTCGCGGCGGCGCCGAATAACACCGACGGAAGCGGAGGTTTCTTCTTGATCTACGTAACGGCGGGAATCTACGAAGAATACGTCTCGATCGCAAAGAACAAAAGGTACATGATGATGATCGGCGACGGGATTAATCAGACGGTGGTCACCGGAAATAGAAGCGTCGTCGACGGTTGGACAACTTTCAACTCCGCCACATTTGGTACGTGACACACCTCATGTTATTAATGATAGTGTCTCGAGATCTTAAAGTATTTTTCTATAGTAATATTTAATATCTCGAGTACGTCAATAGCTCCCTTTAATTATTGCATTTACAACTATAGGTCAAAAAAGTTAGATTGAAAGCGGTGAATAGGAGACCAGTTGCATTTATAATACCGAGTGTACTAACAACCATTTCATTTTATTTGTTTATTATTATCTAGTGGAAAGATGCATAAATAAGTATTTTTGGTTCAACTGATAATAATAATCGTGCACATGAATTTTTCAGCTGTGACAGCACCTAACTTCGTTGCGGTTAACATAACTTTCCGGAACACGGCCGGACCGGAGAAGCACCAGGCGGTTGCNATTCATCCGTACGGTCGATAAATACCTAAAACGCAACGCTCACTCATCTCAGCCCGCCGTTATTAGAGCTCTCCAAGATTGCCGTTTCCTAGCCGGTCTAACAATGGACTATCTCTTCACGTCGTTTGAAACCGTTAACGACACGTCAGCAAAATCATCCTCCTCCCAAACGCTGTCGTTTTTAAAAGCTGACGATATCCAAACGCTTCTTTCCGCGGCGTTAACTAACGAGCAGACGTGTCTAGAGGGACTTACCACCGCCGCTTCATCCTCCGCAACAAACGGCGTCGCTTTGCCTCTCGTCAACGACACGAAGCTCTTTAGCGTCTCACTCGCTCTCTTCACCAAAGGTTGGGTACCAAAAAAGAAGAAACGGGCCGGGTTTGCTTGGGCCCATCCGAGATCCGGATCATCCACTAACACTAAACCTGTCCGTTTGTTCCGTAACGGAGTTCTACCGCTGAAGATGACGGAACGAACAAAAGCCGTTTACGAGTCACTCAGCAGAAGAAAACTCGCTGAAGGTAATGATGACGGAGACGACGGAAGCATGGTCCTGATAAGCGATATCGTCACCGTGAGCCAAGACGGGACAGGGAATTTTAGCAACATCACGGCAGCCGTCGCGGCGGCGCCGAATAACACCGACGGTAGCGGAGGTTTCTTCTTGATCTACGTAACGGCGGGAATCTACGAAGAATACGTCTCGATCGCAAAGAACAAAAGGTACATGATGATGATCGGCGACGGGATTAATCAGACGGTGGTCACCGGAAATAGAAGCGTCGTCGACGGTTGGACAACTTTCAACTCCGCCACATTTGGTACGTGACACACCTCGTGTTATTAATGATAGTGTCTCGAGATCTTAAAGTATTTTTCTATAGTAATATTTAATATCTCGAGTACGTCAATAGCTCCCTTTAATTATTGCACTATAGGTCAAAAAAGTTAGATTGAAAGCGGTGAATAGGAGACAAGATGCATTGATAATACCGAGTGTACTAACAGCCATTTCATTTTTTTTTTTTATTATTATCTAGTGGAAAGATGCATAAATAAGTATTTTTGGTTCAACTGATTAATAAGTATCGTGCACATGATTTTTCAGCTGTGACAGCACCTAACTTCGTTGCGGTGAACATAACTTTCCGGAACACGGCCGGACCGGAGAAGCACCAGGCGGTTGCGTTACGGAGCGGCGCTGATTTCTCAATCTTCTATAGTTGTAGTTTCGAGGCTTATCAAGATACGCTTTACACGCATTCTCTAAGACAGTTTTATAGAGAATGCGATGTTTACGGGACAGTCGATTTTATTTTCGGAAACGCGGCTGTTGTGTTCCAGAACTGCAATTTATATCCGAGAAAACCGATGCCGAACCAGTTCAACGCCATCACCGCACAAGGCCGGTCTGATCCGAACCAAAACACGGGTACGTCGATCCATAATTGTACGATTAAACCAGCGGATGATCTTGTCTCGAGTAACTATACGGTTAAAACGTATTTGGGTCGACCGTGGAAGGAGTATTCACGGACGGTTATCATGCAATCGTTCATTGATGGTTTTGTTGAACCGGTTGGTTGGAGGGAGTGGAACGGGGATTTCGCATTGAGTACGTTATACTATGCAGAATATAACAATACCGGACCGGGTTCAAACACTACAAAACGGGTTACATGGCCCGGTTATCACGTGATTAATTCGACCGATGCGGCTAATTTCACAGTCACTGGTTTATTTCTCGAAGATGATTGGATTTGGAAGACCGGAGTGCCCTACAGCAGAGGTCTAATTCCATAATTTGTATTGTTTGTTTGATTATTTGCCCTTAATTATTTTTCTCTACTAATTAATTTGAAGAAAGAAACTGTATTCTTTTTGTTGTAACAAGCCGAAAACCAAGCTCAACGCGAAAGAGATGTAAAGCCTGGTAATGCAACTGTAAACATATAATGCCAGAAAATACGAATTTAATAAAATTGTTTATTGTCAGGAAAAAGAAAAAGAAATTGTTTAACATCAAATTTCATTCCAAAACGACGTCGTTGTCTACCCTTTAACACGTGACCAGTAAGCCTGTCAAATATCGACCGTTCGTTCTCTTCACGGTTCGATCGCAACGTCACTCAACCTAACTAGTTATACCCCTCATCGTTCTCTGCTTTATAAACTAAAACACAAACACTTGCCTAAACCAACTTCTAAAGAGACTCAAAAACAAGACACGAATCCAGGCAAAACACAGAAAATATCCGACATTAGAAAAGCGATGTCCATTTTCGTCCTGTCCCTCCTCCTTTTTACCACTTCTTTCTTTGTTTCCGGCCAAAATCAAACTGCCTACGAGGTTATCCAAAAGTACAAGTTACCACGAGGCCTCCTACCAGAAGGTGTCGTCGACTACGACCTAAACCACAAAACCGGCTTTTTCAAAGTCTATTTCAACGCCACGTGTCAGTTCCCCATCGACACATACAAGCTCAAGTACCAACCCACAATCTCCGGCTTCATAAGAAACGGACGGGTCAGTAAACTGATAGGCGTAAGTGTTAAAGTGCTTTTCTTTTGGCTCCACATCGCCGAGGTTTATCGTGACGGCGACGATCTCGAACTCTCCGTAGGCGTTGCTTCGGAGGATTTCTCGGTGCGTCGTTTCGCAACGAGCCCACAGTGTGGTTGTGGGTTTTATTGTCGTGGGCTCGTGTTTTCCTCTTGAAGCCCATGGGCCTCCAAGTTGTTATAAATAAAACTAATAAACACTTTATCTATTAACTGAATAAATTGTCGTATTCATAGTACCAACTAAAACTGTGGTTTGTGGTACTGTGGACGGGTGACTTTTAATAAGTGGTTTAGTATCAAATATATTCAATTGGATTGGGTGAAACACGCGAGTTTTGAAAAAGTATCATGTTAATAGATCCAAAGATGTATTATATCATAATATAAACATTTTATTTTACGAATAAAATAATGTGATTACAAAAAATTATGTTTATGTGCGACTGATATAAAACAATGTGAATACAAATAAATTCGAATGATCAATGGTCAAAACGTAAAAAGGTTATTTTTTTGTTACGTTTTTGTCACTTGGACTACCTTGATATATAAATATGTTCATTTTCAATCCACTTCTACTAATTTCAACGTTTTGGTCAAGTTTTGTTATTTTGTTACCAAACCAAAAGGACACATCATGTGCTCTCCGATGACACGTGTCCAGTTTTTTGGGTGAGAATGGCGTCGGTTTATTGGTCGCTAGATATTTCCAGATGGGCCAGCTTTAAAGTCTCTCACGTCTTTCCCGGAAAAGTCTAATTTCTCTCGGAGAAAGTGACGGCAAAACGAAATCCAAACGGGATAAACTAATTTTTCCGATCCGACGCCTAGAGATTCAGATTGGGTTTAGTCGGATGGAAAGGCCCATGTCTGTGTTTCCGATTTTAACCGCCTGGTTTCTCTTCCTCTTATGCGTTGCTCCGCCATTCATCACCGCCGCAACAGATGACGATTTGCCGACGGCGTACTCTCTCCTCCAGAGCTTCGATTTCCCCGTCGGAATCCTTCCAAAAGGAGTCGTATCATATGATCTGGATGAATCCACAGGGAAATTCCACGCGTATTTCAACAAGTCGTGTAGTTTCGCTCTTCAAGGTTCCTACAAATTGGATTACAAATCAACAATCTCCGGTTACATATCGGAGAACAAGATCACGAAGCTTACCGGCGTGAAGGTGAAGGTTCTCTTCTTGTGGCTCAACATCGAGGAGGTCATCAGGAACGGAGACGAGCTCGAATTCTCCGTCGGGATCACATCGGCGAACTTCGCGATCGGGGAGTTTTACGAGTCGCCGCAGTGTGGATGCGGATTTGATTGCAAAGAATTGAAATCGAAAACGGAGAAATTGGGAAGAAACCCTTTTGTTTCTTTGGTTTGAAAGTAGCTCACTTGTAATTTATGCGAATGAGAAGACTTGACTTTCATACAGAATCTGTACTCTTTGGATGCTTCTCTTCTTTATCCAATCATTTGAAAATATTAATTCTCTCTTCTTCTTTGTTTCGACTCTCAGCCATTGCTTTGTTTATATATATATATGTTCTTAGGATCCTTCAAGTAATCAACCAACAATGTATTGTATTTAGGAATCTACAAGCAGTAAAACGGTGGAAGAAAAGCAGATTAAGGTTGATCAAGCACATGTCTAATGATAAAAAGTGGGATACATTGATTGAGGAATTTTATTTTCGTATTTGGTTGATCAATGGTTTTGAGTGTTGCATGCTATGAATGTCCATGAGAAATGTTAGATCTTTTGCTTCTTTTTGATTTATTATTATGAGCTTCTTTAGTGTAGATATGTCGGATGGACTGCAAAACCCTTGGTATGTTAAGACTCCAGGTAAATGAGATCTCTTTCTCTGGTTTAAGATGAATCAAGATGGGATTTTTTCCAGAGATTCTGGGTTCTTGATCTGTATTGGTTTGTGATTCAGATTTATCAGCTCTTAATTTAATCGACTCATGCCTCGAGATTCTCTGCCACTTACATGGTCTTATCTTCTTCATCAGAGACTTCGATTTGGACAATATCCTCCATGGTACTAGGAATCGAACTGGAACATGAAAACGAGTTTGAATGTTGTATTGAACTTACGGATTTTGGTTTTTATTAAGGGGAGAAAGTTCTGATTTTGAAACTATATATATGTCTTTAGCTGATCTCAGTTGAACCAGATCTTGGGTTGAAGAACAGAGACGACTTTTTGGGTCTGTATTCGGGTTCAGAACCGGTTTAAAGTTTTGGTCAATAGTTTGACCCATGTGAACGAAACCGGTTTTGGTAAGGTTATACTGTTGTGTTAAGACTCTGTCTGGCCGATTTTTCCCTATTAGAAAAAATTCTGGCCAATATTACAATGACTAATCTAGCTGAAAATTACAATGACTAATCTAGCTGAAATGTCTGTCTCACATGTTACATCGCACGAATTTCCTTAAAGACTTTTCTTTTTCCGGTCATGAAAATATCCACACCGTACATTTGCAGTGTTTCATCCTCAGTTTATGTTTTTCTTTAACGGCTGTTTAAATTACAGTTACATGCTCCATAACAAATAAAACCATAACAATAAAAAATCTATAAACCCCCTCAAATGAATCAGGAATGTCCCAGATTTATTTATTTATGGGACTCTTTTATTTGTCCATGTATGTTTGATGATTCTTCCGAATTTGGAAATTAGCATACACGTATATTTCTGATACTGTTAAGAAAAAGATATGGATTGTGATGGGAAAAACCGATATTTTTGTTAGCCTAATAATCGCTATTTAGTTACGATTGTGAGGTTACAAACTGTCCTAATGTCGTTTTTGCAAATTGGCCTNGTACGTTATACTATGCAGAATATAACAATACCGGACCGGGTTCAAACACTACAAAACGGGTTACATGGCCCGGTTATCACGTGATTAATTCGACCGATGCGGCTAATTTCACAGTCACTGGTTTATTTCTCGAAGATGATTGGATTTGGAAGACCGGAGTGCCCTACAGCAGAGGTCTAATTCCATAATTTGTATTGTTTGTTTGATTATTTGCCCTTAATTATTTTTCTCTACTAATTAATTTGAAGAAAGAAACTGTATTCTTTTTGTTGTAACAAGCCGAAAACCAAGCTCAACGCGAAAGAGATGTAAAGCCTGGTAATGCAACTGTAAACATATAATGCCAGAAAATACGAATTTAATAAAATTGTTTATTGTCAGGAAAAAGAAAAAGAAATTGTTTAACATCAAATTTCATTCCAAAACGACGTCGTTGTCTACCCTTTAACACGTGACCAGTAAGCCTGTCAAATATCGACCGTTCGTTCTCTTCACGGTTCGATCGCAACGTCACTCAACCTAACTAGTTATACCCCTCATCGTTCTCTGCTTTATAAACCAAAACACAAACACTAACCTAAACCAACTTCTAAAGAGACTCAAAAACAAGACACGAATCCAGGCAAAACACAGAAAATATCCGACATTAGAAAAGCGATGTCCATTTTCGTCCTGTCTCTCCTCCTTTTTACCACTTCTTTCTTTGTTTCCGGCCAAAATCAAACTGCTTACGAGGTTATCCAAAAGTACAAGTTACCACGAGGCCTCCTACCAGAAGGTGTCGTCGACTACGACCTAAACCACAAAACCGGCTTTTTCAAAGTCTATTTCAACGCCACGTGTCAGTTCCCCATCGACACATACAAGCTCAAGTACCAACCCACAATCTCCGGCTTCATAAGAAACGGACGGGTCAGCAAACTGATAGGCGTAAGCGTTAAAGTGCTTTTCTTTTGGCTCAACATCGCCGAGGTGTATCGTGACGGCGACGATCTCGAACTCTCCGTAGGCGTTGCTTCGGAGGAATTCTCGGTGCGTCGTTTCGCGACGAGCCCACAGTGTGGTTGTGGGTTTTATTGTCGTGGGCTCGTGTTTTCCTCTTGAAGCGTATGGGCCTCCAAGTTGTTATAAATCAAATTAATAAATACTTTATCTATTAACTGAATAAATTGTAGTATTCATAGCACCAAACTACCAACTGAATAAATTTGGGTGAAACACGCGAGTTTAATAAGTAACATATTATTAGATCTAAAGATATATCATATTATATGGTAACATTTTATTTTATGAATAAAATAATTAGTTAGTTTTTTTGTCATTTGGACTACCTTAATATATAAATATATGTTCCATTTTCAATCCACTCTACTAAATTGTGGAAAATCGATTTTTTTCATACTTCAACAACAGTTATGTTAAGTTCAGTTTATATTTGAATTTACAAATTAGTTCAATTCATATTTCAATTCTTAATTTTTATCATTTTATACACAAACTTCAAAAATTCGGTGAGTTCATATATTTATCGTTGAACGATGATGACATAATATGATTTGGAATGTAATAATTAATTAATTTTTGTTTGCAAACCAGCTTACAAACATTATATCCAGCTAACTGAGATTTTCATAAAGATGAAATTATTTTGTTAATAAATTTCAACGTTTTGGTTAAGTTTTGTTATTTTGTTACCAAACCAAAAGGACGACACATCATGTGCTCTCTAATGACACGTGTTCAGTTGTTTGGTGAGAATGGCGTCGTTTTATTGGTCGCTAGATATTTCCAGATGGGCCAGCTTTAAAGTCTCTCACGTCTTTCCCGGTAAAGTCTAATTTTCTCTCCGAGAAAGTGACGGCAAAACGAAATCCAAACGGGATTAAGATAAACCTAAAACCTAAATCATTTTTTCTTTTCTTTTTCTTTCTTTCCGACTCCTAGATATTCAGATTGGGTTTAATCGGATGGAAAGACCCATGTCTGTGTTTCCGATTTTAACCGCTTCGTTTCTCTTCCTCTTATGCGTTGCTCCGCCGTTCATCACCGCTGCTACAGATGACGATTTGCCGACGGCGTACTCTCTCCTCCAGAGCTTCAATTTCCCCGTCGGAATCCTTCCAAAAGGAGTTGTATCATATGATCTGGATGAATCCACAGGGAATTTCCACGCGTATTTCAACAAGTCGTGTAGTTTCGCTCTTCAAGGTTCCTACAAATTGGATTACAAATCAACAATCTCCGGTTACATATCGGAGAACAAGATCACGAAGCTTACCGGCGTGAAGGTGAAGGTTCTCTTCTTGTGGCTCAACATCGAGGAGGTCATCAGGAACGGAGACGAGCTCGAATTCTCCGTCGGGATCACATCGGCGAACTTCGCGATCGNTGAAAATATCCACACCGTACATTTGCAGTGTTTCATCCTCAGTTTATGTTTTTCTTTAACGGCTGTTTAAATTACAGTTACATGCTCCATAACAAATAAAACCATAACAATAAAAAATCTATAAACCCCCTCAAATGAATCAGGAATGTCCCAGATTTATTTATTTATGGGACTCTTTTATTTGTCCATGTATGTTTGATGATTCTTCCGAATTTGGAAATTAGCATACACGTATATTTCTGATACTGTTAAGAAAAAGATATGGATTGTGATGGGAAAAACCGATATTTTTGTTAGCCTAATAATCGCTATTTAGTTACGATTGTGAGGTTACAAACTGTCCTAATGTCGTTTTTGCAAATTGGCCTTTGAGATTTAGCATGAGCCACTTTCCTCTCAACCATTAACACGGATATTATGTGGTCTTCTTAATAATACTCGAAAGCAAATTCCTGAGGCTCACAAGTTAGAGCTTCTCGTCTTCTCACAAGTTGGTTTCTGGTCTTAACTCCACTTATTTCTGTGATCAACATTTCCCCTACTGCAACATGGCTTGCCACGTGGTTGAATCCTTTATGACTTTGATTTGTTAGTGTTTAAAAATATCTAAAGATGACATTTTTCTAAGTATTATTGAACTTAGAGATTGTTCACGCGTAACTTTACGTCAATATTTCTTTCACAAAAAAAACTATACGTTAATATTTTGAGCTAATCGTTTACTCTCACTTTAGTAATTAAAAAGAAAAAGTATAGAAACAGAAACATTTTGGTTTTTCAAATATAAAAGTCTTACTACGTTCAATAATTTTATTTGCGTGGTGTTAGTTGAAATAAGTGCTATTTCCATACAAAGGGTTGCAAATCAGTTTGACGATTAGTTTACCTTTAACCTTCAAAACCAAAAACATGTTTAGTTTTCTTTTTGTTATTTTTGACGGTTTTATATGGAGACTGTGTACTATATCTAAATTTTATTTTCAAATCTTAAATCTATGCTCTTTTTTTTCACATAACAACTAACAAGACGGTCCTGGCCCTGATACGGAGAGAATATTTGTGGGTAGTTAAATTTTGGACGTTAAGATTCGTACTAACCATATATATTATTAGTAAATCTTATATATGGAAACCAAAACTATCCATATCATCCATCAGCTGTAAGGAGTAAGGACCATTTTTTGTTTTGTTTTCAGCTGTTGACATCAAAGTTTGACTAACATGTAAAATACTAAAAGCGATCTATTACGTTTGTGATTTTACAGTTTCTTTTTACCAAAAGCATGATTTTAGAGAGTTGTTTAATTCCGTCATTCAATGATTTTTTCAGTCAGATTAGTTTTGACTCCTGTCTAATAATTTTATTTAATTTTTGACCATTTATATGTACCAAACAGAATTTCGAGTATTGTTTTGGTCATGACTCTTGATAAAACTTCATAGGTACGTGGAACGCTTATAAAACTTATTAGGATAGATCCAACGATTATATATTTATATTACATAGATCGCAACAGAATAAGATGGGATTCACCGCAAAAGGATCATAAACGATTCTCCTAATTCTCCCCTTCAAACATAGCATTAAAATTGGTCAAAAAAAAAAAAAAAAAACATAGCATTAAAATAATTAAAAAGAAAGCGTTTTTTTTTCTTGTTTTTAAATTAATTATTGCTTGTTGTTCAAGAGAACAGCTCGTAGCTCCGCCGGGTCAATTTCATCAGAAACGGTTTCGGGTCTGTAGTAACCGGTTTTAGGGTCTGGGACCCNCTTGTTTTTAAATTAATTATTGCTTGTTGTTCAAGAGAACAGCTCGTAGCTCCGCCGGGTCAATTTCATCAGAAACGGTTTCGGGTCTGTAGTAACCGGTTTTAGGGTCTGGGACCCACGGCGCCTTCTCGCTTGACTCTTCCCCAACTTTCTTCTTCATCACCGCGGCAGAAGCGGTTCCACCGCTCGAAACGCTCCCTTGCAACGCCGTATTGGCTGCGACGGCGAACCCTCGTCTGAAACGAACCCAAAATGCCAGACGTTTAGTTAAAAAACAGAGCAATATATACGTTCTGCATAGATGAATGATTTTTACCTGAAAATGGCGTTGGAGAGCTCTTCGACGAGGAAGACGGAGAGGATCTTAGCGTTAGAGAGAGAGCGAGCCATTGTGGTTTTATGGGTTTTCTTCTTTTTAAAACCGAGATTTGAAAACAGAGCAAATGAGAGAGATTTGAAAACAGAGCAAATGAGAGGTTCTCAGGTTCTTTGTTCGCCGCCGCAGAAGAAAAGATCAGTTTTCAAGTTGAGCTCCTCTCTCTCTCGTGATTGATTTGCAAGTTGCTTTGTGGGATAGGAAGAAGGGAAGAGGAGAGAGGAGGGTTTATTATATAGAGGAAGGAGAGGAGAGAAGAGCAGAGGAACGGCTGCCTCAATTTTAGGCTTTTAATCTAAATGGGTTTTAGGGTTTTAAAATGAATTGAAATTAACATTGGATTGTTGTTGTTCTGTTATGTAAGTTGTTGTTTCGAAACGTTGTTTTGTTATGGCTGGTTAGAAAAAACCGTCGTTTTTATTTATATTCTAAGATATTTTCTCCAAAATTGAGTCGCATTATAACAAAAAAAAATATAATAATAATAATTCCCGGTTACAATTGAGCAAAGGAGAGAGTTGCTTGCTTAATCTTCTTCCTCACCAGCTGCCTCGACTTGGATGTTGACGTATCCTAGTTCATACAGGTTTTTGTCTTTGCTCGATGCAATCACGCGGAGCCAATCACGTACATTGTACTTGTTCCTTTGATATATCCCTTGTCTCGTGTAACGGAAACGGAGTCACCAAGATTCGTTCAATCACGAAGAAACTTGTCGAGCGTGGCGATCTCCGTCATCGACTGGTTTAGAGCAGTCAATGACGAAGGGCACTCCTTTCTTCTTCGCACCACCTCCTCGAGCCATCTCTCTGTACAGAAATTGTAACAAAGATCCGGGCACAAGCCCAAAGATTAGAGACGTAAGACCAACCCCAATGGTCTAAACTTGGGGTTTTAACAATAAAACAGATTAAATAAATATTTGTTGGTGTCTTAAAATTTAGACCCGGGTCTAAATTAAGATCCTTTTTCTGAGTTAAGAACCTCTACGTGGCACGCTTTGATTGGGTATAAATTCAGTTTGATTTTTTAAGTAAAAAATATTGACAATGTTTACATATATATAAAAAATATATTTTTTTATCTAAGCTATCAAGTAAAGAATTAAAATAATTATAAAAAAAAATAAAAAATTTTAAAAATTTTAAATATTTAACTTATAGATATTGATAAGACCCTCACCAATGGTGTCTCCATTGGGGTTGCTCTAAGAGCATGTGCATTGGAGACATTTAAAAATGAGTGTCTAAAGAAAAAGAGAGAAGAGAGAGAGAGTTGAATGGAGTGTTTCATTAGAGACATCTTAATTTGAGTGTCTAAAGAGAAAGAGAGAAGAGAGAGAGACATTCTAATCTTCCTCCAATCAAAAACCGCCACGTCAAGCTGTCTAAACCCCAAAATTATGTCTTATATTAGACTCTTTTTTGCAAATTTAGATCTCTCATCTTAAGTTTTATTAATATAATAATCTAATTAGACATGTAAATGCCTCCATTGCACATGCTCTAAGAGCAAGAACAATGGTAGTTCTTATAAGAACTCTTAATATATATTAAACAAATAAAAATTATTATAATAATGAATAAGGTTCTTAAGAATTTAAGAAAAACACTCAAAAGTTTTTAAATAAAATACTTTCTTAAGTTTTTAAGAATCAATTCATTATTATAATAATTTTTATTTATTTAATATATATTAAGAATTCTTATAAGAACTATCACTGTTTGCTCTGATAATAATATAAACGGCGCATGTCCCTAGGGCTTCTTCCAATTTTATGGCCCAATTGGCCTAAACCGCCAAAATTGTTATTCCGGTTAAACTTCGGTTGAGCGGAAATCATATCGCCAACTCCGAAACCCTAATTCCCAAATTTCGGAGCTTCCTCACCCAAAGCGGACATCTCAGGTTAATTTTCGCTTTCTCTGCCTTCCCGTCGTACTTTGGAGTTCCTTTTTAAAAAAATCTTGAAGCTTAATCTGTGGAGTTGTGTTTTGGTTTGATAAAGTAAGAATGAGCAGCCGGTCGAGTAGAACTGTGTACGTCGGAAACCTCCCCGGGGATATCCGCGAGAGAGAGGTTGAAGATTTGTTCAGCAAGGTAATATGACTCACATTCCTACTGTTAAATCAACCTTTGTTTTCACGGAAGCTTATCTACTCTTGTTCTTGCAGTATGGACCTGTTGTTCAAATTGATTTGAAGGTCCCGCCAAGGCCTCCTGGCTATGCATTCGTAGAGGTCAGCTCTTACCAACCATATTTCTCTTTCAAGAGTGTGTGAACTTGTTCTTACTCTTGCTTCCATCGACTATACATTGCTCTGACTTTGTTTCTATAATCTGTTTAGTTTGATGATGCCCGGGATGCTGAAGATGCTATTCATGGTCGGGATGGTTATGACTTTGATGGCCATCGCTTGCGGGTTAGCTGTTAATCAAGTTGCAGAAGTTTTCGAACACAGATTGATTGGTCTTGAATCAAATTTTAATGAAAGCTGGCCTTTTTAGGTGGAACTAGCGCATGGTGGGAGGCGTGCAACAGATGATACTCGGGGTAGTTACAATGGTGGTGGCCGCGGTGGTGGTCGTGGCGCCGCTGGTGGTGGTGATGGTGGTAGTCGGGGACGTGGGCCATCTAGGAGATCCGAGTTTCGTGGTATGTAGTCATATAATTACCACTATCCTGTCCAAAGTTTTAGTAATAAACTCTGTATTTGATTTTTTATCTGGACCACCACAGTTCTGGTGACAGGCTTGCCTTCATCAGCTTCTTGGCAAGATCTCAAGGTGAGTTCACAGTGGTGGACTAACTCCTCACATCAAAGGTCTCTGAATCACTTCCATTGTAGGATCACATGCGTAAAGGAGGGGATGTCTGTTTCTCGCAAGTGTACCGTGATGGTAGAGGTAATTGCCCATATGCTACTAGAGATACCAGATATGTGTCTCAACTCGCTTGTAATCTTTGGGCATTCTTTTTTGTAGGTACAACTGGAGTTGTGGATTACACCTGCTACGAGGACATGAAGTATGCGGTGAGATATTTTCCCTGTCTTTGTTCCAAATTGTTGAGAGTTTCTTTTACTCATCATTAATTATTCATTACCTCTTTTTTTCCTTCATTTTCCCCAGGTGAAAAAGCTTGACGACACCGAATTTCGGAACGCGTTTTCTCATGGATATGTTCGGGTTCGTTAGAGCTTGAGTTTCCTGTGAATTGTATTCTTTTCATTGTTGTGTTTAATTTATATTTCCATATCGATTTAGGTTAGAGAGTATGACTCAAGGAAGGATTCTAGGAGCCCTAGCCGGGGAAGATCCTATTCTAGGAGTCGTAGCCGCAGCCGTGGCCGGAGCCTGAGCCGAAGCAGGAGTCCAAAGGCGAAGTCTTCACGTAGGTCGCCTGCAAAATCTACGTCGCGGTCTCCTGGCTCTCGCTCAAGGTCAAGGTCACAGTCTCCAAGAAGGTAATATTTATTATTACCTTTTGAAGATGCATCAGATGACATTTCTTAGTCACTGGATTTATCTGTGAAATTTTTGATAATCTGATTAGAAAAGAAAGTAATGGTTTTATCTCGTTTTTTTTTGTGCCCACCATTGGACAGCCGTCACTGTCTCCTCATTGGATGGGATGTGCGAGATTAGATTAGCCTTGCATTTTTTTTAATATTGCAATTTTAGTGTGCTCTTTGGTTTCCTGAGAAGAAAATGGTTTTGTTTCATAGATATGGATAACATACAATCGACTAGAAAATGGGAAATTAATATTCTGGATGGAATTTCTTGGTTGTTCACAAGTGTTTCGACTCAGAGGTATGGGAAAACTTTGGAATCGAGGCTTTGCTTTTCCTGGCTTTCTTATGATACAGTGTTCACTAATTTCCGTTACTGCTAGATGGATAACAGTGGAGACATTGGATCGCAATATTATATAACGGGATTTCGGTTAAACTAAAATTGGCCCGATGGATGATGACAATATGGAATCTGGGGGTTCTCGTGGGACGTCCATGGTACATTTTGCTACAGAAGTTGTTTTGACCGCATGGTTTAGAAAATCTTTGTCCTCTGTCTTAAGCTAAGTTGCAGCCTAGGGTTGGATTAAGTTACTTTTTTTTTTGCGACTTTTTGATCTCTGTGAGATGGAAGAGGTATCAAAGATCTTGATGAACGGTATGAAACAGAACATCTTTGGATTTTTGAATTTGGTTTTGTTTTCATGGACTTTTGCAGATCTCGTTCAAGATCAAGATCTCCTCTACCGTCTGTGAGTAACACGATCCACTTCTTTTAGTACTATAACACTGTGTTCTGTTTTACATTGTTTGTTATCTTAATAAGTTTTGTATTTTGTAGCTTCGGAAGGAAGCAAGCAAGAGCCCAAGCAAGCCAAGCTCAGCCACGAGCCCTATCCGCAGCAGGAGCAGGAGTCCAATACCGTATATATACTTTCTCTCTTAGAGATGAAATATTGCAATATTTTCGTAAACCTTTGTAGAGAACAATCTGGTCTGAAAAACACTTGTTTTTGCAGGTAAAATTGTGAGATCATCAGGGGAAAAAAAAACAGAGGAGAAAAGGCATCTTTGGCATTCGTCTAATGCTCCTGAAAAAGCTGGAAATTTATTTATACATCTGCTTTTAGAAGTTGATCATATTATGTTAAAGGGCTGTTTCGTGACTGAAGAAGATGAGACAAGTCTTTATGTTGGTAACTCACACTGATGATGATCGTTTTGTTATATTCTTGACATTATTCTTCAGGATCTTTTGGGGATGTTTGTATTGAAGATATCGTTTCCTTTTCTTTCTGGATGTCAATTTCTCCTCTACTGCCTCTGTTTTATTTTCATTCTAAAATTGAGTGTGTGGTGTGTTACCTCAGAAGAAGCCACCACACATATTAACTTGTGGGTCCAAACAAAAGGAAACGAAACTAAGGTGTTTGAAAGCCACATCATG
Source organism: Alliaria petiolata (assembly GCA_020283515.1). Classification (NCBI taxonomy): domain Eukaryota; kingdom Viridiplantae; phylum Streptophyta; class Magnoliopsida; order Brassicales; family Brassicaceae; genus Alliaria; species Alliaria petiolata. Next base: position 82,895,726 of record JAHZTW010000003.1, on the reverse strand, counting down.
TCTTATTTCTTAAACTCTTGTTGCTCCACGTCTTCTCCTTGATTAAACTTGTCAAACGAAATGGACCCACTTTAGAGACAGACAAACAAAGAAACTTCGTGTTTCGAACAAATTACTCCACTGGACCAAAATCAAAAAAAAAAATTACGTACATATGGGTTTAATTTAATGTTCTTCTCTGCAAAGTGAGGAGATCAGAGAGATGAAGTTGTTGAACAATAAGATGCTATTTCTTTTACTGGTTTTGGCTTTTACTGCAGTCTCGTACCTTGAAGCATACAGCAGAAATGATTTCCCTCCAGGATTTGTCTTCGGTTCTGGCACATCAGCTTATCAGGTTCTTCAACCCTTTTTCTTGAATTGCTTGGATGTAAAACTTTACATTTTCACCTTCATGTTGCGATGATAAAAGATCACAAACTATCAGATAAAACAGTTTTTTTTTTTGTGTGTCCATGATTTACAACAACAGGTGGAAGGAGCTGCTAACGAAGACGGGAGAAGTCCTAGCATTTGGGACGTTTTTGCTCATGCCGGTTTGATTACTACTAATTATCCCCCTCGCTTCATGTGTGCATGCATAGTTTAGCCAGCTGAATTGTATATATTCATAAGCCGGAGCGTGTTTCATTGCAGGACACTCAGGAGGAGACTCTGGAGATGTTGCATGTGACCAATATCACAAATACAAGGCCCCTTCTCGCATCTACATATATATATATATATATATATATATATATATATTACTATAACATCTGTCGATTTCGTGTGACCAAATTCAACATTGCAGGAAGATGTGAAGCTCATGGTAGACATTGGATTGGAGGCTTACAGATTTTCCATATCCTGGTCAAGGCTTTTACCAAGTATTGATCCGAGCACTCTCTTCAATGGATTGAGGAAGAATATATGAAAGCTTTGTCCATATTTTGGATTTATTTCAGGTGGAAGAGGACCAGTTAATCCCAAGGGGCTACAATACTACAACAATCTTATTGATGAATTGATCACTCATGGTTACTTTTTTTTTTTTTTTTTGATCACTCATGGTTACTAAATTTGTATACCGAACCTGTTTCTAATTAGCTACAAGACTAATATTTTTTTTTAATGGTGTTTCCTACTTTCTTTGACTAAGCAGGGATCCAGCCACACGCTACGTTGCACCACTTTGATCTTCCACAGGCCCTAGAAGATGAGTACGGAGGTTGGCTCAGCCGAGAAAGCGTGTATGATTGATTGATTTGATTATTCTCCTTTCATCTTCCACTTTTGATTGGTGATGATATCAAACTGATTCATCAATCTGCTTGTAACGATTGTAGGAGAGACTTCACAGCTTATGCAAATACTTGCTTCAAGGAGTTTGGAGACAGAGTGTCACATTGGACTACGATAACCGAGGTCAACGTGTTTGCACTTGGAGGGTATGACGAGGGATCAACACCTCCTGCTCGATGCTCTCCTCCATTTGGGCTTAACTGCTCCAAAGGAAACTCTTCCATTGAGCCTTACATTGCCGTACACAACATGTTGCTCGCACACGCTTCTGCCACAAACTTATACAAGGAACAGTACAAGGTTTCTTGCTTCTCTCTGCTTCTCTTTCTGTCATCCACATGCATTGTCTTTAATTAGCTCAATTACACAGTACAAGCAACATGGATCGGTAGGCATTAGCGTATACACATACGGTGCTGTCCCATTGACTAACTCAGCAGAGGATAAGCAGGCAGCAGCCAGAGTGAATGACTTCTATATTGGTTGGTAAGTCTGAAGAATCCAATGTTGAAGAGCATCGATTTCTGCTATATATTTTGGTCTCTCGAGTTTCTTAATTCGGTTTATTTGTAAGGATATTACATCCGCTGGTGTATGGTGACTATCCCGAGACGATGAAGACCATAGTTGGGCCTAGATTGCCGGATTTCACAGAGGATGAGTCAGAACAAGTTAAGGGGGCAATGGATTTCGTAGCGGTTATTCATTACATGGCACTTTACGTCAAGGATAGCTCTTCCTCTCTGAAACAAACACTTGTCCATGATTTCCGCATCGACATGGCCGCGGAACTGACTCGTAAGTTACACATATAAATGATACAAAGCTGAAGATGTAGCTCACTGATTGCTCCAATTTGTCTTGCAGTGTTTGGTGGCACATCGTTCAAGAGTAAGGTTTGTATATACACATCAATTCCCTAATTGATCACTTAAAAGAGAGAGAGAGAGAGAGAGAGAGAGAGAGAGACTAATGTTTGATGATTGTGCTTCTTTCAGTATGCTAATACACCATGGAGTCTGCAACAGATACTGTTGTATATCAAAGAAAATTACGGCAACCCTCCTGTCTACATCGCAGAGAATGGTCTCTCTCACATTTCTGTTTGGTTCATGTGTCTGAAACTCTCTCTCTCTCTCTCTGGTGAATGATTCTTTTTCAATTATAGGTCAGATGACTCCTCAACGCTCATCACTTGAGGACACAACGAGAATTAGGTATCTGAGCTCACACATTGATGCAGTGCTTCACTCACTCAGGTAATTAATACTGTAATCAGCAGCAGAAATTCGAGCGAATGTGTCAGATTCTAAGTTTAAATATCTCAAAGCAGGAAAGGATCGAACGTAAAAGGGTATTTTCAGTGGTCGTTGATGGATTTGTACGAGCTGTTTGGTGGGTATAACATGAGTTATGGATTATATTACGTGGACTTCAAGGATCCTTATCTTAGGAGGTACCCTAAACTCTCTGCTCACTGGTACTCTTCCTTCCTTGGGGGAACACTTCACCATCGACCGCATGCTTCGTCTTCAGCTCTCTAATAATTTATGTTCTAAATATGAATAAGACACAATCGATCCTTAACAATTACTCACTTAGTCACTTCTCAGCAATACTAAAATCCCAAAGAGAAATCCAACAAGAAATTCCAAATATGAAGAAGATAAACAATGATACTCGTGTGTCGTCATAGCGATCTCATGACGATCACTCAAGTCTCGTAGGGAATCAATCTAAAGGAAAATACCATTCGTCTCTGTATTTAAATCGGACTTCCACCTGCAACAAAGTAAACCCTCCGCGTGTAACAGAGGCTTTCAACATTTTAGTCAAACCCTCTTGTTGACCCGATGAATCCTCTGTTTCTTCAGCCTGTTCTGCATCTTCCGCTCCCTCTTTGGACTTCTTCCTCCTGAAGTAGTAGACTCGTTGATGCTTTTCACGGACATGGGTCTGATGAAACATTTATGTCTTTGGGATTAATTGATTCTTCTCTATAAATGTAATATAAACTATATAAAACCATATGAGTGTTTCTTGTTTTTCAAAGACTAATATATGCATTATATGTATATCTATCTACATGTATATACCTAATACCTGTGTGCTTAGTCGTTTACTGACGATTGGGCTGCACAAAATTCAAAATTTATTTTATATGCATGACAAAGAGTCTTGTGTCATATATTTCCCATTAATCGTATGATAAGTTTCTTTCGGATTAACATGAAAGCTGGATTTAGCGTGTTTGACCTAGTTTGATAATATTGCGTAAGGAGTAAGAAATTACACATTCGTCGTATAAAAGCCATACGTACTAATATTCCTAGGTGTCTTTTGCATTTCATTCACGCAAGAGACGATGCTTTCTCATCGAATCCAAAGTTCATCAGATTGTTTATTTGTTTATTGCACATTGCGCTCATTGTTTAGAAATTATAAAATCATTGTATGCTTTTAACCTACCTTGTATTACGAAAATCTTTGACCAGCTCGCTTTTAATATGGGTTTTCCTTTTTTTTTGAAAATTTCACTTGCCACTGGGCCTATAAATATTCACAACCAGTCGAAATGGAATATACCAAAAAGCACATGAGCAGTAGTAAATTAGTGGTGTTCCTCTTTCCAACAAACTTTTGTCTATATGTTGGAGCTTTTTTAAAAAAAATATTATGCCTTTAGTCACACTACAAATTTCATATGGTGGAAACGAATTCTTTAAATTTGCTTGATTACAAGAACAAACAGTAGATAGAAACGTTCAAACCAAGAAGATAGGCCAGCGAAAAATCATGATATTATTATGTCTTCACATTAATTACCTCATTATGTAGACATGTAATAAGAATTCATATATAGCTTAGCTTTTCTGTTAAACATTTAGATTGCAAGGGTTTAGTAGACCACTCATTTGAAACTTTTAGAAAGCAAAAGAGCATATATCCCTCTCTAATTTTATGTTTTTAAGATAAAAAGGAATCACATTCTCTGAGGGAAACAAATGTGAAAAATAAAAGTCGTAACAAATTATATAAAAATAAAAAAGACAAAATGTAACTAGAGAAGAAAATGACAATGGTGGTGGTGATTGGTGAGGGAATAATAACGAGTAGAGCAAAACCATAGTACAGAGGGGGACATAAAGTTTAAAAGAAACAATATGCGCGGCTTGAAAATGATAAAGCATGATTTTGTGGCAAAATTCAAATCAATCTAAACTTCCAAGAAATTGTATTATATCCTTATTATTTATCAATACGTTTCTAACATTCAAAGCGTAATCCCTTTGCGGTGGCATCTTTATCTCAATTACACAGTGGATACTAAATTCATATATTATTATAGTATATATCATGGACGTTTTGTCTTAACTTCTTAATTATATCATGGAAATTAAAGTTCACAGATTCTTAGCTTCTACCATAAACAATTACAATTACAGAATGTTATTCAATTACCCCCTTGACAATCTTTCAAAATTTATAATTTGATATCATTTTCAAGAATTAATGTGCGTTGATTATAAAATCTATGCAATATATTTTAGAAATTTGTTACTAATATTTTACTAATGAAGCTCCATTTGAATTCCTTTCAAATGAATCTACATACCAATTTTTTTCTTCTGTTTTTGTAAAGCTGATTAGTTCTTAATAACATTGAATTTTAATGAAGCATTTGAAATCTTAATTGAATAACAACCCACTTTAAAAAAAAATTAAACATGATTTACAAATGTAAAATCTAATAACACCATATTTTAAAGTATGGTTTGAAATTATTAATTGAATAACAACAAATTGTGATTAGATTTACATGACAGTTCGACCAATGGGATAGCTAAACTCCGAATCCAGACTTTCGAATCCACGCGGCATTAAGAAAAAGATGGAATGTGATTATTGAATGTGGTGGTCGTCGCTAAAAGGGAATTAACTTATCGTTACGAGTCTGTCAAATACAACACATAACAAAATTAAAAAAAGTAATTGAAATCGAAATCCACCAATAGTCAAGCTTTCTCTAGAGTAATACTATATTTCCGTAACTCCATACACAAATATCGCCTTTTCACGAGATATGTTCCCTTTCGAACCAAAAAAAAAAAAACGAGATATGTTCCCAAAAAAACATTTTGACTTTTGATCTCTTTTTTAGTTTTTTTTGTTCACAAGTTGTTTTCCGCCGACCTCACCACCTTCTTCTTCTTCTGCTTCTTCTGTTCATAAATACGTCTCTGTTCTTTTTGTTTGTCTCATAATAAAGCCAACACGAGACGCAAGAGAGAGAGAGAGAAAAGAGAGAGAGAGAGAGAGAGAGAGAGAGAGAGAGAGAGAGAGAGAGAGAGGGGAGAAGAACGAACTCTTGGAGATTGCAGTTTTCTAGATCGAATCCTGCTTGATCGAGGGCTGGATTTGTTGATGGTCATCTAAATTTATAAGAATATTTCTTGTTTTATTGATTTGATTTTCACATATCTCCGTTGAGAAATTTGTGGGAATGAAGTTCTGTAAGAAGTACGAGGAGTACATGCAAGGACAGAAGGAGAAGAAGAATCTACCTGGTGTTGGGTTTAAGAAGCTCAAGAAGATTCTCAAGAAATGCAGAAGGGATCATGTTCCTTCTCGGATTGCTTTCAACGAAGCAATCAATCAAAAACATGGCAACGATTGTCCTCGTGAATGCGCTGGTACTGTTCGACATAAATCCCCTTAAAAATCAATCCTTTTTATATTTTTCTTTTTTTCTTCTGAGAATCAGTCCAGTGAAGATTCGAATGTTTATTTGTTGTTATTTGGCTTTCGCAGTTTGTGATGGAACTTTTTTCCCGGAGCTTCTAAAGGAAATGGAAGATGTTGTAGGATGGTTTAACGAGAATGCTCAGAAGCTTCTCGAGTTACATTTAGCTTCTGGTTTCAAAAAGTGTCTTGCTTGGTTCAAAGGCAATAATCGAAAAAGGAACCATCTTGGTTTGATCCAAGAAGGCAAAGACTTGGTTAACTACGCCCTCATCAATGCCGTCGCCATTAGAAAAATCCTCAAGAAATACGACAAGGTGACTTATCTAAACCGCTTGTGTCTTCTATCATAGAAAGATCCCAAACGCTGATGATCTTATGAACAATTATTTGCATCTTTTGTCCTGCAGATTCACGAGTCTAGGCAAGGACAAGCGTTTAAGACGCAGGTCCAGAAAATGCGAATAGAAATCCTTCAATCACCATGGCTCTGCGAGCTTATGGCGTTTCACATCAATCTGAAAGAATCCCAGAAGGAACCTGGAGCTGTTTTGGCTTCTCCTGCACTGTTTGATGGTTGCTCTTTGATGCTCGATGATGGGAAGCCTTTACTTTCCTGCGAGCTCTCTGATTCTGTGAAAGTTGACATCGACTTGACTTGTTCAATATGCCTGGTAAGCGAACTTAAAATGACTTCGAGGAATCTCAATGTCAAAAAAACTATTAGTTGACTTGGTAGCAACCTGAAAATATAGAAGAAAAGTATCAGCCTATAATGAGAAAGTCTTAGGCTTTGTTGTGTCAAAGTGCTATTCCACTCTCCTCTTGCAGATCCCATTTCAAAGACCAAGTCTTTTTGTTAGTATCTGATTGAAAGGATCTTGTCCAAAACATTAATCTTTTTTAGTTGAAATGTTTCGAAAAGGTCTTCTTCAACTTACAATTTGATGGCCAAAAACAGGACACGGTGTTTGATCCGATATCTCTAACCTGCGGTCACATATACTGCTACATGTGTGCTTGCTCTGCTGCATCAGTAAGCGTAGTCGATGGCTTGAAAACCGCAGACCCGTCTGAAAAATGCCCGCTTTGCCGTGAGGTTAGACCCATTCTTCACTGCTGATTACAACTTTAGCAATCTACTAATCTTGCATGTTTCATGCTCTTAATCCCTTGTTTTCCGCCCAAATTCGATATCAGGTTTGTGTTTATAAAGGTGCTGTTCACTTGGACGAGCTCAGTATCTTGCTAAAGCGAAGGTAAAGAATACACAACCAATCTCCTTATATATTTTTAAGCTTTGAGACGTCTTTTGGAAATAGCTAAAAGGAGAAGGACTAAACTAAAATTCTTAAAACCTGGAAATGTACACAGCTGCCGAGAATATTGGGAAGAAAGGCGTAAAACAGAGAGAGCAGAGAGGTTACAACAAGCAAAGGAGTATTGGGATTATCAATGCCGAAGCTTCACTGGAATATAACAACTTGATTCGTGATTTCTCGAGTGATAAATCAATTCGTGAAGATTTGAGAATAAGCTAATGAAAAAACCCAAACTTGATTGTGTTTTGCTTACTACCTCTGCGAGTGTTTGTTTGCTTACTCGAGAGTGTCGATTTGTTTGTGAAAACTGAAAACTCGCATGTGCTTTCGATGGTTATATCAGTATAAGTTTGCATACGTTCTTCACAGCTTTCAAAAGATTGGAGAGCCTTTTCAAGAGAAATCGACAAAAACGAGATTTTTAATTTATAAAAACTTCCAACCATTGTAGTAAGTTTATAACAAAATTGAGCAGACGATCCAAAGACCCCATTGACATCATCAGCTTGGAACTAAAATCGGATTCTTATCTTTGTAAATCTGATATCTCGTGCATAGCTTCCGCAGTGTTGCAACCGAATGCTGCATCGAATTTAGCTTTCTGTCTCGGAACATGGCCTGTTCAAACGAATAGATGTCAGAAAGAGAATCACACAAGATCCGAAAAAAAAAGTTGAACCTGCAGATTAGACTAAAGAGAAACTAACCTCAAAGTCATCTCCATGTTTCTCGACCAAACGTCTTATATGTGTGCGTTGCATAGTTGTAAGAGGCTGCAAAGGCGCACTCTTTCCATCTTTTCTCTGCTTCCCCAATGCTGTCTTAAGATCTGCACATTTCAAAGCATAGCATTTTGAACAATAACCAGATAGAGATGAAGAAGTACAGAATCACAAAGCTAATGAAGCAGATTCTTGCTTATTTACAGTTACAGATTAGCGTGTCTAGAGTTTCCATCAATAGCATCAGATAAATATGTTCATGATTATCTGAATCTTTTTATTGCTTTCAATCTTACACAAGCTTTTAGATGATAACCTACTAACAAAGTACTAAGAAACACAGTGATGTTTGTTTGAAGAAGTAAGATTTTTCATAGGCATAAAAATCAGCTTCCCCCAAAATTTCCACCACACAAACCCTAATTTCGAAGTTCCTCGAAACCAACTCGAAAATGAATCCACAAGACTGCTACAGCTTAAATCTAAGATAAAGTCATAGAAAAGAAGAACAACATACCGTCTTCCTCGAGTTCGCTGCCGGAATCGATGGGCTCGAACTCCTTAGCGATAGGATCATCGGTTGGCGGCTCCGGAGGCGGAGGAACGTTGAGTGAGTCATCCTGGATCATATGGTCCGTGCGAGATCGGAAACCGAGCAAATTAGGGTTAGAGAGGACGCCGAAGGATTTGTAGTTCTGAATGACGCTTGCTTGATCGTCCCATTCGGGGACATCGTCCGCCATGAGAGCTCGGAGCTTGGGAGGGAAGTTGAAAGCTGGCTTAAAGATATTAGGGTTTTTCTTGGGAAGAGCAACGCGAACTTTTGCCCTAGAGTTCTTGTACTTTCTCCTCGACCTCGCCATCTCTGTCTCTCACAAAGCTTTTTTTTTTTTTTTTTGGTTTGGATGAAGAAGAAGGCAGAGAGACAAAGTTCGCGGCGGGGACGGGTTTAACCACAAGGGTTTTGTAGTGTGTCCCCTAGACGACGTCGTTTTGTACATAGACCTTTTTCCCTGCTAGTTGTTGCGAAAAAAATATATAATATTTCGGACTACATCATCAACTCGGTAACAAATAATGTTAAAATTATATAAATTCGAATTATATTACGTTCTTTTTGTAAAAGAAATTCGTATATTACTTTACCACTTCTATATCATTCGATGACTCGATTTTTATATAGTTTGTTCTCTAACAAATATTGATTGGTGGTCAGTGTATTTTTGACAATTTTGAAATTGTAATTCTATAACTATTTTTTCTTTCGGAACAGCATTTTATAAACCTATATTTCCATTGTAATTATAAGCCTAAATTTCATTTCTTTTAAAATACATTAATACTTGCAGTCACTTGAGATGTTTTTAAATTATCAAATAAATTAAATAGATAGTTCTTAAAAAAAAAAACGTCAAATGTATGTCGCATTTTTAAAGTCAGGTTATAAACTATATAGTTGCGTGTCCGATCATAGCCTATCGACTACAAAACCGTTATGGAGATCAACAAACTTATAAAAGAGCCTCTTCTCACAAATTCTAAGTGACTACAACCAACAAAAATATTGCAAAGGTCAAGAACAAGTGAACAACAACACTTTTGGAATTGATAAAAAAAAGACCAACCCATATAAGAATCCAACACAATCCAAGAAGCAAAGTAAGCAGAGGGAAAGATCATAAACGCATAGAGACTCTTCTCGGTTAGTCAAACCATACGGTTTGAGGACAACGTCTTTCATTTGTCACTCTCAACAGCTGTTTGCTCTTTGGTTTTCGCCTCCCCTGCTGCAGGAGCAGGAGCTTGAGCTTCCTCCGTTTTCTCTCCAGACTTGACTTCCTCTCCTTCAATTACAAAATCATTTTGGTTTCCAAAGAGTTCTCAGTTAAGGATTACACCACCATGTCACACCCCAAAAACGTATCGTTTCATCAAAAAATGATCTGACCAAAAACATAATCACGGAAGGGTTTTGAAAAAGATCTCACCTTCATCATCACTATCTTCAAATTCTTCCATACCACCCATCCCGCCAGGTCCACCCATTCCACCGAGCCCGCCCATTCCACCAAGCCCGCCCATTCCACCGAGCCCTTCAAGACCGCTCATACCACCAAGCCCTTCGAGACCGCCCATGCCACCCATTCCGCCCATACCGCCCAAGTTCTACAAGAAGCAAGACACATGGAAAGTCTTTCTCAAAACTATACGCTATAAACGAAGCAGAAGATAGTTAACCATAAGCTCAAAAGTATACCGAGAAATCCATTCCTCCCATTCCTCCCATTCCTCCCATATCCATATCTCCAGGACCTAAACCAAAAAAGAAGAAACCAAAATTAATTTATTGAAGTGCAGAGAGTGAAACTGAGTAGATACTGTCAAGATGGTGCTAACCAGTGTCGGCATCTTCGTCCTCATCTACCCACTTGTCCCAATCAACTTTAACATAGTGAGGCGGTTTCCCTCCACGCAACAGCTTATTCCACCATTTTGCTTCTGCTTTCTCCAAGATGCAGAATATGCTTCTTAGCCCGATGTTGATTTTGCTTTCCTGAATCGATATTATATTAACTTGATAGGAGGAAACACGCAGAACCAAAAAAAAAAAAAAAACACAAAGCTCGAGTGGGACAATGTCTCATTAATCTCACCTCTACATTGACCTTATCATTAAGTTCAAGCTTGAGCTCATAAAGCTGGTTTTCTGGTCCAGCTTTCGCAGAGAAATCGAAGACTCCCTCTGGATCAAGTTTAACATCTGCATCCTTGGCATCAGGCAATAGCACGGTTAAGAAAACCTTGTCGGCTCTCTCGGCCCACTTCACTTCAGGATGATGACTGTTAATTCACATATAATCAATCAGATTCAAAGCTAAGAACATGAACAAAACGAGAACAACATTAATCCCGATGATTTTGCGTTAAATTTAACCAAAAACCGCAACTTCAAAACCCTACAAGCACAGATCCCCAAACCCTACATCTAATTTCTCCATAGGTTTTCGGGGTTCATCGAAGCGACATTCATAAACAAACCAATGCCCAATTAAAAAAAAAAATCACAGATGTTACTGACCCGACATCATAAACCCTAGGTCCGAATCTAAAAACCCCAAATGTTTTGTTTTTTTTTTTGTTCCCATTTTACGGGAACCTAAAAGAAATCGCATCCCCAAATCCACCGCTAATAAAAAAAAAGACACCGAATTTCTGATTATACCTCATAGTTTACTGGAAGAAGAAGGAACTCGAGTAACCACAGAACAACAACGATGACGACTCAAAGATTTTCTTTTGATCGAGGAGAGAGTTCCGAGTAGTTTCTTTTCTTCAGATAGACTATCTATGTTTATAGTGCATTGAGTTGTTATCCCGTGCGTGCTAGTGTATATGAAGTTATGTGAAATGTACAGAATCAACGGCTGAGAACTTGGTAATTCATCAGGGTTTGACGGTTCAGATTTAGAGGAAATTGTTTCGGACAGAAAGCAGTGCCCTTTTACTTTTTCGAAACACGGAACTACTTTCTGGCCCAAATTCAATACTTTACCAAACACATAATTTTGGTATCATACATAAATCCAATTGTCCTTTTAAAGCATCTTCTACAGGTTAAGCTTCTTTTTAAAAAAAAAATGTTCAGGTTCATTTACAGCATTATAAATTTTAGTTACATCATTTATAAATCCAGTTTAATTACACCATACAACAGCTGTCAAAGGTATAAATATTTCGGCATCAATAAACTCTTGGCGTTTCAAAAACAGGTATAATAAATCTTTATGCGCAGGAAATACTTTTTTCATAAAAATGGTAGGCGATTAGATCTAAATAGATAGATAATACAGCGTAACCCAAAGAGATTCGATGGAAAAAAAAAAAAAAAAAAAAACAGAGAGCAGTTTTCTGGGGAAATCATAGTAAAGAAGTAAGAAGAGGCCTCTATAGAAGACAACGGTGTCGAGCATGGTGCCCAGTGTCTGAACAATGTTTTGTTTGATGACATCAAGTTGGAGACATGTTCTTCTAGATGCTTTCTTCGCGTCTTGCCTTCCCACATTCACGATCGCCAGTTTCTCAGGTGACAACTCGTCCTCCTCTTGTACCGCCTTGTTATATTTGGCTGCCAAGCTCAACATCTCCTGTTTATCACCAGAGACAATAATGTTGACTTAAAACATGATGAGTGCTTTGAACAAAAGGGTTTTTTTCCCATTTTCTCGTTTGTTCGGTTAAGAGATACCTGGACGGTCTGTTCGTTAGTCTTAGAGTGAGTGTCAAATCGTCTTAGATTCAGACCATCTGCCCATTTCTTCTTGTGGAGGTTGAGTAACATCTTCTCCTCTAGTTCGTTCTTCCTATAGTTGATGGCTATCGAGTAATAGTGTCTGTTCAATCCATGAATCAAGGCCTGGATAGTATCCAAAAATGCCCAACATCAGAGAGTTTCTTCTTCACCTCTAAAATTTAACTTAAACCAGAGGAGGGAAAAAAAACATGTTTCGTGGAGGGAGTGATTACCTGGATGGATGGTTTGTTCAGGTGCCCGAGGTTCTTGGCCAAGCATGATGGTCTGTGGATTTATGGAGCGGAACGCATCGATCACCACTTTGCCCTTGACACTTTGAATTGGATCTACCACTACTGCTACTGCTCGCCGATTCAAAGCTTCAAAATTCTAGAAAACGAGAGCATATAAGTCAAATCAAAACTAAAGATATGAAGTACATATTTGGAGGTCACACAAGCATTTGGTAAAACCTACCTGTTGGGTATTAATGTCGACACCAGAAAGCCAGCAGCCAAATCCAGGATGATTCTGAAAAGAAGTGAGTGTAATGTAGAGAAGAAGTACCTTCCCGTCTGTTTAAGCATGTCGAGCACATTAGTCTGGAAAACATGATCAACAGCTTCCACACTAACACCAGTACCGCTCTGAGGCATCGCAAACACATCAACAACTCGAACAGTGTACTCGTCCACGAACTCCCCAAGCATCAATCCCATCACCTCCATTGGAACCCCAGCTCTTCCTGCGCTTTCACCGTGCGTGAGTGGCCAAAATATCAACAAACAGTTCCGATAATGAATGAATGTTATTTTGTTACCGTGTTTCAGCATCTTGAGGAGGGCGAGAGAAGAGATGTAAACCTGCTCCGACGTATCGAGAGTCGGAGAATCAGGCGATGGGTGACCTAGACCGCTGCAGCCTCTCCATAGATGCAAAGTTTTTTTGCTGGCTCCTTCTTCTTCCAAGCTTTTTTTCTCGGGATCTTTGTAAGAGTTATCTTTACCAACAAGACAAGATTTGCATCCCACAACTTCGAGCCCGAAATATTTATATTTAAGTCCTCTAACTATTTCCTTTTTCAAACATAGACCTAGAATGAGGTAAACATCCGAAAACCCAATTTGCTGCTCCTTGTCTTGTGTTTTTTCTTTACCAACGTTAGTTTTGTATGCGAGTCTCCAATTTCATATGCAAATCTTTAAAGTGGTGGTTTTATTGAACACATTTGCATTTTTAATGGATGATTGAAACAAATAAACATAATTTAGAAAACAAATAAACAAACACCGAGTTTTAAACGTTTCGGAATGATCAATCTCAATTATTATGTTCAATTGCAAAAACAAAGATGTTTCCTTTCGAAACAGTCAAGATTAATCATGGCCTGATTGTACGATACTCTTAACTCTCAAACTGTACCAACATCCCAGTCACATTTTGAGTTCAGACTACGACAAATCTACTAAGATGCCCCACACGAAAATTATATAACTTGTGAAGAAATCATCATCTCATAGAAAGAAAAAGGCATTTAAGAAATTCAAATAAAAAGATAGTAGTGGTACAGCCAAGTCTTTTTTATTCCTAATTAATGGTATAGCCAAAACAAAATAAACACAATAATATTGAAGTAGAGCGATGCATCAAGAATATCGTAGAAAATAATAGCAAAGTGTCCTTGTTACCCATCATAATATGCCTAAGGTCTTGTCGAGTCTTGTTTCTTGATGGATATCGTCCACAGAAGATCTGAATCCGATTCCACTGTGATTTTCTCCCCTTTAACCATATTCGATGTACTTATTAATCCACCAAACTTCATCTCAGTGTTGGCTTTGAGACGATGATAAAACAGATATATAAAACCATAGTTAGATCCATGTGATTGCAATGATAAAACAAGATTTACATAAACCCTAGTTAGGTAGGTTTACTTACTGAGATCCCATTGAAGCCCTGTGGTTGTGGTTTTGGCAGATGGAGCACCGATAGGGATGAGTCCACAGTGAGGTCCTTGGAGAGAAGGCTGGATTTGAATCTCATGTCGATGGGTCTTTGGGAGGAGTTGGATGAGGCAATCATCAGACAAAAGGATTATCCTTGCCTCTGGATATCGATACAAGACGTTGAGATTACCGGCTTCATGATCAAATCTTCCCCCGAGTGCCCCCGTAGCAAGAATCTGGAGCTAGCAGAAGAAAGAGAGAGAAAAAAAAAAGGGAGAATATGTTAATAAAACATATGCAGAAAGACAAAACACAGAGCTTTCGCTATTGAAAGATATAGATTGAATGGTGCCTTACTCTGGAACTCTCTTGATTCAAAGTAGAGTCACGGATGTACAAGATGCATTTATCAAGATCTGTGGTATCTTGATCATGAGATTCATCAATAACTTTAGTTCCCTGGAAATAAAAGCACCAATCAAAAGCAGAGACTCCATGTTGAATCACACGAAGACACCATAGGATGTGGATCTGAGAAAGAAAAAAAACACAAAACAAAGCTTACCAAGCTTACATAAAAGTCGAGGACGTCACGCCGAATAGAGTCCATATCTCCCTTGATAACATCTGGCTTATACCTGAATACATTCGCATACATTCTCAGAAATATCTCTCCAAATTTCCAATTAGGCAAAAGAAAAACACTGATCCAAGTTATAAGACAAAGAGTTTCCAGTTTGAAGAACAACAATTTGAGTGATAAGCTCCCTAGAAAGTTGCATGATTTTGAAGAAGAAATTCAGGAACCAAACAATCAGAGAGAGGGATTAAGCTGCGAGAATGTAAACCTGTTTCTAATGACCGAAGCGTCTTCATCAGGGAAGAAGAGAGGTAACTCATCGTAGATGCGATTCGCGCCTCCATCAGCACAGAGACGAAGTTTTGCTGTTCTACACAGAAAATTCAAAGCAAATAAAACAAACCTAATGATGCCCAAAAGCAGAGTCATGTTTTATGGCGACGAGAAGAGGGAAAAAAGGGACAAGGTACCATGTTTCCAGAGAAGAGGAGTGAATCGCGGTAGGTTCTGGTTAAGAACAACGAGAGCGTACGTTGAAGTTCCGTCGGTGGGAATCGACGGAAGGAGAAAGCTTGAAGAGTGGAACATTACTTCCATGGCCGACGACATCGGAGAGAGAGAGAGCGATTGATTTCTGAATTCAATTCATTCATTGATTTGCTGAAAATAAGCCCTCCATAAATATACCTAAGCGAAAGCGACCAAAGATTTGACTTTTCAAAGAGGGCCACGTCTCATCGCTCTTGTCATGTGACGTTTAACTAGCGTTTCGGAAAAATATGTGCTTTGTTTTTTCTACAACTATCTACGAAAAGATACCTTTATAACCTATAGTTTTCTATTGTTGTTATTATAAATATTACTTAAAAGATAAAATAAATTATTATTTAGTTCGACAAAATATAATAATATTATTATTATTGACAGCCTCCAGAAGATAATATAAGTTTTTTCTTAATTTCCTAAAAACTCGAAAAATTCCAAAAATAATTAACCTGTTAAAAATTGAATTTTTTTTTTTTTTTTTTTTTTGAACATTAAAAAAAAATTGAATTTATTCTTAATAAAGAAAGTGTTTGTGGACCGTTGGCTTCAGATTCAATTTGCTCTCTCAGTCTCTCTCTCAAATCAAAACATTATCCCTCCTTCCCTTCAGCCGCAAATAATGCTCATGTAGCAATCTCATTATTTTTCATCATTTATAGAACATTTATTTGAATAAAATCAAATGACATTTAAACCAATACAAAGAATGAGAATTTTTTTTTATATATATACATAGTTGATGCTACATAAGGATGTTTATGAATTTTTGAAGAAAGAAAAGAATTGAGGGGATGCTCCGAACAAAACATTTTAGACAATTCAAGAGGACTCCTCTCTCTCTCTGTACATAAATTAATATAAATTAAAGGACCAAAGAGAGGTTTTATACATTTTGATGAAGGAAAAAAAAAAAGACAACCTCTCCTGTTATCTCTGTGTTTCTCTTTACATAAAGTAGCTGAGTGATGTCTTCTTCCTCGAGCCTCCTTCTCCATAAAGCTCGTTCCATTGCTGAAGCTCGTTCATGTTCGATGAATCAGACGACACACTCGCACATACCTACAACACAAACAATAAAAACACACCATTCAATCCCCAAAACTTGGACCAAAATGTGAGACTAACTTGTATTTTTCACTCTCCCAAACCTGTTCATGTGCGGCCTTGAAATCATTCATGGTCAAGGGTCTAATGTCTGTACTATTATATAATTGTGGCACTGGTCGGTTTTCGGCTTGAGCTACACTTCTCTCCTGCGAGCCAAACAGAGCATTGAGTTCTGGTCTAAAGAAGGAAACCCACAAAAATGTAATAACCAATTCTGATTTTAGAATAAGAGCCAAACCTTCTTTTCTTTTTCCAGTATCTCTCGGATGGGAAGATGCGCCGCCGTCACGCAAAGATTCTGCCAACCAAAATTGTAAGTTTTGTTTAGAACGAGCGGTTTCTAAGAAATGGTTTTTCAGTTTTTGCTTTGGATGGAGGAAATAACAGACCTTTAAGTCACTCCCTGAGTACCCATCTGTCATATTTGCTATTGCTTCTAAATCTACGTCTTCTGCCATCTCTTCTTTAGCTAAAATTACGCTCAAGATCTTCGTTCTGTTTGCTGAATCCGGCAGATTAACCATCAACCTGCACAGAAGATCTAATCTAAGCGATGCTTCGAAGATGACAATGACACATAAAACAGAGAATTGTTGACAGTTTATTACCTCCGGGGAAGCCTTCTAATTACTGCTTCGTCAAGGTCGAATGGTCTGTTGGTAGCAGCTAGTACTAAAACTCTCTCTCTGTCCTTTGTGCGTAAGCCGTCCCAGTTTATCATGAATTCGTTCTTCATCTTACGCATAGCCTCATGTTCTCCTGGATTCTCGCGTCTTCCCAACATGCTATCAACCTAAATAATTTCATTCCCGTTCAAAGATATTCACAAGGAAAAAGAAAATGTATTAAAAAGAATTGGCATTCAAGGAAGCGTAAAGCTATTTGAAAAAGTCTTGCAACATACCTCATCAACAAAAATGACGCTTGGAGCTATCTTACTTGCTAAAGAGAAAACAGCTTTTACATACTTCTCTCCCTCGCCAAACCACTGCAAGAAAAATCTAAATGTCAAGTCTAATCTCAGAGGAAGCACTACTGGTCAAGTCACAGTTTTAAGAAATAAATACCTTTGAAGTAATGCTTGACATTGAAATATTGATGAAGTTTGCACCAGCCTCAGTTGCCACTGCCTTTGCCAGCATTGTCTTCCCCGTACCAGGCGGTCCAAACAACAGTATACCCTTTGTAGGCTGAATGAAAAAAACAGTTATATTTCAGTTTCCAGAGAAGCGGAAGTGAAACAGACATTTGAAAATGAAAAGCGATGATGGTACCTTTGTTAGCTGCCCTTTGCCAAACAATTCGGGTCTTTGAAGAGGAAGCATCACCAACTCCTTCAATGTGTCTTTCACATTTTCCAAAGCCCCAATATCATTAAAAGAAACACCGATATCACTTGAAGGAATGACGTCTGATAGGAGTTTTTTCTCGAATTCATTCTCAGTTACAACATCCTGAAATGATGTAGCAATGTAATTGTTTAAAAATCCAAAAGAAACAAGGCCAGCCTAGGAAATGGCACAAGTGTATTGGATATTTACTTTGAGAGATTTCTTTGTGCTCTTGTTTTCGTTTTGAATCCCATGCAACACCTGCAGGCCAGATGTGATGCTGCAACACACGCCAAAAGTTTGGTTTCAAGAAACATATCACAAGCAAAATCCAAGTTATACTGCAGGATCTATAATTCAGGGTTCTTATTCAGAGAAGCTCACCTTTCAGCTGAGATGATGAGCTTGTTGTCTTTGACCGTCGGTTCTGAGCAGCTCATAAGATGGTGACTCAAAGCCCAGCCAACCACTTTCTCCACACCTATTAATCATACGGTTTTGGGTTAGACAAATAACCGGAAACTCAAAAGAACAAAGAAAAGGCAGAGTGAAAGATGCCCACTATCAGATGGAAGGTTTTGATCTTTGATGCACAAGGTGTCAAGGTCAGGGCAGTCCAGACGGTTTTTGCTAAGGGCCTGCAAGAACCATTCACAAAGACATAAGGAAAACACAAAAGAACAAAAACCAGGAACATTTAGTTACGCATGGGATTTCACTGAAAGATGCTCACCGCACGGATGCTGGTAATGTTAGCTTGGGCCTTCAGGATCTCCGTATCACGATCAAGTTTCTCCTTCCAGTCCAACAGCAAAGCTTCGTCCTGTTAAGTTTTTAAGAAGAAACGAAAATGAAATAAAAAGAAACAAGCGACTCTAGACAAGAAAGAAGAAGGAAAGGCTCATCAGACCTCAGGTAACTGGATGGTCACTTTGTTAGGAAATAGCCTAGCGATTTGTTTCACTGATTTAGGCATTTCTTTGTTCCTATCCTGCAGTCTACCACCAAAGTTATCCTGCAGATGACATGAAAAATCACACCCGACACATCAAAGAGAGATAAATTTGTGCACATGTGCATGTGCATTTGCTGCATCGTGACTTACAAGTTATCACTCAGGGGACAAAATAAATTATTAGATGCCTTGCAATCTAAAAAAATGGAAGTTATTAAAGATGAGCCTGGTTATCATTACCGGAAATGCAAGATCCAGCAATGCTGTCTGGTTGCTGCCAAACTTTGTGAACAAGAAACCTCCAGGGTGGGACTGTAAATGAAATATGAAAAAATCAAATTAAATTATGTTGTGAAGAACTTAAGAAAATTAAGACAGCTTAAGCATACAAAAAGAGAGATTAGATAGAATTCCTACTTTCTCCTTTCGGCTGTCCAACTGGGTTTGTGAGGCTATGACAACAACATTCTCTGGTAAATTCTCGAGCTTACTCTTCAAAACTACATACACATCAGTGTTCCCCGACAGAGATTTCTCAATGTCTTTCAGGAACAATATCAATGACCCATTTTCACTTTCATTAGAAGCCACCTACAGTATCATCCAAAGAGATTAAAAGGGGTTCTTGTAGCTACAAGGACTAGGTAGTACTCTTCAAATTAAATAGAGAGGGAACAAAAAGTGGTAAAAACTACCTCAAAGATTTCTTTAATGGCAAGTTTATCAGCATCATCACTGGAAGAAGTATCTAACCGAAGTGAACTCGCTGCACACGAAGAATGACATTAGTACGATTAAATTTCAACGCAAATGTGTAGATAGATATTAGAACGAAAATTACCAGTACAAAAAAAACCACGGTCTCCTTCACATAGACCACCAAGATCATTGCCATCTGCAATCGGCCTATCGAATCTAACCCCAATTTTTGAAGATCCATTGTTTTCAAATGCAAGGAGTACTTTGCCCTGGAAACTTATTGCGGGTCCCCTAGATAGAATAGCATGAAAAAAGACATAAAGTTGAATTTTGATAACAACAATTTACATCATATATAAATACCTCAAACAAAAGATGGGAAGAAAAACAACAAACAATACCTAAGTGGAGCGTGCAGAGGGGCAAGTGAAGAAGTTGAAGGGCCTACAAACTTTACTCGATCACCTAAGAATTACAGAATGCGTGTTCAGTTAAGCAGAAAGTGACACAAAAAGGAAACAGAAAAATAACACATAGGCAACCATACCTGCTTTGAAGGTGTAACTTTTAGAGGTTGCAGTTGACACTTCTTGCCTCGGGAGAGCCTGAGAACTCAGTGTTGATCCACCTGTTACATCAGCCTCAACACTTGAAGTCGGTTTCTTATGCTGCAAAACAGCAGCCTGTACGGCTCGTTTAGCAAGCGCAGACAGTCTTTCACGCCGAGAACTTTCTCTGGTAGAATCTGCTTCCTTAGCAGTTGATCCCTGAAGCCATCCAGAGAAAGTGGAGAATCAATGCTTGCAGCACTGTGTAAATTCCCATTAAGATAAGAGAATTCCGGGACATATATAGCTTTCAAGGCATTTGGAACTAATAGTCAAGAGTGCCGATTTAATACAAATAAGCTCAAAATTCTAATTTAGAAAATAAAAATTGATACGAATATGCATAAAATCAAACGCTCAAATAAGAAAAAAAGAGATATAAAGGCTAACTGGAAGTTTACCCCAGGTAACAAGAGAGAGTCGACAATCATCAATTTGGCCCCAAAATGTTTCGCAAGTGCTTTTGCTAACATTTCCTGATATATCTCAGAGCCTTCAAATATTCCATATGAAAAAATTGTCAGGAAAATGGAAATGAGAAACAAAATAACTATAAACAATACTTGTCCAGAGTTTCCCTCATACCAGCTGGTCCAGAGAGCAAGATACGGGGACACATTGTTGATAAATCTGATGCATACTTTGCGAACTTGGTTCCACACTTCATATGGACATATGTTGATGTTATTAAAACATCCTTAGTTGTGCCACTGCGACAATTCAGAAAGTTGTTTATCAAAACATTGAAGACCACAATACGTGTTGTCCATCTTGTCATAGTTTGTATAACAGAAATTTAATAATAAAGAAAAGTTATAACCACCACCGACCTTAAGAAATATGGGAAGTTCTCAAAAGAAACTTCTATGTCCTGAGGATTGAGTACCCCTGCTCGGAGACAATCCTTATGTGCTTGACGTCTAGTTGATACCAAAGCTGATGAACTGTCATATTCTTTAAGCATTTCCTTCACTTCCCTTCGATCATCCACCAGTATTTTGGAAATGCTACCTCTTAAATCAAATTCAGAAGGATCCCCAAGTAAGCGCAAAATGGGTCTAAATTCATAACCGGAACCAGGAATATCTCCACCTTCAGCTTCTTGAAAAGGATCCATTCCATTAAGATCAGCATTCTGGTCATCATCGTTGGCAGCACAAGAGGTCGAAGCAACATTTTTCTCGGTTGAAGCAATAGCAGCTTGATCATTGTTACTATCAGCATCGTTCATGTCAACATCCGGAATATAATCACTGCAACTAGAAGGTAGCACAGGGACCTCTGAATTTTGCTGCCTTTTGACATTTTTAGCAGTAGGTGGTAGAAAAGGGACATTGCGTAACTTTGTTAAGGACGCCAACAGAGAGGCCCCATCAACAGATGAAGAGTCTCCTGCTCTTGCCTCAACATGAAGCCCTTTCAGAGAGGCACTCTGCGCTTCAAAAATGCTCAATGAAGAAGCTCTGTCTGGTGCAGCTAGATTTTCATCTTTAAGAGGCTGAAATATCTGACCACTCGTCAAGAAAAAAAAAAAGAATAACCACTGAATCGAGAAAGCAAGAACCTAATAAAAGCAAAAATATATATGATCACTAATTACGGAATGTGCACGACTTTCCAGACCACTCTTAAAAGGATACATAAGCATGTTTCCCAGGAGTGCTGAAGACAACCTCATCGCCACCTCGTAGATGAACACAAGTACTCCTTTGGTAAATCTTGCCATTGACCTGAACAAGAACTCCATTCCCTATTATCTCCAGCGATGCAACTGATGGACCTCCGTGCTGCACAAAGAAAAACATTTAAGTAAAAAAAAAGGCTTTTTGTCCCTTAGGCTAGTAGAAGACCAATCAGGTAGATGTCCATACCTCAGACTGCCTCAATTCACATAGAACGTTGGGCATAGATTGATCTTTGATACATAAATCGCATCCTCGCCGTCCAACAGTAAACACAGAGGCTCTCATGACACGATGAGGGTTCTGAAATTGCAAAAATAATTTTCCGCAACAACAAGAGCCATACTTATCAGCTACATCTTTACCATTAACTAAAACTTCAACAGCAAAATACAAAAGGTTTCTCATCTAAAAGGGACGAATGCTCAGGGAAAGCCTCCGAAGCAGGTCATACTATCACATTGACATCGCGGAAAAAAAAACTAAACTCGACCTCATAAACAGAAAGCCATGAACTTTCCTAAATTCCTAAATCGCAGACAACTCTACCGGGAAACATGCACACGATATAGTCGCACCTGAGGATACTGAGAAAGCAGCTTCGCCCAAGGAGCCTTAGCGATCCGCTTCTTTGCGGATTTGGACTTGTCAGCTTCCACCACAGCTTCATCTAGAAACCCAATTCCACAGATATGAGGAAGAGAGAGAGAGAGAATTTTTCAATGAGAAACCCGTAAAAGGACAACATGCAACATGCGAACCTGCGGGGGTAGGCGTCATCAAGCCTTCGACTTCTGGATTGATGTCGGTATCAGGACACTTCTCCATCGCCGGCACATCGGTTGTAGTGGCTGGCCTTTCAGCATCATCAGCCTGTAGATCAGAAGTTCTAAGTTCCTGCTCTCTAGATTCCGATCCAGGATCCGAAACCGGATTTTGATTTTCAATCGGCACCTCACTCGCCGACGAAGACACTGCCGGTTCCGCCGCCGCCTAGGGTTTCCCCAAACCAAAAAAGCTCAAAATCAACGAACTGGAAAACACGAATCGAAAACAAAACCACGAAATTTAAAATCAAAAACCCAGATTCAAATCCAGGAGGCGAGAAATTGAGCCCCAAGCGAGCGAAATACACAATTCCAATGGAACTAGTTACGCACGGATGAAACTGAAGCAGTAGCGTTGGTCTCGATCTTAACCTTGGATCGTTTGCTAGGCCGTGACGATGAAGTTTCGGGAGAAGAAGAACAGAACCGTTTCGAAGCCGAAGAGCTACGCCTCGTCTCCACCATATCTAAACGAATCTCTCTTCTTCTTCGACGCCGCTTTG
This sequence comes from Alliaria petiolata, assembly GCA_020283515.1. Classification (NCBI taxonomy): domain Eukaryota; kingdom Viridiplantae; phylum Streptophyta; class Magnoliopsida; order Brassicales; family Brassicaceae; genus Alliaria; species Alliaria petiolata. The sequence goes on along the minus strand of JAHZTW010000003.1, from coordinate 82,872,580 downwards.
ATCCAGAGAAGAGACGCTTCGAGAGACCAGAGAGAGATATCGCAAGGAATGGAAGATTTTACTGCAAAGTCAGCCCGTCTAGCTTTGTTGTGTATTACTATTAATAATACTGCAACTTCCTTTTAGAGCTGCAACTTCCTTTAATTGGGTATCTGGTGGACATATATATACACTTGCTATTTTTTTGTAAAACAATTGTTACATTTTCTTTTTTATTAGCTTTAAGCCTTTTTAGAAAGCTATTCTCCTATTAAATGTGTTTAAAAACACGACAAAATTTAATTAAATACAAAATCAGCAGCTTCCACTTGAGCTTTTGACCAAAGACGCGGATACTCAGTTTAGATATTTGAGGGATATTGAAATCTAACGCTCAACGGTCAGTATTTGATTTTGCCAGAGAGAGAGAGAGAGAGACCAAATTATTGTCTCATATGATTAATGGTCTGGAGCTTATTAATGGTTTTGAACGTACAAGTTACGAAGACCGAAAGAATAATTTGCCCCCCAAAAAAAACCAATTAGTATTATCTAAAGTTATTCCGCTTGGTCGTTATGTGGACAACTTGACATGCGCTGATTGCATTTGAACTTTGAAGTAACATATAAGTTGATCATTATTCATATAAGTTGTACTCTTTCTGTTTCTCCAAGTTGCAAAAGATGTGTTACGATAGTAAATCTAGCCTCTTTTATTCATTGGATTTTTATCCCAAAAAAAATCGGTATAAAAAACGAAATTCAACATATATAGATTGTAGATATCTTCAGTTGTAGTGAAAATATGCAACCACCAAACTCCTTAGCAGTTAGGACCGAACCTTAATGTTGTATTAAGCACGTGTTTACGTGATTTGATCCCGCCAATTATATTATCGGTAGAGAGACTACAATGTACATTACCAAAAAAACAATTGGGTAAAGGCCCATTAGTGTGCTGTGCCTTCCCGGCCTATTATTTCCGTAGGTTTTTTTTTCTTTTTCTTTGTCAAACTTTTATATATTCCAATTTAAAGAAATGCTACAAGTTACAACACTGGATTAGTTAGGTCTGAGAGGAAGCAGGTCAATTTTTGATCCGAGAATTCAAGATTAATGGAGGAAGCGGCTCAAAGTGAAGATCTTTTACTTTGTTAGTTGTTAGGATTTAGGTTGAGAGTTGGTCGCTGACTCGCTTATGTGTTACAGCTTGAGCACGTATCCAACACCTTTCTGAGCAACCTAGAAACCGGTTACTCAATCCGAGTTTCGAAACCGGTTAAGGAACAAACCAAACCTGGTTTTTTTTTTTTTTCAAACATATAGGTCTTTCTTCGTGCAAGAGACATGAATATTCAAAGCTTCAAAGCAAAATTAAACACTTGATGGATCATAAAAGTCCAAGATTATTCACATCCAAGTCCAACCTTATGGGTATATAGATTAATTAAACAACGCGTAAAGAAGAAAAGAGAGCTTCTTCCTGGACTACTAACTCCTGCAACGAGCAATTGCGCTGCAACCACGACTGTAAGGATTAGCCTGAGCTCCGTTCTGACAATTGTAATAAGACGCACCTCTCCTCGAACAAGGCACACTGTTCCGCTTCAGAGATTGATAGCTTATGTATTTTGTTGTCGCCAATATTCTTCTATTGATCTCTGAGTCCATCTCCTCTTCCCCTGCCCCGATACAGTCTGCTATTGAACCGTGGCAGCCCGAACCATGGACTCCGGTCGTGGTCCATTCTAGACCGTCGAGGTCATTGGTGAATCCGGCTTGGACCAGAGGTGAAGAGGTGACGAAGAAGCAGAGAATCATAAGAGTTGGGAACAGAGCAAAAGACTTGGCCATTTTGTTTGGTCTTTCTTCTTTCTTTTGGGGTTTCTTTTGTGTTATTATCGTTCCTTTGAGTTAATGTTTATATATATATATATACATGGTGAGTGCGTGGACTAATAAGTTTTTGTTTTTTGTTAGTGGTTGAACGATTTTCCTGTTTTTGTCTTCTTATTAGAGAATCAAGTGTTTTTGTTTTTAAAAAAGAAAAAGGATAGCATGACGATATCCTTTGTTAATCCAAATGCTAGTTACAATCATCTTTTTTTTCTCTCTCTCTCTTTCTCTCTTTTTACGTCTTTGTTATATTCAATGTTTTGAACCAAAATTTAACGAGCTTTGATTTATATTAACAAAAAAACATTAGCTTTTGTGGATGAAATAGAAGTATTTGAACATCATATCATCTAATTTGATCATGTATATTGCGATATTCACAGAAATGCCACTTGACAATGAAATTCAAAAAGATTATGCAAATGAATGATTAATTAATTGGAGAATTGTTGGGGAGTGGTTGAATATTTGTTAGAACCGACACGAAATGTACCAAACCGATTTGATTGATATATTTGAGCGGTCAAGCCTTTTTTCATCGTCCATTTGAATTTTTTAAAATCAACATTATCATCATCTTTTCAAATGATCTGAAAGCACTGAATCTTGATTACATAATAATGAATTTATAATTAGATATATTAAAATGGCAAATTTAGTTTTCTTTATCGAAAATTGACACATTATATTGATTTTAGTACCTTCATAGTTCATTTTCACTATATCTGTCAATCTGCATTTTGTCATTTCTGTAGATGCATTCGGTAAACATCGATTATTGGCATCGACCGAGATCAGTTTTAGTTATTGTAAATTATTCTTACTAACTAATGAAGAGGTCCCCCTTATTACCAACGAAAAGCTATGATTCGTTTTATCTTCCCCAACGACTATGAAACGAGTTGGGCCATCGTTATCCCAAGAAAACAAAGAAAATAAAACCTAACCCCTCTTTAACTTATCTAAAATAANTTCATCATCCATTTGAATTTTTTTAAATCAACATTATCATCATCTTTTTAAATGATCTGAAAGCACTGAATCTTGATAACATAATGAATTTATAATTGGATGTATTAAAGTGGCAAATGTAGCTTTCTTTAATCGAAAATTGAGTCATTATATTGATTTTAGTATCTTCATATATCTGTCAATCTGCATCTTGTCATTTCTCTAGATGCATTCGGTAAACATCGATTATTGGCATCGACCGAGATCAGTTTTAGTTATTGTAAATTATTCTTACTTACTACTAATGAAGAGGTCCCCCTTATTACCAACTATTTTTAACTACTGAATTTCAAATACACATATTTTAGTATTTTCTTTTCACATGGTTCGCTCTCTAAACAAAATACGTATTGCGAAACAATGAAAAGCTATTATTCGTTTTATCTTCCCCAACGACTTTGAAACGAGTTGGGCCATCGTTATCCCAAGAAAACAAAGAAAACAAAACCTAACCCCTCTTTAACTTATCTAAAATAATCGAGAATTATTAGACTAGCACTTTCTAATAAAATCATGTTTTATATAATACAACAATACTCTTCTTTAAAATCCCAATTTTTATTTCTCACCGAATCAAAACGCGTTTCATGCTCAACATATCATGAAAACATCAAAGAATTGATGATACTAATAAGTTTCACAGCCATTTAAGAGAGAGTCACCAAAACTAATACAAAATCATTTTCCTTTTCAAAATGCAAAAACTGTGTTCACATATAATAGTATCAATGTCATGGACTTGTCAACACAAACAAATGATACAGAGCTTTTCTTCTCCTATGATCTCTCTCTCTCTCTCTCTAGTCTTTTCTAAGGTTTTATGAAGATAACAATATGCAAGAGAGCTTCACAGTTTCATCTTTCTAACTTGCTGAGCACGTCATCCATTGGTGGCAACTCCTTCGAGATCTCAGCCCAATCCGGCATCCCCTGAATAACAGAGTTTTTCCTTTACATCTCAGATACACACAGAACCACTTTAAAAACCAATACATAGATATCGTAACAATAACCAAAACTATTCTCCAGTCAAGATCTCAAACGTGAGAAACCAGAAGAGGAAAGGTTTCTAGATGAAACTTACTTTACCCGATCTGCGGACTCGACCATCTAACCGCAGTATGATGTACACGTCCTCGCCCGGGACAACTCCTTCAGCTATCTGTTGATCTCTTATCCACCTGAAAACAAACAAGACCAAAGGCATCTTTTTAAGACTCAAAAAGCAAAGTTTCCATCTTTGTTCTATCAAACTTTTGATCAGCAAAAAGGCTATAAAACTTTCGACCTTTCCCATTCACCAGGCGAAACAATCTCCGACTTGAACCTGATTTCACTTTTCAGCTTTGATTGGGCAACTACCGATTGAGCCCGTGTATCGAAATCTTCCTACCAAGTAAAGAAAAATCACTGCTTTGCAAAATGAGAATGAAGATGAATATTTCTATTCGTTCCAATGATAGAACCTTTTCGTTACCCCAATTGAAGGAAGAGATGTAGCTGCCTTTGAAGAAGCTCCAAAACCCTTTTTCTTCTCGATTTCCGGTGTCTTACGTTCACCCCATACCACGGGAACTAAGAGAACACCTCGTCTTAGGAGCTCGGTTCTGAACCTATCTGCCTTTTGCATCGCGAGTGTAACAGTCTCTTTCTTTCCAGCTAGAATAACCTAACAACAATGTCAACCACTTAGCTGATTCAGAAACTCAACGGAGAATACTCAGAGGCAGCAAAAAAGTGGTATAAAAGACTCACGGGTCGAACTGTATCCCTTAGCTGCACAAGTTCAACAACACGGTTGGTTGACAGGCGTAGAGGCAACCGGGAAAGAGTTTCGTCTCGAGTTATCTGAACCATTTGTTCTTCCTCTTTCTTGTTTTCCCAAAGGAACAATGAAACCAGAACAACAATACCTGTACATCGCTGTTCCAAAAGCTTAAGTCACATGAAAGAGCCAAAAAAGAAAAGAATTTTAGATTCATATGGAGTTCATGGACTCACCTCCAATGTTAATTGCGGCATTTCCTGTAGTTTCCAGAAGATCTGGAGCACCATCACCGCCTCTAATTGCCTGAATCAGTCTTGGTACGGTAAAGAGCGTTGAGATACCTGCTGCTGCTGCAAATGCAAAATAGAAGAATTTCCTAAAGCCACGAAACGGTGCTCGTACTTCGCTGATGAGTTTCAGATCTCTTCGGAAACTATCTCCAATATCTTCGCCGCCTAGCCTAGCCTGCACGAAATTGGAAGAAGGTTTGTCGCCAATGAGAGAGTTTTTTCTTGAGGATAAGAACAAGGCAGAAGAAAAGAAAAGTACAAGACCTCTTCTTGCAGCTCCTTAAACTCGGGTAGTGCGCGAAAGGATGCCAAATCAGGATCATTAAGGATTGTGGCAAACTTGAGATTATAATCTCTCAAAGCGACTCTCAAGCAATCAGCAGCTTTTTTTCCTTCGCCCCTACCTCGAGACGATAAACAATAGGGATGAAATCAAAGAGAAGAGAATCTCATCAGGATCTTCCACAAATCGGTGATTATTATCAAACTCATCGGTATATGGTCCGAGGCTCTTACCGGTAAGCATGACAACATGCTTTGTTATAGTAAGCAGCTTGTGACTCAATAGGATTTGGATCTAAACTCAGTGCTGTTTCAAACTGGACAAGAGCATCTTTGACCTGGAAGAAATCCGACAAAACAAATCAACTGAATCTGATAAACACGAAACAAAACGTATCGTCTCTACTCGTCGTTGGTCCTCAACAATATAAACATCGATCGCATAATTTTGTTTTCAAAGTTTCAAGCATAAACTAGAAACCACAAAACAACATTCATTCCACTCGTTTGGTTACAAGCTTATATTCCATAGAATCAAACTGGTGGAAAATTTCATCAAACTTAGGGTTTGCCAATTTCACCGAATTAATCACACAAGCGTCGCAGTAAAATTGATTACAATGTTATAGAGAGCCATAGAAAACCAAAATGCGACTGAAACATTTTCACCTACGATCACAATTATCATTAGGCCCGAATCGAGCTCTAGAACTTACCCGTCCTCTCTTAAAGAGATCGAGGCCAGAGTTAACGCACGACTCTGCCGTGAGAGCATCCGTCGGAGAGTTCGGAGACGGAGGTGAAGACGACGAAGATGGAGAAGAGGAGGAAGCGAAAACAAGGAGATGGGAATCCCAATTCCGGCGATAATCGAAGACGGTCGCGTCTCCTGGTAGTAGCCATGGCCGTCGTTTCTTCACTCTCGAGAAAGGGTTCGAGAGGCGGCCGAGGAAATGGCGGTTGAGCGACGGAGCGGTAGCCACAGCCATTCGATTTTCTTCTCCGCTTCCCCAAAAGAAAAAACAAAACTTTTATCTTAGAAACGCTTCCACTTTTGTCGAGTTCTCTGTTTTATTTCGGAAAATAATATTTTTCTTTTTTAAACATTTTTTTTTTCCTTTTTTTGACAGAATGTATAATTACATTGTTGTTGGCTTTTAAGTCTTTGAAGCTTGCCATTGTCACAAACCGTTTGGAACCGATGAAGAAAACGAAGAAGATTTGTGAATTAAGAGAAAATATATGGACAAATCTCCATATGATTAACCGATGTAACTGGTGTTGTTGTTTGAATTCACAGTCAACTTTTAAGAATTAGTTTAATAGTAACATCTGAGCTTTTAAGATAGATATATAACTTAATTACTCAGTTTGTATAAATCAAGAGTCATAACTTAATTTTCTCTTGAAAGTCTTTAAAATTAGATTATCACTAAGTAGTTGAACTTTACTCTGTTTTAAAGATAAGACTCGTAACTGAAAACTACATTCAAACCAATCTCTCGATAATAAATAAATAAGTAAAAGACAGAGGACACACGAAAACAAAAACATAAAGAAGATGTCTAAAGTCAAATTTCAAGAATGAGATATAACACTAATTACTAGCTAGTCTTAAGATAGATGTATTAACTGAAAAAAAACTGTTTTTATATATCAAGACTCATAATTGAAGGTTACATTCAAATCAATCTCTCAGAAACAAAAACAGAGCACAAACAAACAAAAAAAAGGAAAAACAGAGGAATCACAAGCGCAAACAACAGAGTTTCCGAGGATTGGGCAATGAAGTCGACGCCACTTATTGAATACGTGGATGAACAGTTTGATTAAACAGTACACTTAAAGGAGGATCTTCTGAGAAGAAGGCCTAGAAGTGATGTCAGCAACCCAAGCACTGACATGCGGACGCTCGTCAAAGAGCTTCTTGGTTGGAGTACCAAGCAAGTACTGAATCACGGGGATATGGTGAAGATCGACCAAAGTGAAGTGATCACAAGACAAATACTTAGACTCACCAAGCCTAGCTTCGTAGTTATCAAGCACTTTAGCTAACTTAACCTCTTCAGCTTCAACAACGGCTTGGTCGGTGGTCAAACCGAAGAAGTGCTTGAAGATTTGCTCCCAGCCAAGCTTTGAAGCAACTGGGTCAAACTCGTGAGCTTCTATTTCCATGCCCATGGCCAAGATTGCCATGTTCTTGGAGCCAAGTGACAGAAGTTGGTTACCTTTGTCTGAGTATTCATGAGCTATGTATTGAGTAATCGCTCTTGATTCTGCATAAATAATAATATCAGAATTCATTTTTGAGTGTTTCTGCTTTCTTTAATTGCAATTATCAAAACCAGTATTTTTTGTTTTCATAGTGATACCAATTTGCTCCATACTAAACCGAATCTGAATTCAAACTGAAGAATTAAAACGGCGAGGCCTAAAAGTTAAAGAGTTTTTTGTTTACCGAAAAGCTTGAAGTCTCCATCTTCAAAGGCTGGAATTTTACCGAAAGGCTGCAAAACAATTTTCAAGAATTTCAGACCAAGATTTAGTATCTAAATGGAACCATCTTTATCTTGAAAATATCATATAACTATATATACTTACGTTGCGGGAGAGGAAAGGCTCTTTCTTGTGTTCACCATCTTTGAGCTCGACGTGAACGAGCTCAAAGTCAAGATCTTTCTCGTGCAGAGCGATGAGAACTCGTCTCGTGGCTGTTGAAGCAGGGTGCCCAAAAACTTTGATTCCTGCCATTAATTAATTAATGCTGTTTTTTTTTGTTTGCTATAATCTCGAATTTAATTAAAGGTGAGAGATCTTTGAGGTTGATGAAATAAAGACACAAATGGTGGAGTGTATTTATACAGCTAAAACAGAGTACAAAGTGAATAAACAAAAACCAAATCGGCGCCACCAATCTTGAATATTCTTTATCAGAGGATTATTTCAAAGTCAAGCTGAATAATTTGATAAACAACTTGATTAATGGTATTATGTAAATGATTCTTCGTTTCTATTGGTTCAAGAGTTTTTAGAGTAAAGTTAATATAAAACACTAAAACCAGAGAAATAAGCAACCACCGCGTGATAACGACCAGCACTCTTTTATCTACAAGTCAAAGTTTGACCGGCACTGTTAGGTTCGCGTGGATCGTCGGGTGCTCAAATTAGATGCTCGAGGACTGTGTGTGTTTTCCCATTTTCATTATATTTCATTCCATAGAACGAGAGATAACAGTAATGTATATATTTTTTTTTAAAACAAAAAACAGAACAAAGGAGTGAAGGACGTATAAAAATAGAATGCAATTTCGTAAAGAAGAAACATTCGAAAATATCAATTTTTTTTTCTTTTTTTTTTTACGTTTTTCACATCCTAAAAAATGCCCATTATAAAACCATTTAAGCTTGTGACATATATGGAAATATTCACCAAAAAATCTTATACTGAGGTTTAGATTATTCTTTTAAGAATTTGCAACAATTATGTAAATTTCACGGTCACCACTCGATTTCAATTATAGCTTGAGATTCGTTATGCATTTCCATTGAAAATTTGTTTTTTTTTTCCTTCTAAATATTATTTGATTTAACCTCCAAAACTGATTCTTTTCCTTATTTCTGAAACATGTTTCCCCTTTATTCATAACATCAAACTTAACAAAAAAAAAACATCTCATAAGTTCACAACACAACAAACAACACAAGCTTACACACTCACACCCAAAGTTCTTTGCTCTTATTTACTCTACTTCTTACCGTACCAAGCCTTCACATCACAGGCCTTCTTCCAAGCCGGTCTAGCCGTAATCTTAGCCACCCATCGGCGCACGCTAGGCCGCTTTTCGAACAATCTCTTCGTAGGTGTGTTCATAAGGTATTGTATATTAGGAAGGTGATACAGATCAGCTAATGTGAATTTGTTACTTGCCAAGAAGCTAGAATTTTTGAGTCGTTCTTCGTAGATATCTAGAACTTTCTCTAGCTTCGGCTCGGTATCATTCACGATCTTATAGTCCGTTTTTAGACCCCTCAAAGGCTTGATGGATTGCTCCCAAGTGAGTATCGATGCAGGTGGATCGAACTCAAAAGATTCGATATTCATCCACATTTTCTGTGTTCCCATTGTTTTGAAGCTTTTACTATTCAGAAGTTGCGAGCCTCTTGATCTATGAGTAATCGCGATGTATTCTGATATGGCTCGGGATTCTGACGAAAATTAATTCAATCAAAATTCATCATAAATTAAAATTGAAAAAAAAAATGTTTAACAAATCAGTTAGTTGTAAGTGTAGTTTAAAACTCACCAGTCAACTTAAAATCCCCGTCTAGGAAAACAGGGACTAGACCAAATGGCTGCATCAATAAAACACATTATTGANCTTTCTCGTGCAGAGCGATGAGAACTCGTCTCGTGGCTGTTGAAGCAGGGTGCCCAAAAACTTTGATTCCTGCCATTAATTAATGCTGTTTTTTTTTGTTTACTATAATCTCGAATTTAATTAAAGGTGAGAGATCTTTGAGGTTGATGAAATAAAGACACAAATGGTGGAGTGTATTTATACAGCCAAAACAGAGTACAAAGTGAATAAACAAAAACCAAATCGGCGCCACCAATCTTGAATATTCTTTATCAGAGGATTATTTCAAAGTCAAGTTGAATAATTTCATAAACAACTTGATTAATGTATTATGTATATGATTCTTCGTTTCTATTGGTTCAAGAGTTTTTAGAGTAAAGTTAATATAAAACAAACCCTTTCGCAAAAAAAAAAAAAAAAAAAAAAAAATTAATACAAAACACTAAAACCAGAGAAATAAAATAAGTAACCACCGCGTGATAACGACCAGCACTCTTTTATCTACAATTCAAAGTTTGACCGGCACTGTTAGGTTCACGTGGATCGTCGGGTGCTCAAATTAGATGCTCGAGGACTGTGTGTGTTTTCCCATTTTCATTATGTTTCATTCCATAGAACGAGAGATAACAGTAATGTATTTTTTTTTTTTAAACAAAAAACAGAACAAAGGACGTTCGGTTTCACACTTTTGACAATATGGTATACAAAGTCGGGCGTCAACAAATCAAATATTTTTAAAGCAATGATGGGGGAATTATACAACTAACCATATATAAATACATAACAAAAACTTAAAATAGAATACAATTTCGTAAAGAAGAAACATTCGAAGATATCAATTTTTTTTTCCTTTTTTTTTACGTTTTTCACATCCTAAAAAATGCCCATTATAAAACCATTTTGACAAATGACAATGCATTTAAGCTTGTGACATGTATGGAAATATTCACCAAAAAATCTTATACTGAGGTTTAGAGTATTCTTTTAAGAATTTGCAACAGTTATGTAAATTTCACGGTCACCACTCGATTTCAATTATAGCTTGAGATTCGTTATGCATTTCCATTGAAAAATTTGTTTTTCTCCCCTTCTAAATATTATTTGATTTAGCCACCAAAACTGATTCTTTTCCTTATTTCTGAAACATGTTTCCCCTTTATTCATAACATCAAACTTAACAAAAAAAAAAAGCATCTCTCATAAGTTCACAACACAACAAACAACACAAGCTTACACATTCACACACAAAGTTCTTTGCTCTTATTTACTCTCCTTCTTACCGTACCAAGCCTTCACATCACATGCCTTCTTCCAAGCCGGTCTAGCCGTAATCTTAGCCACCCACCGGCGCACGCTAGGCCGGTTTTCGAACAATCTCTTCGTAGGTGTGTCCATAAGGTATTGTATATTAGGAAGGTGATACAGATCAGCTAATGTGAATTTGTTACTTGCCAAGAAGCTAGAGTTTCTGAGTCGTTCTTCGTAGATATCTAGAACCTTCTCTAGCTTCGGCTCGGTATCATTCACGATTTTATAGTCCGTTTTTAGACCCCTCAAAGGCTTGATGGATTGCTCCCAAGTGAGTATCGATGCAGGTGGATCGAACTCAAAAGATTCGATATTCATCCACATTTTCTGTGTTCCCATTGTTTTGAAGCTTTTGCGATTCAGAAGTTGTGAGCCTCTTGATCTATGAGTAATCGCGATGTATTCTGATATGGCTCGGGATTCTGACGAAAATTAATTCAATCAAAATTCATCAGAAATTAAAATTGAAAAAAAAATGTTTAACAAATCAGTTAGTTGTAGTGTAGTTTAAAACTCACCAGTCAACTTAAAATCCCCGTCTAGGAAAACAGGGACTAGACCAAATGGCTGCATCAATAAAACACATTATTGAACTCAAAACCTAAGATGTAGCAACTTCAGTCACAAGTAACTAATCTCTACGCCAGAAACCCTAGTTATATAACATGTTGATACATAAATATATATATAATAATGAATTCATTGCTAAATTGATTTATAAAGTTGATTAAACAGGTATGTCAATAAGAAAGAGTTTGGAGACCAGAACGCGGTCGGTTAAATCTAATTAAAACCTAAACGTTTCTTCAGTGACAAGTAATCTATCTAGAGGTGGAACTTACATTGATAGAGAGAAAACGTGGCTTCTTCTGCTCGTCGGCTCTCAAGTCGACGGTGATGGGAACGTAAGAAATGCCTTTCTCGTGGAGAACGGCGAGGACACGCCTTGTGTTGGCGGAGTAAGGATACCCATAGATCTTGTACCCTGCGATTTTACATTATCTCATCATATCTTACGAAGAAGAAAAAAAGAACAAAACCCATAGAGTTTTATACCAACTTTCAGAAAAAAAAATTATAGTTACAACAACTAGAGGTGACACAAAACGTACTTATCTTTTTCCGATTGAGAGATTAATTCGAAACATCAAATATAAATATAAATCACATTCAACTGACATTTTGCTACAAATCAGAAATCTAGGTGTTATTATGATTACCATCTTTGTGAGCTAATTCTTCACATTGTTTATAGCATTGGTGACGACTCTCGGATGTCAGGTTACAATGATGGTAGCAATTCGTAGGTACATCGCTCGCGTTTACCCCCCTCCCTACGACTCAATTATGAATATTCAAAACCATTATATTATATATAATATTAAATTGTAGCAAAATAATTATATATAATATTAAATTGTAGCAAAATACGAATATGAATGATCAAAATAATTACATGGGAATGGTTCATAAGAAATGGCCATCATAATAATCACGAGGGCAAACGAAACCAACAATCTAGAGGAACCCATTTTTGCTACCGTCTCTATAGACACTGAAATGTTTTTATATTTTTCTTGAGATAGATTTGGTCAAAGATGTATTTATAATTAAATAAAATGGGTCATAAACATAGTAATAACTACTTTTTCCTTTTCAGTTCTGTTAATTAGCTGGATTTTTGATATGAAATTGTAGATTTCTTTCATTTATAGATTTTTTTCTTATTATATGGACTTTTGCATGTTTATCATTTATTACTAAATGATTTTAGTCTAATAGGAAAATTGGGGGGAAATAGACTAAAAAGCATTTTTAGTGATAAAAGATAAACATGCAAAAGTCCATAATAAGAAAAAATTTATAAAGGAAATAAATCTACAATTTCAAGTCAAAAATCCAGCTAATTAACAGTAATATAGATGAGTATAATTATAAATACATTTTTTCTCTATCTCTATGAGTAATAAAGACCAAATCTATCTCAAGAAAAATATAAAAAACATTTCAGTGTATAGAGAAGGTAGCAAAAATGTTTACAAAACAAAGATATATATTAGAGAAAGTTTATTGATTTGAACAGATTTCCAAATACAAATGGATTGATCGCTAATGAGAGTTTTGTCAAACTGTGCAGTGTACCAGCAATTTTTTTAAATTTTCATTTTAATAAATATATATTTGATACCCATTGACAATGCTGTGCACCCAAAAATGACATCGAAAAAAATATATATATTTTCTGATATTAGATGATATTCTCTCTCTAATTAGTTTAAATTATTGTAAAAAAAAGAGTTTAAATTATGATTTTTTAATTGCCCTTTATTCATATACATCACACATATATAAACCAAACAGAACACATCTTATAAGATTACACAACAAACAACACAAGGTTGCAAAACAAAGACCCAAACGCAACACACAAAGGCATACCCACACAAACTTTTATTTTGCTTTCATTTACTTCCTTTGCTTACCAAACCAAGACTTGTCTTGATCACAAGCCATCTTCCAAGCCTCTCTACCCGTAATCTCATCCACCCACTTACGCACTTTAGGTCGATTTTCGAACAATCTCTTTGTAGGAGTTCCCAAAAGGTATTGTATATTGGGTAGGTGGTGAAGATCAACCAAAGTAAAGGTATTACAAGCCAAGAATCTAGATTCTCCTAGTCGTTTCTCGTAGACATTTAGAACCTTCTCTAGATTAGCCTCGTTTTCTTTGACGACCGCGTGGTCAGTTTCTAGACCGTAGAGAGGCTTAATGGCTTGCTCCCAAGTGAGTTTCGATGCCAATGGATCGAACTGGTGAGCTTCGATTTCCATCCACATTGTTAGTGTTGCCATTGTCTCGTGGCTTCGAAGATTCAGAAGTTGTGTGCCTCTTGAGCTATGAACATATGCGATGTATTGTGTGATGGCTCGAGACTCTAGAAGGAAAAATTTGAAATTGAAATTAGTCCGAAAAATCGATTAAAAATATAAACAAATTAGCTCACCACACAGCTTAACGTTTCCATCTTCAAAAACCGGGACTTGACCAAATGGCTGCATCAATAACACATTGTTAAAACTTGAAATCCTTGTGTTTCAAGTAACTAGTCACTAGGTGGATATCACCTATATTCCCACTGTGAAGCTACTAACTCTTTCTATTTTTATTTTTGCGATAAAGTTACTTACGTTGAGAGAGAGGAAAGATTCCCTTTTGTGTTCACCGGCTTTCAAATCGACGGTAATGGGATCGTAAGGGAGCCCTTTCTCAAGGAGAACAGCGAGAACACGCCTTGTGTTGGTGGAGAAAGGATGGCCATGAACCTTGTAACCTGCAACGTTAATATTCTTCTCACATTAGTGTTAACAAGAAGAATCATATATAGAAACGAAATTCAGAAATGAGAATTCATGCATATCCTCTGTTTTATTCTTATATACTTGAAGTCAACTTTAGGACGAAATTAATTACCGAAATCAAAATGTATATATCTTAATTTTTTTTTTTATAAAATCTATATATATCTTACCGAGCTTTTTTACTTCTGCCTCACGCTTCCAGTTTGGCATTAGCTTGAACACCATCTTCATGCAGTCCATCGAGACAGGACGACTTGTATAGCTCATTGATAACTCGATGATAAAATGTACATCTATATATATACTAGGTTAGATGTCTTTCTTTTGCAATACAAAAGAGAGGATCATTTTGCTTTTACCTGACATCAACGTAAAGAGTTCCCACCTTTCTTGTGTATCAAGAGATGAATTGTTCCCATGATACAAATATAAAACTAGGGGGTCTACAGTCTGGTTGGGTTTAACCGAACCAAACCAAAACCAAAATCAAACCGGGAGAATAATATAAGAAATTGTTCCTTTGTTTCATAATAAAACTTGGATTTAATGTTATTTTGTTTACCAAATATGATGTACGTAGGTTTTGAACAAAATTTCAATTTCATCATATTATCCTTTACGTTTCATTATCGAAGTGCTAAATTAAGACAAAGACGAATACTAACCTTTTTAGCTTCGTGAGGTTACCACAAACTATAATTATATTTGAGGTTCACCAAAGCTCAAGAAAGGAATCAAACCAAAAGAGTTCATACAATTGGTAAGAATTGATATACGCCTTTAATCAGTAGCAAGCAGCACGAAAGAAGAAAACATGATGAATCCAAAAACATTTAAACTCTGATCCATAAATCGCATAACAGTTCTAGTATCCTCATTTTTTTTGTTAAATAACAAATCACTTAATTTTGGAAAATTGTTATTTGGGTTCTACAGTCCTACTATTTTGATTACAAACAAATAATTCCAATATTCTGCAATTTTTCAGTTAACTTGATTTCTTTTTCATTTCATTTTCCACGATTCCACACCACTATCTATTTGTTCTCAATCAGAGCGCTTTAATAATCGTTTTTATAGGCTGTGGTCAAATCATTTGAAAGTTTTTTCACATATTGCTTCTCTGTTTTTTTTGGGGTTGTGTTTTGTGACATTTGTGTGAGTTACAATTACAGACTTGAGAAATATGAACACAAAATAAACACCTCATTGGTGTTCTTCACTTCCATTTCTTTCCTGTTGCAATTGAAAAGCTTTATATCACAAAGCGACATATTGGCATGAGATAAGAGCCTAAAGAGTGGAATCAAAACTGACCATGGCGCATATAGACGGACAAAGCTCCCGATTTCGATATCAACATCCGAGCAAGCTTTAGGATTGAAGATGATTGTTGTTTCTGTTTCTTTGGCCGCAAGAGATTGTGTGTTCTTAAGCAAGAGGGAGTCCTACAAAACCGAATGTGTATGACTCAATGCTTATAATCTGATTGATAGATCTGCAAAGGGTCTAATTAAAGGAACCGTTTTATTAAACGCGTCAAGAGATGGAGAGAGAAACCCCGGAAAGGTCGATGACAGAGCATTTGCAGACAACGAGCTTTCCCTCCAAGTGTCTGGACATGATATTTACGTCGACATAGCTCGACGCATCTGAGTTTGGAAACGGGGAAATGAGATAAACAAGCAGAACGAAAGTATGGGATAGATTTTGTTTATATGGGAGTTACGAGGCAGCATTACCTGCTTGTCCGATTCCACTCTGCAATTTCTTCATCATTTCTATTTCCGTCTCTTTTTCTTGTTTCATCATCTGTTGTAGCTTCCCAAACAGGCTAGAGCCACTGCAGACCAATGCAACAACAAAAAACGGGTTTTGATGTTAAGTGATGATATGTACGATTTTAAGTGTGGAGCCTGAAATGTGTTGAGAATTTGATTACCCAGATAATTTAGGTGAACCGAACAAGAGACCTTCCTTGCTCAAAGAGGAAGCTTTTATTGCTTCGTCAAACCGGTCTCCAACAAATTGTTTCTTCTGGTTGGAAATGTCTCGCGCTGAGCTTTGATAACCAGGCTATGTAACAGAACAACATTATTTGGATTTGATTGTAAATTGAGAAGAGAAGGAAACGACCCAAATCACAGAAAAGAAGGAGAAGAAAACCTCATCGTCGCTTGAGGCTTCAGTATCCATGGGCCCAGGAAGTTCATCATCGGTATCACAATCTTGGAAGCTCGATGAGCTTCCCTTATGAGCAAATTTCAAACTTTTTCCCACGCGCCTGCTGTACTGGAGCAGAAAGGAGGCCAATGAATGAAACAGAGAACTGAGCAAAGTAGCAACTCAATAGCTAATCCACTGGATAAGGAAAGATCACCGGTTTAGAGCTTCTTTTTATCGCTCTAATCTTGTCTGGAGGAGGGACTAGAAGCTTGGATACCGCATCCTCAGTGTACCCGTGCAGAAACTCCCTCGACTCAGCAACAGAAATACCCTGTCTGTTTTCTGATCTTTCATCAAAATCGTTGGCGCATTCAGCGATTGGATCATCCTCCTCTATCGCCTGCTCAGCAGCAGGCTCAAAGTTTTCAGCCATGTCACTTACCTTTGATAACGTTTCTCCATGAGTATGTGAGTGGAATGAAAATTTCGGCCTGGCATGATCTTTGACAACTACGAAGACATTAGAAACACAACTCAGAGAATTCAGAGTTTTCATTCGTGGTGTCCGTTCTTTAACTTGTACGGTGGATATATCAAGAACAGTTTTGGATGAAACAGTACCTTTACTACCTCTTTTGGCTCTGAGCCCAGATGTATGGGATGATGAGACTGAAGCAATACCATTCAAATGGATCAGTGACTTGGTTTCTTTACTTATCGTAGACCAAGTTGCCACTTGTTCATCATGAGGAATCTGAAGGCAACAATAATCATCGTTACAAAAAAAAAAAAAAAAGTACAGCGATAATACTGTCACCAATTCGACAAAAAAATAACCAAAAGAAGTCCAAGGTTAGATCATGACCTCATCATCTGACCCACTTCCCTGAGCAGATGTGCATGTTAACCCGGCTCCTGTTGAAGATGCAAAATAACTCTCCTCGGGGGAATCAGGAACTTCGACGTCATCATCAAGAGAGGAAGATATCTTCCGCAGCTAAGAATAAGAGTAAAATCTCCCATCATCCACCATTTGATTCCATTAAAGAATTCTAAAACAAACAAACAAACAAACAAAAAAGACTCACAGTTGCTTCCCTAGCATAATTTAGCTCACCACCACAGCCTGGATAAACACACAACACAAGCCCTCTGTGAAAACCTGAGTGGAGTTAAGAAGATAGACATAGAAAAGGCTAAGCAGCAGATCTGACCTATGAGCTTTTCGAGCTTTGTTTGAAGTAGTAATCCTCCCTATAATATTGAAGCCAAACTACTATAAGATTCCATATAGCTCCTCAAAAAACAATCAAATGGGCAAAATCAGACCAAAATTAAAAGTTCCCATCTTCTTCCTCAAATCAGATCAAAACAGTGTGAATATGAATAAACAATCGAGAATTAGAGATTGTACACTACCTCTTCCTTCGCCTTCTCACTTGGCCACATATCATTTTCTGCCAAAATAACATCGACGTGCTCTTCCTCTTCCTCTAAAAGACCAAACAGCAGCTTGAGAATCACTCGTTAGACAATGAAACGCATGAAAACGATTACTCGAAAGCAAAATTTCAGATGACAAAGCAATCCTCAGTTCTCACCAGATATGCTCTGATCAGAATCTGGGTTTCCCTGAAAATCCAATAAGAAAGGCAAAACGGAGAATCAAATGAATGTTCCGGAAGAATAAATCGCAAAAGTAAACAGTTCACAAGGCTGTTGGCCAGTCACCGGTAAGTTACTTCGCCCCCACATTCCTAGTCACTACCGTTCAAATCGATCTCGTCGGTGTTCGCCTTTGTACCGGCGGCGTTGCCGAGAGTATGATTGGGTTTGTAATTGGGCTTCACTAATTTTAATCGGGCTTTAATTGGCCCAATTTATTAAAACTCCCACATTTTAGAATTTGTTTTTATACCCCGCGTTTTGGAGTTAATTATAAATCGATTTCGTAATTTCTCGGTTTAACATTCTAACCCCGATGAGCCGTGTAAATATTCTTCTTTTGATAATTACAGATAAAGGAGTTTAATAATCTTTTAATAATCAGGAGAGAAAGCAATTTTTAGACAGCTTTTTTAATTTGTTGACCTAAAGAAATACAAGTCTTTAAATTTGTTTAAGAAAACAAACATTATAAATTATTAAAATTCTAATTCCAAATCGTAATTTGGAAATAAAATTAAACATCATTATTGTCTTGACATCATACAGTTAAGACGACATTTTATTTATTTCTAAGAGAGTGCAATATTAAAATGCCTGCATCGTGCCCGTGCGATTATAGAAAAAAATATTTATTTATTAAGGACCCAAAGCTTACATGACACGCTCCACAGAAGATCCGCTGCACCTCTACCTAATCTCTGACGAATGCTGCCACCCGGAAGATCTCACGGCCAGAAATTGATAACAGAGAAAGAGCACCGTAATCATCGCTGCAGCTGATTATATCCAAATAAAGGCTCGAAACGCTAAGAGGCTAGAGCGCGCAAATTTTGAATTTATTGATTTATTTCATTATATTTATCTCAACCTCCACCACAAAAGTAAAATTCATCGTCATGTTCGAGAAGAAAGGAAGAACACTGTTGGCGAAGAGGAAAACCCTAGGGACGAGAACAACGAAGAAGAATCGGAAGATGGAGGGGACATTGGAGCGACACTNTCCTCAGTTCTCACCAGATATGCTCTGATCAGAATCTGGGTTTCCCTGAAAATCCAATAAGAAAGGCAAAACGGAGAATCAAATGAATGTTCCGGAAGAATTTAATCGCAAAAGTAAACAGTTCACAAGGCTGTTGGGCCAGTCACCGGTAAGTTACTTCGCCCCCACATTCCTAGTCACCACCGTTCAAATCGATCTCGCCGGTGTTCGCCTTTGTACCGGCGTTGCCGAGAGTATAATTGGTTTTGTAATTGGGCTTCACTAATTTTAATCGGGCTTTAATTGGCCCAATTTATAAAAACTCTCCCCACATTTTAGAATTTGTTTTTATACCCCAAGTTTTGGAGTTAATTATAAATCGATTTCGCAATTCCTCGGTTTAACATTCTAACCCCGATGAGCCGTGTAAATATTCTTCTTTTGATAATTACAGAAAGCAATTTTTAGACAACTTTTTTAATTTGTTGACCTAAAGAAATACAAGTCTTTAAATTTATTTAAGAAAAAAAAAACATTATAAATTACTCTAAATCGTAATTTGGAAATAGAATTAAACATCATTATTGTCTGGACATCATACAATTAGCCATTTTATTTATTTCTAAGAAAGTGCAATATTAAAATGCCTGCATCGTGCCCCAAGTGCAAGTGCTATTATAGAAAAATATATTTATTATTAAGGACCCAAAGCTTACATGACACGCTCCACAGAAGATCCGCTGCACCTCTGCCTAATCTCTGACGAATGCTGCTACCCGGAAGATCTCACGGACAGAAATTGATAACAGAGAAAGAGCACCGTAAACACTGCTGCAGCTGATTATATCCAAATTAAGGCTCGAAACGCTAAGAGGCTAGAGCGCGCAAATTTTGAATTTATTGATTTATTTCATTATAATTTTCTCTACCTCCACCACAAAAGTAAATTCATCGTCATGTTCGAGAAGAAAGGAAGAACACTGTTGGCGAAGAGGAAAACCCTAGGGACGAGAACAACGAAGAAGAATCGGAAGATGGAGGGGACATTGGAGCGACACTCGCTGCTTCAGCTCGGGCAGTTGTCGAAGCTTTCGTTCGATAATCTTCCGCCATCTAATGTTGCGTCATCGGCGTTTCAGGTTCTCCTTGATTCGGAGTCGTCGGAGCTCCGGAATCAGTTGGGGGGTTCCGTTGATGCAGATGCCGATTGGGGAGAGAAGGAATTTATTCTCAGCCAAGACTTTTTCTGGTAAATCTTCGTTGCTCAGATTTTGAGGCATTTCTTAGCTGTGAGGTTGAGATCTATCGTTATCTTCCTGGTCTGACTAGGTTTGTATTCGTAGATCCATTTTGGGCTTACCTGATCGGTCAAAATCTATCTTTGGTTCTGTAGATTTGAGGAGGCTCCCTTAATTTCACCTTTTTGAATCTAGCTTTGTCTCAAGTCAAAACGAAAGCTAAGCTTCTCGAGATTTGTGTTTAGGTGAAAAGTGCTTGTGGGTTATTGATGAATGTTGCTCTACTTTACCTGATAAATATATGTGAATTCTATAACACTCTCAGCTACTGATTGATTCCTTTTCCCATTTATCTTTCAGCACACCTGACTACATAACTCCGGACAATCAGAACTTGATGAGCGGTTTAGACATCAGCAAGGTGAATTGAGAGAAAGCAGTTAATATATATATGTGATTTTTATTTCCCCAATATCTCCAATTTATATTTTTTTTCTCTGTCGTTTTTGTAGGATCAATCTCCTTGTCCTAGGTCTCCTGTAAAACTAAATACAGTTAAAAGCAAACGATGCCGGCAGGGTAAGCTTTCTTTTCATCGACGTGGTACCTGGATTGGGATTTGTGTGTAATATCTGATGGGACAAAGATAATAGGTTTCAGAATGAAATTTGCTTGGCTGTTTTGTGGTACAATTGTTACTATAACTGTGTTTGATCTCCCGTTTCAACAATAGTCTAACATTTAAGTCGTTGTTGGTTTGAGACTCACTGAAGTTTTATCTAGATATCTGATACTTGGTGGTGTGTTATTTTTCTAACTTTCTCAATAATAAAAATTGCTCTGTTTAATGCAGACAGTTTCACATTGAAAACTTCAAATTCTACCTGGTCTTCGAAACATAGAGTAGATGAACAAGAGAATGATGATGTTGACACAGATGAGATCATGGTGGATAAACTCCAAGCTAATCAAACAGAGAGGACTGGATACGTTTCACAGACTGCAGTTGCTCTGCGGTGTCGGGTTATGCCACCCCCTTGTCTCAAGAATCCATATGTGACGAATGAGTCCGAGACAGCTACTGACCCTTTCGGATATCAGAGGTCAAAATGTGCTAGTAAGTTTGCTGTCACAGTTTTCCTAAAAATTCTTATTCAAGTATTTCCTGAAAGGCTATAAAATCATTATGGTTCTTCAGTAAAAATGTCTCAAATGTTACTGTTATGCAGGTTTTCTCCCTGCAGGTATAGGTGGGGATGGCTTATCAAGATATCTCACAGATTTTCATGAAATTCAGGTAAGCCAAAGAAGATCTTTTAAACCTTAATTTGATCAAATTCCTACTAAAGTGATGGTTGCTTTTAACATAACTTGGTTTTGGTTTCTTCAGCAAATTGGCGCTGGGCATTTCAGTCGTGTATTTAAAGTTTTGAAGAGAATTGATGGTTGCTTGTATGCTGTGAAACACAGCACAAGGAAGCTGTATCTAGATTCAGAGAGGTAGATTTCTCCATTAGTTTTCTTAGCGAAGGAAATATTTTACTGTACTAAAAATTGTTGAATCAATTTATATAAGTAATCATAACCAAGTTTATTGCAGGCGTAAAGCTATGATGGAAGTTCAAGCTCTTGCTGCTCTAGGTCAGTACAGTCCCTTGTTTTGCATTCTTATCCTTAACCTTTTCGGTTATGCGCTCTTTAAACAGCTTTTCTATCTTTTTTTTTTTGTCTCTAGGATTCCATGAAAATGTAGTAGGATACTACTGCTCGTGGTTTGAAAACGAGCAGTTATACATTCAACTGGAACTCTGCGATCACAGCTTGTCCAAGAAATTTTCTCTTAAGATCTCAGAGAGAGAGATCTTGGTGATTATGCATCAGGTACACACTTTCGTAGAGAGTTTGTTGATGCCTGAGCATTCCTAATTACATGCCAAGTATCAAACATTGTACCATGTCTCTCTTACAGATAGCCAAGGCGTTACAGTTTGTGCATGAGAAAGGAATAGCTCATTTAGATGTAAAACCAGACAATATATACATCAAGAACGGTGTCTGCAAGCTTGGTGACTTCGGTTGTGCCACCCGGTTAGACAAAAGCTTGCCAGTAGAAGAAGGGGATGCACGTTACATGCCTCAAGAAATACTAAATGAAAACTATGAGCATCTCGATAAAGTGGATATCTTCTCTTTAGGTGTCACGATTTACGAGCTGATTAGAGGATCTCCTCTTACAGAATCAAGAAATCGATCCCTTAATATCAAAGAAGGCAAACTTCCTCTCCTTCCCGGCCATTCGTTACAGTTACAGCAACTGCTAAAGGTACGTTATATTTGCTTTCTTATCTCTGTCTTCTCATGGAGCATTGCAACATAGCATTTAAGACACAACTTGTAACATGTTTTATGAAACAGACAATGATGGATCGTGATCCAGCGCGTCGTCCTTCTGCTAGAGAATTAATGGACCATCCCATGTTCGATAGGATTCGAGGTTGATTCATATTCTCTCTCTTATTTTTTGAGAATCTAAATTTTGTAATTTATGGTACTAAGAACCGGACGGTATTAGTCCCGGCACCAGTGTTTTTTGGAAAACTATTGGCGTACCATACGGCACAAAAGATCCGGTTTAACCAAAAAGCAGAAAAGAATCTTGTAATATTTGGTTGGCTTTTGTATATTTGTGGAAGTAAAAGTGCTGAAACTTCAAATCGGAATTGTAATTTCATGTTTCGTAATCGATCTCATATCTTATCTGAGTTGAATCTGTTTCTAGAGTTTATAGAAAGCAAAATAATGTTATGAGACAATTCTGAAGATAAAATATTTCTGAAAAAAAAAAGAGTAAGACATTCGTCCTTTTCAAACACAAAAATCCATCCAATTATTCGACGAAAAAAAAGGTCAAGAAACCTTTACAAGATCCGAAAACTATAACACTTTCTTTGGCCCTTTTCTCTCTCTATAATATACTGTGGCGAACTAAGCCACGTACTTGAAAGTGTTGGGATTTTCGTTATCCCTCGCCAAATAATCTCGGCTGATCAAGTCTTCAATCCGTTTTTTAATCATCTTGATATCAGGCTGCAAATGAAAACAAAAACNGTAAGCAGCGTCCGCGTTCACAGCCGCGAAACGTTTGCTTGCGATACGAAGGACGCAGCAACGGCGACGCTGAGATTCTGCCAGCTGTCAGTTCCGATACCCGAGAGAGTAAAGGATTTGATCGGACGGCTGACGTTGGTCGAGAAAGTGAGCTTGTTCGGGAACACTGCGGCGGCTATTCCACGGCTAGGAATCAAAGGGTACGAGTGGTGGTCGGAGGCCTTACACGGCGTTTCAAATGTAGGTCCCGGTACTAAGTTCGGTGGGGCCTACCCTGCAGCCACCAGTTTCCCTCAAGTCATCACAACCGTTGCTTCCTTCAATGCCTCATTGTGGGAATCCATCGGACGGGTCAGATCTTTTTCTCTCTCTCTTTTATCCATTAAATCAAAACACCGATCTATCTTAGCTATTAAACGCTTTTCCAATATTATTTCGCACTGTGAAAATGACGCAAGTATTAATGTTATTGTATACACACAGGCCACATTCATTTAAA
The DNA here is from genome assembly GCA_020283515.1 of Alliaria petiolata. Lineage (NCBI taxonomy): Eukaryota > Viridiplantae > Streptophyta > Magnoliopsida > Brassicales > Brassicaceae > Alliaria > Alliaria petiolata. The sequence goes on along the minus strand of JAHZTW010000003.1, from coordinate 82,848,670 downwards.
CAGATAGGCATTTAATTATGTGGTTCGATTTTTTAATTTGGAATATCTTCAGTGGACCGAAATATTCTATTTTTCTCGAAATGTTGCTAATATTGGGTTATCTTGCACTTAACTTTATTATACATAATAATAGATGACAGTTCTCGTGTTTTGATTCGTCCGGTAGTTCATGCAAAAAACGTAGGAACGAATCTCTTATTACTTTATTAGCCTACGCTATTTAAAGTAACTTCTTTTTTGAAAATATTTATTTAACGTAACTTGCTTTAAATATTATTCTTCCTCTGATTTTTGTTATTATCCCTCCAATTTATGACAATATTTGGATTACTCGGATAATAATAAAAACAATATAACAGTACTAGTATATATTTAAACATTTATTTAAACATTAAAAGTGAGGAAATGAAATCTGAACGTATCGTACGCTTTTTGCTAAAAACAAGGCGTCAAGTTGCATGATATGGTGGAAATGGAATCAACTTGCAAGTTGCAACAATAGCCACGCGCATTTTATCATGATAATACTATTACGACTAAATTACGCTTCCCCCCGGGTGTGCGCAGGTTGTGTCAAATGAGGCCAGGGCCATGTATAACGGTGGAGTTGGTGGGCTTACTTACTGGAGCCCAAACGTTAACATATTGCGGGACCCACGTTGGGGACGTGGACAGGAAACTCCCGGTGAAGACCCAGTCGTTGCCGGTAAATACGCCGCGAGCTACGTCAGAGGTTTACAGGGAAACGACCGTAGCCGGTTGAAAGTCGCCGCTTGTTGCAAACACTTCACGGCGTACGATCTCGATAACTGGAACGGCGTCGATAGATTCCATTTCAACGCTAAGGTTTTTTTTTTTTTCTTTTTTACTCTCTTCAATTTAATTTAATTTTTTTTTTTTATCACGTGAGAAGTTCGCACGTGTTTGAAGGTGAGCAAGCAAGATATAGAAGACACGTTCGACGTTCCGTTCCGTATGTGTGTGAAGGAAGGAAACGTTGCGAGCATTATGTGTTCGTACAATCAAGTTAACGGCGTTCCGACTTGTGCCGATCCTAATCTCTTAAAGAAGACCATACGCAACCAATGGGGTCTCAACGGGTAAGATCACGCCACGTCAGCTAAAAACACATACACTACCGGATTTGAGAATAGCGTTGACCGTTGACTTCTCTCTTTTTTTGTTAATAGATACATCGTCTCTGATTGTGACTCTGTTGGTGTTCTATACGACACACAACATTACACTGGTACTCCCGAAGAAGCAGCCGCTAAATCCATCAAAGCTGGTATTTAATTGTTATTTTGATTACGTTTTTTGTTTTTTAGTAATCATCAAAAATATTTGATCATCAAAAAATAATAATATATATTTGATTTCAACTGGGGTTTAACTTCTAGATAAAAACTATCGTAACTAGTACCAGGAAATTCATTTTGACAAACTTCTGTAAATTATGACCAAAACATCTATGTATAAACAACATTTTTTCTATTAAACGAAAATTCTAATACAAGCGGACAAGCAAAAAAAGATATTATGTAAATTTTCATGACAGTCATTGGTTTTTAAAAAATATTTTTAGAAGGACAATTGGAATATTTTCCTTCAAATAATTAATATAATCTTGTGTAAGTGTAGGCTTGGATTTGGATTGTGGGCCGTTTCTAGGAGCCCATACAATCGATGCGGTGAAGAAAAACCTGTTGCGTGAGTCAGACATCGACAATGCCGTAGTCAACACGGTAACAGTACAAATGAGATTAGGCATGTTCGACGGCGTTATTGCGACTCAGCCTTACGGACACCTTGGATCGGCACACGTGTGTACACCGGTTCACAAGGGACTAGCTCTCGAAGCAGCTCATCAAGGAATCGTCCTCCTCAAGAATCGCGGCCCGTCTCTACCACTCTCTCGTCTCCGTCACCGCACGATCGCGGTAATCGGACCTAATTCCGACGCAACGGTCACAATGATCGGTAATTACGCAGGGATTGCTTGTGGATATACCAGTCCGGTTCAAGGAATAGCCGGTTATGCACGAACGGTTCACAATAAGGGTTGCGCGGACGTACATTGCATGGACGATAGATTGTTCGATGGTGCGGTTGAAGCGGCTCGAGGAGCTGATGCGACGGTTCTTGTGATGGGTTTGGATCAGTCTGTTGAAGCTGAGTTTAAGGACAGAAACAGTTTGCTTTTGCCTGGGAAACAACAAGAGCTTGTCTCTAGAGTTGCTCGGGCCTCCAAAGGCCCAGTTATTTTAGTCTTGATGTCTGGTGGGCCTATAGATGTATCCTTCGCAGAGAAAGATCCGAAGATTCCAGCTATTGTTTGGGCCGGGTATCCGGGTCAGGAAGGCGGAACCGCAATCGCCGATATTTTATTCGGCGGTGCTAAT
>JAHZTW010000003.1:82725491-82843963 GCA_020283515.1 Alliaria petiolata | reverse complement strand
CATTCAAATGGTCTCTCCGGGCCTCCAGGATTCCCGCGGGACCCGCCGTTAGGCTGGCGTTCCGCACTACACAGGACCCGCAGGACTTTGTAAATTAGTGTCCGGTTGGTGGCATGTGCTTAGTCGGATCCAAAGGATCCGGATACCTGAGTTATCAAAAAAAAAAAAAAAAAAAAAAATCTTGAGTATGAATGAATGTGCACATGATTGTTGACCAATAGAGAGACTAATCAAACTGGTGCTTCCCACTTGTTCCACATACTTTTTTAAAAAAATTATATACAAATATATTTGAATATTTGGTCCCTTTTGTTCACTTTCCACAACCTGTATGCACGAAACCAATGTATCTAACAGGAAAAAAAGCCTCCAATGGGCCCAACAAACAAACAAAAAAAAGATATATATGAATAAAGAATGATCTAAACCGGTCAGACCAAAATCCGGTCTAAACCGGTATAAGCAAACGACCATTACCCGCCAAGGAAAACTTTTCAACGGAAACTAAAGACGTTGAAGGCTCCAAGGAACAACAACTTAACCGGAAACAACAGAACAACGATCAAAGGCATATGTTGAGACGCCACAAGGCGGCTAAATCTCTGCAACGACTTTCTTCCTGTCTTCATCATCCCGGAGAAATCCTGAACGTTGATTTGTCCGTTACTGATCGCAATCCCTGAGCTCCCGCTTTCTCTAGCCACCAGTATCGGCCGCCAGAGGCTCCGGCGATGCTCCCTCTTCGCTCTCCTTATCTGATTCACTTCTTTTCTTATCACGCCCCTAACCGATTTGAGATAGGAGTTCATGTCGTGGTCCCTTTGTATGGTTCCGCTCGACCCGTAAGCCGATCTGTCGCTAAGAATATCAAGAGGATGCGGCGTGTTCAAGAAAACCGTCTGAGCGGCTCTTAACCTTTGTTCCTCTTCAGAATCTACATTATCCGGCGATTCAAAATCACCGGTTAGAAGATATAAACCATTTCCTGGAGGAAGAAGATCATGTCCGGGAGAGAATGACTCATCCGGCTGAAGGATTAGAAGCTCGCCCATCGGAGAATACAACATACTCTGCAGAAGAAGAATTTAGGAGCCGTTAATACGTCTGATCAGATCAAGAATTCTGTCGCATAGCTAGGAAAATTTATGACGGATTGTAGCCATACCTGCTTGTTAAGACAAGGATGGCTACGGAAGTTTCCGTTAACAGCTTTGAGAAGCTCTGCGACATGGTAGGGGTAGCTGCAAGAAAAAGCTCTTGGGACAATGTCACGGTGCATTGTGATAGCTTGAACATGGCTCTTAGGCAATCCGAGTTTTTTAAGAAGACGGTCGCCTCCACATATTACAAACGGCGCACCAAATGTTATAACAGGGAGTAAAGAAGAAGCAGGTACTTCGCCTCGAACCAGTAACATGAGGTTTAGTAAGAGCGATAAGCTTCCGCCTAATGAATGCCCGGTGAAACGGAATTTAGCGCTGGTCCCGTGGGTTTGGATATGGGATTTCACTTCAGGTAGCATTTGTTCATACATTCCTTTTGCAGCTTCGTATATTCCTCTGTGAACAATCGCACCGAGTTCCTAATAGATCAAAAACAGCTTTGTGAGTTCTATATCAAACGTTTCTGTTTCCAAAATTGTCGGGATTGTAAAGGAAACATACCTCAAATTCAATTGGCTCAAAGAGTAAGTTTGCTTGCCAAGAAGCTAGAGATTCAGATCCCTACAAGCCATTTCACAACATAAGAGAACGGAATCTCGAAAGAAAAAAAAAACTTGAGTTGAAACAGGATTTGAACTTTCCCTTTTCTTACCTGAATCACAACGAATCTGGTGTGAGTTTGATCATCATCACATATGAACCAATCGCAAGGAGACGAAATCGTCGATTTCAGATCGTCTGCAACCGCTTGCTTCACATCTTCCTCAGCAGCAACAACAGAAGTGACAGAGTTGGTTAGAGAAGAAGCAGCATCTGACGATGACTCCACATTTGCCGAATTCTCATCGTTTTTGTCTGAATTCTCGGTTTTCGATGAAGAGTTGAAAGGAAGTATGTTGTTGGTACGAGAGTGAAGGTAAGAAGCAGCTGATGCAACAATCTCATATGCGGCAGAAGCACTAATCTTGCGACCTTTGTTCTTCTCGTCTTTGCCTTCAACCTCTTCTTCCTCCTCCTCTGGCTTGGTCTCACCTGAAACTTGGCAATCTCCAGCTTTTAACGCTAATTCTGTTTTCTCAGCTGATGAAGTTACAAACCTAAGGCCGTAATACTTCGAGAGATTCGCAGGCTGAAGGAAATTCCAGACAAGAGAAGAGATCAATACAAAACAATGTCTCTTCTAATTTCTAATCTTTTTGGGTTCAAAGATCTAATAAAGTAAAAGCGAAACAAAATAGTAATGGTTAAAATCCGAACCTTGATTTTTGAGATTGAATAAGCCAAGTTTCCCAAATAGGACATTTGGGCATAGAGTTTTGATTCGGGTAACGAAACCCTCTTCAGCAATTTCGAGAACGATTCTCTATCGAGCTGAAATTTGTTTTCTTCGTCAACATCATCCTCCAAAATCGAACATACATCGCATCCACCATCGTCTTCAGACGATACGGCGTCGTCTATTTCCTCCTCTTCTTCATCTTCATCTTCATCTTCATCATCATCTTCTTCTTCCCCTCTATCTCTCCACATAGATTGCACATCCAAGATCTTCAGAACCCAGCTCCCATTTCTTCTCTCCGTCTCCATTTCCACAGCCGACGTCTCCTCCACGATTGGCTTTCTCAAATCGCCAGAATCAACCAGAACGGCGTCGTCTAAGGCCAACCCGCTTCGCCTCCTCGACGCAATTCCTCCACCGCGAGACCAAAACGGCGTCAATGGGTACTTGAAAGAGAACCCAAAAGGTCCCCTTTTTTGCGATGATGCCGTTGCGGTTGCTCTGACTTCAACAACTCCACCGCAACCGCTTACGCCGCTTCCAACCGCTGTGATCGCTGGAATAACGCTGTGTAAGCCTGTATTCAAACACAAACTATCCATCGTTTTTTTTCCTTATAATTTTTGTTGTTTTTCTCTGTTCCTTTGGGAGCGACTCTTTGGGTTCTTTATTCCAAGTTAAAAATATTAACGATCTTTAGAATTTCTTGGAATGTAAATTCTATTCCACAGAAAGATTTAGAATTGAGAAAATTTAGAAGGGAAGAAAAAATTTGTTTATCAGCCGAACAGATCGCCGAAGAGGAAACTTCTGTGTGAGATCTTTTTAGAGAATGNCCATCAATCCTTTAGCAAACGGGTAAAGATGACAAAGCACCCAAAAGCTGAAGAACACTCCTCCCACAAGCTTGCTCCACTGCGGAAACGGACTGTACAGAGTCCTCGCTAGCCCAACCGCTATAGCGATCATGTTCACCATCATGATCGTCAGTGGAGGTACCATCAAAAAGCTCCATTTCACAACGTACAGATCAGCGAACTCGTCGTCCCCATCTTCAGGTGTCGCTGACTTGGAGGTCAAGGTAAACGAGATATCAACTCCTGCGATCACTTTGAGAAGACCTTGAAGAACTGCTGCAGGGTGTGCGCTTGTTCCACCGATTACCCAGAACTGCTCGTTTCTCCACCATTCGTGGAGTGTAATCCCTGACCATTTGATCTCAAGGAGCGATAACATACAGAGAGTGAGCGTTATCGAGAGGAGGAAGATCAGAAACGTTATGTCCAGTGACTGGACTATGAACTGTCCCGAGAAGAGCGAAACCGCAGGAAGAATGCAGTAGACGATGAGGAAAAGCGATGTGAATGGATACATCCCGACGTTGAAGTAAGCCACCCTCTGCAAGAACTTCATCCTTCGCGTTGCGAAAACCGCGTTGTTCCTCGAGAAAAAGATCTCGACGGATCCCGTTGCCCATCTCAGAACCTGGTGAAGCCTATCCGTGAGATTGATCGGTGCTGTTCCTCGGAATGCGTCTCGTTTCGTGACGCAATAGATTGATCTCCATCCTCTGTTGTGCATTCTATATCCCGTAACCACATCTTCAGTCACTGATCCGTAGATCCATCCAACCCTTTTGCCCCACTCGGTTTTGTCCTCGTAGAAGCAAGAAATCACACTGATTGCTTCAGCTACTGTTGCTGCATCGAGCGGTTCGCGTGGGACAGCAAGTGATCCAGCTGGTCTACTGTTCTTTCCTTTGCCTTGCAGGTCCTGTAAGAGCCTCCCTTGGTATTCAGCAACCGGAATCGAAGCGACGAAAATGTTTGAGTTACCGAATCTCTTTGGGAGAAGCAGAGATTCGATTTCTCCGTCATCATTCTCTTCTTCGTTGTTGTATTCTCCATTCATAGGCAACGAGATCTCTTCATCTTTCTTCGCCGTAGCTTTTGATTTCCTTAGAGACAGCTTCACCTTTCTTCTTCCAAGCCAGCCATGATGCTCTGTTGCTCTCGGCGGGCTAAACCCGTAAAGAGCTGTTCTGCGGAAGATGCAGCCAGTTCCAACATACATTGGGCCTTGAAGTCCATCCATAGCTCTCATTCTAACATCAAAGAAGACAGTGTTGTGATTTGCATAACGATCATTCGGGTCGATACCTTCTAACCTCTGAGGGAACTGAACATAGCAGATTCTGTCGCCACCACGATCAAGCATGAAGCACATTCCTTCCCTCAAAGCCATGGAGTTGTAGATGTAGTGGTCACAGTCGAGATTGAGGATGAATGGGCCGTTAGACATGATTGCGCTGGTTCTGACTAAAGCATTCATTGCTCCAGCTTTCTTGTTGTGATCATATCCAGGCCGCTTCTCTCTCGACACATAGACTAGCATTGGAAGCCTGATGTCAACTTCTGTTGTGTCAATTAAGTTCTCTGAATCTGCTTCAGATCCATAAACTGGTTCTGCGTTTGGAGGAGCCAACATTGCCTTCAGCAAACAACACAGAGAATTGGAACACAATTTTAACACAAACCTCATTGAAACATGAAACTATCTTGAGAGAAGAATGTTACCTGTATGATTCCAGCATGATCTCCTCGAGAGTTATCGGTTTCTCCAGAGTACCAAGTCCCTGGCCAGTGAGATCCATCAGACATCCAAGTGGCCTTTGGAACTTTAACATTTTCCTCATGGTTGCTTCCCATCATCATCTCCATGTGTTTCTTCTTAGCCCTTAGCTCTTCGTGCACGTTATAAGCATCAGACCTCCTCCTTATCGCCTCAGGCATTGAGTTGACTCTCACCTTGAACTCATCATATTCTCTCTTCACTCTCCTCCTTTCCCTCACAAAATCCAGCCTCACTTTGTTCTTGAGAAAGTTGCGCTTCTGGCCAAAGTAAGCTTCTGGGTTTCTCGGCTCTATGTTGTGTTTCCTGCAAAAGGGCACCCACGTGCTTGCAAAGCTAGCCGTCTCAGCTAAAGCCTCGAACGTTAGCAAAGCTCCTCCATCGTCTGATAAGTAGCAAGCAAGTTTTTCCACAGGGTAATCAACGGCTAGGATGGAGAGGATGGTGTTGGCTGTTACCAGAGGTGGTTCTTTCTCAGGGTCTGCAGTTGAGACGAACACATCGATACCCGGAAGATCAGATCTTCCTTTTGGATTCCTGAGGTTGGGAGATTCAAAGCGTTCCTTGAGAACATTTAAATCCGTTAATCGGTTAACCGGACAAAGTTTTGGAAGCTGGTCCAAAAGCCAAGACAAGGCGAACCAAAGCTCACAGACCGTTGACATTCCCCACAACCACATTGCCTCTCGATTCGGGTGGCGAATCCTCCATGTCAGGAACAAACCAAGAGCCACCAAACGCAACGCAATGAGCAATCTGTTTCATCACACACAGGAAAATTCAACTATAGCAAAATCCAAATGGTATGAATAAACAAGATCATAGTATAACCAACATCTAAGAAACAAAACAAGAAAAATAAAAAAGCATACTGAATTAAAAACAGCTAAAGGCGAGTTGTTGTTACCTGTAAGGACTGATAATTGCAGCAGAGACGCTGACTTTCCTAGTAAGAGGTCTCTTGCTTCTCTCCCCAAACTCCGGTGGCTGTTCATACCCGTTTCCATTATTACCACCCGACCCGATTCCATACCCGTCTTTAGGCCAAACCGCGTTTCCGTACCCATAAGTTCCTTTGGTCTCAAACAACCACCGCGTGTGATCGAAATCTCCGGTTTGGTTCTGCGCTTTAAACGACTTCACAACCGAAAGCCTCTTGTCGAGCTTCGAATCAGCCATCTGAGGAAGCGGTTTCGCCTCATCTTCATCCTCTTCCTCGGTGTCCTGATCATCATCGTTGATGTCCTTGTAAGGCTCTTTACATCCAGGACATTTTCCTCCGCCACTTGCGATACAATCGAAGTAACAATCTCTGCAGATCCTGAAACCACACTCGCATCTCCCATGAACAACCTTCTCATCACAACCTTTCAACCAGCAGATCTGGCCCGATTTCTTCCCCTGATCGGCTCGATCCATAGTGCAATCGATGACGTGCTCACGAGTCACCGACTTGAACCCACCAGTGAAAATCGTGCCAGAGAGGAAACTCCTGTTCTGTGAATTCCCTTTTAGCATCTCATCTTCTTCACCCATACTACTTTCCTGAGAAGCGAAGACCGTCTGGTGATCCGGCGTAGGTGGAATATGAACCGTATAGCTCACAACGCACTCGGAGTTGGTGTCGGCTGTCAGATCTTCCACCGACATTGAACAGTATCTTCCTTCGCCACTGGATCTCCGATTTCCGCCGCTAAGGGAGCTGCGACGTTGGCCTCTTGAGCTTAGAGGAGAGTTTAGGTTGTTGGAGACGGAGGCGCGTGGGATAGGACTCGTCAATCCAAGGCTCCTGTCGCCGGATCCTTTACATGGTGTCACCGTTATAGTCACCGGAGATGGTGACGGAGAAGAAGAACAAGCTGCAGATTTCACCATTGTCGGTTCACAACAGATGTAAACCTCGGAATTATGAGAAAAAAAAAATCAACGATCCAGATGGAAAAGAGTAGATCTCAAACTGAAATCAGAGACTCAGAAGAAGAAGTTTTGAAATCTAAGGAAGAAGAAGAAGCTGAAGCTACTTGGAAGCAGAGCATTTTAATTTCAAAACTTGGAAGAGAGAGAGAGAGAGATATAAAGAAGAAAGGGGTTGCTATAAACGGTCAAGAGATCTGAACCGTTGATTGCTTCACGTCGCAACTGTGAGATCGGACGGTGATTGTCTAATATAAACGTTAAGTTTGAAAAATCTTGTGGGCCCAGGACGATCTATAAAATGAAAAGTCAAATAAACGGTAAAATGAAAAGAAAATAGGGTTTATTTCTCTCTTTTTGTAACGGTCAAATAATTTATATTGGAGCTGAATAAAATATTATATGCTTTTCATACCATGTGATTAGATAATTTTGAATTCATTGGTACACATTTTTGTATGCTATTAAGATACTACTCGAGTAGATAATCATGCTTAAAATACAATAATATAATGGTAGTTTAGTACATATATAAGTATATAACACACATACATATATGATATATCTGCTTGGATATCCGGAAATTGTTTAAACCTAGTTTCGTAGATTATGTCATTATGACTCGTGTAAGTGATAAAACATCAAAGTATTTAAATTCTTACTATATTACAGTTTTAGGCTATTAGCTATTGATAATAATTACGTAAGTTAAATTTAATGCTATTATAAATAGTAAATTCAAAAATTCACTCTATAACAAATTTAAAAATCAAGAGAAGTTATTGTGATCATAAAATTACTGTAATTATAAATGATCAAGAATAACTTAAAATGGTCAAGAATAATTTCTTTTTTTGTCAATTCTTCCTAAGCCAGTTAATAACGCAAACAGACGCAAACAGACGCAAACACGATAACAACGTTCGAGACCGAACCGATGGCTAGATCTAGCCCTCGTTCCATTACATATTAATTAATTACCTTAATTATTACAGACAAAGTGTATAATCAACATACTTACAACAATGACACGTTATCATATATCGGATCCTAATCTTCCTTCTTTCTTCTCAGTTTCTTCCACTGCTTTGTATGTTGATACAAAAAACGAACTCTGATTTTTCCTTAAGAACCTGCGTATCATTAGTATATATTTTATTGCATTTCTTAATTAGTACGTTAAAATGCAGAATTGAGCAAAACTCACAAGTTATGAAGAAATAGTTAAGAAACTAAGTAGGAGACAACAAAATCAACCTGAGAATATCAACAAAATTGTCCTGCAACTCCTTCAACGTCTCTTCTGCCATATTCACATGGATTAGCAACTCGGGCAATTTCACTGCAAAACCCAATGATTACGGTTTCATAAGTAGATAAATAAGAATATAGAATATGGTCTTATCTTGGTATCGATTTCCAGAGGTGTGATAAGAAAGAACTAAACCGCACTATAAAGGTGGAAAAAAAGACGGTTGAGGAAATAAAACGGTGTTTAGATTTAGATGGCTTACCAAAGAGTCGTAACAAATGCTCAGCTCCGTACACAGTTGAGGGAGAAACATCCGCCGCCGATACGGATTCCTCGTATTGCTTGCGTTCATTGTTGTAAAGCAAAATCACCGGTAAAGCATTGTCAAAGTAGCAACGCAAACCTTTCAGGATTTCTTCTACTGAATCGCTTACCCTATACCAAAGAAAGTAATAATATACATCACAAGCCTGGAATACACACAATAGTTGGAAGTTGGAAATGACATTAACAATAGCAACACAGAGCTTACCTGCCATGTTTCTTCGTTTTGCTGTCAATGTACTTCTTCAAGATGTCATCCACATTTGGAGAGCGCGGAAGTTGCACAAGCTACTCACACAGCACACAGAAAAGACCATCCGAGAATTAAAAAACAGAATGTTGGGTGTTCTTCATCTGTATTAGAATAAAAATTAAAGACTACCTTGTGCATCTGAGTAACAAACTCACAATCGTCAATTAGTTGCTTCCTTAACGCTGGTGGGATATGGAAAGTTAAGAGGTTGTCGGAGGGAACCACATCCTTCTCCTCCTGTATTCAACAAAAGTTACCATTTAAGTAAAACTCTCTCCTGATCAGAAGGGTTAAGTAAACCTGGATATAAGGAAGCTGAAAGATTAAGCAAAAAAAAATCCACCAATGGAGAGGCTACTGTGTCAACAGAATCTTGCTTCCGCTTTCTTCCTCTAGCAACTGCAACAAAAAAATGTTGGACAAAACATCAGCTGACTACAATCTGTCACATTCTGGTGTTAATGATGCAACTTCTTACATCATCATTAACACCAAAACAATGCGTATGTCTAGTTTGATCCTATAAAGCATGCAATACCAGAAGAGGGTCCCTGAAACAGACTCCGTAGCTAGAAGCCAAGAACTTCACTTCACCGAGAAAAGAATATGCAAAATAAAAAAAGAAGAAAGATAAAAGAGAAAAAAGAACCCTAACCATTAGGGCTTCTAGGTTTCATCTTTGATACTCTCCAAGCCATTGCACTCTTTACACCTTGCTTCATACCGAGTTCCCGCTGTTTCTCAATATTCTCCTCCGTATGTTTCAATACACAATCCATACCTATCCACTCGTCCCAACTGTCGAAACAACACAGTGGAGAAACTATCAATGTACAAAGAGATACAATAATCAGACCTAGAAATTATCAATGCATTAGAAACAAAAACTGAGATCTTGGTGAACATCCGATTCAATAAAATCAGTAAATCACAACATAATGATTTCAGACCGATGATGCAATAAAGAAGCCGGTAACAACGTTGCCGGAAGCTTTACTAACCTTTTATTCCAACCCTGCCAAAACAAACAAAAAACTACATCTTCAAAATTACAATACAGTTATTTTCGTCTTTTATAAACAAATCAATAAATGTCTTTCTGTATTTGTTCTTAAACTTTTTGGTTGTGCAAACAAAACATTCAACGTAATCTCACTTACAATGTAATGCACCAAATACTTCCATTCATTGACTTTATATTCAACTTTAAGAACCTGCGGGAAAAAAAGGAAAAAAAATCACACTTACACACAAAAGCACAAGCAGAGAACAACTCTAATTCAAAAAAACAGATGGCTCCGGATAAATTACCTTGGCTTCGTAGAAGCAATCACTGTGCTTGGCTAAGACCCTCTCTCCTTCTTCGAATTGGCTCAAGTCCATAGGTGGAGGAGGCAAGTCGTCTCCGTCGCAATCGGTGTTGGACTCTGTATCAGAGCCAGAGTCCCGTCGTCGTGTTATAGGATCCGTCTCGGTGGCGGAATCATCTTTCGCGGCGGCGTCGCTAGGGCTTCCCATCAAAAGAGGACGAAGAGTGAACAGAGTAGGAAAAAGCGACAAAGTAAATAGACAAAAAACAATCTCAGATTTGTCGAATCTCGACGGGGCTTTGTCCAAATGTTCCGGGAAATTTCGGGATTTTTTTTCTGTCGACAGGAAAAGAACAAACTCAAAGCGAAGAATTTTGAGAATCTCAAATTTCCCCGACTTACCAAAGAATACGAATATGGGCTTTTATATTTAAGCCTTTAAGCCCATTAAAATGTTTTCAAATCAGGCCTCTTTTACCACCTGGCTAATTACTTGGGGAACAATGGAATAGTTTTAACACTATCCTTTATAAGACCGGAGATACAAAGGAAAAGACAGAAACACCCTTGCTCGACCCTGGGGTTGAAAAGTCTACATGAGGGTCGGTCTTGGAAGGGCATTTTAGTGATTTAGCATTAACCCGAGGTATTCTTGTCCATTAAGTCTCGCTCTCCTTTGATTTAATAAAAAGGTGTCTCCTTTGGGGTTTTGTTTAATCCTTGACATTTTCTCTCTCACAACCTTCTAAGCTGACATGTGCAAGTAAACCACACGACGAGTAGGTCTAATCACCTAATTAAAAAAGTTCTATATCTGAGATTATTTAAAGGGACTCAGGTTTTCGCCGATTTCTGGAGATTCAGAATCAGAGATGGAAGACGATATGTGGGCTGTTTCCTCTTCTGGTTCTTCGCGGAGCCATCGATCAGCAACAGCTACTAAGTATCAATCTGGTTAGTATCCAAATCCCCCTCAATTTCTAATTTTGATTTTAGGGCTTATGATTTAAGATGGGTCTGAATTGGGGCTGCGATATATCCTGATTTGTTCTTGATTGAAAGCTGTTTTAGCGATCCGTGGAGTCTCTTTGTGAGCTTTGCTGTTAAGAAAAATGGTAGCTTTACGTTTGCTTTAGACGGGAAGACTTTTTGTTTCTTCTGAATTTTACCTTTTGGGGGGTTTTTGCTCTCGGGTTAATTTGGTTTTGATTTATGGCGAAAATTCCAGGTTCTTATCTAGATACGGGAGATTTTGAAGAAGATGATGATATAGCAGTGGATTACCCATGCCCCTTTTGCTCGGATGATTATGATTTGGTTGAATTGTGTCACCATATCGATGAAGAACATCAACTTGAAGCTAACCATGGGGTATGCGGTATTCACATCCCATCTCCATATCATTTACTGCTATTACTGTTTGACATTGAAGCTTCACATCAAGTAGTTTAGGTATCGGTTAAAGAGGTTTCTAGAGATTTAAATACTTACTTTAGAGCTATTGTGAGTAGCAGAATTTAGATGGATGCCTTTGCAATCTAGTTGCAATTGTGAATACTTTCGAATGAGAAACATAGCCCTTGATCTTCGATTACTCTTTTGAGTTGACATAACTCTCCGTTGGAAGTATTGATCGGTTAAGGATTTTAGGAAATGAATATTTTCGTTGCGTGATGGAACTTGCTTTACATACTTTCTTTAGAGGGTAGGATTTTGAAGAACTCGTCCCCTCAATCTTTGGACTGTTTAGATTGATGCTTTTGGGGAACCCGATTGCAATTGCGAATGGTATCAGTTGAGATAAATGGCCTCGAGACTCGCTCTTCCACGAATTTTGATCGGTTTCAGGAGATGAATGTTTAGTTGTGTGATTGATATCCATTTCTGTGAATTGTCTTGTGGTGACATCTTACATTTAGTTTTTGGTTGTTTGTGATTTGTAGATATGTCCGGTTTGTAGCAAAAGGGTGAAGATGCATATGGTGGATCATATAACCACACATCATAGAGATGTCTTGAAGATATCCTTTTTTTCTTTTCAAAAACTTCTCTTTAAGCCAATTTTCATCGCTATAATTATTGCTATTTATTTGAGTTTCCTTGACAAAAACTTTACAGTGAGCAGAAGCAAACATCTTACATGGAAGATCCATATTCATCGGATAAATATCTCCAGTCTCTTCTTGATGAGTTGCCGCCATCTATGAATCATCATCATACCTCTAAAGCTGTTGTTTCTGATCAATTTTTATCGTTCATCAACAATTCTCCTTTGCCGAATCAGACCAAACCTGTGCAGCCTGATTCAAGTGTAGAAGACAAGAATTCGATGAAGGATTCTTTGACAGGGAAAGACAGGAAATCGTCTTCTCCTTTATCAGATACTGAACAATTGGAGAAGGCAAAGAAGTGTGAGTTTGTACAGGGACTATTGTCATCAGCCATGTTTGATGACGGATGTGACNCCGACCCTCAGATCTTGACGGTGTTAAGATCCAACGACGTAGATGGACTTGAGATTTGCTCACGTGACGGCTTTTGGGTCCCTGTTCCATCTGACCCTACATCCTTCTACGTATTGGTCGGTGACTGCCTTCAGGTAATTTAATTAAAACAAAAGTTTCCATTTTTTTCAGTAATTAATTTCTTCACAAAGTTTATTTTTTATGAGTTCGTTTTCGTAAACTAAAATCACAAATTAAGATCCTATACTTAATTAATTTTATCTTTGTTTATAATAGGCATTGACGAATGGGAGATTCACTAGCGTGAGGCACAGGGTATTGGCGAACACGGCAGGGAAGCCTCGAATGTCGGCGATGTATTTTGCGGCGCCGCCTTTGGAGGCAAAAATATCACCACTGCCAGAAACGGTATCACCTGAAAATCCACGGCGGTATAATTCATTCACATGGGGTGACTACAAAAAAGCTACCTACGATCTCCGTTTAGGTGTCCCTCGTCTCGAGTTCTTCAAGTCTTCATAAATATCAATACAGTTTATAATTAGATGTTTTTTCTTTGTCGGGGACAATATTTATGATTGTTGGTTTGTTATACAAAAATGCACCATGTGAATTGTTTAGTTTTACATGAAAAAGGAAAATATAGTTTTTTTTGTCGTCTAATTCAAAATCTATATGTTATCTCGGAAAATCAATAAGCAATTTTTTTTTATGTTACGTAAACGATTGGCAAATAATTGAACCAAACATCAGTATAACGGTTGCGGATTTTTTTTTAGATTAATAAGAAACAAAATGAAATATATTTTGGTTGCAATACAATACAAGTAATTTGACTCAATACCCCGAATAAAATAAAGTTGTCGACAGTACACTGGACTCTGGTCCACTCTCCATAACACACTCTTGTGTGATCATAACTACACAAACTAAACTCTCTTTAAACAAATCGGCTTTTTAGGTATATATCTTGATTCCATTTTAATTAAGACCAAAGACTAATGTAGCACGGCGGAGATGAAGATCGGATAAGGTTTTGATCGCCTACGTATTGCGGCTCTAGACGGCGCTCTATCCGCTGTGCGTAGTTTTGTGAAAGGACAATGTCAACCTTGAAAAATAATGTATGAGAAAAACAATTAACAATTTGTAGAAGAGCTTATTGGACAGGTTATTTCGTACATTCATTTAAGATGAAATCATGTGCTATCAAATAATAATTTTGGAATATAAGTTGAAATTTCAGTGTTCTTCCACTAGCGGTTTTGAAACAAAAAGTAAACTTTTAACAAATCTTCAAAAACAATTTAGTAAAAACACAAAAAAAAAGAAGCAAATATTAGGTTAATCTTTCATTTAAAAAAACCCATATTGAAATGATCAAAAGAACATATTCTCGATTCGTTAAAAGAAACAAATAATTCAATCAAAAACCGACTAAAATTGGAAAAATAAAACCCCGGCTATTCCAGAATCTTATAGGAATTAGTCGTGGTTTCGACCTCGAATCGTATTCAAAGAAACATGAAACCGACAACTCCAAGCGCAATTAGCTTCACGGTGGTGAAGCTGACCCCAGCAGCCGCAGCTCCAAAGTCATGGTCAATGGGGTACACGTCTCCCGGTGGAGCCACGTATACGTAAGCAGGCGGAGGTGGCGGTGGCGGGCAGTAGGAAATTTTTGGCGGCGGTGGCGGAGACGGCGGAGGAGGGGGCGGAGAAGGCGGAGAAGGGGGCGGAGGAGGCGGTGGATTTTGGAGACAAGGTGTGCACTTGATGGGATCCTCGTTGAGCTTTACGACCGAAGAATCTGCAGCATTGATTGTAATCGGAGATGTGAGGAACACGACGGCCATGAGGAATGTGGCCGTGAGATCCATCAGACGGCGATTTTTCTCCGGCATGTCGTAAGAGGAGAGTTCTTGGGCTTAGACGTCTGGAAAAAATGATTAAATTTATGGAATGTATTTATTGACGTTACTTGTGTTTATAATCTAGCATAGTGCGAGGATTCTTAATTTGGATCTAACACGATAAATGAATATATTGTCTAATGATGTTGGAGATCTTGAAAATATTTGTAATCCAATGACAACATTACAAATCCAAAAATTGCAATCTTGTAATTTGGGCCTTGTTGGGCCATTTGCATAATCGGGGCTTACAATAAACTTTCGACTAAATGCATGTGAACAGAAATGAAAAAGAACCAAACTATATGTTTACTTTACCAGACAGACAAGTCGTTGTTTGACTTGTTGACTTTTTTTTTTATCCCCTAAACCAGAAAAGTATTAAGTTTTTTTTTTTGGTTGGTTTCATGTGACGTCTTTGATCTCTCTACCGCCGACGACACAAGAACGCCGTTGGTTTACCGGTAAGTCTTCTATTGTCTTCACTTCTTTTTCCTTCGTTAGCTAGTCCTGGCATCGTTGTTGCCCTTTGATTCGGTTACGATCGGCCATGGCCTTGCGTGATTCCTCTTTTTTCTTTTCTTTCTTATTTTCTACCGATTATTGATTACTTTGGTGATTATGAAAGGGAGAAAATGGGTTTAATTTTCCATGTATTGGCGTTCAAATCGATCGAATTTTTCTAGTAATGCCTTGTGGGTTCGTGTTTCTTGTGCTGATAGTGTTTGTCTAGTGTCTCACTGTGTCGATCGATTGAGAATCATTTCTCTTCGGCCATGTCGTGGTCGAAGGCATTTAGAGGGACTCGAGTTTCTTCATATTTAGAGAACCTTCATCGAACATCGCAGTCTACAAGGTAAACGATTTTTCCCTGATTTGCACACTAACTGTTTGTTAAAATCCCTCAATGAAAGTTCTATCCTTCTCGCACTAGTTATTGCTGATGCGACTTCTTATGTAGGACTGTGCCTCATGTTCTTTGCTCTCGTTATTATATTCATGGAGCTTGTAGAGGCAATGAGCATAATCTCCGAAGCAGGAGAGGGCTTTGGGGAAGCTCATCTTCGTTTTCCCGTTTGAATTCTCATTCTGCGACGTTGCTTGGTGCTCATCGCCAGTACTCTACTCACTCTCCAACAGAAACCAAATCTCAGAAAATGCTCTATTACCTCACTGCCGTTGTCTTTGGCATGGTGGGGCTAACTTACGCAGCTGTGCCATTGTATAGAACTTTCTGCCAAGCTACTGGATATGGAGGTACTGTTCAACGCAAAGAGGTAATATAAACATTTGTTCATTCCTTTCAATTTTCTCCTCCGAGGTTTCAACTATTCGTACTCTCTTTCTTAATCGTTGCTCCACTGGTTTCTTTGGCCTTATACTACAGACCGTTGAGGAGAAGATTGCTAGGCATTCAGAATCGGGTACCGTCACTGAAAGGTGTTTATTCCTCTGTCTCTTAACACCATTCGTATCTGTCATCTTTTTTTGTCTATGTGTGTTTATGATGAACTTGCTAGCTTACTATAACCCTACCATATTTCTCGTGAAACAGGGAGATTGTGGTGCAGTTCAATGCTGATGTTGCAGATGGGATGCAGTGGAAGTTCACTCCAACTCAAAGAGAGGTTTAGACTTTATAAGTCAAAAAGAGTGCTGTGGCTTGTTAATGTGTCTTTTTTTTAAAGACTTTGGTTTTGGTGTTTTCTTATAGATGAGGGTAAAGCCAGGAGAAAGCGCGCTCGCTTTTTACACTGCTGAAAACAAAAGCTCAGCTCCAATAACCGGAGTCTCGACATACAATGTCACTCCAATGAAGGTATATATTAGCCTCGGTAGTGCCTTATCAACCTCTCGTGGAACATATTCTGATCGTTTCTTCTCGGTCTCTTATTGTTTTTTTCAGGCAGGAGTTTATTTCAACAAGATACAATGTTTTTGCTTTGAGGAGCAGCGACTTCTTCCCGGAGAACAGATCGACATGCCGGTGATTACCCTTTTGTTCTTCCCTTCTGTTTGATATTCCTTGAGCAAAATCAAAGAGCCCATTAAAACCACCTTTGTTTTGTTTTGACTTGGTTTTGCAGGTCTTCTTCTACATTGATCCTGAGTTTGAGACTGATCCAAGAATGGACGGAATCAACAACTTGATATTGTCTTACACTTTTTTCAAAGTGTCCGAGGAAAATACTGCAGATACGGTCAATGATAACAGCTCTGTTCCGGTTCAAGAAACCAACTAAAAAAAAAGTGACTATTTTTTTTTTTTTGAAGAGAAACCAATTATGCAAGAAGAAGAGTCTCCCTTAGTTTTAATAATAATTTTCCATCTTGGGAAAATTGTTTGTTATTATTTTGTTCAGAATCCACGGAACAGAAACAGAAAGAAACTCTTATCTTTGTTTAAGTGGAATTTATAAAAGGTACTTCAGATATGTTTCTGAATACATGAAATTTTATTGAATATTGCACGAATCAAATAAACTCTACAAGGATGGAATACTTGAGAAGTTAAACAAGAACTAAAGAGAGAAAACTCTAACTTAGTTACATCTCAAACCAACATTAGAAAACGAATGGTTAATGATGGGGTTGGGATTTGAAGGACTGTAACCAGTTGTTGAGGCGGTCCATAGCTGACAGGTCCACCTTCTTGGGAAAATTGGGGAAAGCAACGGCTTTGGGTTGTGGTCGCACCAGCACTCGAAGCTTAAGCCCAGCCGCACAGTGACCCGTCTCTGAGCTTATGAAATAATGAACTCCTGGTTCTGTGAGCCTAACGAGATCGTGTCCTGTCTTGTGCACGGATACATGAGAAGTTGGGTCGCAGGATATGAATTCAAGATCACCATTGATTTCAAAAACGTCGTTGACTTCGTTGCCGTATTCGAAAAGCAGAATATCTCCCACATTAAACTCTTTCTCCTCACTCCACTTGGAATAGAAGTCGCTGTTATAGACGCTCCATCCTTGCGAGTCTCCGACCTTTTACGTCATTCCAAAAGGAAGGATCTTGCTCTGTGGCGGTGGTGGAGGAATCGGACTTGACGGGTCATGGACGACAAGGATGTCGAGTTTCTGTCCGGATGCGCATAGAGCTTGATTTGAGCTGATGAAGTAGTAAAAACCTGGTTCCGTGAGAGTCACGACATCGTGTCCTGTGTTGTAGACGGCTCTAGGAGAAGAAGAGTCGCAGAATTCGTATTCCAAAGCACCGGAGACTTGAGTGACGTCGTTGACGTTGGGATCGTATTCGAAGACCAGAGAATCTCCCACGTGGAACTCCTTACGCTCCGCCCACTCGTAATAGACGTCGTCCTTAGCAGTCCATCCATCGGAGTCTCCGACTTTGTAGATCGTCGCCGAGCAGCAAACCAAGAGAACCGTAATCATCACGAACGTGATCATACTCCTTGCTGTCGCCTGTCGCCATTATTGATCCAAGACGAACAAGAAATTATTAGATCACAAAGATAATCGACGAAGAAAGATTTAGGGAACTCAGGTGAATCAGAGAGCGTTTGATGAGTGTGTTGAGATGAGGAAAAAAGAGAGTTCCGTATGTCTCTCCTTTTATAAGGGGCTTCACAAATCCTAATCCTTGCTTTTTTAGGATTTTACTCTCTACGTTATTTCCTTATTTGAAGATTAAATGAAGACTAAATCCGTTTGAAGTATATATTCTTTTTCCTTTTTAACACATCTTATCTTGAAAAACAAAAAAAAAAAACGCTTAAAGATCCTTTTTCCTTTTCTGCTATGTTTGTTTTCTACTAGGGGTCAATTTGTTGAATAGCCATAAAAAGGATTTGGTTCAAATCAAATCGAATTAGTGAAAAAGAATCGGTATGGTTCCGGTTCGATGGAGCTTTAGGTTCGTACCGGATTTTGTATCTGACCTGTAAAAACAATTGCGGCTTGATTCTCTCTCTCTCTCGACTTTAACCTAAAGTGCACATACATACTCTATAGACGCAGAACATTTGTGGTTTTTGAATAGTCTTCTGATTCAGAGCCTTCGGTTTTACTTACCCGAGTTTCTTCTCCGATTTTGAGCCAAGCTCAGATTTTTGTAAACGATATTCGACGAAACTCAATTGCTGAAATGATCCTCAAGCCGTTATCTTCTCAGTGCGTTTCTCACGTTCCCAATCTCCGTGTCTCTGTATCGTTTCTTCACAGCGTGGCAATACACTCCTCGGATACGAAGCTTCCTGCAGGGGAAGACGACGATGACGCGGAAACCGTTTACCAGATGATCAATGGATCAAATCTGCAAGGAGAATTGAAGGAATCCTTGAGCTCTAGTGGAATACACTTGTCGAAGGACTTAATCGAAAGGGTTTTGAAAAGGGTGAGGTTTAGTCACGGAAACCCTCTGCAAGCCCTAGAATTTTACAGGTACGCTGGTGCTAGAAGAGGGTTTTATCATTCCGCGTTCTCTCTAGACACGATGCTCTATATCCTCGGTAGAAACCGAAAGTTCGATCAAATTTGGGAGATTTTGATTGAGACTAAGCGGAAGGATCGGTCTTTGATATCGCCAAGGACGATTCAAGTGGTTTTAGGTAGAGTGGCTAAGTTGTGTTCCGTTAGACAAACCGTTGAATCTTTCTGGAAGTTTAAGAGATTGGTTCCTGATTTCTTCGACACGGCTTGTTTCAATGCTCTCTTGAGAACTCTTTGCCAAGAGAAAACTATGACGGATGCTAGGAACGTCTATCATACCTTGAAGCATCAGTTTCAGCCCGATTTGCAGACTTTTAACATACTCTTATCTGGTTGGAGATCATCCGAAGAAGCCGAGGCTTTCTTCGGGGAAATGAAAGAAAAGGGGCTAAAACCCGATGTGGTCACCTATAACTCTTTGATTGATGTGTATTGCAAGGACAGAGAGATGGAGAAAGCTTACAAGTTGATAGATAAGATGCGTGAGGAGGATCAAACTCCGGATGTTATAACTTACACGACCATTATAGGAGGTTTGGGGTTAATCGGCCAGCCTGATAAAGCTAGAGAGGTCTTAAAGGAAATGAAAGAGTATGGATGTTATCCTGATGTTCCAGCTTACAATGCTGCAATCAGGAATTATTGCATTGCGAGGAGGCTCGGGGATGCAGATATGTTGGTGGATGAGATGGTGAAGAAGGGTTTGTCTCCGAACGCTACTACTTATAATCTGTTTTTCCGTGTTCTTTCTCTGGCGAATGATTTGGGACGGTCTTGGGAGCTGTATGAGAGAATGCTGGGGAACGGGTGTTTGCCGAATACCCAGTCTTGTATGTTCTTGATTAAGATGTTTAAGAGGCACGAGAAAGTGGATATGGCTATGCGGTTGTGGGAAGATATGGTGGTAAAAGGTTTCGGTTCATACAGTTTGGTCTCGGATGTGCTTTTGGATTTGCTTTGTGATTTGGCTAAAGTCGACGAAGCTGAGAAATGTTTGCTTGAGATGGCTGAGAAGGGACATAGACCGAGTAATGTCTCTCTTAAAAGGATCAAGCTATTGATGGAGCTAGCGAATAAGCACGAAGAGCTTAATAACATGAAGCAGAAAATGGCTGTTTTCGGTACAGAGATCCCGCGTTAAAAGATTAGGACACTTTTGTTACATTCTTTCAGCATTTTTCAAGAGCCAGTCGAGTCCTTCATGTAAACCGTCACCACAGAACGCACATGAGCTCTGGACATGCCTAATATGCGAAAATCAAAACATAGATCATCAGAAGAATGAATCCTCTTTGCAGGATCAGAGTCTTGAAAAGGTTTTGTTATCTTCTTACCAGTTTCTTTGCCAGTTTCTGTGACGAAGAGAAGTGAGATCAAGCTTGTTACTGATCTCAGAAGCAGACATGGCACCAGGAACCTCATGCTTGTTTCCATAAACAAGAACAGCCACATTGTCCGGTACATTCCCCTGTATCTTTATATATCTACGGAATCAAACATTGGCATTATGTATAACATGCTTGATGTTTAAAAGACACGGTTTGTTACCTCATCCATCACCATGTAAAGGAAACTCTTTGCCTCTTCGATTCGCTCTCTGTCCGTGCTATCGACCACATACACGAGCCCTGATACTTGTTGAAAGTAATGTTTCCACAAAGGAATCATCTGACATGTTTTGTTTTTGTTTTTTGAACAAACCCATTTATCAGGTATGGGTTTATATGTTTTTCTTTTAAGCTGCTGCGAAAGAAAACGACATTTCGTACCCTGTACCGATGCTGCCCGCCCATTTCCCATAAGCTGAAGCTGGAGTTCTTGTATTTCACGCTTTCCACGTCAAATCCTAGAAGCAATGAACCGCATTTTTGAAGAATTCATAGAGAAAACAATGATTTGAAAACCATAAAAAGTGATTTTGCTTGAGCTTTTACTTACCAACGGTAGGCATGTTTTTGGAAAGGGTTTCTCCGGTTTTGAGTTTGTGCAGTATTGATGATTTTCCGGTACCGTCAAGGCCAAAAAACACTATTCTCGGTTCGATTTCTTGGAATAAACCGGCAAATGGCTTTCCCATTGTCGTCCCCATTTTCTTGAATCAGCAACGATCAAACTGGTTTCTTCTTGCAATAAAGTTGACTTTGTCTGGATTTGGAAATCACAAGTAAAAAGACCCAGAAAGCAACTTGCGATTATATCAAAGAGGAAATACAAAAAATGAGACGAATCTGAGGATTGGGCTTTAGATTGAGATTGAGAGAGAACCAACCTTGTTGTCTCTTATTGAGTTTCAAAGTCAAATAGTTAAAGCTTAAGAGTTAAGAGTTGTCAAGATCTGGGAAATCGCAATAGAAAAGTCAACGAGTTGACTTACAGCAATCAATTTCAAGATTCCTGCAATCTTCTATATATTTCTCTCTAAAAAAATTCAGAAACAGAGAATGCATGTTCAGTAGACAATAGTTTCTAATGTCTGAACAATCATACCGATGTTTGTTCACTGAACTTTGATCCAAAGACTGAAAAGATTATACGAAATTTATACACCGACAGGGTTCTATCAACAAATCACCTTAAACTTAATTAGGTCTGGTGGAATTTCATAGACCTTCCACGATTCTTTGAGATTATTCCACATTTAACGTTGATTTTTTTTTTATATAGGACACATCATGTTTTGAGTCGAATGAAATATTTATTAGTTAAATCCTAAGTGAAATTGAAAAATTCAAAAGAAAAAAAAAAGGATTAATTTACTACAATGCAAGATTAAGATCTAAACCCTTCTCTTCTTCTCCCTCCTTCTCTGTTTTTTCTTCATCTTCTTCCTCTTCTTTCACCTTTGTATTCTCTTCCTTGTGATCCGAAACAGACATCGATGGCTTAAAATCCTCCGGCAGAAAGGCCGGAACTACAACACTGGACCTCTCTCCGCCGTTAGATCTCTTCTTCCTCGCGTCACCGGGATTTCCAGTTAACTCTTCTCGTCTTCGTTTTCGTGCTTCCTGATAGTCTTTGATAAGCTTAAAGAAGGTATCAATCTTCTTGTCTTCTTCCTCTTCGTCTTCTCTTTCTCTTTCATCGTTCCTGTTCGTCTCCTTGATCTCCACATTTTGGTCCTTCTTGTTCTTCATGGTCTTCTGGGCATTAGAGGGGTAATCGTGTAAATTAAAATGTTTGGGATACATTTACGAAGTGAAAATGATTTTGGAGGGTGAGGAAGGCATTTTTTTCCTATCTCTCTGATGATTTTCTTTTAAAGGGAGTAAACGACGTGACGAAACTTCTTCTCAAATGACCAAAAACACCCTATCCCTAGCTCTTTAGTCTTTCTTCTTTTAACATTCTAATTTTCTCAAAAAGAAAAACATTTTATTTAAATAAGAAATAACATCTTCTTTGCCGCTGAATTATTTCGCTTACACAAGAAAAATTAATGTTTCCTAGATAAACCAAACAAAATTTAATGATTTTTACTGATTTTTTTGTTTGGGATGGTTTTAAAAAAATTATCATGATTTTTCAGATTGAAATCCCATAAATGCTAAAATTTTAAGATTTTTCAGATGAATAGTAGTTGATTTTGGATAATTTTAATTAAAAAAAATCACCCCAAAACACTTAGAAATCATAAAGGTTTTTTTATAAAAATAATAAATAAAAAAGGAATTTTTTTTTGGTTATTTTGTAAAAAAAAATTGTACCCATAAAAAACAACCAAGGGCACAAAAGTAAAAGAACGCGGATACCAAGACGGTGCGATTGCGTCAGATGATGACTGTTTTGGATAATACGACATGAACCAGTTACAAGATTACGTCATCACGATGACGTAATCTTGACACATTCTAGATTCTGTTGAAATAACAAAGACTCAGCAGACTCATCATCAAAACCTTGACTTGATGCGTTTACTTTACTCGTGGTAGGTCGCGAGAGAAAGAGAGATCCACTGCATCGATCGTACAGTATTCTTAATTCTTAACCGTTAGATCAACTTTCCTGGAAACTATTTTTGAATCTAATGATGGAGAGTGAGTATTTTATAATTATGTACTCGTCTTACTAAAATGTGTTCGGATGATGAGATTTTATAAAGATTTGTCGAATCAAATTATATGTTGTCGGCCACTTGTATATGTCTAGCTGATTATTAATTCATATAAAGAAAAATTCTTCTCGTTTTTGTTTTTAGTAATGATCCGTAATTATAGCATTTCTGTTTTTCGATAAATTACCCTTATTTTTTGGGTCAAAATTTTATTGTATTTTAACTATTTACTAAAAACTAAACTATTCTCGACACGAAGAAAGAAACAAAACAACAACTATTCTCCGTGCGCATAAAGAAAGAAACAAAACAACAACTATGTATGAAAAAGATTAATGAGATTACCAAAAAAAAAAGAGAGAGAGACTAAATGAGGGATTCGAGAAACCCATGGCCCAATAGGTTTAATTACGATTGTTCTCATTGAGAAATACCCATTATAGTATTGGGCCTAAGGGTATGAAGAACTTCTCCAATCTACTAATTGTTGTGGGATTTGTCAAACAATTTTTTTATTGGGAGAAATTAAACAACATTCTTTTTACTCTCTTGAATATACCAACTGATGTTTTTTTTTTTTTTGAATAAACCAACTGATGTTTTTGCAAAAAAGATACTTTGTAGTAAACTCTGATTCGCATTTACAAAAAAAAAAAAGATTATACTGTATGTATAAAATTTCGGCACACGACGATCCACAAAGTTTCACTCTAAATCTCTACAATTTTTTTTTTTTTTTTTGGTCAACAAATCTCTACAATTTAAATGACAAAAAGAGAAAAAGTTTTTAATAAAAAAGGAGGAGAAAAAGATAATATATTAATTACTGCGAAGTAAAGTTAGTGTGTCAGTGCATGGAGTTTGCATGTTGGTTAATCAAAAATAATTGTGTTTTAGTTAAGTTTCTTAAATTTGGTTTCCCATCTATATAATTTTTTTTTTGTTTCCCATGGCAATAAAAATAATCTATTGGTTTGTTTTGATTACTATTCCATATCTGTTTAAATGGCGCAAAAAATATATGTATTATTATTATGAGTAACAAAAAAATATATGTATTATTATGCGTTTATTTCGAAATAGCATATCACATTTGCGCCATATTTTCCTAATTGGCCTGGCCTTGAGGCTATTTTCCTTCCTTGCTCAGTCTCGCTTTCTCCCTCTAACTTGTCTTTAACCTCGTATTCATCCGTTTAATCCATGAAAGAAAGAAAAAGAAGGATACTAAAATGTAGATGATCATACGTTTTGAATACATTTTCGCCCGTTTGAATCTATTTAATTTGACCATATGATAAAATAATTGCCACTTTGACATTCTTTTTAATATTTTTGGATTCTTTGGTGTATAATATAATTATAGTTAATAACAAAAATAAAACAAGTTTTTTTATAAACAGGAATGCGTGGAAAAACGGAGAATTTTTTTCTTTTCCGTCAGATAGAGAATAATATATAATGTTAAAAAAAAACAGAGAATAATATGTAATTAATTAACAAAAAGGAAGTTACATATATATATATATATTAGTCAATTGAGAAATAAAGGAAGTGGCTGAGGTTCATGAGAAGAATCACTTGCCATTTCACTGGGACATTGTAAGACTGTGACTGTTATAAATAAGGCTTTTAGGGTCGAAGGCATCCTTTATTTATTCTCTCTTCTCACTATTTTCACTTTTTGCATCCTTAATTCACTTTTACGTAAGTATTCTCTTTTCTTTTTTTTTGCTATTCATACAAAAATACACAACACACAGGCCACAGCCCTGTACCATGTTGGTGCATGTAAAGTCGAGATAAAGTTAAAAAGCTGAAGAAATTTGTATTTTGATGCATGGAGCTAGTTAGTATTGATTTAATAAACCATATTTTAAATTTCTGAATTATGGACGTATATTCTTTCAGAGTTTTTGGTTTTTAGGTTTTTAGTTTTTCCGAGGAAATCTAAAGATCATGAGATTTTAGGTTTTCACATAAAATAGGAAACTTAGTTAAAAATTAGTTTCCCTAGTTTTTATGATAATTAAATGAATTGTTAAAACAAAAAAACAATTAAAATAAACTACTATCCAAGGCCTAAACTAAGCAGATAACACATTGGATTTATTGAGGAAAATATATTTTGTTCCAGATTATGATATATATATATATGTAAACAGCAATGCAACCATGCAAGAGGGTGTTTCGTATACATTTTTGGTTTGAAATGATACAGTAGAAATTATATTATGTAATTGTAATTAATAAAAATGGTATTTTTCATTAATAACGCCTCCAATTAGTAGTATTTTAATTAAAGGGTTGATATGTGATATAAAAAAATCATAGAAAATATATTTTAAATAGCAATTCATTCCATTACAACAGAAACAAATAAATAAAAATAACAGTTTTATCGTTTCAAAATAACGGATTTCTCTCATTGTCATCAAATGTTACTGTCATCTTTGATTGATAAGTGATAACTTATTGGAAAATAAAACTCTGCCGCAATGACGAAAATAAGTTACCACTAAATTTTTCTTTTGTTGATTGAATATACGAGTATAGACTATTAGACAAGAAAGTGCCGTAAACAAATAATTTGAGTGGATTCATTGACATTTTAAGGAGACAAAATTGATACTCTTCGTCTCATTAGAACTGGGAATGGCCTAATGGGAGGGTATGAGTGTGATGGACCTAGAGTCATAGATAGAGAAACAATGCAGAAAAGCGAGAAGAGAATCTTTATAATTTATGAGCTAAACAAGAAAACTAGGCTATGATATGTCCACTCACTTGTTTCATTTTGTTGTTTTCACCATGGTTGGTTATTTTTAGCAACCCTTCTAATAATTAAAAACAGTTAATAGACAGATATATATGCTGAATTAATCTCTAATTGCAACACCATATCGACTTGTATTAGGTGATCCGATAAATGTTCTTTATATTAACCAAATTGTATAGTTATGACACTATAATTATTTTAAATTAGTAGATTACGAATGTTTATATAGATATTGCAATATATATTTGTAGTTAAAAATTCAAATATTAATCAAATTTAACTATTAATTATTCCCTAAACAATAAGTAAAAAACCAGATCAACTCGATTTTTAGTTTTTATTACATTAAAATGCTAGGTTCAACTCGCGACTTGATCCATTGGCATACTAATGTTGAGCTCTAAGATGATTCATTTAGTGAATTTATATTATTTTCTTATTCTCGGTTATATATATATTATTGTTAAATATAACGTTAAACTGGGTACGTGGTCACACCGAAAAAGGGGAGAATCGGAGGTGGGTGTGTCTAACATTCCAATTGCGACCCACCAAACTTCTCCATTTGTTGAAAATTATAATTTTTTAACGTAAATTTTATATATATATATATATATATATAATTTATTTATATTCATCTTTACAAAAACGAGAGTCAGAACTTAATTAGAATCTTCGAGTGGCCTTGTAAGCTTTTCCAGTTTTCCTTAACCTCAAAAAGAAAGTAAAACATTTCTTCTGTTGTATAATTGCATAGGTGTATATATATACACACATGCGCGTGATTGATCTCCATAATTAGAATTTACATCTTCATGCCTAAGTTACCAAGAACATGGATATATGAGTGAAAATGGTATAGTTTTTTTTATTTATTACTAGCTATATTGAAGATTATAACAAACACAGAAAATATTATAAATTTACTTATCTTAATAAAATGCAGAATTTCCTAATGTATGCATGCGTTGATTTACATATCATAATTTTATCTCTTATGCAATTTTTTTGTTTCCTACGCAAATTTAAGTTGCCTCGTAAGTTTTTCCAGATCAAATTATAGATAAATTGGTATCACCAGCTCTAGCAATTAATAGATTCTATGGCTATGCATGCATATTTATATTTATGTATAATCGAAGATATATCAATATGTGCTAGCTCAAGTGGCTGCGCGTGCAGAAGTGAACCAGGTAAACTTTAAACAAGTTGATCATAAGATATCAACTTTATAAGAAGTCTTTAGCAAAATAAAATAAACTTAAGAAGTCCAAAAGTAAAAAGGAACTCGACAGTGAATAAACTAATCGTCAAGGGGAAATTAGTTGGAAAAGAAAAAAGAACGTTTTCTGGTTAAAAAAGGAAATTGTCTGGTTAAAAAGTGAAATTTGCAGGTTATCATACTAATCTACGAATATTCCCCACTTTAATTTTTTTTTACAAATTCAATTACGAAAACTTAAAGAAAGATTTTGCTCATTGAAACTAGCTAGATAGATTTCGTTTTGTATATGATTATGCTATTTTAGTTTGCAAAATGCGGGATTCGTAAAATTTAACAGTGCTGCATGTTCCATGTTTGTTTACAAGTGATCAATTAATTTTTTATTCGGTTAATAAATAAGTAATGCTGATTCAACCGATCATATTTCAGTGTAAAAAAAAAAAAATGATAGCGAAAATGTAAACTCGAGTTTAAAATATTTATCTAGTCAGAAAAACTGCATCCTTATTTGCTTATGTGCCCTACAATTTCCAATTAAATAATGTGTACTTCGTACTTACAAAAGTTTGATATAAGAAAATATTTAGTAGTTTCAAGAATGATAATAAACAACTTAAGATATGAAATCGACCAACAACAAAACAATTAAATTACAAACCATTTTATTTTCAGTATCATTATCTAATTATTTGATTGATGATTAACTATAGACATGCATATTCTTGACTACAATAGCTACACGTCGAGAGATTGATGAACATACCTACCAAGAGACCAAGACAACAACATCTAAAAGTTGGAATATTCTCTTCTACTTTCTACTCAGATCATAATCCACTAGTTCATATTTCTTCTCACATAATTTAATTGGCCATCGAGCAATAAAAGCTTAGATAATATTATATTAGATAGAGACCAATTAGATATAGACAAAACAAAAATGTTTCATTCTACGACCAATTTGTTAGAATTCTTTTTAAAAATTTGCAGTTTAGTGTGAACAATGAATATTCCACTTGTACTTAGGACGGCACAATACTACTAGTCTACTCTACGGTACTACCTACGAAGCATCTATATTTTCCTCTAACTAAATCATTATGAATTATATATATGCATACGGCATACTCATTGAAACAAAGAAAAAGCCGGCCATATGCCCATATCCATACTCCATAGTGACATATAACATTGAAGGTAAATTAAAACACAATCTTTATATTAATCACACCATCATTAGCAAAACAACACTAAAATCATTTCGTATGAAAATTAAACAGGATTTTACAATATTTGGAGAGGCAAATAAAACGTACCACTCGTCAACTTATATACATTTCCCTCTAAAATATCGTAAAAAGTTTAGAATATCGTCTAACTCAATTATTCGATCCGATGAAGCAAATCACGATGAACCACATTTGTCAACAAGAGAGCCTTGCAACGCCGTGGGAGGATCGGACATGAGACACCAAACCGGAGGAATAGAAAGCTCTTCAGCGATTCCATAAGCATTCCAACAAAACGGATCTAAAACGATTTCGCCTTTCGCAGGAAGAAGTTCGATGTCCGAAAGAGTTAGATTCGTGCATGGAACTGCATCGCTGCATCCAAAATGCATTGGAGGACTTCGAATATCGTAAGTTCCTTTGATGCCTTGGTACGCAATATCAGATACAAAAACCGCAGAAGTTTTATTAGCACAATCTTTGGTCATGCAATAGTATTGGTCAATGATTATTGGGTTACGAACTGTGTCCACGTGGATGTTGTTGAACGTCACGCCTGAGACCGAACCGGACCCACCTTGCCATGTTTTAATCCGAACTCCGTTGTCCGAGTATTTTATGATCGAGTCTCTAACTGTTATGTTTGAGACGCATGCGTGTGAGTTGTGATTGCCCAAACTTCCAATGCTGAAAAATTTAGTATATAATTAAATTAATAATAGTTATTAATTGGGATCTATGTCATAACAAATGTTTTTAATTAGTTTATTCAATAGCAAAGAGAGAGATTATAAACCTAATTCCATGTCCACCGGGTCCACAAGTGAGATTTCGAATATCAACATCGTAGGATCCGGAACCAATCGATACACAATCATCTCCTGCAAAAATAGAAGCATGATTTTAATTATTTAAGACAAGAATCATTTGGCTTTACTTTTGTTGAATTTTTTTTTTTTTTGAATCATGTATTTTTTATATTTAATTTTAAAGGATGTATATTATTATACAGCCGATTTGACCCGTTATCCACCAGTTTTTTATTGACCGATTTGAAAAAACTACAAATTTCTATTTTTCGATGGCTACCGCATTTTAGAACTTATTTTGCTATGCTTTTTTATTTAAATTTTTTTTTAACGATTTTAACTTTTATATAAATATATATATATATATATATAAATATATATAACATGTATAGTTTTGTATACCGTTGGAGATGACGGAGTTGTAGATGGTAACGGAGTTAGAGTTTTCGATGTGGATGCCGTCAGTGTTGGGACTTAACGGCGGAGCAGTGATGTGAAGGGAGTCGACGTGAACTCCTTGACATCCGTCGAATCTGAAATGAAACTGCGGGCTGTTTTTTACCTTTAGACCTTCAACCGTTAGATTCGAGCTCATAAAGAACCTCAAAGCCTGCATGCAATTTACATCATTATTTACCAAATTAAATTAGGAAAATAATTAAATTGTTTTGTTAGCTAATTATTGTGTTGTTGAACTTACAATGGGACTGTCGCAAGGTCCAGCAACAATTGCAGATTTGTTGATAGCCTGTAGAAAATAATTAAATAATTTGTTATAAATTTTGAACCGCGCAAAAATTTATGTATTACCATCTTAATTCTAAAATTAAATAGAGTTATATTAATTTGAATACAAACCAATTTGGTGATATTTGATTGGAAAATTTTCTTAAATATTTTCTCTCGTAACATTGTTTATTTATAACAGTTTGTACATTAATATTTTAAGACTACAAGATTGAAAATGTCTTAATTAGTTACCCGGTGAGGTTTGCAGGGAAGATCCCACCATTTTTGTCCCCGGCCGTCAATAACTCCGGCGCCTTTCAGAGCCATTCCGTTGACTCTATAGAAGACAAGCCATTGTCTTTTACTTATAATGCTCGGCCACGATTCTGGTCCGTCTGGTGTTACAATGGTCCCATCCACCTAACAATAACAAAAAAATAAAATTATATTACATTTCAACACCAAAAAATATAATTAATTAAGTTAAAAAGACAAAAACCCATTTGACCCAGCTATATATAGCTATTATATATATATATATATATATATATATATATATATAACGTTTAAGTTTTTATTATGAAGAGAAATTATACTTGGATTAATTGGTAAGAGCGGCAAGGACCAGTAAAAATAGTGGATTGAATCATGAATGTGTAGCCGTAAGGAACAAACAACACCGAAACGGTTTCGTTCTCGTTGCTACAAGATGAGTCCCACGCCGTTTTGAATGCTTCCGTGTCGTCTGTGACACCATCTCCTACCGCACCAAACTTTCTCACGTTGTAGACTCCGTTGTTGTCTTCCTCAGGCTCGTCAGAAGGTGATGGTGGCAATGAAGGTGACGGTGAGTGAGTGGGACCCGGAGGAGGAGTAGGAGGCTGAGAGATTGAAGAAGGAGGTGGCTCTGGTTTTGAGGAGTGATGGTTATGGCTATTGAGTTTGTGTTTGTCTTTGTGGTGGTGGTTTCGAGATTCGGTCAGAGAGATTATTGTGAGAATTAGTGTAATGAAACAGAGGATTTGGTTGCGAGTATAAGTAGAAGTTATCATTTTTGTTGCACTGAAAATGTTTTTTTTTTGGTGATTTCGAGGTGACTGTTGGAGATAAAAGTGTGTAAGAAGAGAGTCGCACTCACTAACTTGAGAATGCTTCTTGGAAATGTTAATGCAGCAAAAGCAGACAAGTCTGGTTTCTTTATATATACTGCAAGGTCGTGGGCTAGAGGAAGTGGAAACCGATTCCGTAATGTTATTTTTATTTTATTTTGTTCATAATATTAATTTAACAAGTGGAGTGTAGATAAAGTTTACTGCGGATTCCATTCGTTTTTTTTTTTTTTTTGGTAGAAAAAAAAAACTTACCAAAGTGAAGACGTACAAGATTATTTTTCGGGATAAAATATCTAGTATGAACTTGGGAGGTATAGTTTAAGTTTCGGTTCGAGTTTAGATTTTTTTTTAAGAATTAAATGTGATTTTAGTAGTTTTCTTTTTCTTTTTCAGTGTTCGGTTCTAAATGAATTTTCAGTTTTTGATATAAAATGTATACTTTAACCAAATTAATATTTAATTCTCTTAAGTATCTGTTTTTTAAATATGTTCAGGTTTGATCATATACATTTATTTTTCTTGAATCTTTTTGTGTTCTATGTATTATTATTTTTTTTATATTACAACGTCTATATAGTATTATGATTCTAGTATCTACGTTAATATTTATAGCCATATGGATGGGGCATGCATGGGAGTATCTACATTAATGTTTTCTATAATTAAACTTATATATCCTCATCATATGCAAATGATTGACTTGTACATCAGATATTCGAAATCAGTTTAAATTGTATTAACTTGAAAATTAATTTTAGTTATATTGAAATAATAGTACGTAAGTATAAGCTCATCTGTATGGTACAGTTTAAGACCAGCTGGATGGGCATATCCATCATTTCATGTTGAATCAGGGTAATATTAGTAGTCGTGATTCAGTATAATAATTAAGTTCATGAATGATTTCTTAATTCTTCCTATACTTTTTATAATCGAAACGCTATCATGATTTCACAGTACGTATGTTGACAAAGTTGACATTGATTCTTTGGTGACTTAATTAATGGTTAATTACGTCCATGTTTTACAAATTATCACTGTTTGATCTTCAGATTCATGGCAACTGTAAAAAAAAAACAGTTGCCATAAAAAAAGCAAAGTGTTCACGTTGTTCGTTTAACGTACGTGTGTGTGTTTTGCATTATTCTCTAATTCAGCTATAATTAACTTGTAAAAACTAATATCAATCCTTTAACAAAAAATAATATCGATTAATTTATTTAATGATTATTGATAAAATAAGATTCGTCGTTGTTTTTAGCTATATGTAGGTACTACTTAGATATACATCCTAAAGTTTTGTTTTTAAATGCACATCTTTAAAATGGGGTTTTACAATATTTTCATACCCTTTTTAATATATCCCCACTTAAAGACTTTTCCGTTGGATATGTATATATCTTATATTTTGGGCAGTTTATTCGATACATGACGAAACATATAACATGTAAAAAGAATTATTCTCCACTAAGGATAAATGACAAAAAAAAAATTTATACATCTCTTACAATAAAAACAGTTTCGCTAATATTAAAAAAAGAAAACAAGAAGAGAATGTCCACGTACGAGTGGGTTATATCTAACCTCTTTCGGCTTCTTCAGTGGCTCAATTCATTTTCATGTATTTTATATTTATAGAAAAGGTAAGGAGCAAATGAATTGTTTAATATATGAATGATTTATTAAATTATCAAAGAAAATAAAATATAAATTTGTATAACCGACCAACCATTATTGATTGTATACCCAGAAAACACTATTGTCTGATCGTATTGAGAATTTCACCGCCCCTCTTTACACTTTTCGGTGGAACTCAATTATGTTTGGTCCTCATCTCATCTTCTTCTTTCTTTTTCTTTTTCCGCTTTTCTAAACCAAAATCATCATATATTTAGCAATTTTACTTAAACTGAATCCAATGGATTGTAATATCAAACCCTCAACGTTAAGATACGTAGTTCTTTCAATTTTACTTAGTTTTATTATTCAATTACTACTCTATAATTTCGATCGATACCACTTATTAGTTTAATAAAGACAAGAATTTATTATTATTAATTAATAGATTTTGTATTTTCGATCGTGGACTAATTAACCATTAATAATATATCTTTGTAATTTTATAGTACATAAATCATTTCTCAAACATAGCACTAACTTTTAACTGGAATCTAGTAACACAAATTTAAAACATCATTCTTCTACTTGGTTACTCTT
Source organism: Alliaria petiolata (assembly GCA_020283515.1). Lineage (NCBI taxonomy): Eukaryota > Viridiplantae > Streptophyta > Magnoliopsida > Brassicales > Brassicaceae > Alliaria > Alliaria petiolata. The sequence continues at coordinate 82,810,859 of JAHZTW010000003.1, read as the reverse complement.
ACCACACTTGAGTGTTTTAATTAGTCCTTGATATTTTGGTTTTTAATCGAAAGAAATATTTTCACTTATATATGAATATTTATAAGTTTTCTAAAGAATAAAATCTGGATAATAATATTCAACAAACTGAGAAAGTTAATTACTTTATAAAAAAAAAGTGGGATATAATCCTACAAAAGAAAGGATTAGTACAAAAAAGGTAATAACACTAACATACTCAATTTGTCCAGTTGTTTGTAAACTAGTAATGGTTTTGAGTGAAAAATCAATAATGGTTTTAGGTCGTTTTAACCCATCTATTCCTCCTGATCCTATAAAACAAAAACAAAATCTTTAAACATCATGCTTTTTAAGAAAAGAACAAAAAAACTAGCACGCTTTTTCACTATCACACTATTTCGTTTTTTTTTTATCGACCAATTATTTTTTTAATCAAATTTTATCAGCCAACCGCATTTACCTAATTTTTATTTTTAGTATATTTTAGTTAAGCCACCCTTAAAATATCATATAAGAGCACAATGAATTTTTATAATTTTGTCAACAAGAACATAATGAATTATACGTGCATCTGTGAGATCATCCTCCACACAAAAATGGCGGCTAGAATACGACATTACTAAAGCTAATAAATTTGCAAAAAGAATTGCCTAAGTACAGATACTTTATAAACATATGCTTAAGCATCCTAATTAAAATGTGAGTGTGTGTATAAATTATAATGTTTGTTTATACAAAAGCCATATATTTTAACTAGTTTTTACTATAATTTATTATATTTTTAAAAACTTAAAAATAAATGTAAATTTTTAATTTCTATTGGTATCCGAAAAAGAAAAGATTTTTTTTTAATGATCTTACTAATTATATATAACTATAGCTATTATTTTGTTAATAACAAGAAACAAGTTGGACTAATACTTGTTATATTGTCCTCTATAAGATATAACTGATATATTTGAGTATATACTTATAGTCTACAAGAGAGATATAAGAAAGTGGAATCAATCTATTTTTCATAAGAATATTCTATAGTTTAAAATTTTGAACTACATTAATATTTAGACCGAGTTTCTTAACCGAATGAGCATATACATAGGTCATTTGATTATTTGTGGAATAGTTTGTTTTTTTTCTTCTTCTTTTTGTCACATTTGTTTTAGTGTGTTGAAAATGGAAGGTAAAGTCACAATCCAAGATGGAGATTGATATGAACAAGTTGGTCCATATAAGGCAAGAGGCTATGTTAAGCGCTTAAGAATACCTAAAAGCTATAAGACTCTAACATGTCTATGGCTACTTTAAGTATGGAAGATGTGGCATGCTTCTTTACAAAGATACATATATATATATGTATATATGCATGTGGATTTAGTGGATATAAAATTGTGGGTGTATGAAATGGGATATTGTATATGAAAGAATTAAATTACATTCGTCTTTGCGAAGATACACACGTGTGTATAATATTGTGAGTGTGAATAGGAGAGACTGGCTCTTCAAACTTGTGCCCCTAATCTAGAGGATTTGGTAGATATACACACTTTGCTTCATTTCCAGTGCACGTCTCCATAGTCCATACTTTGCTCCATCTTCTAATTTATCCAAAGAGCTAACAATATACGTAGAAGTATTTTTGGTTGACCAATTAATTATTTAAGAGATTTTTACAGTAAATTAATCAAGCATCAAACTTAAAATTTTGAATTCTTTGTAAAGTTTATACTCATAAAATATCCATATATTTCCTATGCAAATGGTTTTTTGCATCCAAGGAAGCAGCCAAACATAACTACCAAATTAGCCAAACAAAAAATATCTAGTGCAGATGTTTCTATATGCTACATTCCAACCGTCAAAACGAACAGGCCACTATATATACGCAAGAGTGGAGATGTCGGCTAAATTCGAAATGATTAAAGGAGACTTGTGTGATACTCCGCATGAGTTTACCCCACCCATTTACTGTTTCTCCCACTTCTCTCAGTTGCTTTGAGAGTTGAGACTTGATACTTGAGACTTGATCGACTCTCTCTCTCTCTGTCCTTCTTCTTCTATTCAGAGCCATTCAAATCTTTTAGAATTATCGTCGGCCACTTGGCCAAAAGGCCCAAAACTGTAAATGGATTTTTTTAGACCCAAGCATAGTGGTGGCTAATTTGAAACTAATAGTTTTAAGGGAATGATTACAAGAATTTGGGAACATAATAGCAATGCATATATTGCTACCTTATTATTTTTATCACAAACTAAGACAAAATTCACATGAGAACAAACTCTTTTTTAGAATGATTTCTAACCTCTTTTAATTATCGTTATTATCACTATCTAAAATTAGTAACGAAAACATATTCAGTCAAATTATTTTCAACAAATAATTGTTTTGATAAATAGTTTTGTCACATATAACATTCGTTATAATTTTTTTTTTTTACTGTAGACTATTTACTTTTCACTTTTCAGTAATTTAACAAGAACAACATTACATCACGATTGGACATTTTATCCCCAAAAACAAAACACTACATAAAAAAAACAATTTATTTGGACTAATTGAGGAAAAGAAAGTATTCTTGATTTCTGCCTTAAGAGGTCTTCACGAAGGCAGCAAAACGTTCCAATCCTCCACCAATAAGCTTCTCCATAAACGGTTTCATTAACTGAAATTTTTTTAAACATACATAAATAAATAATGAGACAACATGTTGACCAAAAAAACATAAATAAATAGATTAACAATTTGAACTAATCCATCGTCTGCAATATGGAGAATAGGCTTACAAATGCAACTGGAGCTAAAGCATGTGGAACTTCAAATGAAAAATTAATCTGAAAAAAAAGTAGTGGATAGATGAAACTAAAACAATTAAAATTTATCATCTATGTAATGAAAATGAGAAAAATAGTGACAAGATACTACTAACCTCTACTAAGCACGAGGAAGGGCCTCTAGGGAAAAATCGAACACTGCCTCTGTTTCATAAATACATAAAATATCAAAATACATTATTTTTTAAAAAATAAAATTGAAAATGAAGTTCACTTCAAGTCTTCAAGGACATAAAATAATCACTTTCTCAGATAAATTGAAATTATGGTTATGTTTGTGTAAACCATTTGAGTTTAACCTATTTGCAAAGCCTTCGATAGATCTCCAATGCAGCTTTCGATCGGGAATTGGCTGTTGAGATGATTCAAGTATCAATAAATGTTAAATATTCGAAATTGGAATCAACAAAAAAGAAGAGAATCTGTATGTAAAACTTTACCTGTAAATTTTTTGCGAGAAAATGATATTCAATATTTTTCCCAAAAGACTCGAATTTCACCAAATAACGCGATAGATCAGGACTGCCCTCCACTGCCTAAGAGAAGCAAAAGATACTGTTATGATTTGTGATCAGGAAGAAGAAGATTAATCGAATCTTCTAGAAGCTTCTAGACTCTGTTTCTGAGTAAAAGCTACCTCAACAGATGACAAAAATGGCATCCACTTGGGGAACAATTCACGATCTGCGTATAACTTATAAGCCACGGAAGCTGGTGCATCCACTACCATCTTTACCCTGTTTAATCCAAACCAAAAAAAAAAACTCAATACAGAATCTCTCTAAAAAGGTATAAAACTTTATAATATATAAACAGTTCTGTTGTCAGAGAAGAAATTTACGTGACGTCTTGCCATTGTACTTGGCGGAGTCTTTCTTCTTCAAGTCTATCAGCTTCTCTTCTGTGCATAACGGGTCTGAAGGGTTTAGGAGACGAAGAGGATGAAGAAATTGAGGAACCATTGTTAGAGTTTAGGAGTTTTGCAGAGGTAGGTGATGATGAAGAAGATAACGATGACAACATTAACCGAGAAGAAGAAGATCGATGAAGCATAGATGAAAAAGGTGCAGACTTTGGGATTTTTCTGAAACAAACAGCGGATTTGGTGGTTGGAACTGTACCAGAAGCTATTGATGACATCTCAAATTGCTCTTAGAGAGAAAGAGATTTGGAACTAATCAAATGGGGTGTTCATAGATTTTATGAAGAATTTTTTTGTTTTGCCAAAGAGACAAATTAGGAACAGAGACTTTTCAAGACCAATCTCTCTGTCTCTTAAGTGTTATTACACTCCACGCAAAGTGTGTTGGCGTGTTTAGACAAATAAGCGAAAATTGAAAAGGGAAAAAAAAAACTCTCTTTGCGTGACTTTGTTTCTTGTTTGGTTTGTTTTGTTCTTTTTAAGTTTCACTCAGTCACGGCCAACAATTTCTGGTTGTTTTTTTTTTGAGTTTGACCTATTATTTCTGTTATGAGAGCAAGAAAAATTATTACTTTAATCATACAAAAGTACACAGTATAAAAGCCCAAATCATGGGATTTAATATCAAGATAGTTTTGTACCAAGAGAAATGTTTAAAATCCAGAATCACGAAGATGCAGAGATACACATACAGATTCCTGCAATTGCAAAGTGTTGATCTTTTTTTCAGATAATGAAATGGTTTAGGTGTTTAAGGTTTTGTTCTATAAGATTTGAGAACATAAAGCTTACCTCTTTTAAGTGGTTTTAGCCAAGGTTGCAAATCTTTCGAGTCCACCTCTAAGCAATCTTTCTAAAAAAGGCCGGAGCGCCTAAAATTGAGGCAAAAAGAAAAGGCACTAAGAAAAAACAGTCTGTAACACATAGAGATTTGAAGGTAAAAAAGATTACTCACCGATGCCACGGGGGTTAAAAGCGCAGGGACTTCATATGATACGGTTAGCTAAAAAAGATAGAACAAAAATGCAGAAAAGAAAAAGCATGAGAGAATTATTCTAGATTGTGTAAAAACAAAATGGAATGAATGTTGTTTACTTCTACGATGCACGACGAAGGGCCTTTAGGGAAGAACCGAACGCTGCCTCTGCATCGGTTAAATTCCAAATGTTAGCCTCAAATAGATAAGATTATATAAGAGAAAAGTTGAACATGTGTGTGTGGATCTCTTTGCTTACTTATTAGGAAGACCTTCAAGAGATCTCCAATGGATTTTCTGGTTAGGAGTAGGCTGCAACAAAACACAAAAAAGCCAAGATTCTTACACCGGACATAGATTACGAAAGCATCTATTTCAAACTGAATAATAAACTATATATATCTTGCCTGTAGATTCCGAGCAAGCCAAGAATACTTGATGTCTTGGCCAAAAGCATTGTACTTGAGTGACCAACGTGATAGGTCAGGCTTATCCTTCAACACCTAACCAGAAAAACACAATCAAAAGCAAGAAGCTTTCAAGATAGAAACTTTCAAGTTGATAAGATATTGTAAGTATCTACCTCTACGGATGAAATGAAAGGCATCCACTTGGGGAAAGATTCACGATCCAAGTAGAAATTATAAGCTACGGAGACTGGCACATCTACTTCCATCTTCACTCTGAATCTCAAAGCCAAACAGGACTTTGAAATTTAGATTCATTTCAATTTCAACACTAGTGTGAGTTTGATTTTAATGGAGAGGATCGAAAATTGAGTGGAAATTGAAAAGCAGAGAAAAGAATAAACGAGAGATTTACGTGCAGTCTTGCCACTCCATGGAAACAGATAAACGCTTGGGAATATTGACTCTCGATCTGCGCTTGACGGAGGAAGACGAAGAAGAAGAAGAAGAGTGAGAGGAGGAGCCATATAGGGTTTTGGGAAGCAATCGAGAAACGGAATAGGGTTTACGAGGAAAAGAGAAAGCGAATCTGCGATCGAAGCAAATAGGTGGTTGGAGATTTGGGATTTTACAGGTTCTTGACAAATGATTGATCGTGTTCATGTGAGTTGCTGTTGCAGCCATTGAAGCTTTCTCAGTTTTTGCCTCTTTTTTCTTTCATGTATAAAAAAAGTCTAAAAGACAAAAACCTTCACAACCACACAAAAAAAAAAAACCCAAATGGCAGAGATTTGCTCTACGTTCCGTACACATTAAAACAGAGTAGGTTCAGTTAAGGTTTTTGAAATGCTAAAAGCAAAAGCGGGGATAGCTCAGTTGGGAGAGCGTCAGACTGAAGATCTGAAGGTCGCGTGTTCGATCCACGCTCACCGCATTGTTATAAACTTTTTCTTATTTGTTCGGCCTATCCTATTCAGCCCATTGGACCTTTCTTCTATTTCAAATCGGAGCCCATTTACTGTGTTCTACGTAGCGTGCCCATTTGACTGATGTGGACCGCATTAACGAAATATCTGAAATTCATACATCTCAGAATTATTTCGTTTGGAACATGTAACAATTTTTGAGATATCGGTTTATGTACTCCAAAAATATTCGAAAGTTATAGTCAAAGAGAAGAGCATGGGTTTTAATTTGCATGCTACAATATGTTATTTACGCCATCTGATTTTTTTTTATTAACTCATTGACAGAGAAAACTTGTAGAAATATTTGAGAATAAACTGGCTTGAATTTTTTTTTTTTAAATTGCTTGAATTTATTAAACTTGTTACTGACGTATTTATACACCTCAATACCCAATCCTATTAGACTTATGGATAATATCCAATCCTATTAAGGGTCAATTAGACTTAGGGATAATATCCAATCCTATTAGGAATTATCTTCTAATAATATATATACATAAGAAAATATATGTTATGTATACGTATATATGTCTCAATAAAACTCTTATCTTTTTAAGTTATTTTACAAAAGTGCTCACTAATAAAACTCGTCGCCTTTGGGCTCAAAGTAGTATCTGATATTCTCTCGTTGCTCGATAATCTCAAACAAGAAGGAATTTTCATATCTGATTTTTCTCAATCATATCTATCGAGGGTACTCATATATATCTTCGCCTGGTGGATCACTATGGGGCCTGTTATGTCTTGCATAATAAATAAGGCACGGGAGAAGAAGAGGAAGAAGAAGGCGCCCGAAACGTCCCTAATCACTTTGCTTTCAGAGGACGTTTTAATCGACTCCATAGCTCGTGAAGCCCTAATCTCTTCGTTTCCAGAGGACCTTTTAATGGACTGCGTAGCTCGTGAAGCCCTAATCACTTTGGCTCCAGAGGACGTTTTAATGGACTGCGTAGCTCGTGAAGCCCTAATCACTTTGGCTCCAGAGGACGTTTTAATGGACTGCGTAGCTCGTGAAGCCCTAATCACTTTGCCTCCAGAGGACGTTTTAATGGACTGCGTAGCTCGTGAAGCCCTAATCACTTTGCCTCCAGAAGACGTTGTAATGGACTGCGTAGCTCGTGAAGCTCTAATCACTTTGCTTCCAGAAGACATTTTAATGGACTGCGTAGCTCGTGTGCCAAAACACGAGTATCCAACTCTGTCCCTCGTTTCTAAGCTGTTTCGATCAATGGTTGCTTCCCCTGACCTATACGCGAGACGGTCTTTGTTAGGATGCGCTGAGTCTTGTATCTATGTGCCCATCCATCATAGTCACGACTTGAGTATCCGTTGGTATACTCTCCTCCGTAGCAGCAGAAGCTTTATCCCTATCCCGTCGCTTCCTCCTATGCCTTACTCAACTTATGTAGAAAGTCGCTATGTCATAGTGGGTTCGAGGATCTTTGTCTTGGGTGACAAGAGTATCAATGTGTCAACTATCGACTGTCGATATGACATGGCACAACCTTTTGGCACCATGCCTAAGGATGTCATTAATCCGGTCGTCGATGTTGTCGATGGAAAAATATACGTAATCGGAGGTCATTACGATGACAACAATGACTCGAGTTTTTGGTCATCAGACAGGATGATTGTGTTAGACAGTGAGGCACAAACGTGGGTATACAAGGAGACGAAGTCGGGCCTGGAGGCTGACCATAATTTGCTTAGTTCTGTGGCGATGGAAGATAAGATTTACATCAAGGGTTATACGAAAAACTTTGTTTTTGAGCCAAAGGAAGGTAAATGGGAAGAAGAAACGAACGAGTTGCTGCCTTCTAATTGTAGAGGTTGTGTCATAGACGGCTTATTGTATAGCTACGATACTCGAGACCATTGTTTAAGAGCGTATGATCTAAAGCAGAGGTTGTCTTGCGGAGTGGTGAAAGGTGTGGAAAGACTGTTTAAGGAGTGTTACAAGGTATACGTAGCTCGTTCTGGTAAAAAGCGTATATTGTTGATGCAGAACGGAGACGTGTTCAGACGAGGGATTTGGTGTGCTGAGATTGCTTTAATGGAAAGAAATCAAAGAGGAGAGATTTGGGGAAAGGTTGAGTGGTGTCAACTTTTGTTTGCTGGAGGAGACGCTTCTTTTTCAGATTGCCTAAGTGTAATGGTTTGATACTTTGGCTACTGAGACGATGGCCATTTTTTGTTTCCTTCAAACAAAAATCCGACAACTTCTAATCAAGACCAGTGGTTTAATTTATTTAATACTCTGTTTCACACTACTTAATGTTTAGCATACTATCTTCAGTGACTTATTTATTACACCACTTAAGTTAAGATTGGAGTCAGACAAATTAACCAGAGCCGAGTTACAACTCGAACCAGGCGAAAATTTCAAATTTTGTTATTATCGGGACCCTCTATAAAGTGAGAACCCTTCAAAAATAGGCGTATGCCACTTAGCGTGAAGAACACACACTCGAACCAGGCGAAAATTTCAACCTGTTATTATCGGGACCCACTATAAAGTGAGAACCCTTCAAAATTAGGCGTATGCCACTTAGCGTGGAGAACACACGGTATTCTTTAGTAAAAGGCGAAAGAATAGTTCGCTTTGTGTTCACCACATGGCTGCGTGATTAAGTAAGAGTGAAGGAGACCTCTATTTATACTACAACTTCTGCTCCTAATTTCTCCCAATATTCCGATGTGGGACTTTCAAACAAAAGACCAAAAAGACGCTACTGATTTAAAACTCTTTGTGGGCTGCTTTGATGGGCCTAAAATAAGCTTGGGCTTTAAACACATTTATGAACTTGTACAGTCAAAGACGAAGAGCATAGGTTTTGCATGCTACACATACATATGTTATTCACGCCTTCGAATTTTCTTCATGAACTGGTTGCAAAAAGAAAATTAATAATTTTTTTTTTGTTGCCATCTAATTTCATTAATTTCAAATCGAATTATACAAAATCTGTACAGAAATTATGAAAGCAAAATATTACATAAGATTCGCTAGATAGCAGCAAATATTTAATGTGTACTAAATTATCCAACGGTCACCATTAAAAAAGAAAGAAGATAAATTCTAGAATTTAAGATACCGTAGATAGTTTGACCCCAAAAAAAAAAAAAAAGATACCGTAGATAAAATGATTACTTGATTAGTGAGTCAGGTAGGTCAAAATTCTCCACCAAACCCATGATCCAACGGTCACCATGTCATCTTACCGATATCCAAAATTTGTGCTTTTTTTTTTTTTTTTTGCCAACACCAACAACCACAATTTAAAGTCTAAAATCCTCACCTACCACAAATCTTGTATCGCATGAAAGTGGACACTTTCATGTGTATCCGTGATTACTAATTATTATTTTTTCGTAGTTGCATTTAAACCGTTTTTATTGTTTATTAATAATATTGAGTTCTTTAGAACCTATTCCATTAAACAAACAGCATTCTCCAAAATACCAAAGTAATAAAAATAACTATATCATCACTCAATTGTAGTCCAGTTGGTTTCATCTGGATTAAAATCTCAATTGTAAACCGGTCGGTTCAACTATCTCATCTAAATTAAAGATTCAAAGGTTTCGTACCTCAATTGTAAACATTCCGGTTCAACAATTTCGTATGGGCCATAGACTCTTGGTATTCAATTGAATATTCTAGTTTTTTTCCCCAATCACAAACACAAGTATTTTTCTTTATATCAGATTGGATTTTTGTTTGGTTCACGGTACAAGAGGTCGGACCAATTGGTCCCAAGAGTTCTGAAAACTTGGACATAATTCCAAAAAAGAGTAAATATTGGTAGGCCAAAACATTTTAAAACAATTTTTTAAGTCCAAGTAAACCGGTGGTGGTCAGTCAAAAGTGTACAATTAAAGGCCTATAAATAGCGACGGCGTTCTGAGTCACTTACTCGTCCCAAACCGTTCCTTCTCCTTCAACACTTGTTCTAAGGCAAAGGCTCGCGCCAGAGAGAGATCTGAGTTTATTTTTTTCCGAGATCTGAACACCGAACCTCTCTTATCTCTCTACGTCGCAGGTATTGTTCCTCATCTTCGCTTCTCCTGACTCTTCATTACTTCCTCTCTCTCGCGATTCATGGTTCTTTTTCTTTTGATTTTAAGCACGTCGTGGGTATTGTTTTCGATTTGGCGATGGAAGTAGATGAACGGGACTATTGATTGTTATATCTACGATATAGTGAGACCATATAAGGTTTACGATAATCTGAAACCATTATGTAATTGGATCTGCAACGGTTTCATTCGAGATTCTCAGATTTTTCCTCGCATGTGTTGGTCAATTAGGATTGAGTTCGCTTGGATCTGTGTGCTTCACGTTCGTTAATGGTTTTATTCTCATTGCGAAAACTTTGAAGTCGGTCCTGATTGTACATTTGAGCATTTCGGCATGTTTTTCCAATGATTCTGAGCTCATCCATCCTCCTTCATGTGTGTTATCTGATTCAAGTTTTGGCGCGGTTTTTCTCAGTCTAAAATGTTTTGCATTAAGTCGAGTTAATTCTCCATTTATGAGTCTTTGTGATTCATTATATCGATGAGAAATTATTGTAAGTTTCAGAAAAGCGTTAGGTTTAATCTGTTTACATGTGCATCAATGGCTCAACTTATTTTGCTGAAAAGTTTCAATTATGAGCTTTTTGCCACTTGAGCTAATGATTCTCCCAAAATTTTATCATTTGTTCTGTCTGTATCATATTCTTTTAAGATAGCATGATGCTTCTTTCATGATTCTATTTTGGCTAAGTCAGTTTCTCTACTATTCTTTGTAGCGAAATGGAGACTTTCCTATTCACATCCGAGTCTGTGAACGAGGGACACCCCGACAAACTCTGTGACCAGATCTCTGATGCTGTCCTCGACGCCTGCCTTGAACAAGACCCAGACAGCAAAGTTGCTTGTGAGACCTGTTCCAAGACCAACATGGTCATGGTCTTTGGGGAGATCACCACCAAAGCTAAAGTTGACTACGAGAAGATCGTCCGTGACACCTGTCGTGCCATTGGATTCGTCTCTGATGATGTTGGTCTTGATGCCGACAAATGCAAAGTCCTAGTCAACATTGAACAACAGAGCCCTGACATAGCACAAGGAGTTCACGGTCACTTCACCAAACGTCCAGAAGACATTGGAGCTGGAGACCAAGGCCAAATGTTTGGATACGCTACTGATGAAACCCCTGAGTTGATGCCACTGAGCCATGTTCTAGCGACCAAGCTCGGTGCTCGCCTAACCGAAGTCAGAAAGAACGGTACTTGCGCCTGGCTGAGACCAGACGGCAAAACCCAAGTCACCGTCGAGTACTACAACGATAAGGGTGCCATGGTTCCAATCCGTGTCCACACTGTCCTCATCTCGACCCAACACGATGAAACCGTGACCAACGACGAAATAGCCCGTGACCTCAAGGAGCATGTCATCAAGCCAGTCATCCCAGAGAAGTACCTAGACGAGAAAACCATCTTCCACTTGAACCCATCAGGCCGGTTCGTCATAGGTGGACCACACGGAGACGCTGGTCTAACCGGACGTAAGATCATCATCGACACTTACGGTGGATGGGGAGCTCACGGAGGTGGTGCTTTCTCAGGCAAAGACCCAACCAAGGTCGACNGACGCTGGTCTAACCGGACGTAAGATCATCATCGACACTTACGGTGGATGGGGAGCTCACGGAGGTGGTGCTTTCTCAGGCAAAGACCCAACCAAGGTCGACAGAAGCGGAGCCTACATTGTGAGACAAGCCGCGAAGAGCGTAGTGGCTAACGGAATGGCTCGTAGGGCTCTTGTTCAGGTCTCATACGCCATTGGAGTCCCTGAGCCATTGTCTGTATTTGTGGACACTTACGGGACCGGGTTGATTCCGGACAAGGAGATACTGAAGATTGTGAAGGAGGTCTTCGATTTCAGACCGGGAATGATGACGATCAACCTTGACCTGAAGAGAGGAGGAAACAGAAGGTTCTTGAAAACGGCGGCGTACGGACACTTCGGAAGGGACGACCCTGACTTCACCTGGGAAGTTGTCAAGCCACTCAAGTGGGACAAACCTCAAGCTTAAATTTGTTCTCTGTTTCTGTTTTCATCCAGAAAACCAATATAATCTGCTTACGTTTTTATTTTATTTCTTTTGGTTTTGTTTGGTCTATTTCAATTGGGTGTTCGTTTTGATTGGTAATCCTTTTTTTTTATATATCGAATTTTACACGGATTGCTGTTTAATGAGATTCACAAATTAAAATATACGTGGTTTCGTATATAAAATCATAAAGTTATACTCAACAAGACAAAATGACATTGATTCAAACTTTGTCAAATGTTTCAATTAAGAGGTATCAACAAAGAATATGATCATCAAATGAATGGATTGTAATTTGTAAACAGATCCAAATCCATAACGTATTTTTATAACATAAAAATGCTAACAACCTGAGTGGAAAAAAAATAAAATAAAGAAAACACTTGCATCCTATATAACCGAACCAATTTTTAAATTTGGCCCAGCGGTTCTACGTAAGGGATCGAACCAGAACAAAAAAAAACTGAAAATCTCGGTTCAGTTCGATTCGGTTTTTGTGGATCGGGTAAAAGTCGCAGTCTACCAGTCATGATGAATCAATAATGATATCGCTGTCAAAAAGGAGTATGACTTTATTTCCACATATTATTATGAAGCAAATGCCAAAAAATGCACACAAATGTAAGAAAACAAAAAATACCTTTAATACGACCCACGAGGGCCACGACTAAACTAACTTTTGGATTTGTACCACAACAATAAAATGATGTAATAAAGAGTGAAAGGGTACCATCGGAATCTTTTCTTCCTTGTCAAGTCACCCAAAAAAGAGTATCATCATCAATTTTACGACTCTTGTATATACATACACCAAAATGAAAAAGTAATTATTTACACCTGCACGCTTCCATCATATATCTTATTTACCCAGCAGCCAAGGTTTGGAGCAAACTGTTACAACGAGCAGTTCGGCACCCTCAAAACTCTCCTACGACCAGCTTTATACCTAATCTCCCCAGATTCTATTGTAGAGAAACCAACAGCGATAGTGCTTTAACACTAGCCCAAGATCGTAATACCCAAGAGATTCGAAAGAAATAAAAGACTTTCTAAGTATGAAGAAGAATATGGAAGAACACTTAAGAGAAAACTTGAACACTCTAAAAGAATAAAAACACTTAAGAGAACTTATGAAAAATACTCTTTATTAGCTTGTTCAACTTCTTGTATATTTACAAATGAGAGAGGAGTGGGCTATTTATAGGCTCCACTTAGTACAACTTCTTCTAATCTCTAGAGTTTTCTATACAAATATCTTACAAACATTCTTCTAATCTCTAGAATTTTCTACACAAATATCTAATTAATTTACTAATAGACACCTGATTAAAGGCAGAAAAACAAAATCTCGATTTTTTTTTCAGAAAAAAAAAAAGGAATCTTTACCTCTTCTTGGGCTTGTGCAGTTTCATGGCTGTAGTAGAACGAGCGATTCTCGTCTCCGCAAGGTAAATAAAGAAACTGGTCATTGCAAGAGTGGAGAAGAGAAGCCAAAAGACTGCGAAGATCCTCCCTTGAACAGTCTTAAACGATTTGTCTCCGTAACCAACCGTCGCCACCGAGACAACCGACAAGTAAACGGAATCCACGAAATCCAACTGCTCGCAAAAGCGAAGAAACAGAGCTCCGATTACGATGCAGAGAAAGACGCCGCACAACGCTAAAGGAAACTTCCACCGTCTCTTTATCCTCCCATTCCCGGCGTCGACGATGCGATCTCTAACCGCGCTGCTGCTTCCGGTGCTGATTCGAGCGAGAATCGCGTTTTCTTGAAGGTCCAGAATGTGATTCACCACGCAATTGAGCAAGAAATCGAGGAATCCGGCGCCGATCAGTACCAAGACGCTGGTCACTATCTTCGCCGCTGCAGTCGACGGGACAATGTCGCCGTAACCGACTGTGCAAAACGTGACGAAGGAGAAATATAAAGCGTCGACCCAACGGTTGGTCTTGGTTCCGGAGAACTGGTCTAGAAGTAACCAGTAGATGAAAACCCCAACGGTTAAGTAGACAAAGAGGAGGATAACCGCTATTTTAATGATCGATTTCGATACGACGGCGGCTGGTTGGTTCTTCTTTATCTTCATCCCTCTTGACGCGACTCTCAAAATCCAAAGAGGTCTTTTCTTCTTGACGTCTGATACTTTAGATTTCATGATTTTATTTTTCAGTTTTGGCATTTTCATTCTGTTTTCTCAGGTAGGAATGATGTATATATACCACGTAGGAAACATTATTTGAATCGGGATGATAAAAATCGTACATTAGTTTCGGAGAAAAATTTAACATTTTGAGATGGACATTTTTGGTCATCTGTATTTATTAGATTAAAATTGGGAATGTCAAACAACAGCCAAAACTCACAAACAGAGCAACGTTAAAACAAAACCAAACTAAGAGCGCCTTTCATCTTCAGTTGGGGAATGATGCGTTTTGATTGCTCTGTTTTTTTTATATATCGAATATTACACGGGTTGTTGTTTCATGCGATTCACAAGTTAGATAGATACACATAGTTTCATATGTAGGAGGAAGTGTATAATACGATGTTTATATATTTTTTTTTGATAAAAACAAAACTCGTTATAATAATTTCATATAGTTTTATTAGCATGCCAAAACATGCAAACGAATGTAGACAAAAAAAATAACTTTAATGGTCTGTTGTTACCCACTCGTTGGACCGGCACCACTGGAAAATGCAGTGATAAACAAAGAGTAAAAGACACAACACAAGTACACAACGATATCACTTTCTGGAATCAAGTAACCTTTCTATTCATCAGAATAATCTACATCTCTATAGTCTCGTCATCTATCTTTCGCAAATTGTTATGATCGAGATTCTCATACTCGCTTACGGCCCGCTTTAGGTCATCCTGACTTATCTTCCCAGTTTCTTTGAGCTTCAACACAATAAACTCTGCTTCGCTAATCCCACATTTTGATTCACTTCACACACACACACACACACAAAAACACAAAACCAGTCAGCAGTACTCAAAATATAATTCTCTAATGGCAGAAAACAGAATATTGAAAAAATTCAGAATCTTTTTTACCTTATCATCCTGGGCAATTTCATGACTGAACCATCGATTCTCTTCTCAGCAAAGTAAAAAAACAAACTCGCCATAGCAATACTCGAGAAAAGAAGCCAGAACACTGCGAAAACCCTCCCAAGAACCGTCTTAAACGCTTTATCTCCGAAACCAACCGTCGTAACCGAAATAACCGACAAGTAAACCGAATCCAAGAGATCCAGTTGCTCGTAGACGTAAAGAAACAAAGTTCCAAGTTCCAACTCCGACGCAGAAGAAGACGACGCAAAACGCAAAACGCAGTTTCCACTTTGTCCTTATCCTCCCATTGAAGACGTCGACAATGTGATCTCTGATGGCTCTGTTTCTCGAAGAAGAAGGCGTTTGGATCCGAGCGAGAATGGCCTTTTCTTGAAGATCAAGAACGTGGTTAACGACGCGATTGAGCAGGAAATCGAGAGAGAAGACGCCGATGGATACCAAAACGATTGTAAAGATCTTCGTCGTTAAAGTCAACGGGACAATGTCCCCGTAACCAACTGTGCACATGGTGACGATGGAGAAATAGAGGGCGTCGACGAAGAGATTGGTGCTGATTCCGGAGAATTGGTCTCGAAGTAGCGTGTATGTTGAAACCCCGAACAATAAGTAGGCACAGAGGAGGAAAATAGCTAGATTGATGATCGGTCTCGTTACGGCGGTGGCGTCGGCGGCTGCTGGAATTTCCGGTGAGGGCTCGAGGCGAGGATGTGATTGGGAAGAGAGAAGGGACTCGTTGAGAAGCGTCTCATTTTCCATTGCGAAAAGGCTCTTCTTCTTCTTCTTTTTGGGTATCTTTTTGACGCGAATCGCAAATGCGAAAGGAAAGGTTTTGGCTTTTTGACGACTGCGTTCTTATAATCTCATGATTTTGTTTTAACGTTACTCTGTTTGTGAGTTTTGGCGGTTGTTTTGACATTCCCAATTTTTAATTTAATAAATACATATGGTAAAAAAAAAAAAAAATTACTGTCCATCTAAAAATGTTGAATTTTCTCCGATAATATTTGTACGATTTTCATCATTCCGAATCAAGTAATGTTTTAACTTTTGTTCGGCAGGAATTTTTATTTTCTTGTAGCCAAAATTTGTTTGTTATCTAACTACAGAGATCAGAGAAGTAAAACAGCTGATTAATTTGCCCATTAAAGGCCCAATATAAATTGTTAAAATGTCGAAGTCCAAGTCAGAGCTTTGTGTTGGATAGGGCCTAGCCTTGTCGCAAAAACGACGTCGTTGTTAATTAACCAGTTAGTTAATGCAAATAGCATATTTCTCGTACAGAAGAAGATCTCGCGGGGAAATGGGAAATGCAGTAGCTAGTGGTCCCCACGACCACATCGGATATACATTAATTTGATTTGAATTTAGTTTGATCTCTCATCAATATGGTAAAAATTTATCATGTGTGTGCTGCTGACGCAAGCAGTGACGCTACTGTTTGTTCGAGTTGTTTTCAAGACGGGGATTTGCATTTGATATTTAATTAGATAAACGCTTAATTACAATAAATACTTATATTAACCTCTTAAAAAATCTCTCTTTAATTTATTATTTAATGAGTCGCTGTTTTTAAACTATATCAAATCGTTTAGCACTCCATATAGCTTCATACAAAAACTGATATATCCATCTCATGATAAACTAAACTAATTAAACATTTTGGATGATAAAAAAAATCGCAATACACGAAATCACCATTTATAATTTTGAGACTTTCTTAGCTTTCTCTTAATTATTCCCTGCAAGTTGCAACATTCTACATATGCTAGAATTTGAAGTCCTCGCATGTGTTTTTGGTTCAAACTTATGATTGAATCAAACCATCCACATTAATTTATAGTTGGTTCACAGTGTTATTGTTCTGGCCGGCCCTTATAAGGAGTAGTTAGCATAAAAAAGAAACTTGTATGACGTTGGTTTGATCAGAAAGAAATCAACATTATTATCACTTATTTTATAATAATTGGACCACCATGTGTTCCTTATTATACAGAAGACAGACGAATGATCATAATTAATCATATGATTTCTATTAATATTTGAACATACGTAAATACTAATTAAATATACGTACATTATGACGACAATTGAATTTATCAAAAGCCTTAGCGGCCAAGAAAATGGATGTCTTAACTCCCAAGGTGAGAAATATGTTTTACTGCAATATATAAAGTTGACTTTTTGCTTCGTTGCCAAGGAAATAGTCAAACAATTCCTCTTAATTGAAGATTCTCCCCATCTCCGTTTGTTGTTTAAATTATCTACATAGTTGTCTTCATCTACCATTTAATATAGCACATTCTGTTATAATAGTCGGACGAGATAATTCAAGATGCAAGTGCTATTGTAAGCGTATTTGATGATGATTTCTGTTTAAAAGTTTTTGGTTTTAGAAGAATAGCAAATAAAAGAAATTACAGTACTTCTAATTGTGTTGGTCTGATGCATATTTTTTTGAATCAGATTATAATTTAATTAGTAAATTATTAAAATACAATTTTAACTAAATCAGATCATCAATCTTTAAATAACTTTTACTTATGACAAATTCAATTTAGTTTACCCAAATTGAATTCTCCTAATTCTTGATATGGTTACCGATCACACTCTCTCTTTATTTTCTCACTTACATAAAAAAATTAAGAAAATACACTCTCTCTTTGCTGATCACACTCTCTTTATCATGTTTATTGTTTAGAAAAAATAAAAACCAACCACGAAGTTCTGTCTGGTGGTGCTGAATTTTATCTTATCTAACATTTCCTATTAAAGTCAGTCAATACTCGTGTGCAAAACATTACAAGATTTTTGGTTTTTACTTGTATACAATACCAGAAATTGACGTTGAATAAAATTTTGCAAAACATTACACGATTATTGNGTTTCATCATGGCTGTAGTAGAACGAGCGATTCTCGTCTCCGCAAGGTAAATAAAGAAACTGGTCATTGCAAGAGTGGAGAAGAGAAGCCAAAAGACTGCGAAGATCCTCCCTTGAACAGTCTTAAACGATTTGTCTCCGTAACCAACCGTCGCCACCGAGACAACCGACAAGTAAACGGAATCCACGAAATCCAACTGCTCGCAAAAGTGAAGAAACAGAGCCCCGATTACGATGCAGAGAAAGACGCCGCACAACGCTAGAGGAAACTTCCACCGCCTCTTTATCCTCCCATTCCCGGCGTCGACGATGCGATCTCTAACCGCGCTGCTGCTTCCGGTGCTGACTCGAGCGAGAATCGCGTTTTCTTGAAGATCCAGAATGTGATTCACCACGCAATTGAGCAAGAAATCGAGAATTCCGGCGCCGATCAGTACCAAGACGCTGGTCACTATCTTCGCCGCTGCAGTCGACGGGACAATGTCGCCGTAACCGACTGTGCAAAACGTGACGAAGAAGAAATATAAAGCGTCGACCCAACGATTGGTCTTGGTTCCGGTGAATTGGTCTACAAGTAACCAACAGATGAAAACTCCAAAGGTTAAGTAGACAAAGAGGAGGATAACGATCGATTTCGATTTCCATACGCCGGCGGCTGGAGGCTCCATTTCTTGATACTCAGAAATCCAAAGAGGTTTTTTCTTTTATCTTCATCCTCACTTTAAAAATCCAAGGAGATTTCATGATTTCTCAGTTTGGCATTTCATTCTGTTTTCTCAGCTAGGAATGATGTATATATACCACGTAGGAAAAATTCCGCAATTCCCATTTTCCCCGCGAGATCTTCTGTATTGAAATCGAACAACGACGTCGTTTTAGAGTCCCCTAAACCCACCCCTATACAACACAAAGCTCGCTCTGACTTGGGCTTGGACATTTTAACAATTTTTATTGGGCCTTTAATGGGGCCAATTAATCAACTGAAGGGACGACCCTGATTCTGGATTCCCATATTTCCTATACAACACAAAGCCAAGTCGGACAAACCTCAAGCTTAATTTTTACTTTAGTATGCTTCTATTTTCATCCACAAAACCAATAATCTGCTTACGTTTTTTATTTTATTTTCCTTTCGGTTATGTATTTGGGTGTTCGTTTTGATTGCTAATTATATATATACGGATTGCTGTTTCATGTAATTCACAAATTAAAAAATACATACAGATTCATAAAGTATTTATTAAAAAAATAATTCGATGAGCTAAGTTTCATGTCAGATTGTCAGTCATGATTATAATACGATTAATGTACTCTTTTGTTATGAAGCAACTGCCAGAAAATGCAAACGAAACAAAGTGATAAACAAAGAGTAAAAGACGCAATAAATTATAAATCGATATTTTCCCGAGCAAGTATTTCATTAGAATATTTTTCTTCCCTTTTCAGAGCTCAAAAAAGTATCATCATCATTTGCACCACTCTTTCATATATATACACTGATTGTATGCGCAAAAATCAAACATAATCATTTACTAACCACCAGTATCCAATAGTTGGGACGATGCGAGCTTTAGCAAATTGTTGCGATCGAGATTCTCGTACTCGCTTACGAGCCGCTTTATGTCATCCGCACTAATCTTCCCAGAATCTTTAAGCTCCAACACAATAAACTCCCATTCACTAATCCCACGTTTTGATTCACTAACATACAAAAGAAAACAAAACCAGCCAGTACTCGAATGTGATCTCTGATGGCTATGTTTCTCGAAGAAGGGGTTTGGATCCGAGCGAGAATCGCCTTTTCTTGAAGATCAAGAACGTGGTTAACGACGCGATTGAGTAGAAAATCGAGAGAGAAGACGCCGATGGATACCAAAACAATTGTATTACGGATGAATATCCGGTTAAGTACAATATGGAAATATTACATATTAGTTTGTAAGTTACCGACTTTGTATTAGGTTAAATCTCTTGTATATATATCTTGGTTTTGTACACATATCAATGAGAAAACCTTTACACAAATCTTAGGTTTCTTGACATGGTATCAGAGATTTAAATTCATTGAATTGCTCAAAGTTTTCTGTTCTTTTTGCCTTCGTTTTTCTTACTTCTCTTTCAAATTAACTTTATCCTCTTCTTTACGGATCTGATTCTTTCTGTTTTTCCTTAATTCGCACTCATGGGAAGCAGAGACGGTATTGTTGATGAACATGCTTCAGCCTCCACGCTGAAGACCACGTCCTCTCTTACGCCTCCACCTACGCAGCAAATTGAAGTTCAGCGCCAGACGATCTCACCATACGATCTCTCCTCAAGCGACAATCCGGGTTCGCTGATTTCTCAACTGCTTCTCAAAGGGTCAAATTACAACGAATGGTCTGCGAATTTACGTATGTCGCTTAAGGCAAGGAAAAAGTTTGGTTTTGTTGATGGTTCGATTCCGAAACCCAATCCAGATTCGTGGGATTTGGAGGATTGGTGGACCAACAACGCTTTGGTTATGTCTTGGATCAAGCTTACTATTACCGACACAGTTCGCTCCAATCTCTCACACTTTGAAATTGCGAGTGATTATTGGGAACATATTCGCCGCCGTTACTCCGTTAACAATGGACAGCGTGTTCAGCGTATCAAGCCTGAGCTTGCAACTTGCAGACAACATGGTTTGTCCATTGAGAATTATTACGGGAAATTAATGCAGCTTTGTACCACTCTTGCTGAATTTCGTCAAACAAAGAACTGTGGCTGCCCTCTTGGTGTTGACCTTGAACGTGAACGTGAAGAAGATCGTCTACATGAATTTATTAAAGGCCTTGACGAGTCTCTCTATGGTGCCGTTAAATCAAATCTTCTCTCACGTTCACCTTTGCCTTCCTTGGATGAAGCTTATAGTGCCCTTTTGCAAGATGAAGATTCTAAACATACCTCTCGGGTGCTTGAAGAAAGACCTGAAACTATGGCTTATGCAGTTCATACTGGATCCAATTTTGCTTCGCCATCTCCGAGCTCACGTACTCCAACACTCTCTCGAGAAGAACGAATGAAACTGTTGTGCAATAGCTGCGGTCGCAAAGGTCACCTCTCTGCAAATTGCTTCCGTACGCTAGGGTATCCTGAGTGGTGGGGAGACCGTCCAAGGGGTCGACTCAACTCTGCTCCGTCCACTACTCCTTCCTCTGCTCGTGCTCATGCAGTGCAAGCTCCACCGTCTCAGTCACAATCTGTTCATGCGCTTACAACTTCAGATCGGATGGGATTAAGCGGTCTTAATGACGAGCAGTGGAAGACTCTTGTAGCTTTGCTTAATGAACGAAAACAGCCAACCTCGACCTCTCTAACTGGTATGTTTTTCTTAGGCTCTTGGATTATTGATACGGGCGCTACGAATCATATGACAGGTTCTCTCAGTTTTCTGTCTGATGTTCGTGAAGTAGCTCCTTTACCTGTGAAATTACCTGATGGCAGAATCACCCTTTCCTCACGCTTAGGCACAGTCGCATTAACATCTGATCTTACACTTCCGGATGTGCTGTTTGTTGATGGCTTACAGTGCCACTTGGTTTCAGTTTCACAATTAACGCGCCAGCGCGCTTGTGTGTTCCAAATCACTGATCAGATTTGTTTAATTCAGGACTGCATTACCAAGATGCTGACTGGAGTGGCTGAGCAGCAATCTGGGCTGTACTTTCTCCGAGGGTTGGAATTTGCAGGAGCATTACATCAGACGAATCTCGTTTCTCGTGACGTATGGCATCACCGCTTAGGACATCCCTCATCTAGTGTTTTGGATTTACTACCTATTTCAGTTTTATCTACTACTAATGCTTTACCGAATGAGGAGTGTGAGATTTGTATTCGAGCAAAACAGACTCGTCGTTCTTTTCCTACAAGTTCTAATAAAACAACTACTTTATTTGAATTAGTGCATTACGATTTGTGGGGACCTTATCGTACTACGGCTCATTGCGGGGCTCGCTACTTTCTTACCCTCATTGACGATTTCTCACGAAGTGTTTGGCTTTACTTGCTACCTACGAAACATGACGTTTCTCGAACACTTCGTGATTTCATTACTTTTGTTGAACGTCAATTTACTACCCGAGTAAAAACAATTCGCAGTGACAACGGTACTGAATTTATGTGTATGACTCCGTATTTTCGCGAGAAAGGGATTGTTCACGAGACTTCTTGTGTTGGCACACCGCAACAGAACGGTCGCGCTGAAAGGAAACATCGTCATATCTTGAACGTTGCGCGCGCCTTACGTTTCCAAGGTTCTCTTCCTATCGAATTTTGGGGTGAATGCATCTTAACTGCTGCATACTTAATCAACCGCACACCGACTCCTTTACTTGCTGGAAAGACACCTTTCGAACGGCTATAAAATCGGCCACCGCCTCTTACTCATCTGCGTGTTTTTGGATGTTTGTGTTATGCTCATAATCAAAATCACAAAGGTGATAAGTTTGCTTCTCGCAGTATTAAAGGTGTTTTTGTTGGTTATCCGTACGGGAAGAAAGGTTGGCTTATCTTTAATCCAGCTACGGGAAAAATTTTCTCGACTAGAGATGTTGTCTTCTGCGAATCTAATTTCCCGTTTGCTCTCTCTTCTTTACCAGCGTCAGTTCCAGAGGACGTTTCATCTGCTGATTTACAGTTGTCTACGCCGATTGCAGATATTGAGTCTCCGATTACCCTTCCGGTTGCTTCTATTAACTGCGAAACAGAGCTTCCGATTGTTTCTCCTCCTGTCTCGTCACCCGACATGAATATACCTTCTGATTTAGTTGCCGAATCAGATTTTGATACTCCTTCTGACTCTGCGTCTGCTCCTATTGTTGAATCTGAAGCAGAGACTTGTTTGGATACAGAGTTTTCTCTCGAACCCGTGACGAAATCGTCGCCTCCAGTTGAGCCTGCGTCATCACAACTTCCGTTGACTGAACCTATCATTCAAGAATTAGGTCGTGGTCATCGGTCTAAAACCTTACCTGCGAAATTTCAGGATTATGTTCTTCAAACAATTACTTCTCCTGTTATTCCCGGTCCGATTTCTGCACCTTTTGCACTTGCGTTCTATGTGGATTGCTCGAGATTCTCAGAAAATCATTGTCAGTTTCTTGTTGTAATTTCTTCTCTTACGGAACGACGGTCTTATCGGGAAGCCATGTTGGATGAGAATTGGAGGAATGCGGTTCGTGCTGAAATTGATTCGCTTGAATTACTTGGCACATGGACTATTGAAGATCTCCCTCCGGACAAGCATGCTCTTGGTAGTAAATGGGTTTTCAAGTTGAAGTTTCATTCTGATGGTACGTTAGAGAGACATAAAGCGCGCTTAGTAGTCCTTGGTAATCATCAGATTGAAGGCGATGACTTTGATGAGACATTTGCTCCTGTTGCCAAAATGACCACGGTACGCACCTTCTTACAAATCGCAGCTTCTCGAAACTGGGAGGTTCATCAGATGGATGTCCATAATGCGTTTCTTCATGGTGATTTGAAAGAGGAAGTATATATGCGTCTTCCTCCTGGTTTTCGGGGTCCTGACAAGAACAAAGTTTGCCGTTTACACAAGTCACTCTACGGTTTGCGCCAGGCTCCTCGTTGCTGGTTTGAAAAACTTTCTTCCGCCTTACGTAATTATGGGTTCGTTCAAGCCATTCCCGATTACTCCTTATTTAATTTGGACAAAGGTGCAGATCATCTTCAAGTGCTTGTTTACGTTGATGATCTGATTATTTCTGGCAGTTCTTTGATCATTATTACCTCGTTCAAGGATTATTTGAGTCGCTATTTCCATATGAAAGATCTGGGTATTTTCAAGTATTTTCTTGGCCTTGAGATTGCTCGAAGCCCTACGGGTATTTATATGTGTCAGCGCAAATACACTTTGGACATTATTCAGGAAGCCGGTTTACTTGCGGCAAACCCTGTTGTGTTTCCTATTGAACAGAATCACAATTTGGCATTAGACAAAGGTCCGGATTATCCGAATGTTGGTGGCTACCGTCGGCTTGTTGGGCGTCTTATGTACCTCGCTTGTACTCGTCCGGATCTTGCGTATTCTGTTCATTTGCTATCTCAGTTTATGCAAAAACCAAAACAGGCTCATTGGGATGCTGCTCTTCGAGTTGTGCGCTATTTGAAAGGTAATCCAGGGCAAGGGATTCTTCTAAACGCGCATACTGACCTTAAGATTGTTGTCTGGTGTAATTTCGACTGGTCAGGTTGTCCTCTTACGAGACGCTCTCTTACAGGCTGGTTTATCCAATTGGGAGGTTCCCCTATATCGTGGAAAACGCAAAAGCAGCAAAGAGTTTCTCGATCGAGTGCTGAGGCAGAGTATCGTGCTATGTCTCTTACGGTTCAAGAACTTATCTGGATCAAGAATATGCTTCGTGCGTTTGGGATTGATCATTCTGAGCCAATGCTTGTACATTGTGACAGCAAATCTGCTCTACATTTGGCTGCCAATCCCGTTTTCCACGAACGTACGAAACATGTGGAGAATGATTGCCATTTCATACGAGATGAAATTATTCATGGAACCATTGCTACACGTCACGTCTCTACGCATACTCAGCTTGCCGATATTTTCACTAAGGCTCTTGGTCGCCTAGAGTTTGAAGCTTTCTTATCCAATTTGGGCGTTTGTGATCTCCACGTTCCAACTTGACGGGGGTATTACGGATGAATATCCGGTTAAGTACAATATGGAAATATTACATATTAGTTTGTAAGTTACCGACTTTGTATTAGGTTAAATCTCTTGTATATATACCTTGGTCTTTGTACACATATCAATGAGAAAACCTTTACACAAATCTTAGGTTTCTTGACAGATTGTAAAGATCTTCGTCGTTAAAGTTAACGGGACAATGTCTCCGTAACCAACTGTGCACATAGTGACGATGGAGAAATATAGGGCGTCGACGAAGAGATTGGTGCTGATTCCGGAGAATTGGTCTCGAAGTAGCGTGTATGTTGAAACTCCGAACAATAAGTAGGCACAGAGGAGGAAAATTGCTAGAGTGATGATCGGTCTCGTTATGGCGGTGGTGGCGGCGGCTGCTGGAATGTCCGCGAGGGCTCGAGGCGAGGATGTGATTGGGAAGAGAGAAGGGTCTCGTTGAGAAGGGTCTCATTTTCCATTGCGAAAAGGCTCTTCTTCTTCTTCTTCTTCTTCTTTTTGGTATCTTTTTGACGCGAATCGCAAATGGGAAAGGACAGGTTTTGGCTTTTTGACGACTGCGTTCTATAATCTCATGATTTTGTTTTAACGTTACTTTGTTTGTGAGTTTTGGCGGTTGTTTTGACATTCCCAATTTTTAATTTAATAAATACAGATGATAAAAAAATAAAAATTACTGTCCATCTCAAAATGTTGAATTTTCTCCGATAATATTTGTACGATTTTCATCATTCCGAATCAAGTGATGTTTTTTTTTTAACAACTGATGTTTTAACTCTTGTTTGGCAGGAATTTTTATTTTCTTGTAGCTAAAATTTGTTTGTTATCTAACTACAGAGATCAGGGAAGTAAAACAGTTGATTCATTTGCCCATTAAAGGCCCAATAAAAATTGTTAAAATGTCGAAGTCCAAGTCAGAGCTTTGTGTTGGATAGGGCCTAGCCTTGACGCAAAAACGACGTCGTTGTTAATTAACCAGTTAGTTAATGCAAATAGCATATTTCTCGTACAGAAGAGATCATCTCGCGGGGAAATGGGAAATTGGGAATTGCAGTAGCTAGTGGTCCCCACGACCACAACTGATATACATTAATTAATTTAATTTACATTTAGTTTGATCTCTCAATATGGTAAAATTTTCTCATGTGTGTGCTGCTGACGCAAGCGGTGACGCTACTGTAACTGTTTGTTCGAGTTGTTTTTAACCTCTTAAAAAATCTCTCTTAATTTTATTATTTAACGAGTCGCTGTTTTTAAACCATATCAAATCGTTTAGTACTCCATATAGCTTCATACAAAAACTGATATATCCATATCATGATAAACTAAACTAATTAAACATTTTGGATGATTAAAAAAATCGCAATACACGAAATCACCATTTATAATTTTGAGATTTTCTTAGCTCTCTCTTAATTATTCCCTGCAAGTTGCAACATTCTATATAGGCTAGAATTTGAAGTCCTCGCATGTGTTTTTGGTTCAAACTTATTATTGAATCAAACCATCCACATTAATTTATATTTGGTTCACAGTGTTTTTGTTCTGGCCGGCCCTTACAAGGTGTAGTTAGCATAAAAAGAAACTTGTATGACGTTGGTTTGATCAGAAAGAAATTAACATTATTATCAGAAAGAAATTAACATTAATAATTGGACCACCATGTGTTCCTTATTACAGAAGACAGACGAATGATCATAATTAATCATATGATTTCTATTAATATTTGAACATACGTAAATACTAATTTAATATACGTACATTATGACGACAATTGAATTTATCAAAAGCCTTAGCGGCCAAGAAAATGGATGTCTTAACTCTCAAGGTGTGTGAAATATGTTTTACTGCAATATATAAAGTTGACTTTTTGCTTCGTTGCCAAGGAAATAGTCAACAATTCCTCTTAATTGAAGATTCTCCCCATCTCCGTTTGTTTAAATTATCTCCATAGTTGTCTTCATCTACCATTTAATATAGCACATTCTGTTATAATAGTCGGACGATATAATTCAAGATGCAAGTGCTTTTGTAAGCGTATTTGATCATGATTTCTGTTTAAAAGTTTTTGGTTTTAGAAGAATAGCAAATAAAAGAAATTATATCTAATTGTGTTGGTCTGGTGCATATTTTTTTGAATCAGAATATAATTTAATTAGTAAATTATTAAAATACAATTTTAACTAAATCAGATTATTAATCTTTAAATAACGTTTACTTATGACAAATTCAATTTAGTTTACCCAAATTGAATTCTCCTAATTCTTGATATGGTTACTGATCACTCTCTCTCTTTATTTTCTCACTTACATAAAAAATTAACATAATATACTCTCTCTTTATCATGCTTATTGTTTAGAAAAAATAAAAACCAACCACGAAGTTCTGTCTGGTGGTGCTACGTTTTATCTTATATAACATTTCCTATTATTGGTTTTTACTTGTATACAATACCAGAAATTGACGTTGAATAAAATTTTGCAAAACATTACAAGATTATTGTTTTCAAAAATAATTGATGCCAGCCCATAATATTATTTTGTGTTTTACCCAATTATTTTTTTGTAAATTAGATGCATAAGTATTTCGTTTTTGGCTTTGGGTATAAGAAAAAATAAAATATATAATTTTAAAAATAAACACTTCACAGTGCATATAATCATGATGCTTTTTTGACCCATCACAATAGTTTATTCCCACTCTCCTTGCTTCTCAAGCAATTTTCGCAAAACCCAAAACAAAAATTGCATATAAAAAGACAAACTTCTCCTAATTTCTGCAGATACAAACTGGAATCTACAAAAAGTATAATAAAATAAAAATTAAACAAGTTCAAGACAACAACATACATAGTTTGGTCTCACGTCTTATTCCCCCCAAAGTTTCAAAATCTGTCGCTTTTTGCAGCTTCACATCTTTAGGTCTGTTCTCTTTTAACTTCTTTTCTTTTTGATTTCTGATTGGGTTTCGTCTTTAATTGATCTCTGATTTTTCGGCTAATCCAAAACATGCGACTCTTTTTCCTTAACAGACTCTGTTTCATTGGTGATAATTTCTGGGAACTCTTTAGATTAAAACTAGAAAAAGAAAAAATCTTTCTCCACAAGTGAGTTTTTGGATTTACATTAGCAAACTTTAAGATTTCTTAAAAAGCATTCGATTGAAATGTTTCTTAGATTATCCAATTTTTCGACATTTTCTGGGTTTTAGGAAAAAGTTAAAAAAACCTTTCCTTTTCTGCTACAAGTTCAGTTTCATAGATATAAATCTGAAGAAGAAAGCGCGTAACTTTAGTCTTGTTTTGTTATATACCGTCGATCTCGATCTGGGTATTATCAGATTTATAACTTTTTGAATATATTTGTTTCTTTGCCAGCGCCGGAAATGAACCCCGACGGCGCAGGAGAAGGCGACTCTGTTTCACACGAACCTTCGACATCTAGAAATCCAAAAGATGGAGAAGAAGAAGAGACGAAGAAGGACGAAAACGATGAAAAGACGAAGACAGTTCCGTTCTACAAGTTATTCGCTTTTGCAGATTCCGTTGATGTGCTCTTGATGATCTGTGGCTCAATCGGAGCTATGGGGAATGGTGTTTGCTTACCTCTCATGACATTGTTGTTCGGTGATCTCATAGATTCCTTTGGACAAAATCAGAACAACAAAGACATTGTTGATGTTATCTCAAAGGTAAGTAATGTTGGAACCAAAAAGTCAAAACTTGATTATGTACTTGGCTTAATATAGATCACATTTACTGATAATGTTTCCTCTTATAGGTTTGTCTGAAATTCGTCTATCTTGGACTTGGAACACTAGGAGCAGCCTTTCTTCGTAAGTCATAAAGATAGAGAATTGAGGAAGATAATTTTCGGTTTTTTGGTTTTTCCATTGTATTTCACATAAAGGATTAGAAAATTGAGAAATAAAAGTTTCTGTTTTTTTTGTTTTGTTTTTGTTGTTGTAGAGGTGGCTTGTTGGATGATCACGGGAGAGAGACAAGCCGCGAGGATAAGAAGTATGTATCTGAAAACAATTCTGAGACAAGACATTGGATTCTTTGATGTCGAAACAAACACAGGAGAGGTTGTTGGTAGAATGTCTGGAGACACCGTTCTTATACAAGACGCCATGGGGGAGAAGGTAACACAAGGAATAGAGAAACTTCGATATTGCAATTTGGTCCTTATAGATACTGAATGAATTCGTTTAAAAGTCGGCAACTTTTCTTGAATCCTGCAGGTTGGGAAGTTTATTCAGTTGTTAGCTACATTCATCGGTGGATATGCTTTAGCATTCGCCAAAGGATGGTTACTAACACTGGTCATGTTAACATCAATTCCTCTTCTGGCTATGGCTGGTGCAGCCGTGGCGATAATAGTCACCCGAGCTTCTTCCCAGGGACAAGCCGCTTATGCAAAAGCAGCAACTGTTGTTGAACAGACAATCGGGTCTATCCGAACGGTAAAACTCAAACTTCCCAAGCTACACAGAACAATCTTTAACCTGATGATTGTTTCTAAAAAAAAATCATTTTGTTTCAAAGGTTGCTTCTTTCACGGGAGAGAAACAAGCGGTAACCAACTACAAAAAGTTCATAACTTCCGCGTATAAGTCAAGCGTTCAACAAGGTTTCTCGACTGGTTTAGGACTCGGAATAATGCTCTTCGTCTTATTCAGCAGCTATGCTTTGGCTATTTGGTTTGGTGGGAAGATGATAGTCGAAAAAGGCTATACCGGTGGCTCTGTGATCAACGTAATGATCATTGTGATCGCGGGTGCGATGTAAGTTAAACACCGAGACAACCGCTTCTCTTTTGTTACTTGCCGCTTTTTTGAGATTTCTGACATTTATGCTCTGTTGGTATTAGGTCGCTTGGGCAAACATCTCCATGTGTAACTGCATTTGCAGCGGGTCAAGCAGCAGCGTATAAGATGTTTGAGACGATCAAAAGAAAGCCTTTGATTGATGCTTACGACTTAAAGGGGAAGGTTCTTGAAGATATCAGAGGAGACATTGAACTCAGAGATGTTCATTTCAGTTACCCGGCGAGGCCCGACGAAGAGATATTTGACGGATTCTCTCTGTTTATCCCGAGCGGCGCAACGGCAGCATTAGTAGGAGAGAGCGGGAGCGGGAAATCAACCGTGATCAGTTTGATTGAGAGGTTTTATGATCCGAAATCCGGGCAAGTACTGATCGATGGAGTTCACCTCAAGGAGTTTCAGCTGAAATGGATCAGAAGCAAAATCGGATTGGTCAGCCAAGAACCGGTTCTGTTTTCGTCGAGCATCATGGAGAATATCGCCTACGG
This sequence comes from Alliaria petiolata, assembly GCA_020283515.1. Lineage (NCBI taxonomy): Eukaryota > Viridiplantae > Streptophyta > Magnoliopsida > Brassicales > Brassicaceae > Alliaria > Alliaria petiolata. The sequence continues at coordinate 82,780,679 of JAHZTW010000003.1, read as the reverse complement.
GAAAGAGAAGGCGACGGTTCAAGAGATTAAAGCGGCAACAGAGCTAGCAAATGCGGCCAATTTTATAGATAAGCTGCCTCAGGGGTTGGATACAATGGTAGGAGAGCACGGGACGCAGCTCTCGGGAGGACAGAAACAGAGGATAGCTATAGCGAGGGCCATTCTTAAAGACCCGCGTATCTTGCTGCTGGATGAAGCAACGAGCGCGCTCGATGCGGAATCCGAAAGAGTGGTCCAAGAGGCGTTAGACAGGGTGATGGTTAACCGGACTACGGTTATCGTCGCGCATCGGTTAAGCACGGTTAGAAATGCGGATATGATTGCGGTAATCCACCGCGGGAAAATGGTGGAGAAAGGTTCGCATTCGGAGCTGCTGAAAGATCCCGAGGGAGCCTATTCGCAGCTCATTCGTTTGCAGGAGATAAACAAGGATCATGATTCCAAGACGTCAGAGATTTCTTCGGGCTCGTCTTTTCGGAAATATTCGAATCTGAAAAAATCAATGGAAGGATCGGTTATTAGCGGCGGAACCTCGTCGGTTGGGAATAGCAGCCGTCACCATTCTTTGAATGTTCTTGGCTTAACCGCAGGAGGACTAGACCTCGGGGGCGGCAGCGGTAGCCAGAGAGTAGGCCAAGAGGAAACTGGAACGGCGGGTCAAGAACCGGTCGCAAAAGTATCGCTCTCCCGAATCGCTGTTCTAAACAAACCGGAGATCCCGGTTCTCCTTCTAGGAGCCGTTGCAGCGGCGATCAACGGCGCGATTTTCCCGCTTTTTGGGATTCTGATTTCGAGAGTCATCGAAGCCTTCTTCAAAACGGCTCACGAACTAAAGAGAGATTCGAGATTCTGGGCGTTGATATTCGTAGCTCTTGGAGTGACTTCGTTGATTGTCTCACCGGCTCAGATGTATCTATTTGCAATAGCTGGAGGGAAACTGATTCGGCGGATACGATCAATGTGTTTCGAGAAAGCGGTTCACATGGAAGTTGGGTGGTTCGATGAGCCGCAGAACTCGAGTGGTACGATGGGTGCAAGGCTATCGGCTGATGCGGCTTTGATCAGGGCTCTGGTTGGTGACGCCTTGTCTCTAATGGTTCAAAACGCCGCGTCTGCTGCGTCTGGATTGATCATAGCGTTCACTGCGAGCTGGGAACTGGCGCTTATAATCTTAGTGATGCTTCCTCTTATTGGTATCAATGGTTATATTCAAGTCAAGTTCTTGAAAGGATTTACTGCCGACGCAAAGGTACCTACTTCCTCTGTTTTTTTTTTTTTTAATCTCGGTTAGGTTTTTTTTAATCTCGGTTACGCAAAGGGTTTTGGATATCTTTGCAGACAAAGTACGAGGATGCGAGTCAGGTAGCGAACGATGCGGTGGGGAGTATAAGAACTGTTGCGTCTTTCTGTGCAGAGGAGAAAGTGATGCAGATGTATAAGAAGCAATGCGAAGGTCCGATAAAAGACGGAATAAAGCAAGGTTTCATCAGCGGGTTAGGGTTAGGAGTCTCCTTCTTCATTCTGTTTTGTGTCTACGCGACAAGCTTCTACGCGGGGGCTAGATTGGTTGAAGCCGGCAAGACAACTTTCAACGATGTTTTCCAGGTAAAGTAGCTTCTTGTTAATCACTTGTTTGAAAATCTCTGTGAGCTGCCTAGTAGTAATAAAGAAGAATGGGTCTTGCAGGTGTTCTTTGCGTTAACAATGGCAGCGATTGGGATTTCTCAGTCGAGTTCTTTCGCTCCTGATTCCAGCAAAGCTAAGGTTGCAGCGGCTTCCATCTTTGGAATCATCGATAGAAAATCCAAGATTGATTCGAGCGATGAGTCAGGGACGGTCTTGGAAAATGTTAAGGGAGATATCGAGCTTCGTCACATAAGCTTCACTTATCCAGCAAGACCAGACATTCAAATCTTTCGTGATCTTTGCTTAACCATTCGTGCAGGAAAGGTATACAAAAGTCTTTCCAGACTCTTTTATCACTCAGAAAGTTTTTGATCTATATCTGTCTCTTTTTTAATTTCAGACGGTTGCTTTGGTCGGAGAAAGCGGGTCGGGGAAATCAAGATGTGTATAAGAGACAGATATATATCATCTGTCTCTTTTTAATTTCAGACGGTTGCTTTGGTCGGAGAAAGCGGGTCGGGGAAATCAACAGTGATATCTCTGTTACAAAGATTTTACGATCCGGATTCCGGTCATATAACTCTAGATGGAGTTGAGCTCAAGAAGCTGCAGTTGAAATGGTTGAGACAACAAATGGGACTCGTGGGACAAGAGCCTGTTTTATTCAACGACACGGTTCGAGCCAACATTGCTTATGGCAAAGGAAGCGAAGAGGCCGCTACCGAGTCTGAAATCATAGCCGCCGCAGAACTCGCCAATGCCCACAAATTTATCTCTAGCATACAGCAGGTAAGGAGAAAAAAGAGAATTGAGGAAACTCTGCTTTTACAAAGCTTACTTACGACGCAAGGCATAACATTTTTTTTTTTAGGGCTACGACACGGTGGTTGGAGAAAGAGGGATTCAGTTATCGGGAGGACAGAAACAACGTGTCGCTATAGCACGGGCCATCGTGAAAGAGCCGAAGATATTGCTTTTGGAAGAAGCAACGAGTGCTCTTGATGCGGAATCAGAGCGAGTGGTTCAAGACGCGCTTGACCGAGTGATGGTGAAACGAACCACGATAGTAGTGGCTCATCGGTTATCGACTATTAAAAACGCTGATGTCATTGCCGTCGTTAAGAACGGTGTGATCGCTGAGAAAGGGACTCACGAGACGTTGATCAAAATCGACGGTGGAGTTTATGCTTCGCTTGTTCAGCTTCACATGACTGCTTCTAATTAATATATTTATAAATAATTTTTTGGTTTGCCGAAAAATTCAGTTAGAGTCGCTTGAGTCACAAAACTAGGCTATGTATTAAAGGTTTTGTTTTTTTGTTCCGTAACATATTTTTGTTGTTGTTGTATAATGTTCACACTTCTTTAATTAAATATCAATATAATTTATGTTGAGAGACTACTCACCAATGCTTTATCCACCAAACTGCGTGTAGTTTACAATGTATAAGACTTGGTGCCGTTTAACCTAAATAAATCCGGCGTGTAGTTCACCTAAAACAGAAATGACGATGATGACATTTTTTTTTTTAAACGATGATGACACATCTTTAACCTTAAAAATACAGAGAAGCAATGGGGAATGGTCTGATAGTTTATATGATAATTACTAGCTTATCATATGTTTGACTCACGAGCTAAAGAAATTATCCCTGAACCATCTTGATATGATCTGTATTTAGTTATTTAAATACCATAATGATAAAAGATATTAACAAGTAACAACATTAACTGGCAACAAAAAAAACTCTTGAACTAGTTCGGTGTTAAAAAAAAAAAAAAAACTGAAACTCTTCTGAAATTAGATAACAAAAATTACCCTAAAATTAGTGTTTCTGATGAAAACAATTTCTCCAAGATCTTCATTTTTAATAAACCTTCTCTTCTCTTGACCCTTTTCAAACAAAAAAGAAAAAAATATGAAGAACTTATCACAATTGCTCTGTTTCGCTTTTGCTCTGTTTTCTCTCTTCTCATCTCCTTCCTCCTCCGCTCGTATCTTCTACTCCTCCGTAGTCCCTTCCGCCGCTCCTTCTCCCGCCGTAACCACCACTGCCAAAGGCGGTGGAGATGAAACCAATGAGACCGACTTCTCCGCCTTCATGCAATGGAACATTTTAGACCTCTCCGACCTCAAAAACACGTTCAAAAACCTCCCGGATCTCTCTAACCTCAACATCTCTTCCCTCCACGTTTCACCCGCCGTCGACTCCGTCTGCTCCGGCACCGACTACGCCGCAGAATGCGTAATCTCAATCCTCCCACTCCTCCGTGACTTCCGCAAATTCGAGCCAAAACCCATCGACGTACTTCGAATGGAGATGAGTTCGCTCTACGAGAAAGCTAACGCCACGCTCGACTTAGCCAAGCGTCTTATCGTTGACCAATCAACGCCGCGTGACGTGGCGGATGTCTTGGACTTGTGTGTCGATAACTACGAGTCGCTTCTCGATGATCTCAAAGATGCTTCAGTAGCCGACGATGATGGAGACTTTGGACGGCTCGAGAGTGTGGTGAGTGCTGCGATTGCTGATGTGGTGACTTGTTCAGACGCGTTCTCTGAGTCGCCGGAGCTTGAGTCACCGATGGCTAATGTTGATGCTTTTCTCAAGAAGCTTTGTAGCAATGTCTTGGCTATTTCTCAGATGATCTACATGTAATCAATGTTTATAACTCACTAATCCAAAGAAAAACGATATATACATTAAAGATACAGAATAAAAAATCTTAAGAAAAAATTAAATGTGGAGGGGAGAGAATGTAGTACGGTTGAGTTTGAGAGTAAAGTGTGTATTGACGTTTCGGATACTTTAATTTGTGAAGTGATTCACGATGAGATAAATTTATAAAGTATAACTAGTATACTTTGATTAAACAGTTACCTATGATTTGCGATTAAACGATTCAATTTTTCAATATGTAGGAGTTTCTTACCAATTAAACCCATCATTTGCGTTAAATTCATGTAGATAAATCGATTTATTGTCCTATCATTAGACTAAAAACGCCTAAATTATTTTTTTATTACAAAATTGGTTTTACTGAGAAATGGTATAGTTTGCATGTGGACAGATATTTTTTGTTTCATGCATTTTTAATTTCAGTTTTAAGGCTAATTTTCTAAATTTTCCTCTTGAAAATAACACGTGACAACCGCGTTTTGTAAGCACAGAAGCTAAAAACAAAATGCGTTTGCGTGTAATACTATCGGACCTAAAATTGACCCGCCCCATTCTGAATTAACGGGTTAAAACCTGACCCGATATCAAAACAGATACTCCATAAGAGCAGTTTAGTCCACCATTTACACTCTTCGAAGAAAAGAAAAAAAATCCCCAAATTCGGAAGGATAAGAGCCGGAAGTTCCTCGCCGGTGACGGAATTAGGGTTTCATTCATCCCAATTTCTACAAGTAATGGCTCATGCCTGCGTCTCCACATCGGCTTCTTCTCTCAGGTTCACAGCCGGATTCGTCTCCGCGAGTCCCAATGGCTCCTCTTTCGATTCTCCGAAGCTTTCTCTTCCTTTCGAGCCCCTTCGTTCAAGGTAGAAGCAACTTCAAGTGTTCTTCACTGCGATTTCTCTCGAAATTACGGAATATTAGGTTAATTTAGGGATTTAAGAGACTGGCGAATTTTGTTTGCAGGAAGACGAAGAAGCTAGTTAGCGACAGAAAGAATTGGAAGAATTCATCTCCGAAGGCTGTGTATTCCGGCAATCTCTGGACGCCGGAGATTCCCTCTCCTCAGGGAGTTTGGTCCATAAGGTGAAATTTGTGTTTGACGATTGTCTTGAACTGTGATTCTCGACTCTTTTAATGGTTAAATCTGAAAGTATGTTACTGTGCAGAGATGATTTACAAGTCCCTTCTTCGCCGTATTTTCCTGCGTATGCTCAAGGACAAGGACCGCCTCCTATGGTGCAAGAGCGTTTCCAGAGTATCATAAGCCAGCTCTTCCAATATGTAAACTGATGATGAAATCTCCTTGTTTAAGATTATCAAAGTTTCCAGCTTAGTAGTCTTCCTGTTGAATGAATTGGTTTCTTTTGTTTTGATCATTAGAGGATTATTCGCTGTGGTGGTGCTGTGGATGATGATATGGCAAACATAATTGTAGCTCAGCTTCTGTACCTTGATGCTGTTGATCCTACTAAGGTCAGATATTGTAAAATTCATGTCTTATTTTTTTAATTCAGATGTTTTCATTAGGATTCTGATAGTGCTTATGTTGAACAGGATATTGTCATGTATGTGAATTCTCCTGGTGGTTCAGTTACAGCTGGTAATAACACTTTGTCAGCTTACTTGTTTCCCTATGATCAGTTAATTTTTTTTCTCTTATGCATCAAATTTTATTTAGGTTTTCATTGTTAATGAATCTTGTATCTCTCACTCTCCCAGGCATGGCTATCTTCGATACTATGAGGCATATCCGGCCTGATGTGTCCACTGTTTGTGTCGGTCTAGCTGCGAGGTGAAACTTTCACCATCCTTTAACTCTCATTATGCGTTTTTTTTTCTAGGGTCCTTGGTGAAGTGATAGTTTCTTGTTTAGTGTGGTTAGCTGATTTTTATGTTGGATGCATGACCAAAAGCATTTCTCATGTGTTTATTTATTTATTATTGAACAGTATGGGAGCTTTTCTGCTTAGTGCTGGAACCAAAGGTAGTCTCTTAATCCTTTCATTCATAAGTAAAAGCTTTAGTCAAGTCTAATCTTATTAATTTCCGGAGGCGAGCTTAGCTTTATTTGTATGACTGTAGGAAAAAGATACAGTCTACCAAACTCAAGGATAATGATCCATCAGCCTCTTGGTGGAGCTCAAGGTGGCCAAACCGACATAGACATTCAGGTCATTCATCCACGCCTTCTTATTTGAAATTCGTTGCAGCCTTTGTGTTGAGTGTTTGAAGGGACTAGATTGAGTTGAACATCAATTCATTTTTTAAAACCTGACCCGGCAAGTTCATGGTCTGAAACCAGGCAAATGAAATGCTGCATCACAAGGCAAACCTAAATGGTTACCTCGCATACCACACTGGTCAAAGCTTGGAGAAGATAAACCAGGACACAGACCGTGATTTCTTCATGAGTGCTAAAGAAGCAAAAGATTATGGGCTTATTGACGGTGTCATCATGAACCCTCTTAAAGCTCTCCAGCCACTTGCAGCAGCTTAATCGCCTGAAGGTAAATGGTTCAGCTTAGCACTCTTTTGTGGGGCCTTTTATGAACTGAGATTTTCCATGAAATGTGCTTTTTATTCTAGAAGGAAAATCAGATTTGTTTGTGATCAAAAAAATCAGTAGCTGATACATACATGAAGAACAAAGCAAAGTTTGTTGCTCTGCTGTTTGATGAATAACGTTGACCTTTAAGCAATCTTTTGATCTATATAATCGAATTTTTCGCCCATTTTAATTCCTTTGTTTCAGCAATCTTACAGATCCTTTATTCTGATTGAGTATTATTTTTAGGCGATAATGGATAAAAGGATTTTAATAACTTAAGCTGACTTTTGTTTCCAAACTGAAAGTTACAACTCCACTAGTCTTAATCCTGAGTTTGTCAATTTTTAGCACAAGGATTTATAACTAACTTTTCTATTGAGTTATTACCTGTCTTTCAAAGACCTTAATTTTTTCTCTTTAACAAACAAAAAAAAAAAAAAAAAATCAGGAAATGCATATAATTTTAAATACACGAGTTTACGATCTAACTAAAAAAATTAGAAATAAAGGATCTGTATCCATGTAATGGTCGAACACTAAGATATGTTGGGTCCGTCGGATGCATATTGGTCAATGTCCATTGGCACATTATATTTCAATTTAAAATGTTACCAACTTGTAGTAACCACTACGTTTAATACGAATTTTAGCTTATAGTATTACCATTATCTTCATTACTATTTTTTTTTCAAAGAAATTAAAACGAAACACGAGGAGTATCCATCGGCCGGCTGAGTTCATCGATGAACATACATGAAAATTGTTGGGGTTTCTTCATTAAAAAAAATCTGATAATTTTTTAATAATTAAACATATATAGAGTAGATTATAAAAAGGAACCTTTGTAACTAGGCAACCGTAAACGTGGTTGCCAAACACACTTTCTAAAAGTTTTTTTTATAAATCTCTCTCTAACATCCTCTGTTTCTCCTCATCCAAGCGACAGTGTCTTTTATATTTTTTTCCCCGTGTTTCATTCTTTGCGATTAAGATGGAAAATGAAGAAGCACACAAGGACACAAGAAGCAGCTGGTCACTGGTTCGACCATTTCAAATGATCTCCATAAGCCTTCTTAGTGTCCTCGTTCCTCTCTCTTTCCTCTTCCTTTCACGTTTCTCTATCTATTCCTATTCCGCAACTCCGGTCATGGTCTCCGGCGTATCCTCCTTTCTTCTTCAAGCCGATGTCGGAGTCTTATACACAATCTTGTCTCTCACCATCGTCTCCACTTTAATCCACAATCTCTCCGGAAAACCAGAATGCTCTGTTTTTCATTCCCATCTATATATCTGCTGGATCGTTCTCTTCATCGTCCAAGCGTGTGTCACCTTCGGAATCGAAGGAACCATGAGCACGATCATGCCTACAAATCCTGACAAAAGCTTTTTTCTTACGTCACAAGAAAGGTGGGTCTTGGTTAGGGTTATGTTCTTTTTGGGCCTACACGAAGTGATGCTGATGTGGTTTAGAGTCGTTGTTAAGCCGGTGGTCGACGACACTGTTTTTGGGGTTTACGTGGAGGAGGAGAGATGGTCGGAGAGAGCGGTTGTGGCGGTGACTTTTGGTCTAATGTGGTGGTGGAGGCTAAGAGATGAAGTAGAAAGCTTGGTGGAGGTTCCAGAGGTTAAACGTAACCTTCTGATTCGTTTGGAGGGGTTTGACTTTATGAACTGGTCGATGTATTACATTTGTGTTGTGATTGGTATAGTGAAGATCTTCAAAGGGTTTTCGTATTTTGTAAGTATGCTAATTATGACCATTAAGAGGTCGAGAAAAGGATGTGAATCTTCTGTTGTTGTTCTTGCTGATGATCATGTGTAAGATATTTGACATTTTACTCTCAGTTTTTTTAAAGAAATTTCATTCAATTATTTTCTTTTTTATTGCGATGGGCTTAACTGTCAATAAAGTGGACTATCGAATAGATAAAACATTGTTGTTCCGTGTTAATTTTTAACGCATCCATAGTGATAATATATCACATAATTGCTTTTTAGAAATGTGAATATTTGATGAGTGTTATGAATGATAATTCGTTTAATAATAATTATGTTATACAATCACAAAATATATTTTATCTCTTACATTTTTTAATTCTTACTAATATTTTTCAAATTATATAATGTTTTTTTTTTAACTATTTGTATTTTGCAAATTGGTTTATCATTGATTGAATTGTGTTTTCTAATGCTTTTATACCAAACAATAGAAAGAAATTAAAAAAAAAATTTTTTTATTGATTTAAAACTTGGTTTGATCTATTTTAAGATATTTCTCATAACCTAATAACTGTATAAATTAATAAAAAATTATTGTCTCGACGTTATTAATTTATAGAATTTTTAATTTTAATTTTTAAAATTTTTTATAAATTTTTTACTTTATATGCTTTGTTACTCATAAATGGTTGGATACGGTCAACCCCGTAGATTTTTAAATAGGAAAACGAAATATAGTTGGAAACATTGTGATTTTGAAATATATACATTTTCAAATAAATACAAATACATAATGTATCAGTGGATTCGTACGTGCACAAAATATATATTTATATAAACAACGATATATATCAAAAAAAAGTATGGTGGTCTAATGGTAGTACAAGAGAAAACAACTATATATTCACACTTTTTTATAACATTTTTTTTAAAAAAGAACCTTATACATATATTGATTTATTCGATCTGGAGACTAGAACAAGTTAATAAGTTTCATCTTTGCCACCAAGGCCCCTACAATCGAATATATCAACATTTGTTGGTAAGGGTTTAAACCAAAATATCGCGTAAATATGAGTACAACTTGAAATGTCAAGACACCATCTAAAGAGTCAACCTAACAACCACAAACATATTAAGTATTATATATCTAAAATAAAATGTCCTTATATTTTTCATATTATCTTCCTTTCGAACCATGCAGTTCCATATAAGTGTATTCCAGATCATATTTTTCCTTGTTAGTTTTTTTCCATGGTTTCTTTTTCACCTCTTATTTAAACCACATACATTCGCTTCCAACAACATCTCAAAAAAAACTTGAGAATAAGAGGCGAGGGGATAATGGCGAAGGTAAATTTACTAGTTACATGTTTGTTACACTCTTCTCTTACCTGTGATATCATTGGTTTGAAAAACATAGATTTCAATTGGTTCTTATGATAAGTAAGTCCACCTAATTAACATTTTATGTTGGATTATTCCTTCTGATAGATTTTATGCTATTCGTCCCATGATCCATAAAACTGCTGAGAAGCGAGAACCAATAGAATTTTTGTCATTTTTATTTGGTTTGTGCTGTATAATTTATTCTGCTTCTCTTTTCTTTGCATAATTTTCGTGATTTGCTTCTCTTTTATTGTTGATTTTATTTAGGAAAATCATGAAGATGATGACGATTTGCCACCAGAATTGAATCAGGTCAAAGCGCAAATCGAAAGAGAAAGATTTCTGCATATAAGTGTAAGAAACTTTTGGTTGCTTTCTTTTTGCTATATATCTTTTGTTGAAAAGAAAAAAGATAGTTAATCAAAGACTTTTCAAAGGTACAATGGCAAATATCCAATTTGGCTTCTTCTTTTTTTTTTTTTTTTTTTTTTTTCAAAATAGTTTACCTAATTTGATTAACAGAAAACCTTCGAGTTGAGATGCGAATCGAGTGTGTCTACTCATAGTTTTCAACACCAATTTCTTGCCTTAATTCGGTGGGCTGGAAAGGATAATAATGGAAGAAAGAACATGCTTTATTCGAGAATGGAAACACCACTCCATCATTTCAATGGCTTCTCTTATAATTCTAAGGAAGCAGATAATATTTCTGAAGAAGTTACATTACCAAGTACTGTCGAGCTTCCATTTGTTAAGAAGCTACCTGAATCCATTACCTGGGTTTACACGGATAGGCATGTTTGTTTTCATTTCATATTAGTTTCAACAATCATATTCATATACGATGTATATATCGCTCATATTGCATATACATATTTCGTTAACATTGCAGTAATCGGCTAATGGTCGAAAGTGATTCTGCGTTTGGTAAGCTGCAACTCCAATATGTGGATGGTGAGGCAGTAGAATTGGGCAGCGACAACGAAGAAAATGAAGAAGATGAAGAAGAAACCGAGAAAGAAAATGAAGAAGATGAAGAAGAAACCGAGAAAGAAAATGAAGAAAATGAAGAAGAAACCGAGAAAGAAAATGAAGAAGATGAAGAAGAAACCGAGAAAGAAAATGAAGAAGACGAAGAAGAAATCGAGAAAGAAAAATTCGAATTTTCTGAAGATGTAGATCGGTTTATATGGTTAGTTTTTGCGTTATATACATGTTCTTCTTGATTATTAAGGGACCATTTATATATGCATGCAAGGAGGGATTCATATATAATGAAACGTTGTTAATAACATAGTCAATAATTTTGTAGGACGATTGGGCAGGAACATAGTTTGGATGATCTGGTGGTGTTGAGTGCTATCTCCAAGTTCCTCCAATTAGATGTTTCAGTTATTTTGGTAATAACGGAATCGAATCTACATAGGGATCAATAATTTATAATCTTCCTGTTTTTGTTATTCTTCCTCTTGAGAAATTAATACTTTAATTTCAAATATACTGTAGGAGAGATACAATGAGCTCAACAAGCTTAAGAATGAAGGAAATACTGGGGAGGTTCCTGATAAGATCAATTTTACTCCTTTTCCGGAGGTTCTTGATAGGCATTTTTGCCGTCGTTGCGTGGTAACTTTCTGAATCTTTCTTTCTTTCTTTTTTGTCACAAAAAATAATATTTATACATGTTTTTTTTTTTGTTACAGATATTTGGTTGTCGTCTGCATGAAGAATACCCGCCTGTGTTTAATATCGTAAGCTTGAGTTTATTTATATAGCTAATTTTTTTTGGTTGCAGAAGCCTCGTAAGCTTAATTAGATGACTTTGGCTTGTCAGAGTGAAAAGAAATCTAATTTGTTTGAGAATGAAGATGTTAGAAAACAATGCAGTGAGCATTGTTACGTCAAGGTCTCTCTCTCTCTCTCTCTCTCTCTATTTGTTCATTTCTTAATTTGTTCATTTCTTAATTATGTTTATTACTGGTTTAATAGCTAAGGAATGTCAGAGAAGCTGATCATGCTGTGGATAATGATAACTATGTATCAAACAAGAAAGGGAAGAATGTCGTCTCAGATACAAACACAGAAACTGAAGATTGTGTGTTGACTGATACAAATAAAGTAATAAAAGATATTACAGATATGTCCCTTGCATGTAATGATGAGTGGACGCCTGTGGAGAAGGATCTTTACTTGCAAGGAGTTGAAATCTTTGGGAGAAACAGGTAAAAAGATTAAAAAATGGATTCATGGTTTTTTTTTTTTTTGACATCAAAATCACCATTTTATACCATGAATTTACAAATATATACATCCGGTTTATCATGAAAAGTTAAAAATGACAATTTTTGCTAAATATTATCGCGATTATCATTAAGAAAAAGTTTTATGAAAATTTATGTTAGACAGAAAAAATTACATTATGTTTTTAGTAGAGTTTAGTTTTAATAATTTAATAAAAGAATAGAGACAAATCGTAAAATTAAATGATATATATGTTAGATTTGACATCAAAAAATGTAAGTGCAATAAATTTTCTCTACAAATGATTTTTTTTTTTTAATACTTACAACTTAAATGTGTTTTTTTCTTTTCGACATCTAACTTGAATGTGTCCATTGTCCATGTTTTTGCCGCAGTTGTTTTATTACAAGAAACCTACTTTCGGGGTATAAGACGTGTTTAGAGGTTTACAATTACATGTGTGAGCAAGGCCAAGAACATAATGAAACTGCAGAAACAGACAATCAGGTAAACTAAAATATGCAATCTGCATGACTATTTAAGTATGTCAAAAAACACATTATTAAATGTTAAAAACACACACACACACATCATGACAGGTTAATAAAGAAGTATCTCGAAAAAAAACAAGGTTGGTCCGGAGAAAAGGCAGACTCCAAAAGTATGCTTGTTATCCGCCTGCATTAAGAAAGTCAGCAAAGGAAGAAGACAAGTCGTATAAGCAGTACACACCATGCACTTGCGAGCCAATATGTGGAGATCAATGCCCTTGTTTAACTAATGGAAATTGCTGCGAGAAATATTGCGGGTATGTCATTATTTTGGACTATCTGAACCAATTTAACGTTCAATTAGCGGATTTTTTTTTTTTTGAATATATAGGATTTGCTCAGCCTAAAATCTTCTTTATTCAGGTGCCCAAAAAAATGCAAGAATCGGTTTGGAGGATGTATCTGTGGAAAGGGTCAATGCATAAACCGACAATGTCCTTGCTTTGCTTGTTCTCGTGAATGTGATCCAGATATTTGTCGGAGTTGTTCGATTGGGTAACATTTTCTTTTCAATATAAAATTTGATGATTAAAAAATTCAAAATATTAACTTTGTTTTTTTTTTAATATATATAGCTGTGGAGATGGCTCTCTTGGTAAGACATCACGGACAAGCCAATGCAAGAACATGAAATTCCTCCTTAAGAAATATAAGAGGGTAAAAACACGTCAAATCAGCAACGATTATATAAGAATTTTTTTAAAAATTTCTTCCTTTTTTTCTTTCTTAGATTCTCCTGGCAAGGTCTCGTCATTGTAATGGATGGGGTGCATTTACACGGGTAAGCAATCATACTAATAATATCAGAATATAGATTTTAATTAACAAACACTAAACCCCATATTTAAATTGTCCAGGATATGTAAAAAAAAAGGGGTAGTATATGGGGTTTAATGTTCGAATTTGTGGTTTATGTGTCATGTTCAATTAGGACACATTGACCAAAAAAAATATATTTGTGTTTGTTATTGATCATATTTTAACCCTAGGCTTGTTAGATTCAAACCAGCTTGGTCTGATTAGCATCCTATATATGTGAATATATCTTCCTCTTTAGAAAATATGGATGCATGCATAACTCTTCGCTCTGTTTGCTTTTAAAATGTTTAAACTATAAACCATTAATGTTGTAATCTAATGTAACTTCCATTAGCACTCTGTTAAAAAAAATGAGTTTGTCGGAGAATATACTGGCGAATTGATCTCTCCTGAGGAAGCAAACGAACGTGGGAGAGCAGATCGCAAGCATGGTTTTTCCTACCTCTTTACCTTGAACGATACGGTAAGTTTCGTCGACGGCCCTTCTCTTCTTCAGATACGCACGTACATGAGTTGCAAACTTGTTCTCATTAAAAGTAATATTTTACAGCTCGTCATTGATGCTCGCCGTAAAGGAAACAAGTTTAGGTTTCTCAATCACTCAATAAAAATAAATAACTGCTACGCCAAGGTACCAACAAGTGTTTTGTGCTTTTTTCTCGGACATGTATTAATTAACCTTACAACATTGATTCATTAAGCAAAAAAATTACTTATAGCAATTTCATTAATTCAGTAAATAAAATCATTTATGAATATAGTCGTTGCTGATTAGTTCTAATATACAATCATATATTTATCTCCAAAAACATGATTGTATATTAGAACATATATATGAAGTGATGATCTTTCTTACCTTATTTATGGTTTCGTTTGCAGTTGATGATTGTGAAAGGAGATCATAGGATTGGACTATTTGCAAATAGAGCTATCGAAGAAGGTGAGGAGCTTTTCTTCGACTATTGCTATGGACCAGGAGTAGAACACGCAGATTGGATTTATACCTAGTTATAAGGACATGGGTCCATCTAACTTGGATCTGAGGAAATGCGATACAAGCAGTCGTTTTTAGGGTTATAATGCTATCTTGCGTTGCTAAACCAAAATTTAACTATCTGTTTTAGTTGTTTTAAAGTTTATTTTGTCTCATTAAACTCTTCATTAAAGTTTCCTTTCGATATTTCAATGAAAAAACCCATGATTTTTTTCATAAACAATTTAGTTTCTACTGAAAAGGCTACGTACTGACGTTTAAGAATTGTGGTTGTTCTTGGTCGTTATGTTGAGTTTGTTAATTAATGTGTTTTTACTTTTACGGTACAGAAATAAGTTTTATATGCATTTTAGGGATATTTGAATGAAGGAACATGCTGTTTAAGTCGGAGAAACAATAAAAAAAAAAAAAAAAAAAACTATTATGTACATACCATTTAAAATTTTAAAGTTTCTTCTAAACTAAAAAAATCTATGAAAAATTAATCTGGCAATTGAGAAATAAATTTATTTGCATGAGGAAATACATCTCTCATGGATTAACGGTTATTATTTATAATTTTGTAAACGTTGCCATCAAAGTAGCTGTAGTTTAGTGGTAAGAATTCCACGTTGTGGCCGTGGAGACCTGGGCTCGAATCCCAGCAGCCACATTCTTCAAACCTTTTTTTTTTTCATTCGGAAAAAGGTGTTTACGTTTTTTAAAAATCCCTAAATCACCACCATTAAAAGCTAACCTCCACTTACTTTGTGTCATCTAACCTCAAACTTAATTCCTTTATAAATTCCATCATTATTCATCAACAACAATTAATCAAACCCAGAAACACATGTAAACCTCTCTCTTTAGTGACAACTTAAACCCTAAATCCCCAAAATTGCTCACTTTCCGACAGTAGATGAGATGTTGGATGAAGGTGAAAGTCCCTCTAATCAATCTTGTTCTGTATATGTTGGGTCTTTGATTAAAGTTCTTATGGTTCTTAACAAAATTTACATTTGCTATAGTGGTCGTCACAGATTCCTATTTTTTTATGTTGGATCTTTAACATCATAAAAAAAAAGACAAGGTTTGAAGAAAGAGAAACAAACATCAAGCCAAATGCTGTTGCTCTTCCTCCTCCGAGTCATCATCTTCTTCTCCAGAGCTCAACGTATCTTCTTCAGATTCCTATGCAAAATTAATTCCGAATTACCAACAGTAAAAGTCAACAATTGCTTTACAACTAGTAAAGTTAATGATGTTACAATTTTTAGGGAGCTTACGAGAAATTGATGTCGGAGACTGCTCTGAATAGCTGCGATGGTCCGAATGATAACGAGCATTGGCAATAGTATACCAACGGCCTTCAATGTTAATACCTGTTACCATTATTTTCCCCATCCAATTTAATTTTAAAGACATACAAAACTAAATCCTTTTAATAATTTCTAAAAATCGTAGTTAGAAAATGGAAGAGCAATTTACCGTGAAAACCGTGAAGGGATACTCGTCGGTTCCGTAAACCACATCAAACGCATGCTTTATCAACAAAACCACCGAAAACTGCAAAAGATAATTAATAATATTAAAATTCAATCCCAATAAAAATAAAAGATCCACGCCGAAAAAGATGTACCATAAGAGAATGGGTATGTTATGATTATGATATTTAGTCCAAATAAAATCGGTTTGGTTCCATTTGGGTATTGCCTTTAACAAATATGGATTAAAGCTATGAAACAACACGACATCATGGGCAATGCGACAACTGTGAACACATTCTCTGGGTTCCAAATGTAGAAACCTTTTGCTTTGTTAGGTGTGAGAGTGAGACCAGAGCCCGTTCTCAACGCATTTTTGATGAGTCAATGGTATGGACCCCAATTTTAAAGATAGCGTTTTCGTTAATTTTCCTTTTTTAACTATGTTTTGATTAAATCTTGCATATGTTTTGTTTTGCTTCTGTTAATTGTTTTCTTTTTTCTAATTTAAAATAAAATAAAATTAAAAATGATTAACATCTATCAACGGTAACTTTTGGTAAAACCTAGTACACGTCTGCTATCATTTATCATTAACAGGATGGCATTGGGTCATCTGAATTTTGTTTAAAATCACTTACGGACGATTGATAATGAAAAGTTGATAACCATGTGGATATTTTCGTGTGGTTACCAATCATGCAGACCTTAAATGTCATGTTTAGTCAATAGTATTAGTAGTGGTTCCCATTTCTGATTTGGACCTCACTAAACCAAAGGATTTTCTTATCCTCCCATCATTGAGTTTAACTAATTTATTTAATATCTATAATTCTATATCATGTATAATTATTACGAAACTCATACGAATATATAACAATTATCTTACGTGAAAACCAAAATTAAAATAAGAAAAACAGGGAAATTAGTACTTACAACGAGAGCCAAGTACCTACAACAAGAGGCGCCTCTATGAGCATGAGAGTTGCATTCTGGAAAATCCGATTCAGCTCTTTCCACTAATCTTCTATTTCTTCTTCCTCCATTTTCTCTCCTCGCTATATGTAAATTATCTCTGCTCCATAAATCAAAAAAAAAAAAAAATTGGTGTTCGATCGTTGTTGTTATTTTTTTAATCAGAATAATAAAAAAAGAACATGTCAGATTATAAAAAAGCTGGGAAAGAAAAATCAATAGCTGGACTGTGTTTGAACAATTTCAGTTCTCAAATCTAAATGTAATACTAATCTTCGAAGGTTGATTAATTTTTTTTTTCCTTTCTTTACAAGAAAATTAATTACCTGATTGTGACTGCTGTTTCAATCAATCGAGATGGCTTTGAAGTTGTGGTATATCCAGGTTTGTACTCCTGCAAGATTACAAATTTATAATGTTAATTCTTCTGACTGCATTCATTGAGTTGTATAAAGTACACGATCTATTAAACCGATATGTACCGATGGAAAACACTCCAAGCAAACCCAAAAAAAAAAAGAAACAGACAAAAATAAGTTGGTTTGATTTTGTTTTCATATAAATTGTAAATGAAACCGTCATACGAAGGAAATAAACTGATTAAAAACTCCCATTTCTTTGATTTTCATTTTTCCCCCCTAAAACCTGAAACTAAACCGAAGTCTTATTAAATCGATAACCTTGAAAACTAACGATTCTGAACTAAAAACCGAACCTAAAGCCAGAAATAGAAAAGTACGTCCTCCAAGTTTTGATGGGTCCCACAAAACGATGGATCCAGTTACCATTTTTGTTCCTAGATGATTGTAAATTCATTGAATTTATAGATTGAATAAATAAATAAATATGATATCATTAACAGGATGGCATTGGCTCATTGATTACGATTTTTTTTTTTTTGCGAGAATCGAATATTTTTCTTTTCTGATTATGCAAAAGATTTTGGGACACGAAGGAGAATGTTTTTGAAACACGTATCGTTTTTATTGAAGAGAATGAGGATAAAACTTAGAAGAAACAAACAATGAGGTGTTGTTACATACTTAGAAGAAAATGCAATCGGTAATTCAAATTTCGGGAAGAAATGAAAACAAATTACATTTTTTTAAAGCATCACAGGATCAAAAACCCAGAACATGTCGTTCCTGAAAACAGAGTAATAGTACTATTGAACAAAATTTGAATTTATTGTTTAATTCGAAAATTGGAATCGGAATCAAACCTGGAGACAAATTTCACAAATCGTGTTTCCTTTCTCATCGCACCACCGCTGTATGCAATCTCTGTGAGCGAACTGATCCAAACGAAATCGAATATTAAAAAAAAAATAGGTTTTCAAATTAACAAAGGTTTTTTACAAAACCCAATAGAACCAAGCTGATTTCAAATTGAAAATCTCGATTTCGATACCTTGACTGTTCCTGAGCAAGAACAAGGAGCTTCAAAGTAGCTCTCGGCTTCTTCTTCGTGACAGATTCTGCAGCGAGAGACACTCGTTTCTAAATCGATGTCTTCGATGAATAATATTACATCTCCCATCTCTACGATCGTTCGTCTATGCGTTTGAATTCAGCGGAAGAAAGAAAAAAAGCGCTCTAAGCTCTGCTTTTCAAAAAGTTTTTTACTCTGTTTTTTTTTTCTCCGAAGAACATATGTGAGAAAGAGAGAGAGAGAGACCCAGCTTAAAAAGGTGTTCGTAAAAGGAAGCGTGAAGGCATTTACAATTTTGCCCTTTCAGTTTCCTGTTTATTTGGATAGAATGATATTCTTTGTTAATGGTCCTCCTGTCTTAATGTAATAATCATTTTACTAATATTGTAACCTGTAATAACAATTTTCCAATAATGTACGCTTTGACCATATAGGTTTTTGCTGTAAATTTGTTTTCGATGTTCAGATAAAATACTAATGTAAGCTGTAACTTTGAGTTTTGACTGTAAATTCATTTTAATACTTGTATAAGCTTAAATTGGGTTAAGACAACTATATAATTCGTTGGTTAAAAATCTCGTAGTAGAAGAACTACGTACATCATAATATGTCTTTTTTACATTGGTATAGGAGTTATATATAACACACATGTATATAAAATAAAATTCTTTTTTGAAAATATGGTACATATATAACGATTAAAAAAAAACTCTAGTATATAGTTATACCGCATTTATTTATAGTTTAATATTTTGAATAATTTAAACGTTGTAAATTAAAAAAAATTCATGACGTTTGAACTGAATTAGGTAATTATCATATTCAATAGTTAATGAGTTGGATCTCGAATTAACTGCAAAATATTTTAGAAAGTAAGTAGCAAAGAAGAGTAAGAAAACTACAATGTGCATGTTTTGCCAAAGCTGGGACAATAGATATACAAAAGGTTGTGTGGTTACGAGATCTCACACAGGTCATAGGCTCATAACACATTATAAACCTATATGTAAGAACTAAGAAGATGCCAAAGATTATAGTCATTTAGTCACAGTGTTTACATAAGTACGAAAGCGACAAGCCCACACGAATTACATATGTATAAGTTAACTAATAATTTGTCTATAGCTGATTCTCGACTAGTACTACATAATGATAAATAACTCATATATAGCTCCCATATTTAGTGATTTAAGAAATGTTTTCTTGTTTCTTGGGCAGTACTGTATTTGATAATTAAAAAAAAAAAAACGTATTTCATTCTTCGAGATTTTTTTTATTGTTTTCTTGATCGTTGTGAAATAAAGTTATGTTTTTCTTTTTTTGGAGTGAAATTAATTTTGGATATAGAAAAATGTGTTAATAAATGTAGTACTACAAGGAGGTTTGTGGGGGTTTTTATGTGAAAAAAAGTTGTTGATAAAGAAGTCAGGGCTTCTTCAACTTAAAAGTCCTAATATTTTATCTGTTTGTCCATTTGATGTTATTTTCTTTTACACACTTATATTTTGGCTTTTAACTGGAATAACTTTCTAGTTTTCTACCATAACAGTTAATCTTTATTATGTAACGTAAAATTAATATAACATCGATGATGGTGAGTGCAAAATATGTGGTACTTGTTAATCACACAATAGATAATATTTGTTAATAAAAAAGAGTACATATTAGAATAACATAAACAAATCTTTTAGCAAAAAAAACATAAACAAATCAATCGAGATTTTCAGTTTCGTATATAATGCCACAACCGTCTCACTGGGCGACCTTGGAGAGAAACAAAAAACCATCAATTCTAATCATTCGAATTTAAATTCTGGTTATTTATTTATTTTGGCAGAGAAAAATAAAACGATAGAGACTATTCCCCACTTGCTAAGCAAATATCTCCTCTCCAAGGACCCCACCCTCCCCGTTTCATCCAAAACTTCTCTAGATGCGTACACTCAAAACGGCGCCGTTTTCAGGAATCTACACACTTGTTGCCGTTTTACACACATACCCCTTCAGTATCAATACACTCTGCTTGCCGTTTTTGTACTTCCTCCTCAGAATATCCCTCTCCTTTGCTCACAAAGTTTTGTTCTTCCCTCTTGTCTCTTTTTCTTTACTCGTCTTGGAAGCTAAATCCCAAGAGGTGATAACGATCGCCTCGCGATCAGATTGACTTGTGTGGATCTTGCAGCGATGTTCTTGGTGGATTGGTTCTACGGCGTGCTTGCTTCGCTTGGTCTGTGGCAGAAGGAGGCCAAGATCTTGTTTCTAGGTCTCGACAATGCCGGTAAAACCACCTTGCTTCACATGTTGAAGGACGAGGTTCGATTCTCGCCTCCATCTCTTTTGCGTCCTTCTTCGGTCCTGTTCTAGTTTCATCTATCGAATCGATCCAATTCGTTTTCGATTTCCTTTCGTTCCCGTTGAAATTCCTTGATTCGTCTGGATTTGTTCTCTCAGCTGATCTCCGTCGCCAATTAGATGTTCATTTTCGTATATAATTGAAATCAGATCTTAGAAAAAGTGTCTGATTTTGGTTCTCTAAATCTGATCTTGGAATTTTTTATGTCTACTTGTTTCTGTATTCACTCAATCGAAAATTTAGAGTTTAGCTCTATCACATAACTCGTTGATCTCAAAAAAAAAAAAAAAAAAAAAAAAAAAAAAACTCTATCACATAATCTTCGTTCCCTTTTTAATGAAGGAGATGAGTATGGTTTCTAGTTTGATGGGTGTTCATCAATTTTCTTACTGATTTGAGCTGATATCACATTTCGAGTTGTTCAACAGAGATTGGTGCAGCATCAACCAACTCAGCATCCAACTTCTGAAGAACTTAGCATTGGAAAAATCAAATTCAAGGCATTTGACTTGGGCGGTCATCAGATTGCACGAAGAGTGTGGAAAGATTACTATGCCAAGGTGAAATCTCATTTACCTAATAATAATGCATTTACGCACTAAGATGTCTGTTGAAAACTATTTACCATCGGGACATTTGATCAAAGACATTCTAAAATGCAGCATTGTGTTTAAAACCTCTCTCTCATAGGCTCTTCTTGATTCTTGTTGAGGGTTTTCACAGGTTGATGCTGTGGTCTACCTAGTGGATGCTTATGACAAGGAGAGATTTGCAGAATCGAAGAAGGAGCTCGATGCACTCCTCTCGGACGAATCTCTAGCCAAAGTCCCATTCCTTATCCTAGGAAACAAAATCGACATACCTTACGCAGCATCTGAGGACGAGCTTCGATTCCACCTTGGTCTCTCCAATTTCACCACAGGTAAAGGCAAAGTGAATCTAGCCGATTCGAATGTGAGACCAATGGAGGTGTTCATGTGCAGCATTGTCAGGAAAATGGGATATGGCGAAGGCTTCAAGTGGCTCTCTCAATACATCAAATAGATCGCGCCATCGGTGGGTCTATAGAAATCCTTCGTCTGTTTTTTTTTGTTCTTCTTTCATATTTTGCTTCTCGTACTTTTAGTCCTGGCGCTTGCTGCCTATAAACCTTGTACTTGTTATTATATTTATAAGATTCCCATGATATATAAGATACGACGTCGTTTTTTGTTTAGTGTGTTTCAAATTATTGTTAGCAACATGATATTTGTGCTGGTGTAATTTTGTGAGTTATATAGGCAGAAATTCAATCAAAATCATATGAAATTTCAGTTTGAGTCACAAATGACATTTTTTTAATTGAGTCTCACACTCTCACTATAGTCAAATGGCAATGGGCAATTCGACCACATTCATCTTCTAAAAAAGTTGACGACAACAAATTATTCCACTTGTTTACCTTTAAAGAAAAAAGAGTGACCGAAATGGTAAATATTGGGCCACAGGCCCACAGCCAAATATTTGCTCTCCGCATACTAGATCAATCTTAAGTTTTTTTTTTTTTAAATCTGACTCGAAACACTTTTAGAGGGACTCAAATCCGGTCTCATAAGTCATAAACAAAACGAAAAGCTTAGTTTTTTTTTTGATAAACTCATAAGCAAACAAAATTACCACAAAAAAAACGAGACAATTAGGACATAATTGAATCTATAATCTTTTAATTCACCCAAAGGGAATGACCTAAATAGCGTACATCCGATCACATTTTTATCTTGTTATTTTGTTTCAATTAGGACAGAATTGAATCTATAATATCTTTTAATTAATGAGTGGCGGAGAATGTTCTCCCAACTGTTCCATTCATTCTTTTTTCCGTTGAAGATATCTTACCAAATGCTATACTTTTGCTTTGTTTTCAACACTTTCTGGCTTTGCCTTCTTCACAAGCATTCAAATAATATATCCTTCTCTATTTTCCATCTTTTTTCCCTCTCTATTTTCCATCTTTCTATAAAAGTAAAAAAATAAAAAATAAAATAATATAGTTTATAATATAACCCATATTATTCTAGCTAGAAGAGGATAGATGTGAAGGTATTCTTGTTTCGCACGGAATGTGTGTGTATACACTTGTTTGGTTGTTCCATAGATGATGATGTTTGGTTACTTATCGATGAAATTGAATATTTAAAAAGCTTTCATATTGTTTCGAATATAGATATACGAACATATAATGGAAATAAGATTATCTTATTTGTGGCTTTTTTGTTTCTCGTTGGTCCACTGACATGAACAAAATCTCTACATAAATTTATGTAGAAGAAACAAAAACAAATGACATTTTCATTTTCTTATCGATGATACAAGTGTAATATGGATAAGAATGCCTTATGTGTCATCTTTTCTTTTGCTTTTGAGTTTTTATCTATAACAAAAACGAAACATAAATGTTTATTTCTCTGAATTATTGAGCCCGTGCAATTCTTATCAAAATGGAACAAAAACAAACTTTTTGGTTTATTTCCCAACAAAGTAGGCTCAGTTTGTTTAAGTATTTTCTTCACTACGATTTTGTGAAAATGTTCATTCCTATATATATACACACAACATTTGTTCAATTTTTTTTTTATTGAAGTGATTTAAGTACTTTTTCTGTTACATAAATGATGGGAATTAATAAGCAATAAAATGAAGATCTTATCTGGTAATGTCACATCATATGATTGTGATGGTGGGTAGATAATGTTTAACGTTATAACTGCCGCCTCCTTTTTCCCTTTAGTACCCGACTAAATTTCATTATCATTACGTTAAAAGACATCGTAGCCCCTCCCTTTTTCTAACACTTTGCTTTATTCACAATTAATCAAGTACAGTATGATTTTTTTCTTCTTTCTATTTAAATTTCATAATATAACAGAAGAGGTTAAAATACAGGGTATTCTGGCTCAAACATTCATTAAACCTCGGAGAAATATAAAATATATATATTTTTTTTTTAGAAATACAAATACTACAAATAAAGATAAAATATTAGCTGTAGAAAAAAAGAGATAAAATGTTAAAAAATTAATTAATCTCATAAGACATATATTTGATGCAACATACAAATCTCATAAGAAAGTAGAAAACATTTCACACGGTGACTCTAATTATAATAAAGTCCCACCAACTGAGACAAGATAGATTAGCCGCAAGTGGATTTGGATCCCCTTTTATCCATTTGTTATAAAATGTGACTGATTAATTCATTTGTAATTAGAAGTTTAGAACAGTTTTATTTAAATAAAAAAAAGTTTAGAACAGTGGCACATATAGTATTTATAAATTATGATTCTCGAAGTTATTGAACAACGTCATCTTGGGTATTTAACCCATGCATTGTACTCCGTAAATGTTTGTTGGGGAAATTACTGATTTAAGTAATGGACGCGAATACTTTTTTTTTAAAAAAGACATCAGCTTTTAATGGACCATCTCTTCAAACAATGCATCTTTCTCACTTCTGTGTTAGAGATTAAATATACTAATTACCATCTATAATGAAACTTTTTGATGCAGACAATAAGAAGTTCAGATGAGCCAGACCCAGCCAAGAACTGAGCCACAAACAAGACCTATACCTAGAAAAACAACCATGAAGACTGCCGCAAGTTCTGCTTCTGATGCATGAACCGTTTTGGGAGCCATGATCATGAGGACACTAGTAAGATAGCCGTTGGTGAGGCCTAGCATGAACGTCAGAACAACCACTGGCACCTCTGTTCTAAGCCAATGCGGTCCACGTAGACACGCAGAGAAGAGAGGGTAAAAGAGAAGCCTAACGATGCAAGCCCATGTAGCGGATCTTATACTCTGCCATAGATAAAGGGCGGTGAGTGACTTGCCTACGAAATCCGAGATGTTGTACACCGTGATGAGCAAAATAGGATACCAACTCTGGAGAAATTGGGACTTCAAATTCTCTGCTATGAAACCTGGAAATATCGATAAGGTAACAGTATAGATTATTAGAATACCCGAAGCTGGCCACTTGATCTTCCTCCCAACCACCCATATTGTCAGATTCGAATACAAAGGTTGATGAAACCTAAGGTGTTGCTGCATTACTGGAAACTTGTGGAGCACGTTACAGCAAAGGAAGCAGCAGAGTAGGATAGTGGAGCTGACTATGAAATAGCAATGAGCACTGGTTCGCAGCCCCTGCGGTGTCTGTGGCAGCGAAGCTTTAGTGGTAATCCTAAGGACGGAAATGATAATACCTAAGCAAAAACAGAGAGGATCTCATAAGACTAACGTTTATACAGCTTAAACCAAGAAAAAAAAGTTGGTCTCTTCAATATCTATAATTATTTAAAAATTCTCAAATATTAGCTTTAAAAAAAAATCTAAAATTATTTTAAATATTCTACAAACCAACAATTTGTTAGTACAACAGGAAAAAATAAAAACGGATTTGGTGGTCAGAATAAATGCTTAACCCGTTTGTCCTCAGGACCAAGCCTTGAGGTAATTAGTGTATTACGTCAATTTAAATGAAATTAAAAGAGGTTTACCTGAAGAGGCAGTCCCTGCAAAAATTGCTTGCATGTACTGTCTAGGAAGCTTTCCGGCTGAACCGATCAAACTTCCTCCGACCAATCCATCAGCTAAACCACATAGGACGACTGATCCAACCATCACGAGGTAAGAAACATTCTCACAATTTTCACCTTTCCAAACCCAATCTATAATTGGCGAAGCCATCATGGAGATGATGAACATGGAAAACCCCAAGTTCATCCTTAGTCTATAGCTCAATCTTGTGTTCCAAGTCATCATCAAGACCAGAACCAGGACCGAGCAGCTCATGTAAGCCACGGTGAAAGTCTTCTCTACATGCTTGTCGGGATACAAGTAGCCAAAATAATCAACGGCTGTGATCAAAGCGTTCCATGGTATTAAACTACCAGCACCCAACAAGAAATGGATCACGTACGCAACTCTATAAGCGTCTCTTGTCTCAACCTCATCAACAATCACTTTCTCGTCCGCCATTTTCTCTTCTCACAACTTTGCTTTAGGTTCTTAACAACTTTCTGATGTTGGTATCATTATAAAGCAAGGGTGGGGGCGATTTGATTTGATTGTTGTGATGTTTGGTGGTGGGAAGACCAACACGAGTCACATCTTAACATTATTATTCGGGATTACGATTCTTTGATGTATCTAGTGATCATCAGGACTAGTACAAAGAAACAAGAAACTATATGGTTTTTGGGTGGGACATAAAACAGATGGGCTAGAATTAAAGTTACCACTTTGTGCATGACATTGGTCGGGACTCGTCTTTTCGATACCCTTATATTCCATTTACTGCATAAACCCAAAATTATAAGAATGACTACTTTCATTTCTTCTTATGATCAATGCCTACTTTCATCTCAAAACGTAAACCTACAGATTATATAGTGATAAGTTATAGCCCGTGTGATTTTGTTCTAAAGTTTATAATAAACAATCTAAAGTTTTCGAAGTTCATTACTGTTGATTAGGTGTTTCCCAAGGCTCGCAAAATCAATAAGTATTAGTTTCATAAAAAGGTTACTATTCCTCAATGAGCACCGAAGATATGAGCCAATGGAGTGTGGGATTTGGGACATGAAGTAACGAGAGCACAAGATGTTGTCTCTTTCCGACACACAGCCCATGCTTATATTTTTTTTTCAATAAGGACTTACTTTTACGCTGCCTTCTTCTTCGTGGCCTCTTCTTTAGTCACTCGTATGCACTATGTCGAATCAAATTTAATTTATTCCCTTGCTATCCATTTTCACGGTTTAATCTTTTATCATTCAAAATAAATATTCCCATGATCTTGCATGTCGTCACACATTTATAATTTTCTCTCTCTATTAAACATTATGTACGTATATATCATGGTCAATAACTCGATACTATAATACTCCCTCCATCGTCTCGATATATAAAATGTTCAAGATTTTTTTTTTTTTTTTCATTTTATAAGATATTTTAAAAGTATTTATACAAATTTTAATGGTATTTAATACTCCCTCACGGTTTAAATTCTATAATATTTATTTATGATTAGGTGAATTATGTTAATGGTATTTAATATTTTTTTATGATTACGTGATTTTAACTTACAAATCTTATATAATAAAACAGATGGAGTAGTAAAATCTTACAAATCTTAATGCATCTTAAGGTAATTTCCAAACTAGAGATTTGCTATATTTGTTCATCATTTGAGTAATTAAATAGACAATATTTACTAAGAACACTATCACTCGACTAGAAAGAAAAAAAGGATTCCATCTATATTTTCTCTAACATTGTATATAATTAATCTCTTTTTTTTTTTTGCTGTTAGACATTGTATGTAACTGATCACCGAAAAACTTGTTCCACAGCACTTGAGTCTGCATAAAAAGATGTATAGTACAAAGGAGTACTCGTATATATGGTATTCGCATATCTAAATGTATATAAGAAATGATTCGTTGGAATTCCACTTCACCGGCCACATGTAAGAAAAAAAGAACCAAACATATATATAAACAAAAAGAAGAAATATAAAGATCGTTAGGAATTTAGAATGGTGGTGACATCTCGTATAAGCCAAGTTACTTTCTTTACCTGCAAGTGGGAAACACATCGAAGAAAAAAGAAACCGCATTGCAAAACAGATAGCTTCGGATATAAACCAACATTTTCCTTTCTTCCGATTGAAAAATAAAGTAAACAACTAAGACGAAATTAAGTAAATCTTTATAGTATTATTTAAGTAAGTCGATTTAGAATCAAATAAATCTATCTAACTTGACATCAAAATCTCGTAAGGAATCGGGACCCACACTGTGACAACTGCCACCCAACATTTTCTAACCATGACATATCCAAAATGGCAGGTTAGTTCACTCATCAGATCTACCCAACTTGTCTTCTCCTCAAATTTTAAATGTAAATGTAAATCTAAAATCTATAAAATATATATATACGCACATAATAAATAAAAACCAACCAATTCTTTAGTTCTAGATAATATGTTTGATTTTGTAATATTTATATTAAAATATGATATTTCCATGGTAGCGTAATAAAAATCATGAAGAGAACTACTCACTAGCCCATTACCATAACATCGTTGCCTCTCTATATAAACACACAAACTTCACTCTCACAATCCTTCATCACATTCTCAATTGTTCTCTCTTCCAAAAAACCCCAACAAAATTCGGAAGAGGAGAAAGTAAATAAACTCAAAGAAATGATTCTCCACAAAATGGCATTCATGGCCGCTATTCTCTTCTTCCTCGTAAGCAGCGTCCGCGTTCACAGCCGCGAAACGTTTGCTTGCGATACGAAGGACGCAGCAACGGCGACGCTGAGATTCTGCCAGCTGTCAGTTCCGATACCTGAGAGAGTAAAGGATTTGATCGGACGGCTGACGTTGGTCGAGAAAGTGAGCTTGTTAGGGAACACTGCGGCGGCTATTCCACGGCTAGGAATGAAAGGGTACGAGTGGTGGTCGGAGGCCTTACACGGCGTTTCAAATGTAGGTCCCGGGACTAAGTTCGGTGGGGCCTACCCTGCAGCCACCAGTTTCCCTCAAGTCATCACAACCGTTGCCTCCTTCAATGTCTCATTGTGGGAATCCATCGGACGGGTCAGATCTTTTTCTCTCTCTCTTTTATCCATTAAATCAAAACACTAACGCTTTTCCAATATTTCACACTCTGAAAATGACGCAAGTAATAATGTTATTGTATACACACAGGCCACATTCATTTAAAGTTTAAACAGCTAGACTATAGTCTCTGTGTATGCATTTAATTATGTGGTTCGATTTTTTTATTTGGAATATCTTCAGTGGACCGAAATATTCTCTTTTCTCGAAATGTTGCTAATATTGGGTTATCTTGCACTTAACTTTATTATGCATAATAGATGACAGTTCTCGTGTTTTGATTCGTCGGGTAGTTCATGCAAAAAACGTAGGAACGAATCTCTTATTAGCCTACGCTATTTAAAGTAACTTCTTTTTAGAAAATATTTATTTAACCTAACTTGATTTAAATAATATTCTTCTTCTGGTTTTTGTTATTATCCCTCCAATTTATGACAATAATGTTTGGATTACTCGGATAATAATAAAAACAATATAACAGTACTAGTATATATTTAAAAACATTTAAACATTTAAAAGTGAGGAAATGAAATCTGAACGTATCGTACGCTTTTTGCTAAAAACGAGGCGTCAAGTTGCATGATATGGTGGAATCAACTTGCAAGTTGCAAGCAACAATAGTCACGCGCATTTTATCATGATAATACTATTACGACTAAATTACGCTTCCCCCGGGTGTGCGCAGGTTGTGTCAAATGAGGCCAGGGCCATGTATAACGGTGGAGTTGGTGGGCTTACTTACTGGAGCCCAAACGTTAACATATTGCGGGACCCGCGTTGGGGACGTGGACAGGAAACTCCCGGTGAAGACCCAGTCGTTGCCGGTAAATACGCCGCGAGCTACGTCAGAGGTTTACAGGGAAACGACCGTAGCCGGTTAAAAGTCGCCGCTTGTTGCAAACACTTCACGGCGTACGATCTCGATAACTGGAACGGCGTCGATAGATTCCATTTCAACGCTAAGGTATTTTTTCTTTCCTTTTTTCTCTCTTCAATTTAATTGTTTTAAATCTTTTTATCACGTGAGAAGTTCGCACGTGTTTGAAGGTGAGCAAGCAAGATATAGAAGACACCTTCGACGTTCCGTTCCGTATGTGTGTGAAGGAAGGAAACGTTGCGAGCATTATGTGTTCGTACAATCAAGTTAACGGCGTTCCGACTTGTGCCGATCCTAATCTCTTAAAGAAGACCATACGCAACCAATGGGGTCTCAACGGGTAAGATCACGCCACGTCAGCTAAAAACACATACACTACCGGATTTGAGAATAGCGTTGACCGTTGACTTCTCTCTTTTTTTGTTAATAGATACATCGTCTCTGATTGTGACTCTGTTGGTGTTCTATACGACACACAACATTACACTGGTACTCCCGAAGAAGCAGCCGCTAAATCCATCAAAGCTGGTATTTAATTGTTATTTTGATTACGTTTTTTGTTTTTTAGTAATCATCAAAAATATTTGATCATCAAAAAATAATAATATATATTTGATTTCAACTGGGGTTTAACTTCTAGATAAAAACTATCGTAACTAGTACCAGGAAATTCATTTTGACAAACTTCTGTAAATTATGACCAAAACATCTATGTATAAACAACATTTTTTCTATTAAACGAAAATTCTAATACAAGCGGACAAGCAAAAAAAGATATTATGTAAATTTTCATGACAGTCATTGGTTTTTAAAAAATATTTTTAGAAGGACAATTGGAATATTTTCCTTCAAATAATTAATATAATCTTGTGTAAGTGTAGGCTTGGATTTGGATTGTGGGCCGTTTCTAGGAGCCCATACAATCGATGCGGTGAAGAAAAACCTGTTGCGTGAGTCAGACATCGACAATGCCGTAGTCAACACGGTAACAGTACAAATGAGATTAGGCATGTTCGACGGCGTTATTGCGACTCAGCCTTACGGACACCTTGGATCGGCACACGTGTGTACACCGGTTCACAAGGGACTAGCTCTCGAAGCAGCTCATCAAGGAATCGTCCTCCTCAAGAATCGCGGCCCGTCTCTACCACTCTCTCGTCTCCGTCACCGAACGATCGCAGTAATCGGACCTAATTCCGACGCAACAGTCACAATGATCGGTAATTACGCAGGGATTGCTTGTGGATATACCAGTCCGGTTCAAGGAATAGCCGGTTATGCACGAACGGTTCACAATAAGGGTTGCGCGGACGTACATTGCATGGACGATAGATTGTTCGATGGTGCGGTTGAAGCGGCTCGAGGAGCTGATGCGACGGTTCTTGTGATGGGTTTGGATCAGTCTATTGAAGCTGAGTTTAAGGACAGAAACAGTTTGCTTTTGCCTGGGAAACAACAAGAGCTTGTCTCTAGAGTTGCTCGGGCCTCAAAAGGCCCAGTTATTTTAGTCTTGATGTCTGGTGGGCCTATAGATGTATCCTTCGCAGAGAAAGATCCGAAGATTCCAGCTATTGTTTGGGCAGGGTATCCGGGTCAGGAAGGAGGAACCGCAATCGCCGATATTTTATTCGGCGGTGCTAATCCCGGAGGAAAGCTTCCAATGACATGGTATCCTCAGGAGTATTTAACGAATTTACCGATGACGGAAATGTCGATGCGACCGGTCCGGTCGAAGGGGATTGCGGGTCGGACTTACCGGTTTTACGACGGTCCGGTTGTTTACCCGTTCGGGCATGGTTTGAGTTAAACGCGCTTTACTCACAACATAGCCGACGCGCCAAAAGTGATTCCTATAACTGTTCGAGGTAGAAACGGCACCGTTTAAGGGAAGTCGGTACGTGTGACGCACGCTAGGTGTAGCCGTCTATCGCTTGGAGTTCACGTGGATATTACGAACGTTGGATCGAGAGATGGGACACACACGATGCTTGTGTTCTCGGCTCCGCCAGGTGGAGAGTGGGCCCCAAAGAAACAACTGGTTGCTTTCGAGAGAGTACACGTGGAGGCTGGGGAGAAGAAGCGTGTGCAGGTAAATATACACGTGTGTAAGTATTTAAGTGTAGTGGACCGGGCCGGGATCCGAAGGATACCGATCGGTGATCATGGGATTCGTATTGGAGACGAGACTCATACGGTGTCGCTTCAAGCGTCTATTCTCGGAGTCATCAAGTCTTGATTCTTGTTTTTTTTTTCTTTTTCTATCACCAACAATATTTTTAAGAAATCTAAATGTTTCTAAAGAAAAGAATTAGATGGTTTGTAACACGTCGATTGAATTGAAAGGTAATCTGTAAGGATAAAATAAAAGAAATCTGATCCTTAGCAAGGTAAAAAGATGTATGCCCCATAAATCTAAGTTAGGACTAAAACAGAGTTTCCAATCTTTCTTTATGTGTTACGTTGGAAGTAGTGTATGTAAAAGTCAGTGTTACAAACGGTGAGAATAAAGTATATAAATCACAAACTTATGTTAATCTGTTTTTTTTAACAAACTTATATTAATCTTAACCTATAATATATATTATCAATGCTATACTTATGCAAGGCGTGAGCATTTAGGCAGTTGCATATAAGATCAAACTCAAATCAAAGCAACCATTGTCCGACTAAAATGAATTGACATGATACACAACTGACCACAATCTGAATTAGAGAAAGATTTGAAGAATGCATACGATTAAGATTTTTGGCACGTACAGAGACGTACAGTTCCATTCAAATCTTTGAAGAAAATGTACAAAACTGTCAGAATGGTCTGGAAAAGGTAATAAAAGACCCTCCTGACACATAGGATACTTTTTTGAATTTTTTCATATAAGATTTACTTTTCAAAGAATAGAAGATTGAAATTTGAAAACACCATTTTGAATATTGATGACTAATCATCGATTTAAGAAAGCGTTTGAACTTCACGTTTATAACATGCGCGTGGGGTTAAAAAGTAAAACGCCTCAGCTAGATTTTCGTGGTCGTATAATTAGGATGCGTGTGATTGGTGACAACGTGCCTTGTTGGATGGGATAAACATCAAAGTCCATTGGGCCACTTTCTCGTCAACTCGCCCAACTGGTTTTCTATTTTCGTAATACAATAATTAAAAATTAAAAAGCAAAAAATTAATTTGATACGACCAGTCCTAAATTTCAGACCTGCTGCTACCAAAATAATAATTCGACGATCTTTTCTAAATCATGTCTATGATTAGACAGTTTTCCCACAAAATATCTTCGCAAATTTCATAATAATCGAAGTCGGAAAGATAAGTCTTCAAATTACCAAATTAATTTTCCGAAACTACGTTTTAATAGTGTAGTTTTGTTTTTTTTTCCATGGATTTTCATGTTTTCGCCATTTCAATAAATGAAATCTTAGTATCAGTGGTTAGAAAGAAGAAATCTAATGAAATCTTAGTATCAGTGGTTAGAAAGAAGAAATCTTGAGTATGAATGAATGTGCACATGATTGTTGACCAATAGAGAGACTAATCAAACAAGTGCTTCCCACTTGTTCCACGTACTTTTTAAAAAAATTATATACAAATATATTTGAATATTTGGTCCCTTTTGTTCACTTTCCACAACCTGTATGCATCAAACCAATGTATCTAACAGGAAAAAAAAAAGCCTCCAATGGGCCCAACAAACAAACAAAAAAAGATATATATGAATAAAGAATGATCTAAACCGGTCAGACCAAAATCCGGTCTAAACCGGTATAAGCAAACGACCATTACCCGCCAAGGAAAGCTTTTCAACGGAAACTAAAGACGTTGAAGGCTCCAAGGAACAACAACTTAACCGGAAACAACAGAACAACGATCAAAGGCATATGTTGAGACGCCACAAGGCGGCTAAATCTCTGCAACGACTTTCTTCCTGTCTTCATCATCCCGGAGAAATCCTGACCGTTGATTTGTGCGTTACTGATCGCAATCCCTGAGCTCCCGCTTTCTCTAGCCACCAGTATCGGCCACCAGAGACTCCGGCGATGCTCCCTCTTCGCTCTCCTTATCTGATTCACTTCTTTTCTTATAACGCTCCTAACCGATTTGAGATAGGAGTTCATGTCGTGGTCCCTTTGTATGCTTCCGCTCGACCCGTAAGCCGATCTGTCGCTAAGAATATCAAGAGGATGCGGTGTGTTCAAGAAAACCGTCTGAGCGGCTCTTAACCTTTGTTCCTCCTCATAATCAACATTATCCGGCGATTCAAAATCACCGGTTAGAAGATATAAGCCATTTCCTGGAGGAAGAAGATCATGTCCGGGAGAGAATGACTCATCCGGTTGAAGGATTAGAAGCTCGCCCATCGGAGAATACAACATACTCTGCAGAAGAAAAAGAAAAAGAAGCCGTTAACTCGTCTGATCAGACCAAGAATTCTGTCGCATAGCTAGGGAAATTTATGACGGATTGTAGCCATACCTGCTTGTTGTTAAGACAAGGATGGCTACGGAAGTTTCCGTTAACAGCTTTGAGAAGCTCTGCGACATGGTAGGGGTAGTTGCAAGAAAAAGCTCTTGGGACAATGTCACGGTGCATTGTGATAGCTTGAACATGGCTCTTAGGCAATCCGAGTTTTTTAAGAAGACGGTCGCCTCCACATATTACAAACGGCGCACCAAATGTTATAACAGGGAGTAAAGAAGATGCAGGTACTTCGCCTCGAACCAGTAACATGAGGTTTAGTAAGAGCGATAAGCTTCCGCCCAATGAATGCCCGGTGAAACGGAATTTAGCGCTGGCCCCGTGGGTTTTGATATGGGCTTTGACTTCAGGTAGCATTTGTTCATACATTCCTTTTGCAGCTTCGTATATTCCTCTGTGAACAATCGCGCCGAGTTCCTAATAGATCAAAAACAGCTTCGTGAGTTCTAAATCAAACGTTTTTGTTTCCAAAATTGTCGGGATTGTAAAGGAAACATACCTCAAATTCAATTGGCTCAAAGAGTAAGTTTGCTTGCCAAGAAGCTAGAGATTCAGATCCCTACAAGCAATTTCACAACATAAGAGAACGAAATCTCGAAAAAAAAAAAAAAACTTGAGTTGAACAGGATTTGAACTTTTCCTTTTCTTACCTGAATCACAACGAATCTGGTGTGAGTTTGATCATCATCACATATGAACCAATCGCAAGGAGACGAAATCGTCGATTTCAGATCGTCTGCAACCGCTTGCTTCACATCTTCCTCAGCAGCAACAACAGAAGTGACAGAGTTGGTTAGAGAAGAAGCAGCATCTGATGATGACTCCACATTTGCCGAATTCTCATCGTTTTTGTCTGAATTCTCGGTTTTCGATGAAGAGTTGAAAGGAAGTATGTTGTTGGTACGAGAGTGAAGGTAAGAAGCAGCTGATGCAACAATCTCATATGCGGCAGAAGCACTAATCTTGCGACCTTTGTTCTTCTCGTCTTTGCCTTCAACCTCTTCTTCCTCCTCCTCTGGCTTGGTCTCACCTGAAACTTGGCAATCTCCAGCTTTTAACGCTAATTCTGTTTTCTCAGCTGATGAAGTTACAAACCTAAGGCCGTAATACTTCGAGAGATTCGCAGGCTGAAGGAAATTCCAGACAAGAGAAGAGATCAATACAAAACAATGTCTCTTCTAATTTCTAATCTTTTTGGGTTCAAAGATCTAATAAAGTAAAAGCGAAACAAAATAGTAATGGTTAAAATCCGAACCTTGATTTTTGAGATTGAATAAGCCAAGTTTCCCAAATAGGACATTTGGGCATAGAGTTTTGATTCGGGTAACGAAACCCTCTTCAGCAATTTCGAGAACGATTCTCTATCGAGCTGAAATTTGTTTTCTTCGTCAACATCATCCTCCAAAATCGAACATACATCGCATCCACCATCGTCTTCAGACGATACGGCGTCGTCTATTTCCTCCTCTTCTTCATCTTCATCTTCATCTTCATCATCATCTTCTTCTTCCCCTCTATCTCTCCACATAGATTGCACATCCAAGATCTTCAGAACCCAGCTCCCATTTCTCCTCTCCGTCTCCATTTCCACAGCCGACGTCTCCTCCACGATTGGCTTTCTCAAATCGCCAGAATCAACCAGAACGGCGTCGTCTAAGGCCAACCCGCTTCGCCTCCTCGACGCAATTCCTCCACCGCGAGACCAAAACGGCGTCAATGGGTACTTGAAAGAGAACCCAAAAGGTCCCCTTTTTTGCGATGGTGCCGTTGCGGTTGCTCTGACTTCAACAACTCCACCGCAACCGCTTACGCCGCTTCCAACCGCTGTGATCGCTGGAATAACGCCGTGTAAGCCTGTATTCAAACACAAACTATCCATCGTTTTTTTTCCTTATAATTTTTGTTGTTTTTCTCTGTTCCTTTGGGAGCGACTCTTTGGGTTCTTTATTCCAAGTTAAAAATATTAACGATCTTTAGAATTTCTTGGAATGTAAATTCTATTCCACAGAAAGATTTAGAATTGAGAAAATTTAGAAGGGAAGAAAAAATTTGTTTATCAGCCGAACAGATCGCCGAAGAGGAAACTTCTGTGTGAGATCTTTTTAGAGAATGCAATATTTTCGTTTTTCTATTTAAAATACAAGAAAAGAAGACTTTTTTTTCTTTTTTTTCTTTTTGTTTATTTTTCAACCTCTTTGAGGAGAAAAAAAAAGGACTACCTCTTTTGCGATATTTTTCCCTATTTTTAATTGGAAGGGAAATAATTAAAAAAAATACATCAATTCTTTAGCTTAATTGGTGGAACGTCGTCGTTTAGCTTAAACATACATACGTGTAATACGCGTGAGTTATCAACTCAACACGTTTTACCCCACGTTGGACCCATCAAGCAAAGGGTTGGTTCAGAAAATTTGCCGACTTGGGGAAGGAAATTCAAAACTGATATAAATGAGAAATATTAGTATAGTATTTCATTTGATATTTAACTTTATTTACTAGAGATGACAGGAAAGCATTGCAAGTTATTTAGTTTTAACATTTAAATAGAAAATATATATTATTTCATTTAATAATAAACTTTTGTTTATTACGTTTTGATAGAAAAATATTTCAAGTTGTAAAAGTTTTGAATGGAAGTTTCCTAGGATATCCACGTGGGACCACCGGGACAGTGTTGAAGACTGCCACGTCAGAGTAAGAGCAATGTGTAAATGGATATAGGTGGACAAACCATGTGACGTGTTCCAAGATTTTGGGCTCTATCCAATGGAACAAGTGGCAAAATCGGAATGCTCACGCGCCTTGTCTTCTACATGTCTTGTTGCTTCTTCGTGAGGTAATGTCCAAAATGAAATCCCAAATACTTGCACGAAACCAAGAGCTATTTTACTCGTTTTTTTTCTCTCTTCTTTCTTTAGAATCAATATATTATTATCATGATATAATTCATATTACATACAACATTTTTATATGTTGAAAACATATATATCTCTTTTCTATTAAGAACATCATAACAGTTATTTGTCATTGAAAAAAATTTAGTTTTGTTTCATACAACCTTACTTGACTAGAATATTAATCTTCTGACAAAACTTGAGTAAGACGTATAGGAGGAAGCGACGGGATAGGGATCAAGCACTTTCTGCTACGTATAGGAAAGTATACCAACAGATACTCAACTCAAGTTGTGAGTATCGTAGATGGACACACACATAGATACAAGATTCGGTGCAATCCCAATAAAGAACGTCTAGCGTATAGCTCAGGCGAGGCAACCACGGATCGGAACAGCTTAGACACGAGGAACAGAGTTGGATACTCTTGTGTTTTGGCACACGGGCTATATATGAACTGTCGTCAACGACGTTTTCCTCTGCTGCTTTTTTTCGTGCCCTAATTTTGGAACATATAATAGCCTCCAACAAAAAGAGGAGAAATCTATAAAGAGTATGGTTTGATTTTTGAGCGGATTACGACTTTTTGGACAAGCTCATGTTCCAATTAGGTGTTTTTTTTCATGACAAAAAATTGGAGTCTGGAGAGAAGCAACGGGTGGGGCTAATATGAATGGGCCTATCGTAAGCCCAAAACTTAAAAGTAATTTGCCTGTAATAAATAATAATAAGCCCAAGTCTCTCGTTTCTTGGTTTCCTTTCTACAAGCCGAAGCTACTCCCGTCGATCCATCTCCGGTGAGTTCTCTCTTCTCAAACTTGCGCTTTTGAATTCTCATTCCTTATCTATTGCGGCGATAAAGGACCATCGATTCGATAGCTGTTTACGGTGCCGGGATACCACCGTCTCGTAGCTCTCTGGTTTAGATTTCAGTGGGAATTAAAGAATCTGGACTCGGAGTTTTCTTTTCTAGTTCAATTTAGGATGCTTTGCGAAGCTACAAAAAAAAAAAAAAAAAAAAAAAAAGGAATTTTCTCGGTTAGGAATTTCGGTAATTTCTGCTGTTTCCTCTCAAAGACTTTTTCGTGAAAATTGTAGTTTGTTGTCGGAAGAAGATGAGTAACACCACACCAGCAACGGCGGCGTCGTCTTCTAAATCGAAAGCTGCGGGAACTTCTCAGCCGCCGGAAAAGCGCAAATCCCACTTTCAGAAAGAATGTAAAGTGATTTTTTTTTTTTGAACACTCTTTTGCTAGAAACAGAATCCTTCATTTTGGTATCGTGGTGACAATGGTTATTTTTGCGTTTGATGATTTTCCAGTGCAGCATATGATGTATGGATTTGGCGATGAGCAAAACGTAAGCTCTCTCTTCATTGATTTTGTTGCGCTGTGAACCAATTAGAGATGTTTTCTTTTCTTCCATATAAGAGAGAATCAACTCATAGATAGAAGTAACAAGTGTTGCTTTTTAGTTTCCTTTTACTCTGATGTATAGCATATCTAACCAACTTGTTGAAGGTTTTGATACCCTGATACTAATGCAAAGATTCATACCTCCTCTTGTCTTTTATTAGCCGCTTCCAGAGACTGTGGCGCTTGTAGAGGACATTGTTGTGGAATACGTCACAGATTTGGTATTGAGTTTCTCATCTTTCTACATTACAAGTAGAGAGATGCATAATATATATTAGCTGCTAACACGAAAAGAGATGTTTTATAATGTCAGACACATAAGGCTCAAGAGATTGGCTCTAAGCGAGGAAGGCTACTAGTTGATGACTTCTTGTATCTAATCCGGAAGGTAACTTACACTATCCAAGACTGGGGCTGGCTACGGTTTTTTGTGTTCTTCTATGTATGACTGTGTTCTTTGATTCGGTTTTATGCAGGATTTGCCGAAACTTAACCGGTGTAGGGAACTCTTGGCAATGCAAGAAGAGCTGAAACAAGCTCGTAAAGCTTTTGATGTGGACGAAGATAAGCTAGCTTCGCTCGATTGATCTTTCTTTCTTACAAGTAAGCAAGCTTCTCTTTGGGTAAAAACCTTCTCAAGTTTTTTAGTGGTTAGCTTCTGAAACTCAAGACTGTCAAAAAACCAGATAATTACGAAGTGGAATTGAGATGTAATACATTTCATCTTTTACCAATGAGCAATTGCTCTTTACATCAAACCCGTGTGATCTCTCACAAAAACGAAATTGCTGCAATTGAGTTTTCTTAAAACGCCAATAACGATAACAAAAAGAGCGGAAGTGGAACATAAAGCCCAATGTAACAGTAAACCCAATAATTTTCATGTGCTACGTTAGACAAGGAAAGGAACACCTAAAAATTCTAGAATCTTCCGTTATGAGTAAATGATATAAATCAATAATCGTGTTAAAGAAAGAGATATTGATAATCATTTTTTTGTATATCAAAAAATTATACTAAAGATCGATTGTAAAAAATTGTGTTACATATTGATAATTTTGTTTTTTAAAAATGAATGAACGGTTTGTTGAAATTTGATATTTTCTGCTTTATTGTGCTAACTTTTCCACTCGTATTTCACTATTTCTTGATCTTTTTTCACACAATTCTTCTCACCAAAATTGAAAAAAGGGAGAATTAACTTAAAAACACTTTTTGAGAATCATCATACGACGTCGTTGTGTTCTTTGTATTGCAAATAAGAGATTTGCCTCTGCAACTTCATCTGTTGATAGAAATTAGCAATGAACTCCTCTGCTCTCACGTCAACCCCTTTCTCTTCTTCTTCCTCCTCTTGATCACCCTTAGCCGCACCATCACATTTCTCACTGCAAGAATCATCGTAATAGCCGTAGGATCTAACAGCGTCGGTATCATCTCGACCGTCCAATTCAAAGTCGTAATCAAAGTCAACGGGAGGAGCAATGCAAGGCAAGAGGAACCTCATGGACGCAGGGCGATGCATCCTAACGTTAAAGATCGGCGTCTCGTCGAAAGAGAGCTGTTTCTCGCCGTAACGGGAGAGATAACGGCCGTTATCAACGCTGCTGTTGTGATGAGCTAGGGCTTTGAGATGCTTGGAGAACAAGTTACGGAGCTCGAACATGTGCCATCTCTTAAAGATTCCACCTTTTCTTCCCCATAGAAGAGCCATTCTCACAAGACTCCAAGCTCTTTGTGTTGCGATTGATCTGCTTTTCTTCTTTGAATCCCCCATGAGTTTGGTTTATTACTTCTTTTTTGGTGGATTTGTTCGAGATCTAAGATGGAAACAGTACGCTTTTTTTTTGTTTTTTTGGGTGCTTTTGGTTCTTCATGTGATTGTGTGGGAGAAGGAGTGGACACTTAATGTGTGTATTTATACAAAAGCAAGCAGCTTTTTGCAGTTGTCGACGCGGAGAGAGAGAGATTTACATATAAATATTCAATAAAATAATTTTGTTTAACGAGAAATATCAAAAAAAATTTGCATAAAACTGGATTTCAAGTGGGACCCCTCGGGGATGTACGCGGGCAAGATCTGAGCTGTTTAGCCGTTTTGTTTGTTTCTTAAGTTTCTAAGTTTATATATTTGTACTATGTATAAATATATAATCGTTTTTCATCAAAATTATTGAAGGATCTTTTCATGTTATAAGAAAAATTCGACGAATCAAGTAGAAAACAATAAATAGTTTCTTCAAATGTTGAATTTTTTTATGTAATTAGAGAAAAATAGCAATTGGAGGTGATGGACTAATAAGTCTAATATGCCTAAATCCTCTTACGTATGTTACTTTTTTTTTAATAGCAAAATCCTCTTATGTTACTAGACCTACCTTGTATCGTTTCGTATTCACTAACTTTTATTTTCCATCTAAACCTATAATCCCTTATCGTGTCTTCCCATGAACAATTAAAACGATTTTCTTGCCAAATGTTAAGATTAAAATATAAACTGATTTTTGTTATTAATATTCTGTCTTCTGAGTTTAATCTCGACGCGTTACGCGTAACACACATTTTAGCTTTTAGCCTTTTAGGTGACATATAAACTCTACACAAATTACAAACTTTAGTTGTGTTTTAATTTCCCGGACCACGTCTCCACGTGCCGTTTATTCTATTGATCTATTGATTATCACCGTTTTTAAATCAGTCAAATGTTACATTTTTATTTATTAAAGATTAGAAAGTGGGATGATTAACTAAAATAATGAATCTCGTGACAAAAGAGTATAGTAAAGAATCATGGTCGGTCTTTTTAAATTTAGTTTTTACTTTTTTTTTTATAAAGAGTACTCTGATTGTTGGTTCGCTGTTGCAAATAAGCGTCTAAGGATACTTCGTTGGAATATATCCCAAGTCGAAATAAAGATAACGTTATGGACAAAGGTGATCAACAAATAAAGCTTACATTTTTTTGACCCACACACCCACAAAATCGTCTAAAAAGTAGAACCTTTATGATCTGGTCAATACTTAATTATTAAATTCAAGCATTATTAACGTTCAAAATTTAGATGATTGGGCTTGATTAATAAACTGTACAACTATAATACTAGAGATTTAAGTACCTACTATAGAACCTTCGTTGTAATCAAATAGTATTTGTAGAAATAATCAGAGACTTGTATAATAAGCTTAAGACTTAAGGGAGAAGGTGTGATTGGTTTAGATGCGCTGCCGTTGAATAATGTCTTACGGCTGTCTCAATTAATTTATTTTTCACGCAACCGTGTCCTATCATAGATTTTGTTGTGTGCTTTTCTTTTTGTTTAGTTTTTTTTTTTTTTTTTTTTATCAACATTCTTTTTGTTTAGTTAAAATCATTAACATTGTGGGGAGAAAAACATATAAATGGACATTAGAAATATATAGACTAAAACGTTTGTATGAAATGAATTACGAAACCACATATGGGGTCGATGTACATTTGCATCTTATTCATGCAATACTTGAGAAAATGAATAGGTTGGAACGTAGTGCAAATTCCATGGAACCGTGTTTTGAGGCATGGTATTCGTGCAAGTAACTTATGATTAATCGTTTTTTATCCTTGTTAACCAAAATGAGTTAAGCTCAATTCGATTTTTATTTTATTTTAATTAATATAGTTAAGATATCAACTTAAACCAAAAACTAAAACAAGCCCACCTACATATTTATTAGGACAAATGCAATAGTGTTGTGTTTTGGTTTTGTATGTGGAATACTAGAATGCCATAACCGTGACTGAAATGACAAAATTAGTAAACAAAAAAATTAACTTAATTAAAAATCTGTAGAATAATTGGATTAGGAATAAGTTTTTTTTACCTTGTGGTTGTAAGTTCGATCAAGGCACGAGTTTTTTTCCTATTTAAATATTTTCGTAGCGAATACAACAGTTAATCTCTGAATGGGTGCGTGTAGTTCACCTCTGGGCTCATACGAATTTGTTGGTACTGGGCCTAAAAGGCCTATCACTAATTTGTTGATACTGGGCCTAAAAGGCCTATCACTTTGGCTCAGCTCAAACCATATTTTCTGTCAAAGTCAACAAAAATCAACGGAACCTAGTCAAAGTGAACAAAAGTCAACGGTCGGCCAGGTCCAAAACGAAATATACGAGGTCCGTTTTCGACAAAAAGTCCGTTAGGATTGAGGGAAAGCACCGACCTAATCACCTATAAATAGAACATTAATCTGATGTGACAAGACATCCTAATTCCCGCACAGACCCCGAAAGACTCGATTTCTGCGCAGAGCACTCCTCCGAAACTCTCGACTCCCCACTGGACTCTCGACTCGGCATTCCCCAGAAAGGCCGTTAGGCAACCTTCTTTTCTTCTCGGCGGCTCGGCGATCTCCTACTCGCGGGCTCGTCATTTCTGTTTCGGAGGATCTCCTCTTTGTTTTCACTTTTCGGTCTTTAGACGTTTTCCTCTGTAATTGCTGATCTCGATAAAGTCTATAAGAAAATTTTTGAACCCGCCTTTTCACCTATTTTACACTTGACCGCATCTCGGGATCAACAGAATCGTGAGTTCATCTAGCATGTCACTATTAGTTAGAACCACATTTTGTTTCTTTAATTAAACTAACAGCCGCAATAATTATAAAATTAGTTTATCAAAAAAAAAAAATTATAAAATTAGTTTGGTTTTAGGCTGTCTTTCTTTTCTTGATTCTCTACGTCCCATAACGACGGCAGAAAAAGCGCGCTGTTTCTAGTTACGACGTTACTTCTTTTTAAATTATAAGCTCTTATTACTTAACCCCAATATTTCAAAAACTACTATTTACACCCCTAAATACAAAACACATAAATAGTGATCGTTGCACACAAATAGTTCCTCCCCGGAATCATTCTTCAAAAAAAAAAAATCTCTCTCCCTGTTCACCCAGGG
Source organism: Alliaria petiolata (assembly GCA_020283515.1). NCBI lineage: Eukaryota > Viridiplantae > Streptophyta > Magnoliopsida > Brassicales > Brassicaceae > Alliaria > Alliaria petiolata. Next base: position 82,737,609 of record JAHZTW010000003.1, on the reverse strand, counting down.
AGAAGATTTTGATTTTCCTTCATTTCTAGTCATCTTTCTGGTATTTTGTTTCAATTTTTTTTTTTTTTTTTTGTAGTATGGAAACAAAACATGAGAATGGTGACCAATTAGAGATAGAGCAAATAAACAAGACCGTGAAGAAGAAAAATGTATCACGTGGGATGCACGTGTTCTCCGTCGTCATGTTCATGCTCCGTCGTCGCCGGAGGAGAAAGTCCTTCAACACCGGGTTTTGGCGGCGAGTGGTTGAGTCCGTTCGTAATGTCCATTCCGATACTACGATAATGCCGTCGTCCAATTTTATAAACACAATCGTCCTTCCTGCGGCTCCTCCTCCGGCGGCGGATATTGGCCACGAAGGTGGCGATGGTGTTGATGATGGTGATGAATCCAGGGATCGTTTATCGGAGGCTATCGAGGTTTTCACGGCGGCTTCTTCTTCATCATCCTCCGGGATCTCGGGATATGGATCTGCCATCTCTTTACGTGATCTGGATTATCATTATGATGAAGATGATGAGGTCGAATATTATAGCGATGTTGAAGGAGGAGATGATATGATAGATGAGAAAGCTGAGGCATTCATCGTGAGATTTTATGAGCAAATGAAGATGCAGAATCAGGTTTATACTGAACGTTGCAAAGCCAAAAAGGGTAATGATGAATTAGTGATTTAATTAATCAAGGTCGTATTATCTATGGCTTTTTAATCATCATCATGCATGGAGCAATAAGGAATTGTCTGCTTAATATGGTCAGAGGAAAGGATCATCTTCAGGTTTTCTTCGTCGATTTTGTTTTTGCTATTATTTAATTCAATTAAACATTTTCTTCGTTCTTGTTTTGTAATTTGTGAGTGTCTTTCAAATTTTCAATTAATTAATGAAAAATAGGATGTATGTGTGTGTGTGGGGGGAGAGATATAAATTTTTGTTTACAAATTCAACTTTCACCATTTACCATCACTTGGAAATTGGTTTTATTAACTGCGCATTTGACCCATTCATCACATGTATTGAATTCTTTTCGAAAATTGAAGAATTTGAGTTTTTTCCAACCATAAAAGATCGATGAACATGGACGAAACAATCACCACTATAACACAAAAGTGAAATATCATAGTGACTAGTGAGCGATGGTAGCGATTACACTTTTTATCCCATTTCATCAAAGACTCATAGAAACAACGGTGACGAATGAAGTTTCTATAGCCAAGAGCTGGATCCTCAACGTACGATCAGAAACCCAAGAAGATCCAAGGGTGATCATCTCTCTAAACTCCAAGACACATCCTCAAGATGATACGAAAACCGCAACTCTTCAACTATGCATCAAGACCAAATGCCTTGTACTCCAACTCCTTCACATGAATCAAAACACCAACCTCGAAGAATGCCTTAGTGATCTATTTCATGATGAGAGATGTGTTTTTGTAGGGATCAGTATTGCGAAAACGGCCACGAGGCTTGACGGGCTAGTGAGATTTGTTAAGAAGGTTGATGTTCGTGATTTGGTAAAGGTCAATTATCCTTTTAGTTGTGGTGTGAGATCAAGGCTTAGCTTGAAGGCTATGGCTAGGGAGCTGTTGGGTTTTGGTTCGTGGAAGCCGAAAAGGGAGATTTGTCCGAGAGATTTGACTGATGAGGTTTTTGATCAAGAGGTGATTAAGTTTTTGTCCATTGATGCTTATGTTTCCTATGAAATCGGGTTTAAGATGCTTACACAACATATGCTTTAGAAAGAAAAAATATGGTGTACCTTAGTCATATATTCTTGTCGTCTGTTGTCTCTATCTAAATGCTTGAATGAGTACTATTTAATATTTGCGATTATATATTGTAAAAAAAAAAGTTATAGTATTGTTCCCGGGTATTGTTATAGTTCGTGAATATTATTGGTTTTTTTTGCGAAATTACGTTTCATAGTTAAAATTTGTAAAAACGCCAAATAGGGAAGAGTACGTTTCTAGAACATAGGACAGTGAAGCCCACTTGAAGATACGAAGCCCACTTGATCCATTTCTAAGCTATTGTTGTTTATATGAAGTTCACGTGTAGGCATGTTGGGAGGAAAACGTGGTCTCATCACGGTCACAAAAATAAAGAGAAAGATTATCATCGATAAAAGTGCTAGTTTTTACTTTTTACTGACAGACTTGATTTCTTTTTTGCCCGTTACAAAAGGCAAATTTCTTTTACGGCTATAATATCCAACGGTCGGAATTTCACAAGAGCTCTAGAATTCGACCGTTAAAAACAAAGAGAAGGATTATCATCAGTAAAAAAGTGCTAGTTTTTTTACTGACAGACTTGACTTCTTTTTTGCCCGTTACAAAAGGCAAATTTCTTTTACGGCTATAATATCCAACGGTCGGAATTTCATAAGAGCTCTAGATTTCGACCGTTAAAATTCAAGTGTCATTGTTCGCTTATAAATAGAGATCCTCGTTCCTCATATGTCCACCGTTCAAACAACATAGAATAAAACAAACTACGTTGCTCTCTTCAACATTTATATCCTTCTCTTTTCTTTTCCTCTCTCTTCCGGTTTCCAGGTACATTTTCATTAATTCTTCTTGTACTTGTTTTTTGATTTTGTCTGATTCTTCTGTTCGAACTATATATTCTCTGGGTTTCGTATGTTTTGGCATTTTCAGACACTATTCATCTTTCAATGCTTTAAATCGAAAACATTTGTTTTCTTGTACAATATTTTTCGGTCTAAAATGAACCAGTCCGTGCGTACGTAAGTTAATCCCACGTATGAGTATATATAATTTTACCTTTACGCACGTATCTGGCTTTTTCTTTTGTTTTTTTTCCCGGTCAAACCCACGTATGACATTTAATTTGGATTTTTGTGATTACGATAAACAAAATGTTGTTTTTTACTTCTTGCCTTCCTGATGACATTTCATTATCAATCCGTGCGTACGTAGTTAATTCTGAGTATATATAATTTTACCTTTACGCTTAAAACAAAAAAAACCTCACCTTTACGCACGTATGGCTTTTTCTTTTGTTTGTTTTTTCGGTCAAACCCACGTAGTATGACATTTAATTTGTATTTTTGTGATTACGATAAACAAAATGTTGTTTTTAACTTCTTGCTATCCTGACGACATTTCATTATCGAAGTTGTAAGCATGTTTTTTTTTTTTTTGGTGAAAGGAGTTGTAAGCATGTTGTAATTTACGAAAGGCAATGCCCAAAAGATCTAAGCTTATTCGATAGTCTGTATTGCTTCTTTAATCATTTTAGTAAATTTCACAAATCAATACTTTTTATAGAATGGATCTGTTTTAACTCCCGGCCCTAATTATGACTTTTCTTCTCAGGCTTGACGTAATTTTTGTCCTTTTTAGTTGGCACTGTATTTCTATTTCTTATCGCTTTTAATGTTTGTCAAAAAAAAAAAACCTTGTATTGCCGACAATATGTATAAAGTGTAGATAATTTTAGTCCTGATAGGTGATAAATAAGTTTCGGCCATGTTTTTTTTTCGTACACGTCAAGTTTTTCCTTTTTTCTTAACTTTTGAATATATATTTTTTATTTTCTTTTATCATGAGATAGATGACCATTTTTCTAGAATGATACACAAAGTTGCGATCCGGCCATGTAAAATAAAATCTCAAAATACAATCTCTCCATATCGAATCGGGGTTGAAAGAGAACGCGTTAAAGATAAAGTACGTCACAAAGCTTTGTTAATTAAACGATAAAGTCAAAAGATAGGTCAGTATAGCTGTATAGGGCTGGGCAGGGCTGGGCAAAGCCCAAAACCGCCGCACCAAAATGCCCAAACTCAAATTCCAATCCAAATTCCAATCCAAACTAAGTCTTCGAATGGTAATCAAAACTTTACCATAAAGCTGTGTTTTAATAGTTATCAATCACAAAGCAGTATATAAAGTAGTATCTTAGCTAATTTTGAAAAGCAGTACAGGTACTTCAGCTAATTTTGAATTTTTTATAACCACTTATCACTCCAGCTTACCGCTAAATATCGCTAAATGTTAATTAAAATATCAAATTTTATGTTGGTAATACACGAACATTTCGTACCACTTGTTTGCGAAACCGAACATTCCGAGAGAGGACACATCCAATATTTTACGAAGGAATAATCGCCATAATTTAATTATTGAAAAAACAGGCTCTTTTTTAAAATAATTCAAACGAAATAAAAATTTATATACCGAATTATTCGAACCGAACCGAACATGAATGTATTAATTAAATATATTAAAAACTATTTTATTTGTCCAAAACTGAACTGAACTTGAATTGAAACCCAATTGAAACCCAATTATTAAGACAAAACCGATCTAAACTAAAATATAATTTAATCTCGAATAAAACTTATTTTCTATAATTAAAAAAAAAACCGAAATTCGAATAAACCGAACTGAACCAAAACTGAATATGTCCACCTCTATCAATAATATTAATAAAAGCGCGCAATACGACGGGAGATTCAAATTCAAAACTTGTGGCAGTCTCGTGAATAATACTAAAGCCCAGGCCCAATATGTACTTTCGTTATCCTCGAGCCGTTGCCTCATAAGTCCTGACGCCAAAACCCTCGACCCAGTTTGATTTCGTCACCGATTCCATTTCTCTCTTCTCTGCGGGCGGCTGTTTTCACTTGATTGTACCATGTCTCTTAAACCTAGCGCGAGGACGGAGGTCCGAAGGAATAGGTACAAGGTTGCTGTGGACGCCGATGAAGGTCGCCGGAGGCGGGAGGATAACATGGTCGAGATTCGGAAGAACAAGAGAGAGGAGAACTTACAGAAGAAGCGCCGTGAAGGTCTAACTGCTTCCATGGCGCCGGCCATCACGCAGCCGGGGCAGGATTTCTACTCGGAAAAGAGAGTATGTGCTTCGTATTCTACTGCTTTTCTCATTTGCTTCTGATTCAGATTATATTGGGATTGATTCGGATTGGCATTTGCTCTTTGATAGAAGACGTTTTATTAGTTTGACAAGTAATTAAGATCTTCTTACGATGAATTAGAGAATTGAAACTAATTAGATCTATTCGTGATGGTTTTCGAACCGAGCTCATCTGTAGGGGAATTTCTCGGGTTACTGAATGTTGATGTGCATATATTCAAATAATCTGCATTTCTAATTATTTGCTATTGCAGTTGGATGATTTATCACAGATGGTTGCTGGAGTAGATAGGAATTTGCAACTGCAGGCAACGGCTGGCATCCGCAGATTGCTTTCAATTGGTTTGTGATTTATATATATTTCATTATGATGATTAAAATCTCTTACGTTTGGTTCTTTTTTAGTTTTGCTTATAGTGGTTTTGATTTTTCTAGAGCGCAATCCTCCCATCAATGAAGTAGTTCAATCTGGTGTTGTTCCTCGCATTGTGCAATTTCTTTCCTCCGATGACTTCCCCGAACTTCAGGTAAGCCTGCATTTTTATATTCATTTGTAGCTTTGTGTCTCGGTTTATATATATATATATGTATGCTTATTCACTTTTACTGTCTTGTACTACTATAGTTTGAGGCAGCTTGGGCGCTCACAAATATTGCGTCAGGGACATCTGAGAACACTAAGGTCATTATTGATTGTGGGGCTGTCCCGTTATTCGTCCGCCTTCTCAGTTCTCCCAGCGAGGAAGTCCGAGAACAGGTATCAATTCAAGATTCACTATCAATTGTTCTTCTCTTTTGTTTGTGTTGTCAGATAAACTACTGTTACATGAAAGGCTGACTTCTTTGTTTTCTCCTGATTACAAAGGCTGTTTGGGCATTGGGAAACATCGCTGGTGACTCACCATGGTGCCTTTTCTGGCTCAGTTCAACGAGCATTCAAAGCTCTCCATGCTGAGAAACGCTACATGGTCATTATCAAACTTCTGCAGAGGGAAGCCGCAACCTGCAGTTGAGAAGGTCTCTTTTTTTTTTTTGATATATACCAATTCAAGTGTTTTCATAACTGTTTCTTGTTCTGAGAGTGTTTCATTGCATTTGTTGTTCAGACAAAACCAGCTATTCCAGTTCTTGAGCGCCTTTTGCATTCAACCGACGAAGAAGTTCTCGTAGATGCTTCTTGGGCTCTCTCATATCTCTCTGACGGTGAGAATGACAAAATACAAACTGTTATCGACGCCGGGGTTATCCCTCGCCTCGTTCAACTCTTAGCGTAAGTATCTTTCTAGCAGCAAATTGCATATATATTTAAACACATATACTTAATCTGACCTCGTCTTCTTTGTCTTCTTTAGTCATCCATCGCCGTCTGTTCTTGTTCCAGTTCTCCGTACCATTGGTAATATTGTAACCGGAGATGATATGATGACCCAGGTGCCGATATTAAATTAACTCTCTACCTTATATGTATTTATATATAACGTTTCTTATGGCTTTGAAGTTTGAAGTAAATCATCTTTGTATCAGGCGGTTCTTGACCATCAACCGCTTCCGGGTCTCTTTCATATTTTGACAAACACATACAAGAAGAGTATCAAGAAGGAAACTTGCTGGACTATTTCTAACATTACTGCTGGAAACGGGAGTCAGATACAAGTGAGTTTGTTTACATCGACAACAAGCGGGTTTCCGACATTTCTTTTTTCATTTGCAAAAGATGTTTTAACACTGGGAAATTTTGTTGTACAGCAAGTGATCCAAGCAGGCATTATTCAGCCTCTGCTTCAGGTGCTTCAAAACGCGGAATTCGAAATAAAAAAAGAAGCAGTTTGGGCAATCTCTAATGCAACTTCTGGTGGCAATCATGACCAAATCAAGTAAAACGAAACAACAATTCCAAGTCTTTTAAAAAAACATCAGTTCCTGAAATTTGGTCACTAAAAAATTCCTTGCAGATTTCTCGCGGATCAAGGATGCATCAAACCGTTGTGTGATCTCCTGGTATGTCCCGATCCAAGGATTGTCTCAGTGACATTGGAAGCTCTAGAGAACATTCTCAAAGTAGGCGGAGCCGAGAAAGGCAACACTGGAGACTATAATCTCTACGCACAGATGATTGAAGACGCAGAAGGTTTGGAGAAGATTGAGAATCTTCAGAGTCACGACAATGATGAGATTTACAAGAAGGCTGTCGAAATCCTCGAGACGTATTGGGCCGAAGAAGACGAAGACGAAAATGACGTTGCTCCTGACAATCTTCAATCTTCCGGTTTTCAATTCGGAAACCAAAATGGCAATGCTCCTACCGGTGGATTCAACTTTGGTTGAAGGTAGTGCGAAATCAACGAATTCTAAGTTGCTTGTTCGTCAAGCTACATAATTTTAAGTTTAAGCTTGGCAAAAAACAATATCGAACGGTGTGTTGACGAAGAACAGAAATTCTCTCGGTCATTTCTAAAATTTGTAGGTGTCCTTTTTTTTCGTCACGTTTTGGTTTTATTTGTATTTCTTTTTAAAGTTGAGTAATTTTTGATTTCCAACCGAAGGCGAAAATTAAACTGCGTTACATGCTGCTCTATTTTGTTTTCGCTCTTGCGATTAAACAATAATAATAAGAGAAAAAGAATATAATATTCTGTCTGTAATCTACTACACGTCATCAATCAACAATCAACTTTTGTGTAGCTTCGGGTTACAGTAGACAGTATTAAAGTCGCGAACCAAATTGCAAGGTTTAGTTAGATAAAAGGGTTGTTTTGCAATTTCAATAGAATCAAGATTAATTTTGCATAAAATTAATAATTTGAGGGTAATTGCAAAAATGTGGAGACAAGTCATTATTTTGCTTTTTGGATTAAGATGGACAAATCCGGCGACACCGAGTAGCTTCTAAACTTCTCTAGTCATTCTAAATCCGCCACGTCATTACCAACGAGGCAACATATCGACACGTGTCACGAGCGGTCTCACACTTCAAAAAGCCCTCTCCATCGTCGTCATCTGATTTATCAAAAATAATCACTACTACTTTCTTAATTAGCGAGAAACGCTGAAAACATCGTGAAGAAGATGATGATGCAGTCCCGGTTATTAGTTTTAGCTTCAACGGTGCGTTCCCGCGTTCGACCAATCGCTCAAAGGCGGTTAGCGTTTGGATCATCAACGTCTGGCCGAACCGCTGATCCAGAGCTTCATTCTGGTAACGATGGAGCTGATCCAGCTATTTATCCGAGAGACCCCGAAGTAAAAATTTCACTCGGTTTACTTTTTCATTATTTTCGGTTTCTCGTTTATCTTCTAAATCATATATTAAAGAAAAGTCTATTGGATTGTCTTAGTTGATTTAGAAATCCAATAGTATTGTGTTCTTATTCGGTTTTCATCATTAGTTGCTTTTTGTGATTGATTATGTTTCAGGGTCTGGATGATGTAGCGAACCCTAAGACTGCGGCTGAAGAAATCGTTGACGAAACTCCACGACCGAGTTTAGAAGAACAACCGCTTATACCGCCGAAATCTCCACGCGCCACCGCACATAAGCTTGAGAGCACTCCCGTTGGTCATCCGTCGGAACCCAATTTCCAACAGAAACGGAGAAGAAGCACCACCACCNCAACCGCTTATACCGCCGAAATCTCCACGCGCCACCGCACATAAGCTTGAGAGCACTCCCGTTGGTCATCCGTCGGAACCCAATTTCCAACAGAAACGGAGAAGAAGCACCACCACCGCCTCTCCGCCCTCTCCGCCGCTTGATTCTGTGAGCTGTGTCGGTTTAGACGGCTCACCGTGGCCGAGAGACGACGGAGAAGCGGAGGCTGCGGAGGAGCAAAGGCGGAGAGAAGATGAGACAGAGAGCGACAAGGAATTCTACGCACACCACAAAGCGTCTCCGTTGGCGGAGTTGGAATTCGCCGATACTCGGAAGCCGATCACGCAAGCCACCGACGGAACGGCATACGCGGCGGGAAAAAACGTGATCGGATGGTTGCCAGAACAGCTAGACACGGCGGAGGAGGCTTTAAAGAAAGCTACAATGATATTCAAACGAAACGCAGAACGCGGCGATCCTGAAACGTTTCGTCATTCTAGAATCTTAAGAGAAATGAGGGGCGAGTGGTTTTAAACCAAAGATGCTATAAATGTTAAAAAGTTGTCTAAATAAACTTTGTTCAATTAGCTTCACCGGTTCTTCCAAAACCGGTAGAAAAGCAGAAAAACTCTACGAAACCCTGATCAAGAGAATTGGTTCGAACATTGTGGATTACAGTTATTAACATGGTCCAAAAGGTTTTTGTTCTTCATCAAAGCTGTAAAAATTAATTGGTATCAGATTCCAAAGCTCTTACCTTTTTATGGTTCTTAAAAAAAGTCAAGTTCTTTACAATGCCTCGAGACTTTTATTCTTCCTTCTCCCACCACTGAAAAAACTGCAAAATTTTCTCTCCTCCTTCTCCTCCCCCTCCCATCAATGGAGTTGTTTCTCTGTTTCCTCGCTCTGCTTTTGATATCCCAACCTGTTGCGTTGGGGATAACAGAGAAAGCGCAGATTGAATGTGCAATGTGCTTAGAATGTGAGAACCCATGTGATCAGCCACCACCTCCATCGCCTTCTCCTCCACCACCGCCGCCGCTGGAAATTATCTGTCCTCCTCCGCTTCCACCTCCTCCACCACCACCTGTAGAGATATTCTGTCCGCCGCCTCCTTCTCCACCGCCTCCTTCTCCTCCTCCTCCTCCGCCTCCTTCTCCACCGCCACCGTGTACTCACTGCCCACTACCGCTTCCACCGCCTCTGCCACCGATTTGCAATGAATGCGTTCCGAACAAGCCGAGACCGCCGATCATTATCACCGCCGCAGAAGCGTCGCCGGAGGTTTCTGCTTCTATAATCTTCGTAACTGCTGCTCTCGCATTTCTCGTTTCCTCTCTGCTTCAATAATCTTCTTGCGATCTTCGGCTTATGTTATCTCTGCGTTTTAATACTTACAGTCGCTAGGGAAATTCAATTTCTGGATCTAGAAAAGAATATTTTTACCCCGATGTAACATTTCTCTCCGAACATTTTCAATAAACAAACAAAAAGGTCTTCAGCATTTCGGATTTGAGGTTTTTGTTTCGGTGAATTTAGCAAAATTATGAGACAAGGGTGAGATTCAGATTGGTCACTAAATAAAACATTTATTTACTTGGCGTTTGTGTTTAACGTTAACAAATATTTTTTGCTTAGTATGTAACGTTGAAAATTCGTTTTAGGATATATAAAAACAAAACACAAACGCAACCAATTAGTCAAAGTTTGAATTTGTTCATGTTTCTTCAATGGTTCGAAAAGAATGTTTGTGAAATTGTAGCTGAGCTAGTTTATTGGTTAAGATTCGTTTGATTGATCCGTTTCGGTTTCCCTAAGTATTTATTGAAACTAAATCAAAGTAAAATGAGTGTAATAAACAAAATTACATTTTCCAATTTTTCTAATGAATGTTACAGAGGACCAAACAAAAAAAATACTGTATGTAGTTTTTGTTGCCTTGCAAAACCGATTGGTTCGCTTTAATATGATCTCTTTTATTTACTGTGTTGGATTTGAGTTATTCTCGTGACAGATGACTAAGGACGGTTATTTGTTGCTGGAATGAAAAAAGTTAAACGTCTAAAACACAGTAAAAAGAAAGAAAAAGCTAAATCTTCTCTTCATCCGTTCATGGTTCATATAGTTCATAGTTCATACTTCATAGGGTATTACCATACGTGTTAAGTGTTAACATTCTTGAAGCCAAAAATTTAAGATTCGACTGTGTGACTGTGTCAGTCTTAACGATAATTTACTGATTTGGGCCATTTGGCGGGACATCAGTTCCAAGGTCAGAATCGCCATTAAAAATAATTGAACGATAATTTATAGCTTAATTCCCAGTTGTTTTGTAATCTCCAAAGTTAAGTTAATGAAGGGTTTGAACAACAACAAAAAAAAAAAATTCCATCTTAATTTCACGAGTACATTTGTTATTAACTCCAACAAATATCCCACATTTAATATTAAAATTTTAAATCATTAATTTTACATCAATTCTCACTATCTCTCTTAGATATTAGCAGTACATTTTTTGTATAGTAAATTAAAATAACATAAATTGAAATATCATAATTAAAGATTAAATCTTTAATGTAATATTAGGGTTTTATTAAAAATGTTAAAGTGTTAATTAATGTTAGATTTTTTATATTTAAAACTTGAAATAATTAATTAAAATATGAGATCCCTAAGAGAGATAAAGAGAGAAGTGAAACTTGAAATAAAATATGAAATAATCAACTACCATAAATTTAAATTATTACATTTCACTTCTCTCTTTATCTCTCTTAGATTTTATAATATAATACACTTAGATATAATAAGTTAAAATATAAAATTTAGTATAATGTTGTATTTTTATTTAAATCTGTAATACTAATATTGGTTTTTTTTATCTAAACCATGAAGTTCATAAATATCATAGTTAAAATAGGGATTAAAAAAAACTGTAAAAAAAAAAGGATTAAAATTGATTAATGAAATGTCTATATAAAAACAAAAAACTTTCCCTCTCTTCCTCGTGTCGTCGTCTTCTTCTTATTCCTTCAAGTCATAGAGCTCGAGCTACGAGCATAATTTCCCATTGATTCTTTCACCTTTCTCCTCTTTCTCCAGAAGGAAAATTTTCTGGTTACTGTTTCCTGAAACAATTAAGGTTTCCTTTTTTCTGCATTTTCGCCCAACTTTGGTCGATTCTGTTCAGTCATTTTGTTAATTTTGATTTCAATTCGGAGACAGAGGACGTATCTCGCGATGCTTTGGATTACGGAATTTTCCGGCTTCTTCTCCGCTGCTTTAGCGGTGATTCTCCTTTGTTGATACCGAAATCCGGTTATTCGTAAATATGTGAATAGGTGGGTTCGGGAACTTTCTTATACGAAATGTTGAAATCGTAAATTACAAAAAGATTGTCGAAAAGACTTTGTCGTAAATACAAAAGAGAAATATCGTAAACACGATATGAAAAATATCGTAAAACTCGTCGGATATACGATTTGTATAGAAATCGAGAATTTAAGGGGGGTGCTCTCTGGAAATTTCTGGATCTCCATTTCCTCATCCTCTCCCGGTATTTATAGGAAAATGTAGTTTGCGGTTTTTGACGGGAATGGCCCCCACGGGTCTCGTTTTCGGACTTTTTGAC